>CM046889.1:20122260-20473358 GCA_025688845.1 Cucumis hystrix
TAGTATCAATCACATAAATACAAGATTGTGGCATAATTACGGTAATATCCTCCCTCAAAGTCAAGATGGTAGAGTCGACACCACCTTGAGTTTGCCAAGTAGCTGAGTGAAACGAGGAGAATGGAGAGCTTTGGTGAAAATATCTGCAGGTTGATCAGTGGTGGAGATGGATTGGAGATGGAGAGTGTTGTTCTGAAGATGGTGGCGAACAAAGTGACAATCGTTCTCAATATGCTTTGTTCGTTCATGAAAGACATCATTGTGTGCAATCTGAATAGCACTGCGGTTATCACAATGAAGAATAGTGGGTGATGTCTGTGGGACTCCCATATCAGTAAGAAGCCAACGAAGCCATAATAGTTCAGAAGTAGCATCAGCTAGAGCACGATATTCAGATTCTGTGCTGGAACGGGAGACAACAGATTGTTTCTTGCTTCGCCAGGAGATAAGGGCATCTCCTAAATAGAAGCAATAACCAGTTGTGGATCGTCTATCAGTAGGGTCACCTGCCCAATCAGCATCAGAGAATCCAGAGAGAACCAAAGAGGACTTGGAGGCAAATTGTAGACCATGACCCAAAGTGCCTTTAATATAGCGAAGAATGCGAAGAACAGCAGTGAAGTGAATAGTGCGAGGAGCAGCCATGAATTGACTAACAATGTGAACTGCATATGCAATATCTGGACGAGTCACAGTTAAGTAAATCAGGCTACCAACAAGTTGTCGATACAAAGTGGGATCGGTAAGAGGAACACCATCAAAAGGAGTGAGTCGTACATTTGGATCTAGAGGCGTTGATGATGTGGTAGAATCACTAATACCAGATCGACTGAGGAGATCAGAGGCATATTTGGCTTGAGATAAGTAGTAGCCATTAGTGGAGGATGAGATCTCAAGTCCCAAAAAATAGTTGAGAGTTCCTAAGTCCTTCATCTCAAAGTGCTTACCCAGATAATATTGTAATTCAGTTATGGCTTGAGGGTCATCACCTGTAATAATCATGTCATCAACATATAAGAGGAGAAGAACAAGACCACGAGGTGTCTGACGAGTAAATAAGGCTGAATCATGAGAGCTAGAGGTGAACCCAAGTTGGGTAATGGTGGAACTGAATGTTGCAAACCAAGCTCGAGGAGCCTGTTTGAGGCCGTAAAGAGCACGACGGAGCAAACACACTTTCTGAGGTGGCGGAGTAGTACCAGGTGGTGGTTTCATATAGACTTCTTCAGATAGTGTTCCATTGAGGAACGCATTTTTAACATCCATCTGAAGGAGGGGCCATTGTTTTGCAGCTGCAATGGCCAGAAGACTGCGAACAGACGTCATTCGAGCTACAGGAGCAAACGTTTCTTCATAGTCAATGCCATATTCCTGAGAATAACCTTTGGCCACAAGTCGTGCTTTGTATCGTTCAATAGAGCCATCAGAGTGCGTTTTTATTTTAAAAATCCATTTGCAACCGATAGGTTTCTTGCCAGGAGGTAAGTCAACATAGTCCCAAGTATGAGTCTTTTCTAAGGCTTGGAGTTCTTCATTCATCGCTTGCTGCCACAATGGGTTAGTAATGGCCTCCTTATACGAGGACGGTTCAACCAAAGACATGATAGTGGAAAAACAATGATAATCTTTAAGATGAGAAGGAGATTCCCTTACCCGGGTAGATCGTCGGACCGGTGCAGATTCAGGTTCCTCACAAGAGGCAGATGAGAGATCCGGGAGCGCAGAGATAGGATCGGATTGAGTGAGTTCAGATATGGGTAGAGAACAAGGTGTAGTGTTGGATGATGAGTCAGAAATAGGGAATAGGTCAGTAGATGGATCAGTGAAAAATAAGTGAGGACCAGATAAAGATGCATGAAATGAAGAAAGACTAGAAAACATTCGATGTTCCCAAAAGGTGACATGACGAGATATTCGTAGTCTTTGAGAGATGGGATCCCAACAGCGAAATCCTTTGTGTTCAGTACCGTAACCCAAGAAACAACAAAGACGAGCCCTGGGTTCAAGTTTGGTATGTTCATGAGGATGTAATAATACAAAACATGCACAACCAAAGACCTTGAGATTAGAGTAAGAGGGGGAAGTATGGTATAGTCGCTCAAAAGGGGAAACATTATGAATGACATGAGAAGGAATGCGGTTGATGACATAGACTGAGGTGAGAGCAGCCTCTCCCCAAAATTTTTCAGGACAGGAAGCAGAGAGAAGTTGAGCGCGAACAGAGTCTAGAATGTGACGGTGTTTGCGTTCAGCTCTTCCATTCTGCTGGGAGGTATGAGGACATGAGCGTTGAATCAAAGTGCCTTGATGGGCACAAAATGACAGAAGGCGGGAGTCTTTATATTCCATCGCATTGTCAGTGCGAAGGATTTTAATTTTGCTAGAAAATTGTGTGTGAACCATATTTGCAAAATCAACATAAATTTGATATAACGAGGAACGATGTTTAAGAAAGTAAATCCAAGTGAAACGAGAATAGTCATCAATAAATAAGACAAAATATCGATAACCATTAACAGTAGAACAAGGAGCAGGACCCCAAATGTCAGAATGAATAAGACCAAAAGGAGTATCACATAAAGATGCGGAATTAGAAAATGATAAAGCAGGTTGTTTCGCAAGTTTGCAATTTAAACAGTCAAAAGGACTAAACTTTGAAATATTGTTTAAAGTGCCAGTAGAAACTAAAGTACGAATTTTGTCAGAGGAAGCATGACCTAGACGGAGATGCCACTGATATATAGTGTTATCAGTGACTGGTGCTGAGATGGGTGGGAACATAGGGGAATGCTGAAGAGATGTGAGCTCAAATAATCGTCCCACCTTCCGTCCCGTACCAATCACTTGTCCCGTCTGAGAATCCTGAACCTGACACCCATGAGAAGAAAAGATAATGGTTAGTCCGAGATCACATAGTTGGCCAACAGAGGCTAGGTTAAATGTGAGATTTGGAACATGATATGTGTTTGGCAGATTTATGGTGGTTGTATTAACAGAGCCAATGTGAGAAATAGACATATGATTACCATCAGCTGAATGAATGGGGGGAAGGGATTGAACAGGAATAGGGGAAGCCAATAAGGAAATGTCAGAAGTCATATGATTACAACAAGCCGAATCAAGAAGCCAAGAGGTACCTGGAGTGACAGCAAGAGCAGTAGAGTTGGAAGAGATCACCTGTTTCAGTAAGTCATGTAGATCATTTAACTGAGGTGTAGGGATATCAGATGGGGTAGCAACTGCAACCACAGGGTGAGAACCAGTTTTAGAAGCAGACTTGGATTTATAGGAGTGACCAGAAGGGCGGGGTGGGCGAGTGGGACAATTTTCCAGGATGTGACCTCGCTTGTGACAATACCTGCACTCAATAGTAGGACAATTAGCAAACTTATGTCCATGAAGTTTACAATTTTTGCAAAAAATGGTCTCATTAGCGAGGCGTGGATGGGTGGTTGCAAGAGCGACATCAGAGGGTAGAGGAGAGACAATGCCAAGGCGTTTTTCTTCAAATAAAATTTCTTGAATGGCGGCGTCGAGGGATGGCAGAGGGTTGCGATGTAAGATAGCAGCCCGAACTGGTTCATACTCTGAGCGCAGGCCCATGAGGACTTTAATGAGGCGAATATGATCTGGACTGATTTTTGCCTGGTCTAGCTGAGTCCAAATTGGCTGAAGGGTGGCAAGATACTCATTCACAGATTGTCCTCCCTCCTGGTTTAGACTAACAAGACGAGAGTGTAATTGATAATAATGAGCAAGTCCAATAGACTGAAAACGTGTGGACAGAAAATCCCAAAGATTTTTGGCAGTATCAAATGCATCAAATTGAGTATGAATTGCCGGGATAGACGTGTTACCCAACCAAGTGATGATTTGATGATTTTTACTATCCCAGTCCTCAAGTTTTTCAATGTACTTGTCGTCCTCTGTCAAAGTTTCTTCAAGAATAACATCAGAAAGGTCTGTTTTATTATCATCATCAGTGTCTGTACGAATTGTTTTCTTAGGAGGAGTGGGTTTGGTGATATCCCCTGTAACTATACGCCATAGCTTTCGACCAATCAGAAAGCTTCTCATTTGGTGAGCCCAAGTAATATAGTTGGAGCCATCAAGTATTGTGCTAATAGGACGAGCAATATCATGTTTCTCCATGTGAATCGGCGAATGGATGCGGACGAGGACAGACGTGAATCAGAGCTGCGAATGGACGCAGACTAGGACAGACGGGAATCGGAGCTGCGAACGGACAGACGAAAATCGGAGCTGTGAACGGTCGCAGAGCTGCGAACGATCTCGCGATTTGGTTCGACAGATCTGGGTTTGTCTCTTCGCGGATCTGGGTTGAATCGGAGCTGCTAACGGTCACGGAGTTGCGAACGGTCGCGGAGCTTCGAACGGTGGCGGAGCTGCGAAACGGTCGCGGTCGCGGAGCTTCGAACGGTGGCGGAGCTGGGAAACGGTCGCGGTCGCGGAGCGTCGAACGGTCGCGGTCGCGGAGCGTCGAACGGTCGCGGAGCTGCGAAACGGTCGCGGGGCTGCGAACGGTCGTGCGATCTTGGTTCGACAGATCTGGGTTTGTCGGATCTGATTTGATTTGCAAGAGATCTATTTGTCTTCGTCAGATCTGGGTTCGTCGCCGTCGGAACTGGGTTCGTCTCCAAACTTCGCGGATCTGGGTTCGTCTCCAAACTTGGCGGCTGTGAGATCTATTCTTCAGATCTGAACAAGAGACTTGCAGACAGATCGATGGCGAACGACAGGAGAATGATGTGAGGTGTTTCGTCAGCGGAGATCGTTGGCTTCACGACAAAGATCGACGGCGGCGACGGCTATACAGTAACCCTAGGTTAGAGGCTCTGATACCATGTGGTTTTTCATAGAATATTGATATTTCTTTTTTTTTTTAAGGAAAGTATCAATCACATAAATACAAGATTGTGGCATAATTACGGTAATAGTATCAATCACATAAATACAAGATTGTGGCATAATTACGGTAATAGTATCAATCACATAAATACAAGATTGTGGCATAATTACGGTAATAAAAGTCATTACTAACAAGGGTGGTATTGATTAAGATTTGGTAATTAATTAACCTTGTTCGTTGTATGATGTCTTGAGCTTCGTTCTCTGTAGTCTTGTTCTTTGTATGATCTCTTAAGCTCCTCTCCGGCTCTTCTTTTGTGTACTCGCCTTTTGTGATATAAATATAAGGTAGGTTTTGTAAGAAATGTGTCCAACATAGTTAACATATTTCATTGTACGTACACGCCTACTCATCCTTGAATCCTTTATTATCTTTCTGAAAAAACAAAAAAGTATTTGTAACATTGTATCTCTTCTTTTAATTTTGCTATAGGGTGATCCAATTGATTGGGTTAGTACGCATAGATATCACCATCAGTTTGTTGATACGGATCGAGATCCACACAGTCCTATACAAGGATTTTGGTTTAGCCACATGACATGGATGTTTGACTCGTATGGTTTGACTGAGAAGATTTATCCGAAAAATCTTGAAAATTTCAAGGAAAGAGAAGCGAAACGAACACTTTCTCGCAATTGGTTTGTGGGTTTTCTAAAGTATGGAAGGCCAAAGAATGTTGAGGATTTGCAGAAACAAGGTTTCTATAGGTTCCTTCGAAAAACATACCTTCTTCATCCCATAGCTCTTGCGATTGTTCTCTATAAATTTGGAGGACTTCCCTTTGTTGTTTGGGGAATGGTAAGTATTAACATGAGGGAAAAAGATAGAAAAATGCAATTCTGTTGTTTGCCTTCATTTCTTAATATGTTAGCTTCTCCATCTCCCTGTTTATTGTGTGGATTGAAAATTTTGAAAATTTCTCTCCTAATAAATAAATGAAATAAAATTATTTTAAATAATAAAACTGGTCAAAATATCTACAAATACAATAAAATTTTACTTTCTATTAATTATAAATGCAATAGATACAAATAAACATCTATCATGTTTGATCTAAAGCAATAGATATCTATTTGAGTCTATCACAATCTATCATGCATATATTTAAATTTTGTTCATATGTTGGTTTGCTACTAGAATTTTTTGGTAGTTTTTCTTTTACTACAAACATAATTAATTTTGTACTTTTAAAAAATTAAAAAAAAATCGAACTGCTACTAAAATTTCACAAACATTACATGGAAACTTAAATTTTATGCCCTTAATTATATTTAATCTATCATTTTCTTTAAGATTATTTTTAAGTATAATAAAATGAACCAAAATAATTACAAAATATAACAAAAACTTTAGATTTTATCAATAATATACATTAATAATTTTTTTATTGGTATCTATTAGTAATATTGATAGACATTGATAGACTTTTGCTGATATCTATAATTGATAGATTATGAAATTTTGATATATTTATAAATATTTTCAAACGGTTTTGTCAATTTGAAACAATTTATTTTTTTTATTTATTACTCTTTTTTTTTTTTTTTGTTACTAAGGTATTGCTTTCAATTGTTGGTTTTGACAACTAGACATTTAGAAGGAGATGGTAAAATAATAAAAACAATAAGAGTTTGATTGTGAATTGTGATGGGCAGGGAGTGAGGCTGATTTGTGTTTTACATGCTGCACTCTTAGTAAATTCAGCATGCCACATTTGGGGATACAGAAAGTGGAACACCAATGACTTATCAAAGAACAATTGGTCTCTCTTCTCTCTTCTCCTTTTTCTTATCATCCATCCATAGTTGTTTTTGTTAAATTTTTTAACGATTCTGATCTTGTTTAATAACCATTTTATTTATATTAAGTAATATCTATATTTATTTCAAATTTTTAATTATGATTTTCACATTTCTTACTAAGAATTATTTAAAAACTGCTCACTGAATCATAAAAACAATAAAAGCAAAAATATTGAAACTATATATATATATTAGTTTTTCAAATTTTGCTTGATGTTTTCTAAAACTTTAAAAGAAAATGAATAACAAGTAACAATATACCTATAGAATCTAAGTAGTTTTTATAGACTTAGTTTTTTAAAACAAAAAAAAAACGGAATAGTTATGAGTTTCACACAAGATATAAAGAAAAGGTCAAGGAGCTATTAATTCTTTTTATAGAGTGTGTGTTTACAGAAATATATATGTAAAAGTTTAGGTTCTAAACTTGTAATTTAATTTAAGTTACGTTCTCTCTTCTAATATATTATGATGGTTTTGTAAATTAATTAAGGTTTTTGTGTAATTATGTTTGAGAGACAGGATAATAGGATTGATTTCTTGTGGGGAAGGTTGGCACAATAACCACCATGCCTTTGAATACTCAGCTAGACATGGTCTTCAATGGTGGGAATTTGACTTCACATGGTGGGTTATCTTATTACTTCAAGCTCTTGGATTGGCAACTGATGTCAAATTACCCTCTCAACGTCATAAGCAAAAGTTGGCCATCCAATATAAAATCGCTTCACCATGTGATTCCTCTTAAGTATTATTGTGGTCTTTTTGCATTTATTTAGTTCTTGTTCTTGCTTGGCTTTTTAATAAAAAAGAAAGAAAAAGAAAATAAATATGTACATGGAGTCTGATATGACTTCTCAAATGTTTTTATGTTAATTTAAATTTTGTATTATGTTATCAAATGATCAACTTAATTAGATTTTGTGTATCTTCTGTTTTTAATATATTTATTAATGAAAATTAAATCTTTTAAGAAAAAAATTATCATAACATATATTGTTTTCAATAAGGAGTGTCAGAGGCGCATCGAGACATTCTAACTAGATTAGAACCTCGTTCTAAATCATTTATGAAACTAAAGGAATTTGCACTGAGAAATTGTGGCCAGCATGTTTTTGATATCAAACTTTTGTTTTCCATATACCATTTAAATTACCAATCAAATAAAAACAAAATGGAAGCTAAAGAACTAATCAACTTTTGTGGATTACAGTAGCTTTGATTATATCAATATACTTTTAACCTATTTATCAAGAAACAAATTCAAACTTAATACCAATAGACAATTGTTTATGAGAAACATAAAAAACTTCAAATATAAAGATCATCAATAGTAACATCTATATAATCAATATTGCTACTAAGGGTGCTTCATTACACTATATCCTTCACACACACACACACACAACAAACAAACAAACAAATTGTCTTGAGAATACCAAGCATTAATAGATTTTTTATTAAAGACTCAATAGTCTATAAAAAGCCTTTGCTTGTGAATTGTAGAAGGTAGTTTAACATTTTTGGCTACTCCAATGGCTTGAAGAACCCTAATTGTATACCAACCAAAATCAATTTGCCACCATTGAAGTCCAAACCTTGCTGAATATTCAAAAGCATGATGGTTATTGTGCCAACCTTCACCGAATGCAAGCAAACCTACCAACCTTTAAAACAAAAAAAAGGAAAACTAATAAATAAATAGTAAATCGTAATTATATAGTATATACCTAGGTTAGCAACAAAGGAGACATACGTATTAAATGGCAATTATTATATAATATGGTTGGGGATTTCATTCAACAAGTTTTGAATGGTAACGGTTGGGAATAATGGCATACAGTCTTACATTCACAATTCACTAGGTCAATAATAATAAAAAAAGATAATCATTTATCTACCGGGAAGAATATCTCTATTGGTGTGAGGCGTACTATTGTCTAGAGTAGATAAACAAAATTTTTGCTTTTACTTTTTTAATTTTTTGAAAGAAAATTATTTTTATTTTTTCTCATCCATATTGTTTTTCTGATCTATTTAAACAATTTGTACTATTTTCCAATTGTGTGGAGCCATGGTAATATTTATATGCCTCGAGGACCACATTTGATCTATTTTCTTTTTCAATCTTAGAGCGAATACAATAGTACATTTAGAAGCTTTTGTGAAGTGTAGAATTTCTATTTCATGATTGTTCAACTTAGAATGTATTTAAAATAATTTTTCAAGAGCTTAAAGTGTAAAAGAAAGTGTTCTTATTAAAAGTATTTAAATGGTCATTTCAAACATAATTCAATTTAGTATATTGAAACGGAGATAAAAGGATAAAATCAACAATTTAAATAATATCTCACATTTGATTAATGAAAATAAAGAATGATAGAAGCACTTACCAATTGTTTCTTGACAAATCTTTAGTATTCCATTGACGTTTTCCCCATATATGACATACCGAGTTCACCATAAAAGTTATGTGCATGAGCACTACGATCCTAACACACTACATAATTTGAAGTTAACAAATTATTTTCGTTAGCACAAAATGAAAATCTTGCATATCTATTATCTAATCAAAATGCTTAATTAAATGAAGTGAAGTAATTCTGACTATCATTGTAATGTCTCAAGTCCAACGATTATGACTTGCATTATTCTAAATTTTGGATTTGAAACTATGATTATCCTTTGACATTCTCTCATCGTATCCTTTCCAAATCCTCTAGTTAGATCATTCAATATACTTTTCTGAACTTATTGATAGTGTTGTGTCCTATCTCTACAAAAGCTAACGTTGAGTTATTTTAGTATCCTCACTGACATGTTTTTTAAAAAATCTATTGAAAGTCATCATCCAATATAAGATTTTTCCAATTGAGCCACTAAATATAAAGGTATATATATATTTTTTCGTTGTTGTAGATAATTAACCTACTCTACTCATGGTCACATTGTCCACCAACGTTTTCTTTATCTTGGTTTGTCACTAAGCCACACCTAAGAGGATGTTAAAGTCATTAGATATGGAATCTGATTGACTCCAAATCCTGGACGTGAAACATCAAATAATTATATTTTGAATTTTGGTATTTTAAACACAACTTTCCATATAATAAACAAATAATGTTACATATTAGATATGTTAATTATCGAGAGGAATACATGAAAGTTTATATAAAGTTAGTTTATAAATGAAACTTTTACCGTGCCCCATATAAGAAATGGAAGTCCTCCAACTTGATAGAGTAGGACTGCAAGAAGAATGTGATGAAGAAAATATGTTTTATGAATAAACCTATAGAAGATTTGCTTCTCCAAATCACGAACGTTATCGGGTCTCCCATGCTTCGAGAACCATATAAATATGCTTCTATCAACTTTTTGAAAATTTGTAAAATAATTTGGACAAACTTTTTTGGTCAAATTATAGGAATCAAAAAGCCAAGTGATATGGCTAAACCAAAATCCTTTGATAGGGCTATGTGGGTCTTTTTCTGTATCAACAAATTGATGATGACATCTATGTGTACTCACCCAATCGATTGGATCACCCTAAAAAAACAAAAAATAAACAAATAATTAAATAAAAAAAGATATTTATTTCATAACAAAAAAGAAGTACAAGTTCATATGTTAAACCTGAAGAGCATGTGCTGCACAATAAGCGAGAGAGTATTCCAGTGGTTTTGGAAGTTTGAAACTCTTATGTGCAAGATTTCTATGATACGAAACACTAATACATAAGCCAGTAATAAAGTACAATGCAAAGGCAACACAAAATGCAGGCCAAGTAAAATGAAATGGTGCAAAAATGCAGGCAATATGGACGATAAATAGGGAAAAGAAAATGATTTTGTCCAACTTCGTATATTTTCTCCTCTTGAATGACCTTGGGGATTTCACCATTGCCTTTGGTTTCTGTACTGTTTGCATGTTCAATGGGCAACTTTTTTTAGAACCTTTGGTCAATGGCATATGTATTTATATCGAATTTTAAGCAACAGTGAAATGGGTTAACATAGGACGGCATTTATTGGATGCAGAGGTGTAGCTGCAAAATTTAATTAATGTACAAAGACGAAAGGAAAAGTTTTAAAACCTTAGAGTGGTAGATACAGATATTTAATATTATTTATCAGCTATGGTTAAAGGTTGGATTTTTATTTCTATCATTGATTTAGAAATAAAGTAGTTGGGAAGACAGAGAAACACGTGCAGAGAAATATATAAGCTTTATTTTTGCGTTGATATTTTTGATAATTTATATTAAACTGCGAAGTCACATCCATATATGAAGATTGAATTTGCCTAAGCTGTCGTGCCCATTAATTCCACCATTTTCTCATTTCTGCAGCAGCACCCATTATATCAACCTGCCTTTTATGATTTTCTTAATTAATTTGTTTATGATTTGTAAAGGTTCATTTTCAAATATATAATCAATATATTTTAAAATTTTACCTGATAAAAGTATTCAGAGTTGTTGATGATGAGCTTTCCATGTTATGCCTACGTCTTTTGACTTTGTGAAAAAACTTCAGTGGCTAGAATTCTTTGATAAGACTATATATATAATATATGTAGATTATAATATATGTAGATCCTCATGTAGCCCTAAACCTCTTCCTCAATTTTATAAACGTAGTTAACACACTACTCTTAGTGAACCCTATAAATGTGTGGATCTTATTTATATTTTATTTGTTGATAACTTATGTTTTATTTCCATATATATTTATTGGTAATGGAGCTTTTTCTAGAGAGATTCCAAAAAGCCGAACTAAGTTTTACCTTAGCTACTATTATCATCTATTAAATTGTCATTTATAACAATTGACTACAAGAGTAGGGAAAGGTGAAAAATAATTGTGTTGCTAAGGTCAATTTTCTATTAATATTAATGATTCTAATAATAATAATAATAATAATAATAATAATTTAATGTGTTGTGATATTTAAAGACATAGAATAGGTATTTTTAATAAGATAATTATGGTAAATAACAAAATTGTTAAAAGTATTTATAAAATACAGTAAAATTTCAAATTCTGTCAATGATAGACATGGATATCACTCGTAGATATCTAATTTTACTATATATTTATAAATATTTTTGTTTCTTTTACTATATTTGAAAATATCATATTTAAATAATGATATTTAAGTTTTGAACTTTCAAATGAGCCATTAAATCTTTCAGGTTTATGTCTTTGTTTTCAAATTTCTGTTTTCAGATTCTCTACCGAACAGACTTCAAGTAGAAATTCATTTGAAAGTGTTTGTCCTTACCGATTAGCTCATGCATTCCACGTTCCTTTTATTTATTTATTTTTAAAATTAATGTGGATTTCCACCGATATGTTATTTTATAACGTGATCTGGACACCAAAATCAAACTCTTTTCTTTTTTCAATAAAAAGAAAATAAAAAAAGATCGGAGAAAAACTATAATTTGAAAGTTGTTTTTGTGTAATTAAGATGGTAATAACTCTAAAAACACCAATTTACACTTTTATCATTTCTGTCATTTTACAAACTAAAATAGTTTGTGTTGTATTTGTGGTTGAAGATCTCATATTCGAAAAATCAAGAAATACACACATTTTTAATAAAAAAAATATATGGTTACTCTAGTTATTCAATCAATTAAATTTATATATATAATGTATACGTTCTTATTATTACATGCACAGTTTTAGCTAAGAAAGTTATTGCAGAAAGACTTGAACTCCTGGGCAAAATATGGAAGGTCTCTCAACGGCAATAAACATTAAATCTCTTCCCATTTACAAAGCATACACAAGATGAATAAAACTCCTCTATAAAAGGCATGTTGGTATATATATATGTGTGTGTGTGCTACAACCCTGCAACCTTGAAAAAAGGGTGGAATTTATGGGGATGACAGAAGGCAAATTAATCTTTATATGGATGTGATTTTCATATCCATTGCCGACCATTTTATACATTTTCATATGTTCACGATTGTGATTTGGTGAGAGATTCAAGGACTGAGCTGGAAACCACTTGCTTGATTGATTCTTGATTCTTGATGATATTTGCATTTTCCAACTCCTTCCATTATAATTGGTTTTTAGATGGAATGACGTGTTGTTCAATATATAGTATCAAAATTCATAAACTCTCAACAAAAATTCAGTTCAATAAAAAAAGAAATATATATTTTTTTACACTGATAGCTTAATTCAACAGACTAAACTGCTAGAAGGATTTTAAATTCACATTTTTACATGAATAGTCTAATTATCTTACAATATTGCATAAAAATTAAGCACAAAAGTTTATAATACCTCATTGATTTATAGTATTTTTATTAGGGAAAAAAGCACACATATGAAAGTCATGTTTCTAAAAGTAGTGTTTTCCCACAGTTTTCAAAACTCGTCATAAAAGAGAATTTATATTTTCCTTTATTTCTTTACTAATTTGTATTACAGATTACAGCTGTTACACAATATATATCATATATTATAATGTTTGGTCTCATTTTCTACTAAGGCATATATTTCACTTACTTTGTGTATCTAAGGAGTCATTTTACAAATATATACCTCAAATTATATAATAATGACAGTGCTATCACAAATTGTACGTTAAAGCAGGTAATTGAATTTGTAAATTGAAGGGATAAACACCATGTAAGTAAAAAAAAAAACAAAATTACAATACATCATAACCTCCATCCTTCCATATGAGTTTTAGAACTTCAATAAGGGAAAATGAGTATTAAGATTAAATTTAATTGAAAACTAGATTATTGAAAAACAGGTTACAACGAAATACAAGTCACCATTTGCTTGATAATGATGTCAATTCTCTCTGTCACTCCTTTTGCCAAATAAAACTAACAAAAAAGAGAAACATCATCATCTTTAACACTGCAGTGGTCATCCTATGTTGCATTTGGATAGAAAGAAATAAATGAATCATTACGAATAAACAAAAGAGTTTATTAAATTTATTGGGAATATTATGCAACTACTTAGGCTTGTGGTGTAATAGTCATAATCATGTTAATGTACATTTTAATAAAATTGGTGTCTCGTTAGCGCTTAAGACTTCACTTGAGACTGCCCTAAAGTTATACCTAACACTTTGTCTTCTTTTAAAAAAACGGATATTCCATCGAGAATAATGAACACACAAAAGAGATATACTATCTTTAGAGACCACGTGAGAAGATTTGACTATAAACAAAAACTAAGGAACCCTCACATGCATTCTTTTACTACATATATATATTATACCTAATTAAATGGAACAACATGCTATCTTCTTCGTCCAATTCAATACTAAATACAACCAAATTTTAGTTTTAAATTGGTACACCATAAATATCATATGGTAGTTGGGTCTTTGTGACAAAAAAATCTTACAAATCACACACATCAATTCAAATAATCAATTTATCTCATTTATTTCTTGGCCACAAAACTTTGAGTGGTCCTTTTCTATTCTAATTTTTTGTCCTTGAATTCAATACTTAGACTCTATTAGGCCATTTTATGCTATATTTGTTGCGGGTGCATAATTAATTGCACTTAGAGACTATTTGTGAATTACTTTGATATTAATTACAAATAGACGTTGCTATTTGTTTATTTATTTATTATTATTATTTTAGTTGTTTGTTTATTTATTTTTAATTATATGATTTACTTATATATTGTTGTTTGCTTAGTAATAAGAGTGTCACCTAAGTATTGTGAAAATATACTATAATCTCAATAGTTAATAAGCATACAGTAAAATTAATCCATGACGTCAACTTTATTGCACATTTCAATATTTGTTACACCTATAAACATATTATTTTTCAATTATTCTACCATGCTTCTTAGAAAAAAAAATCATCAAGCAAGGGGACAGAGGATTTTTTAAGTGAAAAATAAAATTATTGGAAGGTTAAGGTTTGATCTTAACAGTTTTCTTAATATATAAAATTTTAAATAATAAATTGATTGAGCGGATTTTGTCACCAAATTTTAATCAAATAACGAACCGATCTATCCACACTAACTAGTTTTCAAACCGAGGTAACCAAAGGGAATCTGTTGAGAAGAGAAGAGGGGTAGATGAATATAAACCAGATCTGAAATTTCATGGGTAAATGGGAGTTCATGGGTAACTCCCGATGCTCTTTCAACAGCGTTGGGAATCATCAAACAACAATATTTAGAAAAGAGAGTATTACATTTGGCCTGTATTTAATGGGCATGAAATCGCATGACTTAATCTTGGGCCAGCAACTTTCATATTAATGAGAGTGTGACTTGCTGAGTAGAAACCAACCCATTATTCTTGGGGAATTGTGGAAACCCTAAAATCAACTTGTGGTTCTAAAATACTATGCTCTTTAGCATCCTATTTTCCATCTGATAGCAAGGTCTCCATAGAAAAAAACTTATTTCCTAAACTTTATTCTTCATGTTTCGTAAATATAGTAATTCGTAATTACTCTTTAAATTTTTCTACAAGAATTCCAAAAATATCTTTGTAGACAGAAACTATTTAAACCTCAGTCCAAAAATTCATTCAACTTTTAAATGGTATTATCATAACATTTGTTAGTTTGGAGGCATTTTCTAAATTTTAGTCTATATTTTTTATTTTTTATGGAATGAAACACATGATTTAAAATTAACTCTCCATTACAATAGCTAATAGGATTTGCTTTAAGGGATGGAGAGAACTAATTTAATTGTTCATTATTTTGCACACCTAATTCATTTGGTTAAATTAGAATAATAGTCTTTCAATTAACTCTTCATCATTTTGTACACCTACTTAATTTGACTACATTAGTTTTTTAAAGTTGAAAGCTTAATCATTTTTGTTCTAAAGCCTAAGTTCCACAAACTAAAGAAAGGATCGTGCTTAGTTAAAAGTTATTTCACATTGTAAAGTAATATTTGATTGTGAGAGTTGTGCTAATAGCAAATTTATATTGAAACATGATCATGTAGCGAACCATGAAGTAATTTAGTTTATATTTTTAATTAATTCAATTCAAATCATGCTACTTAGCAAAATTTTAAAATTGACTCTTTTATCCTAAGGTTTAGAAAATGATCTTAAATAATCACTTAGTTAAAGTTGATCGTTAATTGACTCGTAAGAAAGTGATATAGAAATGGATGATGTAACCGCTATTTAAATGGATGGTTTCCAACAATAATGATAATCAACTTTAACTAGGAGGCCCATTAGAAAACTATTTTAATTTCTAAACTTCATGTATGTAAATGTTGATCTCTTCTGAAACTTCTCAAGGACTAGATAAACATTAAGTTGGGATAGTGTAATGCAAGTACTGATCCAATTATATTCTCTGAAAAAAGAAAATTAAATATAGACATCAAAAGAAACAAATTTTATAAATATATACATCAGCTGCTTAGGGTTATAGGATCTGATCTATTCTCTAGCTAGCCGATTTTCAACCAACTCTCTCTGTACTTTTTCCTCTTTGTTATCGGGCTCGAAATCTGCAAAAACGATTCTTCCTTGATAAACATTTCCAGTGTTAATTTGTTTGTATTTTTTTACATTAATTTTTTATTTGGAAAGCTAGATATTTTGTTATGGTAAATAGTTTTTCTCTCGTGTTCCAAATATGATATAATGTTTTTCTCAATATTGTTTCACTTTTGGGAACAAACTCAAAGTATAACTAGATTTTCTAATACAACGTCTATGTAGCACCAATCCCCTACAAATATCCTAGCTAGAAAGTTAAGTCATTGACAGCATTAATCCTCTATAAATATCTTTCTAAGCAACTTAGGGATATATTGAACTTGATAAATGTCTATAATTAGGTATATGAGAATTACGCTTTCATCTATCTTAGCCCTTGTTCGTAATACACGATTAGTGTATATTAGATTTTGCATGTTTTTCATTCGTCTAACTTGCACTAATTTTATGACCTAGAACAATTCGATTAACTTTTTGCTAATGAAATTGGTTAGGAGTATCAATTGTGTGATTCGACAATGAGAATTCAATATTATGATCAAATATAATAATGTTTTTGGGAGATCTACAAAACCCAAATTAGGTTTTTTTTAAAAAAATTAATTTACACTTCTACTTTCTTTTTCTGATAGATTATTTTATTTGCAATTGGAACCCTCCCTTCAATTACCTTAGGTTGCAAATGAATTTTCTTGAAGAAATTCATGTATGCCTAAATTTGACTAGAACTTACCACGAAAACTAATTCTTAGCATGATTTTGTTGATTATTTGATCCGAATTTTGACAATGAAATATGCTCGATCCATCAATAAAATAGATCAGACCATATTTTGTTATATAATTTAAGTATACTATTTAGTAGGCAATGTTGTAATATAATGGACATACAAAATAAGGCATAAAATTGATAACAACATGACTATTCCCTATTTGATACACGCTTTACAAGGCAAATTAAAGTAAACAATTATTATTGAAAATGACCTTTTTCTAAGTGCTTTTAATACCATATAATTATTAAGACAGATATGGAGTGTGAAACATCATTCTTGACAGCCTTCAATTGGTTTGTCCATAGATAGCCTTTGCATGTGAGCTTGAGAGGGTTGTTTGACATCAGTGGCCAACCCAATGTGTTGAAGAAACAATATAACATACCAACCAATGTCAACTTCCCACCATTCAATCCCCACCCTTGCTGAATATTCAAAGGCATGATGGTTATTGTGCCAACCTTCTCCAAATGAAAGCAAACTAATCCACCTGAGAAAATGCAACAAAAGTCAAATAAATCATGATATTATAAATTGTAATAAATATACAACTTTTTAACATACAAGGATATAGTACTGGCTTCATTATATTGCTAAACAACTATTGTATTCAACAATCACCCACCTCTATCAGTTCACAGCTAGTTCTTAAATGATATGGCACATACTCGAATGTGAATGTGTATGTGCGTGTCTTTTTCATGACTTATGAAAGGTATGTATAAGCTCAAATAGTAATTATCTAATATTTTAAAAATAAATTAGATATTTTAATCATTAATTTAGATTTTGTTTGATAATTATATTGACTCCTATTTATAATAAACATTTTGAAAGTTTTTTCTTTTTTTCAAACAAGATACTAAAGGAAATAGTAAACACACTCATACACATCCCAACTTAGGTTGACACCCATTTAATACCTTTATCATATTTCCAAGCCAAAAGTGTTCCATTAATCAAAATCTTTAAAGTACAAAGAGCAAGTTTATAATTCTATAGAAACCTTCTAATTAAGTGCAAAAGTTTTTTAAAACTAAATTTATAAACTAACACTCGTTTCTATCACTTAATTTTTTTTATAGTTTAATAATAATAATAATGATATCTAATCAATTTATCAAATCAACACATGTACGCATAGACTAAATCGTTACAAAGTGTAAAATATATAAGACTTGAATTGTTACTTATATCACTAATAATTATTTTAATTTTAAAAATATAGAAACACAATCATTAATTTGAAATTCAAATTTAGGTACTAAGATGTTACTTTTTCAAAGATCAAAGATTAAAGATTATTCAAACCTAAAGAATGCTCCAAGTTGAAATGAAGATTCAAAACTATTTTGATCATCTTTCACTTTTGACAATGAGGTAGATGAACTCACAATAAAGCACTTACCAATTATTTCTAGTGGAATCTTTAGTGTTCCATTGTTTCTTTCCCCATGAATGGCAAATTGAATTAATCATAAAGACTACATTCATGTACACTGTGGCCCTCACACACTGCAGAATAAATAGAGATAATATCAATATATCCCTCAATTGTTATAAACCTTTATATATGTAGATATATAGATTAAAATTGATAGTAAAAGAAACTATTTTTTTTAAAAAAAAATTTATGCATGTTTTGGAGAGAGATTTATTTACCATTCCCCATATAAAAAAAGGCGTTCCTCCAACAATGTAGAGAAGGACTCCAAGAGCAATTGGATGAAGCAAGTATGTATCATGAATAAATCTATAAAATGGATCGTCCTCCATATCAGCAATATTATTTGGACTTCCATATTTCGTAACCAAGGAGAAGGCACCTCTTTCTTTATCTTTATAATCAATAAAATACTCTGGACAAACTTTTCTGGTTAAAGTAATAGTATCAAAGGTCCAAATGACGTAACTAAACCAAAATTCTTGAATAGGACTATGTGGATCTCTTTCGGTATCTGTATGTTGATGATGATATCTATGTGTGCTCACCCAATCAATTGGATCACCCTACGATTAAAAAAAAAAAATATGTGTGTGTTTAAAGTAAACCTAAGTAAAAAGAACCAAACGACAAAATATGAAACTTATTTCAATATTTTAGATTATAGATTGCAATTATGGAATACAAGATTCGAGAAAATAACATTAAGATATATTCAAGTTGACAAAAAATATATAAGATATATACTACTTCAGTCTTTTGTGTATCTTTTGTTTTACTTTATTTTGATTCTTGTATTTTGAAAATTTTAATTTGTTGGTTTTTTATACTTTCAAAAAGTGGTCATATTAGTCTTTGGAGGTTCACTTTTTAAAAATACATCAAAGAATAAAATAAACAAAAGTTGAACGAATTAAGCTAAAAGATTATATACAGATGCGACAATGAAATTTATTAAAAGTACAATAGCGGAAAAGAACCAAAGCTACAGGGACAAAAATAGTATTTAAACCTATATATCTTTTTATATATATTCTAACATGCTTTAGACATGTTTTCTCCACCCTCTCTCTCATCTTCTCTCCAATTAGGATTTTCTACCTCTTTGAGGATGGGTCCCTTCGAGGTAAATGAACATATCTAATCTCAACTTTATAAAATAATATAAAAAATTCTAATGTTTAATTCAAAATAAAAATAGTTTCAAATAAAATAGCAAGACAAACGATGGTTCAAAAAGGTCAAACCTGAAGTGCATGAACTCCGCAGTATGCAAATACGTATTCAAGCCATTTTGGAAGTTTGAAACTTTTATGGGAAAGATTTCTATGATAAGAAATACTTATTCCAAAGAGACCTGTGAAAACATATAATACAAACGCAACCCAAAATGCACTCCAATTAAAATGAAAAGGTGCAAAAATACATAGGATGTGAAAAGATAAAACGAGATATGCTTTTAATTTGTCTCCCTTGGTCCATTTTCTCCTCCCAAATGTCATTTGATGAACCTTCCCCATTTTCTTTGATTCTTCTTTTAATGTATCCATAAGAAGAGAACCTTGATCTAGCTCAACCCAATTACTCATCTCTTAGATCTAACCTCTCTTTATAGTGCTTTCTTTAGTACCAACCAACCTAATAATTATTCTTCATACTATTCTTCATAATTTTTATATTAAAATTAACTAGTATGTGTATATAAATATAGAACAATCGTGTTACACGTTAAGAGTAAACAAATACAATTGTAGTCAACTCATTACACATCATCCATTTCATTTGTAATTATTGTCCTAGAATGTCTACTTGGTATAAATCTTATATATAAGTTTAATTAACCAATTATTCTTCATACCATTATTAATAATTGAAGATTATGCTTTCTAAAATAAATAGGAGATTGATTATGAGTTTAATAAATGGGTCGTCGAAAAATAATTTAAAACTTGTTTTCAGGAGTAGAAAGAAAAATTCAAAATTAATATAAGAATCATTAGGAAGATTCGAAGTATAAATTTCTTAGTAATTAATATCACACAATTGAGTTATATATTATGGTTTGAGTTGTTAACAAATTCATAGATAATACGGTGATGACGATGATATGCTCTTTTAATTACTTTTTTATTGCCATGAGGCATCATTTTCTAACTCCAAATATTAGTTTAATCTTGTTATTTTTTTTAAAAAAAAGATATTTAATTTATGTATAAGTCGAAAGGAAGAATATTAAATTTATGTATAGAGAATTTTTAAAAATAGAATAATTCGAAAACTATTTACGGCTCATACCAAAATTTTGATCTAAGCTTAAAATGGATAACTAAAATTTCAATTCAAACTCAAAGTATCTATCTTTTTTTTTTGTGCTGTAGTATGTAAATACTTTCAATTTTCTTATATTTATGTAAATTTTTTCAATATTAATTTGGTGTTGGAAAATGATGCAACATAGTTGAGGACCTATTTGGTAACGTTTTCATTTCTTTTTTGTTTTGTTTTTGTTTTCATTTTTTAAGAAACAGAGGTGTTTGATAACATTTCCTATTTCTTGTTAAAAAAAAATAGAAACGTTTTCCATTTTATAAGAAATTATTGGAAAAAAAAAATTCTCATGTTCCTTTTCTCAATTATTTTTATTGATTTTATTTTTCTTTTCCTTTTTCTCAATTATTTTTATCGGTTTTCTTTTCTTTTTTCTCAATTATTTTTCTATTTCCAATTATTTTTATTGGTTTTCTTTTAAATTTTTTCAATTATTTTTCTATTTTCTTTTCAATTTTCGCACGTGATTTCTTTTTCTTCATCTTGTTTCCATTTTCTTTCCCAAATAACCACTCTCTAGGTGGTTTTCTTTTTCTTCCTCTTATCCCCGTCGTCTTCCCCAAATAACCATCATCTTCATCTTCCTCTCATTGTCTTCACCATCTTCCTCCTCGCCTCTCATCATCTTCCTCGTCTTTGGATCTTGGTTTTCCTCTTCATTTTTACGTAGATTTGGGGTTTCGTTGTGGATATTTGTCGAATCTATGGTTTTTGCTAGTTTCGTGTTTTCGTCGTGGATTTTTGTCTTCCTCTTCATCGTGAATTTCAGTCCTCTTCATCGTGAGTTTTCATCTTCCTCCTCGTCGGCTCTGTCTTTCATATCTCAATCTTCATCTTGATCTCCATAAGATTACTAGAAGACCTTCCTATCTAGATTTGATAAAGTGAGTGGTATAATCATTCAAAATTTCTAGTTGGTTCATTGGGGAGAAGAGCATGTTTGTTTTCACTTTTTTATGACTTTTTTTATTTCTTTCCTTTTTTATATATATTTCTTAACTTGTTTTGTTTCTTCTTCCTTTATAAAATTTTCAAATTTATAGGTTTAATTTTTCTTCCTTTTACTAATTTTTCATATTTATGTATTTAATATTTTCTAATTTATTATTTTAGGTATTTTTAAATATAGGAAAATTTTGAATTCTATCCATGTAATAGAAACCTATTTATCAATGTCACGGACAAAATTTATCAATTTAGATAAGAATAATACACGTTGAAAACTGAAAAGTATAAACTTTGCTAACAAAGCACATCCGTTGCAAATCATGATACATGTTATATGACTAAATCATCGTATCTATATTTCTATTTGTGGTAGATATATGTGTGAAATTGAGTGCACTATTTAGGGTGTCAAGAAGGCCATTTTCATACTTGGATTTGTCCCGTCTCCTCTCTCAAATTGTATCCACCTTTTTAGTTTGTAGAATATCTTAACCTTCTCCATTGAAAACCATTGCAATTGATATATAAATAAAATTACACCCACTTAAACCGACATGTCCTAAATCTTTGATTTTTTGATATGAAAATTCTATCAACTTAGAAACTCCTTTTGAGAAATTAACCCTGGTTCTGATAAGTTGTTACGATCCCAAATCTGTAAAATAAGAACCGAGTATACTACATGTTGATTGAGAATCGAACATATATTGACAATATGGTGGAAACTAGAAGATCAAAGAAAGAATCATAACTTCCTCCACAACAAGAAGCTTTCTTGACTAATAATCTTAAAAGAAGCACAAAGGTTGCAAAATTCAATCCATATTCATATTACTTTTCAATAGCCTCTCAAAGAAGAAAGATAACTCAAAATTTAAATTCATAGTAAAAAAGAAAGAAACAGCTGAAAAACAATATAATTGCTTCTAAATTCTTGAATAAAACATAAAATACTAGTTTGATGAACGATACACTTCATGCCATCTCCAAACTTGTATTGCTATAACTGCTACCATTATAGTCCTAGACCACAGTTGCACTTCTCATCGCAAAATTTCATTTACAGGAACATCATCATCATCTTCTATATGCTGAAGGAGCCATTTTGTATTCCAAAACTATGAAATAAGAAAACAAGAGAACTTTAGGACCTCAGTTAAAGAAATCATTACTAGAACAAATGATACAACAATTTTTGTTTCATCTCACTACTGTTGTGAAACTAGAATGTTGTGTACCTATTCTAGTTTCTAGATATCATTATCTATATTATTAACTTAGTGCAAACATTACACTATCATTTACTTAGAATAAGGTAAACAAGAAACATCACTCATTATAAAACAAAACTAAAGATTTAAATAGCGATTGTGACTGCTTTTCATTTGGATCACTCTCTCTTTCATCTACAACTCCACGTTTTGCAACCCCGTCGTTTGAATTTTATGGGTTGTTTGACGAATCCGTATGACTCTTGGCTTCACTCGTTGTCGCTTCAAGATCCATGTCATCTTTTCCTGGAGAGTTCTTCCCTTGCTCTTATTCTTGAGGAACTTTCAGATCATCATCAGATTCCATAGAACAAGCTTTAGATTCCTCAAAAATTGCTCTAGGCTTTGACGCTTCTACTCCATCGTAAAGATTAAATTCATGTACATTGAAGCTCTCACACACTGCATAATAAATTAGATCATATCAATATATATCTTACCTTTATATACATACATACATATATATTCATGTATACATATATATTCATTCATACATACATACATATATATAGATACATATATACATACATATAAATAGATACATATATACATACATATATAGATATATATACAATACATATATAGATAGATATATATATTCTCTCTCTATATATATAATTTAATTTATGCATGTCTTGGAGAGATATTTTATTTACCATTCCCCATAAGAAAAATGGCGTTCCTCCAACAATGTAGAGAAGGACTCCAAGAGCAATAGGATGAAGTAAGTAGGTATCATGAAGAAATCTATAAAATGGATCATCCTCCATATCAACAACATTATTTGGACTGCCATACTTGATAACCAAGGTAAAGGCACCTCTTTCTTTATCTTTATAATCAATAAAATACTATGGACAAACATGTTTGGTTAAAGTAATGGTATCAAAGATCCATGTGACGTAACTAAACCAAAATTCTTGAATAAGACTATGTGGATCTCTTTCAGTATTTGTATTTTGATGATGATATCTATGTGTGCTCACCCAATCGATTAGATCACCCTACTATTAGAAGAAGAAAAAAGCTTAAAGTAAACATAAGTAAAAAGAAACGAACAACACGATATGAAACTTATTTCAATATTTTAGATTATAGATTTCAATATACTACTTTAGTCATTTGTATTTTTAATTAGTTTTACTTTATTTTGAAAATGTTAATTGGTTGGTTTTTATACTTTGTCATTGTTTGCACGAGATTTATGAAGAAATTTGATTCGTAGAGTTGAACTTGAGTTGATGTTGTATTTTGTTGATTTGATGCGATGCGGTTCGATCTCTAGAATTTGATCCTCCGATTCTCTCTCGATTGGATGCTTACGCTTGATTTGAGGAAGCGGAGCATATGATGTTCTTGAAGTTGGAGAACGTCTACCCTTGATTTGGAGAAGCGAAGCACGTGATGTTCTTCAAGTTGGTTGAATGCCTACGTTTGATTTGAGGAAGCGGAGCACGTGATGTTCTTGAAGTTGGAGAACGTCTACGCTTGATTTGGAGAAGCGGAGCACGTGATGTTCTTCAAGTTGGTTGAATGCATACGCTCGATTTGAGGAAACGGAGCACGTGATGTTCTTGAAGTTGGAGCCTTGGAAGAAAGCTTGTATCTTCAAAGGAGCTTCAATCTTCTAGGGAAGTTGGAGTCTTGGAAGTAAGTTTATATCTTCAAAGGAGCTTCAATCTTCGAGAATGGTCGACTTCGAAGTTAGGGAGTCTTTTAGTTCTTGGGAGAATTCTCTCTTGACCTTTTGGAAAAAAAAATTTCCAACCCCTTACAAATGAGGAGAACTCGTTCTCTGGTGAATTTTATGGGCTTGAGTCTGGTTGGTCCATGGACCAGACCCATGGGCTCAACCCCATGGATTTGGGTTATATTTAGTATTTGGGCTCAATTAAGCTTATTTTTGGGCTTAATTGAACTTAGTCCAAGTAAATAATATTTAATTGAACCAAAATAATTAACTTGGTCCAACGGTTAAGATGAAAACTTGTGGCATTATTAGAATTGGGCAATTTATGTTTTCAATTTTTAATTTGAGGCACATGTCAATTTTAATTGGTCCCAAATTCAATTATTTGCACTTTTTATCATTAATTTAATAAATGATGTGGCAATTTGTGATTGGTCTCAAAATTTCTTATTCAAGAGTCATATTAGTCTTTGGAGGTTCACTTTTTAAAATATGAATATGTTGATTTAAATTCTTTCTAAATTTTAGATTTCAAATTTCAAATTTTGCAACATGCATATTATTTTTAATTTATTATTTTTTGCATCATCGAAATTAGTTAAAATTTTACATTATATAATTTTTTTACTAAGATAATCATTTAGGTTATATTTAATATTTTACCATAAAATTTTTATAATAATATAATTGAGTTGAATAAAGACTCTTGTATTATACTTATTAATTTTGCAAAAGTTTTCTGCCTGTATGTTAATGTTTTATAAATTTTTTTCATATTTTAATGAATTGTATATATTTTTTATTTCTTACGTAATTAATTTATATTTAAACTAAAAAAATAAGTTAGAAAAAATAATGCAAAAAATGATTATCAAACAAATTTTTGTTTTATTTTTCAATAAACAGAAAACATAAATAATTATCAAACATAGTCATGCTTCTTGTTCTAAAAAAAAAACAGAAAACAAAAACATTATCAAATTATATCATCTCATCTATATATATAGGATATTAAAGTATGTACCTAAATTTAATCTTGTTTCATTTAGACTAATTTTAGAAAAGATCAATAATGATAAGGTAAAATTAAGAAAGTAAATAAAAACAAACTACAAAACTGTGATAAAAAATCGTTAATGATGATTTTTTATTAAAAAAATAAAAACCAATTTTGATTAAAAAGGGAAAATAAAAACGGAATTTGAAATCATATCCAAATAATTTTTTGATACGAAAATTACAATTTTGATATAAAAAATATATAGGTGTAATAAAAAAATAACTAGGATCAAATATTAGAGAATCCCAAATTTTATATCAATAAAGTTTAAAATTTACATGTGACATATTGTCAAAACCTACAACTTTTATTTAGACGTGAACTTTAAATTTAAATGTGAATAGTATATTTTTTTTTTAATAGTAACAAATTCTACAAATTTAATAATTTTTGATAGATTCAATGAAAAATTACATAACTCTATAACTCAGTCATTAGAAAGGGCAAAAATGAGAACTAAATGTTTCTCCTCGTAATATCTTTTAGGAAATACCTGGTAAGAATTGCACATATTTTATAAACGGGCAGATCCATACAGGGGCCATTGAAGATAACGTGTCTCTCTCAAATTATCGGTTTTTTTTTTTACTTTTAATATAAAATATAAATTTAATAGTTAATAATATATACTAGTAAATGAATTATAATAAAAAAAAATTTAAGTGTGGTTCATATGGAGATGTGATGTGGTTTGGTCTGACCGATAAATTTAATCAGTTGAAACGTATAAGGTCTAAACAGTTGTAGATTGATATTTTTCTTTGTAATGAGAGTTGTATTGAATTGGGGTTTAGTAGATTTTACTCTTTGAAGGATTGATTACATTCTGTTTTCATTTTTTCTTTAAAATATTCAAATGGATATCAATCCAATGGGGACTATGAAAAGCAGTTTAGCGTCTTTTTTGATTCCTTCAGAACTACCCTGAAATCAAACCTTTAACACAAAGTCAATCTCATCACAAAAGCCTCAACGTAACGCCAGTGATCATACAGTTATGTTATAGGGCAGAATTCGATAATAATCAAGCAAATGCTTAATTAAATAGAATAGTATATGAAGACAGGTTACGAAGAAAGAAGGGATAGAAGTGGCTGTAAGACATCTAGATTGGCTTGGCAGGGTAAGAGCAGCCCATCACTCCATTATCCTCCCTACCTGCTAGAGACGGCTTATAGCAGTTTAATTAATGCCTTTAGCAGGTAGATGTGGGTATGAGGAATGATTTTTTTTTTTTTTTTCTTTTTGCAACCCTTAAATACTTTCTCATTACATCCTTCGTCGGTTCAAAAATCAAATTGCAAGAGTTCTAAATTTGTAATCATATTCCAAAATCACGCCCAAAAACATAAGAGTATACCTTATCCTTTTAAAATAGACCAATTAATTAAGAGATGAAACAAGATCATGTTTATCTAATATGAATACCCAATATATTTAAACTCTAATCGGTGTATAATGATAAATTTAAAGAGACAACATCTTAATGAAACATATTAAAATCACGTATTAAAAAATTAGTGAGTATTATATACAATAATCAATCCTTCACAATTCTATTAGTTAGCTTTAAAAACTTCATTTTTATCTTGTTATGTGCGACTCAACCTTCGAGTAATAGATATTATTAGAAAAGCCAAAATATTCAAGTTTTAATTTTTTCTATTACAAATAGTTTTAAATATCCAAAATTTTCTATCATATACTTTCAAAACTACAATATCTCATTCTTCTTCATAAATCCTATACGCCTAATACATGAATATTATATACATATAGTTGCATTATATATCTAATTCAAACAATAATTATGTAAATCCTATATGGCGTGATTATATTTTTCAGTATGAAATAAGCATCATTTTAGAAATTCTTCCATTGAATAGCTCATAGTTTCATCCTTGGCTTGTGACATTGAGTTGGTAATTTGACATCTGTGGCCACTCCAATTGCTTTAAGGAACATAATAACATACCAACCAAAGTCAAGTTGCCACCATTCAAGTCCATACTTAGCTGAATACTCGAATGCATGGTGGTTGTTATGCCAACCTTCTCCAAAAGACTCACCCACCTAAAATTAACCAATAACCAATATATATAATAAACAATCAATCCTTAATTTGGAGGTGGAAAAAAATCAGAGCATAATTTCTTGTTTAAGTTTCTTTATTTTGTAATAAGATATTAGAACAAGAGATAAGTAGATGCATTGAGACATCTTAATTAGGTTGATACCTTGTTTAATAATCTTTAACAGTTTTTATATCAACCAATAATATTCTCTATTTTTAACAAGATACTGAAGGAATATAAATCCGTAAGCAAATCCAAACATCTCAACTAAGTTGACACCCTTAAGCTTCATCATTATACTGAGCGCTTCATTAATCATCTTTCAAAATTGGAAAGAATGCACAAAGAATTTACCAATTATTTCTGGATAAATCAGTTGTATTCCATTGTTTCTTTCCCCATTTATGGCATACTGAATTCACCATAAATATTACATGATATAATATTACAATCCTCACACACTGCATCAAAAGGTACAGTAAGGTTAGGTACGTCAATACAAATATATATTTCCTAAAATACACAAGAGATTTACCATAAACTAGGGCTATAATTTCAATTATATATCTATGTATTTGACAATAAATTATTTTTTAGTTTCTCTATTATTACAAAGTCACTTTTGAAGCCAACAACTATAAGTCAAGAAAAAATTACAATCGAAATTCTGACTAGCAAAACACGTTCCTAAATTAGGTATTAATCAATTGTTTATTTTTGAAAATTTACCACAAAGTTGCTTTTAAGTATAAGAAAATGAATTAAAATATTACAAATTATATTTTTTGCTATTTGTTCCATTTTCCCTTTTACTGTAAAATTAAATTACCATGTTGATGAAGATAATAAAAATAAATAAAAAGATCTATTGATAGTAGTGAGATGTTATTTTACCATTCCCCATAAAACAAAAGGAAGTCCTCCAACCATATAGAGCAAGATTGCCAAAGCAATTGGATGAAGAATATACGTTTTATGAATAAACGTATAGAATATTTGTTTCTCCAAGTCCTTAACATTATCTGGTCTCTCATGCTTCATTACCAATGCGAACAAGTTTCTTTTTGTTTCTTTGGAATCATTGAAGTACTTACCACAAACCTTTTTAGTCAAATTGTAGGAATCCAAAGCCCAAGTGATATGACTAAACCAAAATCCTTGATTACGATTATGAGGATCTTTATCGGTGTCAACAAATTGATGGTGACATCTATGCAGTACTTACCCAATCAATCGGATCACCCTAAAAAACATAAATTCAAAGTTTCAAAAAAATCAACAAAAATAGCATAAGATACAGAGGACAATTTTATTTTAGAGAGAAATATGTGAGTTGATTATACAAGGCAACCATAAATTACATCAATACAATTAAAAATTAGGTTTCAAGGCATTCTCAAATATACTTTGATATGATTTAATCTGATAATATAATAATATATATTTATAAAAAAATAAATTATAGGATTATCATATCTTGTTAAAATAATTTAAATATAAGATTATCAAATAATATGAAACCTGAAATGCATGAGCTCCACAATAAGCAAATAAATACTCGAGCCATTTAGGAAGTTGGAAACTCTTATGTGAAATATTTCTATGATACGAAATAGTGATGCCAAAAAGACCTGTAATACTATATAAGATAAGAGCAACCCAAAATGAACTCCAGTTAAAGTGAAATGGGGCAAAAATACAGAGGGCATGAAGAAAGAAAAGAAGACATGCAATGGTTTTGTCAATGTTGGTCCATTCTCTCTTCGTTGGTAACATTATAGGCTTCACCCTTTCATTTAGTTCTTGTTTTGACATATCCATTTCCAATGTGTTTTCTTCTAATTTAGGTTCTTTCACCATTTTCTCTCCAACATGTATTTTATATATATTGCATTTTATGTCTCACTATAATAATATAGTATTAAATCATATATTATTAGTCATTAATGATCCTGACTATTTTAGTGGCTAGCTGGTTTTAAAGTTTGACTATTCTCTCAAATATTCAACAAAGCCATCAAGGATGCCCATTTGTGATTATTGGATAATTTATTGTGTACAAAATAAGTAACAACTAATTAATTAAGGCAACTACTTGTAATTAATTTGAATTGTTATTATAATTAATTATACAATAAATAATTGATAGACTATATGAGTAATCTATGTTTTAAAAGTTATTTGAAATATAGAGAGTGGTTATATATTGTATTATAATATGGGGTACTTTTTCTTAGTTCTTCACTAAATTTGCGAGGAATGAACTAATGTACCTTTAAAATATCTTATATTTTAAACCTTTTTCACTATAATGAAAAGTAAGAAAATTTTAAATTATAAAATTCTTAGTTATTAAGATCTTCGTTTCGTATGTGTATTGAGTTATACTCAATTTGATAATATCATATATTTTTATTGCTAGATTAAAGATGGTAAAGACTAAACTTCAATCTTTCACGTTTGTATAAGTGCTTTATATTGATATAATCATGACCATGACAAAAGATATAGGTAAGGTATATATGCACATTGAATATAATAATTGAATTCCATTTATCAAGTTATTGAATACTATAACATTATGAAACTAATTCTAGAGTATAGGATCATGGGTATAAATAAATTATCAAATGACCTACGAATTAATAGTAAAATAAATTTGTTTATCACCTAATCAATAAAAGTATTGTTTTTTTAAAAAAGTATTAAATACATTTGATCATCATTATATAAAGAGGGATTATTTTCAAAAATAATAAAATGAACCAAAATATTTGCAATATATAGCAAAATATCACAGTTTATTTAGATAGATTGCGATATACCAAGATAGACTACAATTTGTATTTATCTGTATCATGATAGACACAAATATTGATCATTATTTTAATTATTATTATCTATCTCGAATAAATTTGAACATAACAAAAATAATTTTAACAATTTCAAAGTCATTCTCAGCTTCCGTTTTGTTTGAAAATGTAAAAGAATGAAAAGGATACAACATAAATTATTTGTAGATAAATCAGATAATGTATTATTCCACTGTGGTGCTCACTGCTCACTGCTGCCCTTCTGTGGCCTATTGACTTAACAATAAACAATACATGTGTGAGTATGAACATCGTGATCCTCTCACACACTACACCAAGAAATTATGTCCAAAGTCTTATCATATCAATCTATTTCTTTTCACTAAATTATTTGGTTTAAAATACTTTGATACATCATATAACTACCAGCCTCACAATCTTCTCTAATTATAATTTTTGAATCATACTTTATCAAATAAACATTTTTTATAATAATATTTTTAAAAGTTTACAAATACAACATGTTTGATCTATCATCAATAGATCTTACAAGTCTATCAACTTTATGATTTTAGAAATATTTGTCAAATCTAAATTTGTTAAATGTTTTTTCATGCCTAAATAGGACAAATATGGAGTTTCATTTACAAAATGGACCAAAATAGGACACAACAGTTTAAAACATAGAAGTTTTATATATCAATGACTATAATAATTTATCTAATATTGCAATCTTTAATATTTTTAAAATAATACTAAAAATGATAAAAAAATAATAATAAAATAACTTCATGTTGCCGATATTTTTAAAATAATCAAAATAAATTCCATTAAATACAATTGATGGTTTCAAAACAAATTCTGACCCTTTCTTGTATCTTAAAAAAATTCATAATAACAAAACATTTATGCCAAAGTTTTCAGATTTTTTTAAACAAAAAATCTGCATGAAAAAAGTATATTTTATTTGAGAATATAGTGACAAATTTAGCCATTAAATTTAAAATAATTAAGTATATAGCAACATTTAAATTTTTTACAAATATAACAAAATCTGTCAAATTCTATTAATGATAGAAGTCTATCACTGATATTATACTAGTCTATCAACGATACAAGTTTATCAGTGATAGTTGTGCTATATTTGCAATTTATTTTAAATGTTGCTATATCCTTAATTATTATTCTTAAAATAGTCATCAATTACAATTATCTTTTTAATATTTGATGTAATTTATTGTTCTCTTCGTCAGAACAATTTCAAACCCCCCTCCTCCTTCCATCAGCTACGCTTGAGCTATGAATTATTTATCTAAGATACTAACGTGTTATTGCTAGAACTAATCTTTAGTATTAAGACTAGTCCTTATCTACCAATTAAGTCATTTTAATTCGAATTTAAGTATAGAAATCTATCCGACGACAAACATTAACCATGCATATGTTCTATGTAACACTTACTTTTTATACAAGTATAACATAAAGTATAACTCAAAATTAATAACATTTTATTCGCTTTTAGAATTAGTGCATGATTTTGTGTCATCATTAAAAAATATTCATGAGCTTAACATATATTTTTATGTAAAGGATGACTTTAGTCTTCGGAAGGCTTTCATATAAATTTTATCTCATCCATTGCCAACTTCTTCTTGTGGTCTTGTAAGGGTACTTTAACATGAGTGGCCACTCCAATGGCTTGAAGAAACATAATAACATACCAACCAAAGTCAATTTCCCACCATTCAAGTCCATGTCTAGCTGAATATTCAAATGCATGGTGATTATTGTGCCAACCTTCTCCAAATCCAAGTAAACCCACCAACCTAAACACAACACACAAGAGGTTATACAAAACTATATGACTTAGAAAAAATCTAGATACTTAAGATATATCAAATCAACATATATAGAATGGACCCAAAAGCTTGGATCTTGTATTCAAACTATTGTAATAATGCTATTTCCTTCCAATTAACATTAATTTTCATGATTTGGTTCTTATATACATATTTTAATCAAATTCACAAGTAGGGATAGTGTTAAATGATGTAACGAACGAGATTATGGGTCAATTATCATATCAGTATAAATTTAGGTTAAAAAGATGTATTCAAAATTTTAAATAATCTCTCATTTTAAGTAAAGGGATGGAGAGAAGAAAAGAAAATTACCAGTTGTTTGTTGACAAATCGTTTGTTTTCCAAAGTTGTTTTCCCCATATATGACATACTGAATTCACCATAAATGTTATGTGTAGAACCACAACGATTCTTACACCCTACACCACACATAAATAGTTTGATACATAATTTCTCTTAATTTTTCTTTCCTGCAAATAATCTAAACATGACGGTTGAAATGTGCATTAACAAAATTAGCATTAAATAAGCTTTTAATATCTACATTAAGAAATGTCTTAACTTGGCAACTTTTAAGTATAGCAATAAATTATGATATTATATGATTTTGGAAAAGTCACCGAAAGTTTGGAAATTTTCTACTTCTTAACCTAATTTTCTTTTTTACATGAAACCAACCTCTTTTCTAAAATCTACTTTCTCATACTTTAAATAGAGGCCCCACATAGTAAAAACATCATTTTGTCTCTTCATTTCAATGCCTTAGTAAATATTTGAATAGTTTATTTCGCAATCATATACTAGATTGTGATGGAGTGGACATTTAGACTATCATATTTGTTTTATAGTATTTTAAGATATTCTAGTGTTTAAGTTTTGGACACTCATCTAAAATGTGGGTTTAGATATTTCCGACATCTTAATTTTATATTATTGTCCTTTTTATTTTAAATTTAAATTAATACAAATTTACAAAAAATCTTAAATGATGATATATGATTCGGTTGAGAAAAATAACATGTAAAAATAATATAAATTGTATTAATTTTAAAAAAATCAAATTGATAAAAGTGAATATGTTATATAAGTTCAAATTATATCAAATTAATTATAATTAATAAATAGTAGTAAGAGCATTTTTGGAACATTAATTTTGGATATAAATAGTTAAAGTTTTGTTTCACAAATACCTCTAAATTTTAAAAGTTTAAAAAATACCCTTAATAAAAGTTTAAAAATACCTTCATTTCGAATATTTGAATACAAATTGATAATTCCTTGTGATCAATTTCTTTGAATTTTTCTAAAAATAACCAATTTTAAAACAAATTATATAGATTTTTCATCATTTATTTTTATATAAATGCTCTAATATTTTTCTTAACTTTTCAATTTTTAGCTTAAACCAATTTTCTCAATGACCAAAATTTTAGGTTAAAACATAAAATCCCACAAAATTTCACAAAACTACTCAAAAATATTTGTAATATATAACAAAATATCATAAACCATATACAATAGACAATGATAGCTAGACTACTATCTATGTTTATCATGACGTAGATAAATACTAGTAGTTTGTCACAGTCTATAATAGATAGAATGTGATATTTTGTCGTACTTATAAGTGTTTTAGTTCATTTCATTATAATTGAAAACACCACTTTTTTAATGACTTTTTATATATTCATACTTTTAAAAATATTCACCATATATCTTTATGCTATTTTTAAATATAGCAAAGTGAAATAAAATATTTGCAAAATATAGTGTCTATTTATGATGGACCACGGTAAACCAAATAAACTACTATATGTTTTTATTTGTATAATGATAGACGCATATAATAGTCTATGATCTTTATTTATCGTGATCGATCTATCATGATCTATTATAGATAGATTATGATATTTGATTATCTTTGTAAGTATTTTTGGAAGTATTATCATTTAAAATATTTTTTTATCTTTTACCTATTTCTGTTATATTATTATTGATCCATTGGTCTTTCATAACATTGAGATCTTCACTATTTACGTGGTTGGATCAATGGTTTAAAGCATTATTCCTTATTCAATTCTTGGCTAACTGGAGGATAAATATTAGAGGTCAAACCCTCATTATGATCAATGCTTGTTTTCGTCAACACGAATCCAACTGATATAATGTTATTTACCATCAACTAAGAGTTCAAAAGATTGAGAAAGCTTTTATTTTACCATTCCCCATATCAGGAAAGAAGCTCCTCCCATTGCATATAGTAGAACTGCAAGAAGAAGCAGATGAAGAAAATATGTTTTGCGAAGAAACCTATAGAATGCTTGCTTCTCCAAGTCCCCAACATTATTTTGTGGTCTCCCTTGCTTCATGTTCACCATAACCACGTTCCTTTCTATCTTTTGATAATCATCAAAATATTTAGGACTAACTTTTTTAGTTAAAACATAGGAATCTAAAAGCCAAGTAATGTGACTAAACAAAAATCCTTGAATAGGACTGTGAGGGTCTCTTTCTGTATCGACAAATCGATGGTGACATCTATGTATCCTCACCCAACCAATTGGATCGCCCTGGAAAATTTAAAAGTAAAGGGAGATTTAATTTTCTAATAAAAAGATATGCTAAAACACTTTCAAAGTAATTTAAGCCTGTTTGGTGACATTTGTTTTTTTCTTTTTCTTTCGAGAAATAATTTTTTTATATATAAACTATTTTATCAATAAGTTTTTTTTGTTTTGTTGTCCACTTCCTTGTTTTAAAAAATAAGTTGAAATTTGAAAAGTAAAAAAATAAATAGTTTTCGAAAAACTTATTTTTGTTAGGTAGAATTTAAGTCAAAAGTATTCAAGTATACAAAGTACTTTTTGAAAAAATGTGTGAGAGAATCATAGTATGAAATTTAGAAGGAAAAAAAACATATATTTAAAAAAAAAAAAAATTCTGAAAACAAAATTGTCAGAGAGCTAACCTGAAGCGCATGAACTCCACAATAAGCAAATAAGTATTCAAGCCATTTTGGAAGATTAAAACTTCGATGTGCTAGATTTCTATGATAAGAAACACTAATACCAAATAGACCTGTGATAACGTACAATACAAATGCAACCCAAAATGCACTCCAATTAAAATGAAAGGGTGCAAAAATACAAAGTAGATGAACAAGGAGGAGAGAACCAGCAACAATTCTATCAATCTTAGCCCATTTTTTCTTCCTAAATGACCTTAGAGGCTTCGCCACCATATCCTTTTGTTCTAGTTTTGATCCCTCCATTATTGACAAGGCTTGCTTAAGCTATCAATGTTATTCCATTTCCTCTAGCATATGTATTTATACTACATTTTGAGTTTTGAAGACAGTAACGCAACTTAGTGCTCTTCCAACTGAAATTTTCAGATCATTTATTGAATGAAATATATCAACCACAAACTTAATTAGTTGATCCCCATTATTATCTTTTGCTTTTATTCTTCTGTTCTAGATCGAGGCTTTTAGTTTAACAAGTTGGATTAGTTTATTCAGTACAATAATTATAGATTGAGAGATCCACACCTCTCATCTTTGAGATGGAAGATGACCATATCAATTACCACGTGAAGTAAAAATGTTTTTATCGAATTAATTTATATAGTTTAAAATTTAAAAAAGTTGAACTTATATCATGCAATAACTTCTCAATGCAAATTAAAGAACATTCAATGCGATTATTATTACACTTGAATTCAGTTATTTCTATCCCAATTTATTAGCTTGGACATAGCCATCATGAAAATAGTACAGAAAAAGAAGATTTTCTTGTACAATGTAAGCCCTCAATGTCAACGGAATTTTTTTCTATTTTAGATGGTAATAGAGCCAATATTTGATGCATCCTCATACTTTCAAATATAATCAAAACCATTCATAAAATTTAAATGAATATTCGATCCATTTAGAATTTCACATTCGAAAAACAAATGAATAAAACTCAAACTATTTATAAAATAGATGATTTAGAAATAAAATTTCATACTATCAAATAATCTCTCCACACGTGAGAAACAGATCCGTGTCATTGTTACAATTAGTGTACTTCAAATAAAAGGTCAAGTAGGGGTAGAGATTTATATCCATTTATTATTAGAGAAATTAAAGTTGTTATGATCCATATATCTTTGCCTTGTCTAATTAGTTACCCACAAGTTTTTTTTCGAAAAAGATAGGATAGGTCAGTTGGATGATGCACCCAAACATCTTCATTAGTGGACACTCCCATAGTACCTTTATCACTCCCGCTTCATTCAAGATATAAGAACAAGTACACAGAAAGCTAGGAGACAAGGGCTAGAGATAAGCCCACATAAAGTTACACAAAAGCGTTGATATATAGTTAATTACCCACAAGTTGTATTAACATCTTAATGCAACTTTAAACAGATAAAATGTCCAAATAATTAATAGAAATGTTTTGATGCACTTCTTAGCACATATCCTTTTCTTACAAAGCATGCCTAAATCTATTAAAAAACGTCGACATGGAAATGAGTAACTTGAATGAAAAGAATAATCACTCTAAAAATGATGAAATCATTTCAAAGGTTCGGATCAAAGTAGCTCATCTGACACCAGAAGTCTAATATGATAGTATTTATAAAAAAAAAAATATTAAAAATAGTGAGATCTAAAGCGATCGAGAATTGTTGTATTATTTAAAAGTTCACAAAGGCAGGACAATACTATGAAGAGATTATCCAATAGATTCAGTGGATGCAATGTAACATATATTGATATATATTTAATTGATTTAATATAAAAATCATAACACATTTAGTATAACATTATCATTAGTTTTAATCAATTATGGCATTTTAAAAGTAGAAAAATAACACTAATTTTATTACAAAGAAAACTAAACACATTACATACTTTTTCTTAAACAAACGTTCTAATAAATCAAACAACTTAGACAATCCAACCATAACATCACCGAGTAATGTAATATATTTGGATCAAGCATCCTTCAAATAAGAATGGAAGATTATAGGACATCATTTGATCTTCTCCAGATTCCAAAACAATTTCGTAGAAGCGTATAAGACCTCTACCTTGCATGTCAGATATCAATTTAGAAAAGTTTGTCCTTTGGTTTATGATCCATAGCTAGGCTTTGCATATGGGTTGGAGAGGGTAATTTTACATTAGTGGCCAATCCAATGACTTGTAAGAACTTGATAACATACCAACCAGCATCAAGTTGCCACCATTCAAGCCCAAGCCTAGCTGAATAACTAAAGGCATGGTGGTTATTGTGCCATCCTTCTCCAAATGAAGTCAAACCCACCAACCTTTAAACAAAAACAACCCAAATATATTATGATAAATACCAAGTTAATTAAAACATATATGGTTTCATTATTTATATAGATTAGAACAAAAATATATGACACACAAGATCTTGTTTTGTAATGATTTTGATTTTAGTATTTTGTTTCTAAAATTTATGTTTGTTTTTTTCTATATTATGTATTTTCTAAGAAACATTCTTGAATTCTTAAATATTTACATAATATTGTAAATTTTTGAATTTTATTAATCATCATGCCCAAATAATCTTCCGACAAATCATTCATGAAGAATCTTTTCAAGACTTATTTTTCTTAATGGATCGAAAAAGACTTGTATTCTTTATAGTGATTATTTTATTCTTCTAAAGATAAATCATTCAATCTTCAAATGATGAAATATGGTAGAGAACAAACAAATAGTTACCAATTGTTTTTTGACAAATCGCCAGTTCTCCAAGGTTGCGTTCCCCATATATGGCATACTGAATTCACCATAAATGTAGAATGAAAAACCGCTACAATTCTCACACACTGAAAAACATAAATACAAATATTATTATAGCTATTTTTCATCAATAATATTTATAAATCAGTTATTGAAAACAAAACAAACATGAGAGTGACTTTAATAATTGATACCATTCCCCATATAAAGAAAGGAACTCCTCCAATGCTGTAGAGTATGATTGCAAGAGCAAGATGATGAAGCATATATGTTTTGTGAATAAATCTATAAAACCTTTGTTTCTCTAAATCACCAACGTTGTCGGGTTTCCCATGCTTGGTAAAAATCACAAACATGTTTCTCTCTATCTTTTTTAGATCACTGGAATACTTTGGACAAACTTTGTTCGTTAGAGTGTAGGAATCAAAAAGCCACATCATGTGACTAATCCAAAATCCATTAATAGGACTATGTGGGTCTTTTTCGGTATCAACGAATTGATGGTGACATCGATGCGTACTCACCCAGTCAATTGGATCACCCTAGAGAGTTCAGAAAACGATACAAACTTTCAAAAACAAGATGAATTAATATATATAATATCATGAAAATCAAATAATAACGAAAGTATATATACCTGAAGACAATGAACTCCACAGTAAGCAAATAAGTATTCAAGCCATTTTGGAAGCTGAAAACTTTTGTGAGCAAGATTTCTATGATAGGATATAGTCATTCCAAAGAGACCTGTGATAACTTTTAATGCAATGGCGACTCGAAATGCTGACCAATTGAACTGAAATGGTGCAAAAATACAAAGCAGATGCACACATAAAATGATATAAGCAACACGTTTGTCTAAGGTCGTCCACTTTCTCCTCCAAAATGATCGTGGAGGCTTCACCATTTCCTTTGGTTCTTGTTTTGATTCATCCATTACCAAAGGCTTATGGCCTTCATGGGGCTTCACCTCCTTCTCTGCTGCCATATGTTGAAATTATAACTCATTTATTAAATAGATAGGATATTTAATTAGTTTACCAGTTTAATTTTACATAATTTAAAGCTTTGAAGTAGTGTGTGTATATACATAGTAATGCATTAACTATATCAGTTTAAAAATGTTTCCAAAAGTATAAGCTCAAAGCTAAATATAAAAATAGTAGTTTTTTTTTTTTATTTTTATTTTGTTTTATTGTTATTATTTTTAATTTGTAAATGATATATAAATAATTTAACTTAATTTGATTTGAGACCTATACATTCTTGTTTTCGTAGAGTCCTGTTGGAACAAAATATGTTATTATTCATGTGTTTAATGAGTTGAAAAAGGAGTATACTAGCTATAATTCTTTTAACTTTTTCTATATTAATGAAAGTGGGAATGATAAGGGTACCAAGGGGTATCCATTTAACGGATATATTCAAATATTTTTTTAAAAAAGAAAAAGATAAAGGAGTATCTTCCCATCCCGTCCAAAGAATCACTACAACAAAAATTGGACTTTCTATAACCCATGAATAGTAGCAAATTTAGAAGAGACCGGAAAAAAGAGCTGTCATAAAATTCCATTTGCAGAAAAAAAAAAACTGAATATTCTGAATTTTTTAAAATTCATGATTGTTTTCTTAAGTCACAAATTTATGGCTAGAAAAAGGAGTCTTTGAATGTAGGGAAAGAAGATGAAAAATTCCAAACCTTGTTCAGTCACGAATTCATGATCATAATTAACCGTCATTAATATGTGGACTTCTATGAATTTTATTCATTAAAAAGTAAGTAATACACAAGTCTATAGTCATATTCACACAAATTCAAAAACTTATCACCAACCTAGAAAAAGATAATTCCTATAAATGTTTAACTTTAAACGATCACTACTTGGATCCATAGCAATCATCTTCATGTAGCACACCCACTCTAATCAAACAAAAATATTTCAAAAATATTTTTATACAAAGGCATCTTAATTGGGCATCCTCAAGTAACATAATATAATTAAAATAGAAACACGTTGAAGACACAAAAAGAATATTGATCTAATAATTAAAATTCCAATGAAAGGGAAAAACAAACTCATACCCAATAGAAGTCTATGCATTGCAGGCCTTGAATTGATGTGGAATTCCCAAAGCTTTATAGAGAGAAAAGGAGAAAGAGAGTTAGGGTTCAAAGAAAGAGAGAATCAAAGAAACGAAGAAAGGCTTAATTGTGTGTTTGAAAGAAAAACACACATAATCTGCATGGCTTTATAAATTAAAGTATTTGTCTATTGATCAAAAAAGGGTGAGAGAGTTTGAATGGATTGAGTAATTAAAGGCAATAACTTTGTTGTTTTTGAATGTGTGTGTTCTGTGTGAAAGTCTGATTCTGTTAAGAATGGTTTGTAAGTGTGAATTAGTCTCTTTGTAGAGATCAGTTTGAGAATATTTGAACTGATCAGTCAATATTAAACTTAGTCAAATTCTAAAATTTGTTGTAACCATCAACTCCTCTTTTCTCTCTTCTACTCTAAGATTATTCTATTTTTTACCCTAATTATAAACATACGAGAGAATTAATATACTAAATAAACCTTTAAATCTCTTATTCTTGGTACAGTAAGTTCGTGATTTTCATCACAGTAGAATGGATTGGGTTAACCCAATTCAAGATGAACACTTAAATTTGGGCTAAAGGAAAGATTGGACTCAAGCCCAAATATAAGGCCAAGAAAATTAAAGAGATAACCGTCAAAATGGAAAAAATAATAGATTACGATTTGGAAAATAACAAATTCTAAAAATAATTTAATTTTTAGCAAAATCGTATAAGGTATATGTTTTTTTACAATTTTTCGACTGATTTTACCACTTGACAATCTGAAACTCATTTTTTTCAGTTACAGTGTATTTGTGCAGCATAAAATAATGGAATATAACGCATAAGTATTTGCATATCATTCAATTTTATAATAATATTAAATAGATATTTATGTTTCGGATTGATCTCATTTAACCGATATATGCTAGATTCATGTCTTCAATTTATAACAGATTATCGAATTTGAATACTTCAAATCAAATACTTAAAAAATTATTTTTAATAATATTTATGTATTTCACACTATTTAATTCACACCATAAAATCATTGATAATGTTATTCCTTCAGGGGCGTTTCATAACATTTGCTTAATTATTAATAACATGTTATTATATCTTATAAATACATAATTTTTCATATAACGATTCATTATATAATTTATTCATTCTACGTTTCTTAAGTTTTTGTTAATTCTTACTAATATCTAAGATATCATACAAATTCACAATTTTTCATATTTATCTTTAATTGTTTTCAAATTATATATATTGTAATAAATATTTATTTTATCATTTGATTTTAAAAGTTTAGTTGGAAGATCTTCAAAATTTGAATTTAAAATTATAACTTTCCCTAAAATTATGCATTTGATATAATAACGACTTCATATTAAGAGTGTATCTTCCCTATAATTATACATGTTACAAATATTCCATTACCGGATTGACCATATTAATAATAACGAATTGACATTATTTAACGGGAATAAATGTTAATATAACCATATGTATGGATGATAAAATTTTAATTAAACTAATGATACAAACGTTAAATGCATCGAAATTAGGGGAATAAAATCCTTTTATGGAACTATCGTTAAATAAGATATATTTTTCACAAATATTATTTACTATTATTTAAAAGTTCGTTTTAAAGTTTGATTTAAAACCACCAAAACACTAAAAAATATTATTCAAATGTCAATATTCCAAAAAATTCGTGAGAATAATATGATTTTTATCTAAAATTATTTAATTGTACCATTTACCCTACATAGTTTTTTAATCAGACTTTTATTTTGAGGTACAACAGTATTCGAATGAATTTATTTTCAATTCGATGAATAATTTCGCATTTATTGTACGCATGTTTTGGAATTCTTTCACGTCAGCTGTCGACTTTATTGTTCATCTGTATTTTAATTCCTTTACCTTTATCCTCTACAGTTTCTTCTAATGGCAATGCAACGTGTGAAGACTCTTTTTTATGGTAGATGGATGAAACTTTCCCGATATATTGACTACCGTGTGGTTGATGTATTCGTTTCATGCTCATCTTCATTTCAAGTATTCTTACAGTGCATTCAAGATAAATTTTTTCTATCTTTAGATTTTTCTGTGTGTCGCATTACTCTTTATTGGGATGGATGCAATAGTTCAAACCTTATTTGGATTGTTGAGGACAAAGACGTTTATTGGCTTATGTTGATTATGTTAAAATTTTCTGACAATGATTTTGTTGTGGTTGTTAATTCTGCACCTGTTGGGTCGGTCAGAAATACACCGTGTTTGAACAATGAAGTAAATACACAGCAACGTACACACAATGTATCATGAATTTTTTTTACCCGTTTATACCATTTATGTAGGATAATACGTGTTTTACAGATACAGTGTATTTGCATGCAAATAATGGGGCCAAATATCACATATAGTGTATTTGCAAACTACAATCAGTTTTGGAAAATATTAACTATGATATTTTCGGGATTAACAAAATTTTTCCAATATCCCCCAAATATATGTCTATAATTCATAATAAATTTTTGGATTTTTACTATTTAAATCAAATTAATTAACATTTATTTATTTAATTTATAAAAGATGTTTAATAAAGATTTCCCTAAAAAATTGCTAAAAGATTTTCAACCGTTCCTTATTCATTAGATTTCATAATATTTTGAATTCAAATATTATAAAATCTAATCCCTAAAATAATGACAATCACTAATTTAGTATTTTTCCTATGATTTATATTTCAAATTATTTTTAAAAACTTATTAGATAATAAATAATACGTATGGTTAATATAAAAAATGGTTATGAAAATTTCAACCATATCCGAGTCATTATATTTCATCTCTACAATCATGCTAATTATGATTATACACTTATTTTGGTTGATTTTTATTAAAAAAAATTAATTTATTGTGCCTCTTGTATCGAATAATTATTTTTTTCACCTTGTGTTTTTTAATTACGTTAATATTAATATTTTATTTTAATTAGACGTTTTATTTTGTTTGTGGCGTTTTATTTCCAATCATTCTTGCTATCCATGTCTAAATCAAGAAGTATAATACGTGTTTATACCTTTTTATGTATGATAATACGTGTTTTACAGATACGATGTATTTGCATGATACAAATAATGAGACCAAATATTATACAGTCACAGATACAGTGTATTCACAAATTGCAATCAGTTTTGAAAATATTAACTAATTTATGATATTTTCGGGATTCACAAAATTTCTCCATCTCCTAAATATATGCCTATAATTCATAACCAATTTTCAGATTTTTAGTATTTAAATCAAATTAATTAACATTTATTTATTTAATTCATAAAACTTATGTTTAATAAATATCTCCCCTAAAAAATTGGGGGATTTTCAACCATTCTCAATCTAATCTCTAAAATAATGGCCATCACTAATTTGAATTTGAATTTGTTATATTTTAAACACTTTATTATATTTTATTATATACAATATTTTCAAATTTGTTATATTTTAAACCATTTATTAACAATTTATTAAATAATACATAATATATATATTTAATAACAATTTGAATTTGAATTTTAATATATATTTTTATAATTTAATTATGTCTCAATGGCATTTTTGTAATTATTTGAATCTTCATCTTTTAGGTTTTATTAGAGAAAAGAAAAGAAGGAGATTGAGAGAGGGGGCAGCCGACAAGAGACAATCACAATGAGAGAGATAAATTTTTTCTTGCAAACACGAGAGGAGAAGAACTCAAATGAATCTCGAATGTATGAAGAACTTGAAGAACTCACCGATTTGAGTGGACGAACTCACCGATGCGTATCTTGCTAAGATGTATATAAGTTTTGAATTATATGGTATAATTTCATGATTTTATCTTTATTATAATATCAACAATGCTCCCCTTTTGAATTCTTTGATGAATTGATGGTTTCAAATTGTTTTCAAACTTTCTTTAGGGTTTTTGAATGAAAGAATGAAGTAAGCAGCCGAAATCCAAGAAAAAAAATGATCACTTGCAGAGATTTTAAATTTTGAGCTTTTCATTAATGGCAACTTTTCTAATTTTCATGTTTTTGGAGAAATTTTTTATGCAGCATATATGTTATTTCAATTACAATGTATTTGAGGTTTAGGTGAATAATTATATTTTACATATTGGTTAAGGGCATTTAAGAGATTGTTTCATTTATTTATTTTTCTAATTTGTATGTTTTACTATTTTAACAATTTAAATTTATTTTTGCTATTTTTCCAAAGTAAAAATCAGCTATTCTTCTTGACAGCACAAAATTAAATCTCTATAAATAGATCTTACCTCTTCATTTGAAGGGGAAGAAGATGGGAAGGGCTCTAGAAATGTGAAAATTCAACCTCCAAAGCATTTTTAACCCACTGAAAATTTAAAGTTTAGGCATTGGAACGACGAGGATTTATAATTTGTGCAGAAGAAATCTAAGAATGTGCCAAAAATGAATGAGAGGAGAGATCGTTGAAGAAGAAATATTACTGATATGACTTTTGATTTTAACATTTTAAACTATATCACTCCAAAGTATTTCCCAACTAATCAAATAGTTTTGCCAAATAGTTAAAAATAAGGACATCTACGTAAGCATTTTAATGATCCAGTCATCATTCTATTAGTTTAAAGTACCTTTTACCCTAAAACAAATTTTCTAATTCAACCTTCATGTTATTCAACCAACAAGCAAGGGCAAGTATGTGCATGAGATACAAGTTTTATCTTAATGTGGAGTGTATCACCGGCCATCCCATCACCCAATATTGAAAGACATATTTCAAACCCATAAAAAGCTTCGAAACCCTATGAAATATAACACGTTTAGTTTTAACATAAATTTGACCCTTTCATGCCACCGACCACATTTATCATGAATTCTTAGCCGTTTTTACAAAGTGATGGGGAAAGAAAGGACAAAAAGGAACTCATCAACCATAGACTTTTTGAGTTGCCCAAAATTGAGGAAAAAAGATGAATGGAATGCGTGAAAATGATGCTTGAAGACCTAGAAATTGACGTGTTTGAAATTCAAGATCAGCACTAAATAATGCATGGAAATGGTGCAAATTCAACTTATAACTTTAGTTTCTATACAATTAGGTTTCCAATATCCTTTTAACTTTCAATTTTCAAAACAAAAAAGTTTTCTTTATTTTGTAATTTTGTTATCTACTTTTTTTTCTTTACTTTTATTGTTGTCAAACAGTTATTCGATTGAATTTTGAAACCAAAAGTTGAAAATGAAACTATGGCCAAACAAAACCTTAAAATGTAATCAAGTATATGTGTCTATTAACGAACACTTGATCTTAGCCAAAAGGTCGAGAATGATATTAGTCCTTATCTATTTGATTTCTAGATGTTTAAAAAGAAAAGGTTTAACGGGTCCTAAATTTTGTGTTTAATTGATCCATTGTCTATCAACGGTGGTGCATTGCTGGAGGATAGGGAAACAGCTTTGGTCGTTGAGATGTTGTTGCCATTGACGAGGGAGCCAAAAATATAGAGAAATGGGAGTTTATATTATCTGAGATGAAATACAGAGAGAAGTGATCTAAACAAAGAGAGAGATGGTTGAGAGAGGTAGAAGGAAAGGAGAGTGACATAGAAAAGACGAAGGAAGAAAAAAGTTTGAAAAGGGTTATAAAACTTCTATTTCAAAAAATAAAAAAATCAAGTTGAATAACATTTTTCTTTAATTCTGTAGCCCATTCTATCTAATAATCTATTAAAATCTTATAAAAAAAGTTTTAAAAACAAAAGCGGTTTTGAAAGAAAATTTATTTTAAATGATAGAATTGGTGGGTAAATACTATTTCTCAAACCTAATTTGTTTTAAGTTTTTACATTTCCTTTTTAGAAAGCTTTGGAGTCCTAAAGGTGAATGGCCCTAAAGTTGGAGAAGAAAATGTGGAATGACCGACCTTTGTTAACGTCAAATTCGAGTGAAATTATCAAAATACATTCGCGAGCACGTAGTAAAGTAGCATTGTCTCACTCGTCTTGTTGGATCGCTCATTCTAGTTCATTTTGGTTGATATTGCTCTTGTCTATCAATTGGTGTCTTAGCTTGATATTGGAGAAGAAGACAGAAGATGAAACCTACGACCGCCAGAAAAAGATGTAAAGAAACCCTAAATCAATATTTTAAAGGTAATAATGTAACTTGATGCAAAATAACATAATCAAACAAAATAACATTTGACATTAAAAAAAAAAATACGGATCATTTCACCTTTAAAACCGATCTTTTCAACAATCAAATCCAATCTTTGAAACTATAATGTTAAGATATGAGTTAGACAATACACTAATATAATTTTGAGGAACCAAAAAAGAAAAAAAAATCCATTTACATGATGTCAATAAGAGTTCTAGTTCATCCAGAGAGAGATGATATATAAAAGGACAAAATTCATCTCTAAAGTGAAATATCTTCCTTCCATTTGATTAATATTAATGCTTTTCAACCATTTGAAAACGAAGCATGAAAAAAAGAAATAAAAACTGAGGTTTATCTTGAAGAAATCGAAATATCTGGTTCAAAATTCACTTACAAAACACAGAAATCACATTATTCCATTTCCACCTTATCTCTTTTCTTCTTCTTTTAACCCTTTCCTTTTCTTTCGAAAACAAACACAAACACAAACCACAACTCAGTTTCAACACTAAATCACCTCATAAATTCATTCACAAACCGACAATTTTTCCCCTTCCATTTATAAATCCCCACACCACAATCACTTCAATTCTTCACAGTCGCCTGCTTTTTTCTTTTCCCCTTATGGCTCTTCTCAATTCTAAATTCCACCGCTTCCCATCTCTCCGCCCCTCAATCCACCGTTCACCCCTCCCCACCCTTAATTTTCCCTCCATTCCCCATGACCAATTACCCTTTAATTTTGTGGGTCGTCGCAATTTCAATTCCCTGAGGTTGAATTCCCCAATTCATATCCAAAACAGAGCAATTTCTTCGCCGACAGAGGCATTTGAGCCAGAATCGTTGCCGCCACCACCGGCGTCGGCGGTGGATCGGAGGAGGATTTTGTTGTCGGACGTAGTGGTGAAGCGGCGGAGGGAAGTGTTTTGGGGAAGGAAATGGAATTCGTTAGATATCGGAACCGCTGGAGTGGTGGTGGCGACGCATTTACTTACACTTTTTGCTCCTTTTCAATTCAATTGGGCTGCATTTTGGGTGGCGATTTATTTATATATAATCACTGGCCTTTTCGGTATTACCCTATCATTTCATCGGAATCTCTCTCATCGGAGCTTTAAACTTCCTAAATGGCTCGAATATCTCTTCGCTTATTGTGGAGTTCAAGCCCTTCAGGTTCTTAGAGAAAAAAAAAAAAAGAATCCCCTGTTTTTCCCCTGTTGTTTAGGCTTTGTTTAATGTATGCTCTGTTTCTTACTTGATCATCGTTACAGGGGAATCCGATCGATTGGGTTAGCACGCATAGATATCACCATCAATTTTGCGATTCCGAAAGAGACCCACATAGTCCAATTGAAGGCTTTTGGTTTAGTCATATGAGTTGGTTGTTTGATACCAATTCTGTGGTTGAGAGGGTGAGAATTCAATTCAATGGCTTGAATTTTACCCAAAAAATTAATGTGTTCTAAATTCTAATTTGATTTTTTTTTTTGGTTAGTGTGGAGAGCCAAACAATGTTGGGGATTTGGAAAAGCAACCATTTTACAAGTTCATTCAAACTACTTATCTTCTTCATCCAATTGCTCTTGGTGCTTTACTCTATTCAATGGGTGGATTTCCTTTCATTGTTTGGGGAATGGTAAGTTTGGATTACTTATTTCCCTTTTGATGTTATTGATTTTGGGTAATTGGGTTGTCTTTTGGTTTTGGGTTACTTCCACCTTTCTTAAATTTATGTGTTTCTTAAAGAATTTTATGCCAAGTAGTCACAATATAGGAGTAAATAAATATACAATTGATTTGACACTTCGCATGAAAGAGACAATTAATATAAGCTAAGTTTAAACATTCTTAATTAATTCAATTGTCTTTTTCAGTAAGAAAAAGAAAAAGAAAGAAAGAGTTGACTTGGGTTTGAAAGTGGGCTATGGATTGGGCTACCCAGATGGGTTTATGGGCTTTTGTGAATTTCCATTGTCCATCGAAAAATTAGTAGAGCATGAGACCTAAAAATATTAGCAGGTCAGATATAGATACAGTAACGAGACCTGTAGTATTATCAGATATGTTATATTAGCAAACTTTAGACTCGGTAATATACTATATATCTTTTAGGTTAGATTTTGATTAACCAATTATAGAACTTGTGTTGTGATTCTTAATTACAGGGTGTGAGAATAGTGTGGGTGTACCATATCACTTGGCTGGTGAATTCAGCTTGCCATGTTTGGGGAAATCAAGCTTGGAAAACAGGAGATTTATCTAGGAACAACTGGTAACTTTTAACTTCCCATACTCCCCTTTTATATGACAATGATAAGCATTGATTAATATGTTTATTGGCGAAGGTGGGTGGCATTGCTTGCATTTGGAGAGGGATGGCACAACAACCACCACGCATTCGAGTTCTCAGCCCGACATGGCCTAGAGTGGTGGCAGCTCGACATGACATGGTATGTTGTTCGGCTTCTTCAAGCTATTGGTTTGGCCACAGATGTGAAGATACCAACACAACTTCAGAAAGAAAAATTGGCCATCATCAACACCACATGATATAAGATATTATACTAAAACTTTTTTGTAAGCAAAATCTTCAGTACCAAAAACTGTATGTCATTCTCATTTTGAGATTCAAATGGGTTCTGAAGGCTAAAGTATATAGAAAGAGAAGATAGCATTTCAATCGGGACATTGGAATTGTTCTCTCTGCACTCAACTTTACATACCATATGATGTATTCACTAATTTAATTAGAGAGAGTTTTTTTCTCTCCATTTTTTATGAATTTTGTTTCAATACAGTTGGGTTTGTTCAAACGAAAACTTGTAAGTTATACGTTTTAAAATGGATTGGGATGTTTGAATTATTTGGAAAACTTATATATAAAAAAGAAGATTACAACATGATTTTAGTTATCCTTAGATTTTGGCTTAGTTAAAATTTTGATTCGTGTATAGCTTTTTGTTAATTCCTTTTCTTTCTTGTGTGTATATATTATAGTTTTTTAATATAAATATTCATGAACATCGTTACAACGTTGATATTTTTATTAATATTTCTTTACACTTAGATCTATTTCATTTTCTTCAGCCTTGAAATTTTAAACTCGTTTTAAGAAACCAAAGATAAATCATAAAATGGATGAAAAGATATAAATCTCACAAGTTACAATATCCGGAAGAATCTTTAACGTCTAAACTAGAACGAGTACCTTTGTTCCTTATCAACGTAACAATTAAGTGATATAACAATTAAGAAGAATGAGTACCTTCATTTGATGTACAAGAATAAATGCTCAAAAACAGAAGAAAATTGGAAGATAAATAAAAAAAAAGTTGGCTGAGTTCGGTATATTTTGAGTAAAACAAATACTTATGATGTTGTCGAAGAGCTGTGTCTGCCGTGCACAAGATGAAAATTCAAATCATTAAAAGTATATTTTGTTTTTCTGAACAATCAAAAGGTATTAGAGTAATGAAGATAATTGTCTTTATCTATATAACCTTTGAATATTTTCTTTCGTAACCAATATGAGAAACTTTGTTTACACTTAACATACAATAACCTAAGCAATCTAATAAAATAAATTGATAGCATTGAACTGTGCTATCTAATCTCATTTAATTTAGGATCGTTCTATAACTTTTTATATTTTAATTTTATTATTTTATAGGTTTCAAGTAAAATCGAGCTTTAGACAAAAAAAAAATTAGAGAATTTTAATTTTATTATTTGAAAACAAGCAATATTGTAGTTTTTTTTTCTTCTTCTTTTGGTTAATTTAATCCTATAAAAATGGATAATCAAACCTCTAAACTCAAAGTGTATAGTAAAAAGTTTTGCCATTTTTTTAACAAATCTACAAAAGGTATGGGATCAATAGCGCCAACCATGTACCTTCAACTAAGGTAATGACACATCCTTAATAGTCCTAGCTCATCCGCACTCCAATAACTAAAAGAACTCATTGAGAAACTCATAAGTCTAGTATAAACAAATAGGCTAAAGTAAAGCCTTCAAATTAAACCTAATAATATATATATAGTAAAAAAAAAAAGGTGAATTTAGAACACCACAAAGTCGCTAAGTATATAATGTCACCCGCTCACAACATGTACAAACATAAATTGTATGTTGTACTAGTTGAATTATGATCATTTTGAAAATATACTATTTTATATTTGATATAAACCAAAAATATTTTAGACGAATAAATGAGAGGAAAAGAAATAAGAAGTCATTCCTCGGAAGAAAAACGTCAAAAACAGGAACAATTCCAAACTTAAAAATTCACAAATCTCAATAATTACACGTACGTTAACAACTTTTTGTTGAAGGAAAAGATAGAAAACATAAAAGGTAACCTTTGGAAACATAAAGAATGGGAAGAAATGAAATTTAGAAACAATATAAAAATTGATGAATTAGAGGAAGAATGGGAGAAATGAAATGTGTATTATTATTAGATTATTTGGGGAGGGTGACGACAGCATATATGTAAGAAGCATGCATTTGGTTTGTGAGAAAGTCGAGGTAATTATTAAGAAATGAAACATGCCTTCACCAACAAAACAACTCTTTTAATTTAATTATTTCTTAACCCATAATCCCATTTATGCTCTCCCCCCCCTAAACCCTACTTTTCTTTCTAAATAATTTAATTATAATCTACATTCCAAAAAGTACTTCTTTTTATAACTTTTCATTCACAATATATAATTATATATTTTCCTTTTACTACATAGTTTAATTAAACCATCATTTGCCTTCTTACATTCATTCAAACATATCATTATTCTTTTAATATTTTGATTGAATCATTATCACCTTTCTTATACTCTTCATGCTCTTTCTCAGTCCTTTGTCCTCTCTCTCTCTCGACAAAGACACCATGTTTCTTATCCTCACATATTATACAATATATATCATCTTATCAATAATATTAACTTTTAGACTTTAATTAAACTTGGTTCAAAAACGTGGTTTGATGGTAAAAGTAAATAACACATCAATTATCATTTTAAAAGTTCATGTATAGTTCAATGTGACTAATTTATTCTCTTACTATTGAGATGTGAGTTAAGAATTAACAAAAATGTATGATATGTTATAAAGATATTGTAACGATATATATTTGAGTTTATTTCTTTTTATATGTTATAAAATAGAGATGTATACTTCAATTGGATAAAATTATTTGGTTTGTATTTCTTTCTTCTTCTTCCTTTTTTTTGTATGCATCATTTTCGATATAAAAAAACGTGCACACACAATGTTAACAAAATATTTAATGTTTTAAGAAAAAAATTGTATGAGTGACATGTTGTGAACATAAATTTTCGTGGGATGAAATAAAAGGATATATCTCAAAATAACCTAAATATTTTCTCTCTCTATGAGATGATTTTTTATAAACATGTTTTTTTTGAATTTTGAATGTATCTAACAATTTTCCCTAAAACACGAAAACTATGGAAGTAAATTGTAACGAAACCAGCCAGCAAACCTTTGATATATGTGTGTGTGTATGTGTGTATGTTTATAAGAAAATTTAAAATAATGTACAAGAAAAACAGAGACATCAGGAAACTTAGAAGAAAGGGAAATGAATGGTGTTATTATTATTCTATCAAACCTGTAATTCAGTGATTGTTCAAATAATGTCACTGAAGAGAGTGTAAAAATGAAGTGCCCATCATCACAATTATGTTCTTTGAAAACTTAAAACTTAATTAAACCCCTTTTCACCATCATCATCTCTCTTTTACTCTCTCTCTCTCTCGCTCTCGCTCTCTCTCTTTTAAAGTTTGATATAAAGTTTTTTACATTCTTTTAATATATTGATAGAAAATTATATGAAACATTTAAAATGGTTTTATACCATATTTAAAGATGGAAATAAATTTCTTTTCTATATTGCAAAGTTCACAGTGAATTGTGTCTATAGGAGTTCAAAAACTAAATATAAGACTTAAACCTAAATTTTTTAAAAGCCATATGAACCTTTTAGTGATATTGTTGTAAATTTTTATTTTTAGCTTCCTTTTCCTTTTGGTAGTTTTTCTTTCTGGAGAAAGATACAATAAGGTGCATCCGAACATCTTTGCGAGTAGACACTCCTTGTATATATTAACTAGTTAAAAAACTAGTTTTAAGATAATCTTTTATTGACTAGTTATAGAAATTAATTTTACTATATATGTGAAAAGGTACGTGTATGTATTGTTTTTAGGCTTAAATTTTTTTAAAAAGAAAACATATGAGAAAAAGTTTTTTTTTTTTTTTTTTTTGTTAGGGTTGATTTTAGATAAAAAAAAAATATAATTGACATTTAGAAACAAGAAAAAACATGATATAGATCAAAAGTCACAACTAAAAATCGTTGTGACTTAAGAAAAGGAGCTTACTTGAGGTGGGCCCAAACCAACGGCCGAGGTCTATCCTTATCAAATGGCCAAAAAAACATGTTTTATGCATGTCCGACCCAAAGTAACACTTTAAGCCATGCAAGATAGTGTTCGAGAGGAAGACGCTCGGCCAAGAAGCCAACCCTAGACAAACACGAAACCAAACACGCGCATTTGATCCGATTGGTTATCTAATTATCCCAAGGGATGTAGAAACCCTAAACAATACCTTTTTAGGTCAACTTTCTTTATAAATAACCATTATAATTTCATATGAGGGTAGCTGGCCGAGTCCAACTCTTAAACCCTTTTTAACTTTTACATTCTTTTTTACTCTCTAACTTATGCCTAGGAGTGTATATGTAACAAGCACCACATTGGTGTACAACACGTTTTCTTTATTTTGCAAACCAATGGTACTACGTTCTTCTATGCTTCAAACAATCTCACTATTGACGTCACATAAAATTTAGATGTGCTTACTTGTGCCTAAAATTTGACAACAACATTTATCTAATTGCAAGTGAATTAAAAACAAATAAAAGTAGACTTTTTCTAAAACAAGCCGATGTGTGATTAATTTGCATCAACAGTAACATAGATTCACCCACGCTAATTCACACCAGATTCGATTAAAACTTTACAGTTAAGCAGATTTAAACGAAAATAGCAGTAAAAATTTGTTGATCACTTTATAAGTGTTCATGTTACATCCTTTTAAAAATGAATATTTTTTAACACAACAGCAAACAGACAACCCAAAACTCCTCCCATCCATAATGGTAAAAAATTACAGGAAACGATAGAATATGGGTTTTGTCTGCCTCCAGAGAACCCATATTCTCAAATGGAGGTTACCTCCTCCACCTACCTACCTCTCAAACCATCGGAAAATCCACCACTTAGTCAGTTGAAAATATATATATACACACACACACATATTACTCTTTGTTGAACTAAAAGAAAAATGGAATAATATCTACTACATTAGATTGCATCGATTTGCTTTATATATTTGAGAAGAAAAGAAACGTATATCTTCCTCCCATCGTTGTTGTACTAAACTAAATAAATATTATATTCATATCAATCTAAATATATATAGAGATTGTAATTTTATGAAAATGTTGATTTTCTTATATATATATATATATATGAAAAAACTATAAGAACAAACAATTTCTTAAAAATAAATTGTTTTAGTAAATAAATATTTTTGTTTTGAAAATTTTAGGAAAATTGATCAAAATATTTACAAATATAGTAAAATATCGACATTGATACGCTACTATCATCTATCACTCATAGATATTAATATTTCGTTATATTGGTAAATAATTTTAACAATTTTTTTCATTTTGATGATTATTTTTATTCTGTAGATTATCTACAATATACCCTAAAAGTATCAAATCATCCTTTGTATCAATAACAAACTAATGAAAACGTGAATACTTTCATAAAATTGAAAGGAAATCCAATACTATGCTTATAGCATTGACAAAAAGGTGGTTTATTTAATTATAAATATACTTCATAAAATTGAAAGGAAAAAAAAAAAAAGTAAAATAGAAGGTAAACCCTATCTTAAAAGTTTTGAAGGGCAGCATTGTTGTCCTTTACTATACAAACAGACTCTATTTTTCAAAACAAGCAAGCAAGAGGGTGCATATTTCCAAAAGCCACTCTTAAGATTATTTTGAATTTGTAGCTCACCATTATTAACAACAATCATATGGTCACAATAGTAGAGATCAAATAATTATTATACAACATAAGATTTTTACATGATCTTAAAATTATTAGATAACAAAAGATGTAGTCCTTTTTTCATATAAACATCTCATACATAGTTGGAACCAACAAGCATATCCATGAATTTTATAATAAAAACTTATGGTCTTATCTATTGAGTTATATATGGAAAAAATATTAGAAGGAATCGTTTGTTTTATGACTATCCTAGATACTTGTGGAGTAATTAGCATTTATATTGTCATGTGCCAATTTTGCATCGAGAGATTGTAAGATGTCTTGACATCTAGAGATTCTCGAACACCTTAAGAGTTTTAGATGATCTTCTTAAACATGAATTTTTCAAATCTCTTCTTAAATTATTTACATTATATAATTAAAACAAATGCTATCAACCACATATATGTCACTCTCTTTGGTTCTATAGTAGTTGTTTTTTATTTTATTTAGTGAGATATTCTGGTCCAAATTTATACTACTATTTATTTTGGACATTTTTAATTATAGCAAAATTAACCTAAATATAGTAAATATTTAGCTTCTATCAATATTATAAACATTTTCAATATTACAATTTTTTATATTTTGTAAACATTTTCAATATTATAATAAAAATATTATTTCAACATAAACATAATTATCTAAAGATGTCAAATTACAAATTTCAAGAATATATTTCCAACATGTAAAGATTATCCAACCTCTAAAATAACAAAGCACCCAGAAAAAAAAAGACCCAAACTCCAAACAAAATAGAAGGGGTGAAGTGAATAAAGAGAGTCAAACCTTGTTTATGGAGGGCACTAAAAACCCTAAATCCCCAAACTCCTATAAAAGAAAAACCATATTCCCAATACAAAAGAAAAACAAACCAAAAAGTTTTGGGCTTTAACAATCTACTAAACCCCCCCTCTTTCACTTTCACTTTGACACACACCCATGTGTGTTTTTGTGTTTTTAGTTTTTGACACATTTATCTGACTGCAGGCAACCGGCTGCAGAGTGAGTGTCGGGTAATAGAAACTGTGTTATTTCCCCCCCGCCGTTTCCTTCTGACAGCACGCTTGTTTACTGGGTACTGCTTCATCAGGTAATTAACTCTTTTTTCTTAAAGTTGTTCTTTTCTTTCTCTCTTTTTTTTTTTGTTTGTCTACTTGATACCCCACATTGTTACCTCGAACAAGTCCCAAAACTCAGCACGCCTTTCATTCATTCCATTTTTATTTACCTTTCTTAATTACAAATATGTGTTTCTTACACGTGTAGGGAAATGATTGGATATTGTACCTGATAAATGATGTGGATTAGGGTTGAGCATTGGGTTTAAATAGGGTTTTTGTGAAATGTTGTTGATGGCAGGGAAATTAAAGGGGATTAATAGTAATTATAAGTTTGGTAAAACTATCAGCCAAAACGGGTGTGCCTGTGTGGATGCTTGGCTTCCGGGCCGATAGGTTGCGAGCCGATATGAACCGATTACTTGCCTTACTCTTTCACCAAGTAATTCTTCTTCTTCTTCTTCAATTTCTTATTTCTTGTTTCTTTTTCTTTTTTTTAAGAATCAAGTTTTTTGGGTGATGAAGGTTTTGTGTGTGTTGAAGAGTTTAGTGTAATGTGTCTGTTTTGTTTCATTTCTTTAACCATATTTTTTGTTTTCCACTTGGTTATTTGATAATTTTTTCTTTATGTGTTTTTGAAGAGATTTGATTTATAAACACAACTTCTTCTCTTATGGTTATTTATTTTTTGGAATGGTTTTGAAATTCAAATCGAGTTTTGGAGAGTAATTGAGAAAAAATGGTGTTTTGAAAATTTTATGTTTTTTTGTTTTTGAAAATTTATATAATAATTCAGATGTGGTAATATATATAAGAATCTGAAATATAATATGTATGAATCAAATGGGTATGCTTAAGTTTTTGTTACATGTATTTAGTTTTTTTAAAAAGAAAAGAGGCTCTAATGATTTTTTGTTTTTTAGATTTTGAAAATTGAGCTTATAATTCTAAAATTAACTTAAAAAATTTGCTTTTCGTTTTAGAACTTGGCTAAAAATTTTAAGATGTAAACTGTAGTTAAAATTTTAAAAGAAAGCAAGCGTAATCTTAAATTATCGAGCAGATTAGTTTGCAACAAAATAATAACTTGATAGTGTGTAATTATTTAGTATCGAACTATTGAACGGTCTTAAACTGACACTAAACCGTAGAAGTTTATCCTCAATCAATCAATCAGAACTCTATTACATATTTCAGTTATTAAACTATTAGATTGAATTTCAGAACCCCGAGTGGAGATAGAAAAAAGTGAATTCTACTATTGATCTATAGTATAACAAAATACTATGAACATGTTAATTTACCAGCTAGTTGAGACACATTCTGGTCCACCTACCGATCCATTTATTTGTTCTTATTCTTAACGCAGGGAGTATTGGACGAGCAATTCTTACAGCTACAACAACTCCAAGATGAGAGCTCTCCAAATTTTGTATCAGAAGTTGTCAACATTTACTTTCAAGAATCAGAGAGACTATTGAAAAACCTCAGAGCATTATTGTAAGTGATATTATCTAATCTCTCACTCAATTTCAAAAAAAAACAAAGACTTGTTGTTGTTGTTGTTGATAATTAATGGTTAAAGTATTTGTTTGGATTGGACAGAATAGAGAGAGATTTAACAGATTACAAGAAAATGGGAAACCATTTGAATCAATTGATGGGAAGTAGCTCAAGCATTGGAGCCAACAGAGTCAGAAATGTTTGCATTGCATTTCGAGCCAATTCTGAACAAAACAACCGAGCTGGGTAATTAAATTAATTAATATATATTACTCATTTTTTAAAATTATTTTTCATCATCCAAAATTACACTTTTTTTTCCTACCTTTTTTGAGATACTCAACAACTCAAGAAGGACAATAGTACAATACAAACCCCTAGATTTTGACATAAAACTGTGTTTATTCTCCAGTTCTTATTTTAATACCATGTTAAATTAAGCAAATGGGTTATTGAAATCTTAAATGTTATATATATATATGAACTATTCTTAATTAAATTAACATGGGTATTTCTTTTTTCTTTTTGTGTGTAGTTGTTTGAGAGCATTGGAAGTTCTTGAACATGAGTATTGCTATTTAAAGAGCAAACTTCATGAGCTGTTTCAGGTGAGTTAAAGAAAGTGATTGATTAAAATTATGATTAAAAGTCTTAGAGAAAAGAGGCAGCTTTTTGTAATGATAAAGTTTTTTTTTTTTTTTTTTTTTTTTTTTTGGTAATTTGCATGTGATGCAGATAGAGCAGCAAAGAGTTTTGGGAGCAGGAGTTAGGTACCCAATGCAGCAGAATTGAAATGGAAAAAGGAAAAACAAAAAGGAAAAAAAGAAGAACTAAGAAGTGATTGTATTGAGAGAAATAGAAAAAAGATAGAGTTTGATTTGGGAGAGAAGACAAAAAAGGAAGAAAGCTCTCTTCTATTTCCAAAAAAAGAACAATGGGGATGGCCCATTGGAAAACCCTACTTTTTCTCTTCAATTGAAACTTCTTTTCTTTACCCTTTTTTATTATTATTTTTATATTGTAGAGTTAAAATTCTTCTCTTTATTTGCCTTTTGTTTTCTTCTTGGTTTTGGGTTGAGTTTAACTAATTTAGTTGCTTGGTTTTGTAACATTAGAATGAAACTAATGATATCCTCATCAAGTTTGACAATATTTTATTGCCCCTTTTTTTCTCTACTCTTCAAAGTAATTTCAAACAGATGATCATATAGTTTGAGAATATCAAATTTCATACTATTTTAGGAATACATCTTTTATTATATATGTTTGTTAAGATAGAAACAACACCGACAAGCAAAAACTAAAGAACAATAAGAGATTGACATAGTGATTGTGTCAATTGCCTCTATTAGTAGAGGAAGAGAACAACTTTATTCTCAGAGAGAAATATCACAAAATATAGATTTTGTTGTCGGAATAGAATTAGAGAATTTATATATAACACTCAAAATGTAGGACACCAAAAATTGTAAATAACATATCATCAATATAGAATTTAAGTTTTGAGGGTGTTGCCTCTGAAGCCATTACCATAGTAGTCACCTTTGGACGAGCTTGATACTTGATACTCTATCAACAGATTCGAGATAATCAAACAATGTCATTGTCAACTCCTATCATAATCTAATTGATTTTGAGATGAATTTCATATTTTATCAAATATAATTGGTTTAAATACTACTTTATATAACTGTCAATTGATTTCTTATTTTTCCTAGTTTTGTATGTATATTACTCTCTTTGGTGTGTGCTTTATGCATCTTGTACTTTTTCTATCGGGCAAATATTAACGTGGTAGGGTTTACGAGATATCTTGTACGTGTGTTTTTTGTTGAGATATTCAAGTACACTTTCTATTCCTTGTTATTCCGATACTTTTTCTTTAAAAAAATACTATATACTTTACCTTTTCTTGTTTTCAATCGTTTAAATCTTTTTTTTTTCTTTCAATCTATTTATTTTGGATGACTGGATTTAAGTGGACCTTTAAATAAAATAAAAAAGGGCGCACTGTATCAGCTTCATGTAACGAAAATTGATAAGCGTATTTGAAATTTAAAAAACTAAGATACGTCAAATCGTATATCTGCATCTAAACATAATTTGTATCATGTACGTTTCTGTTAATCGATTCTTTACATGATTTGAAATATTTGTGCTTTCTAGCTTTCTTCTAACAGTATAGACCAAATTTGTAACCAAATTTAAGGTTCTTCAGAGGAACGTTCCTTGAAGAAGTTTTGTGTTGAACAATGAGATGTATCATTTGAAGTATTGGAAATCATGAGTAGAATTAGATGCTGTTTGAAGAGAATCTCCTCTCAAATGGTTGGAAGAGGCTAAAACTGTCGCTTTTGCCATATTCCAGGCATTTTAAGTAAGGTTGGCAACGGGGCCGATGGAGGAGGGACGAGGGGGGCTAGCTTTCCCATCCCCGTGGGGATTTTTTACCCCCATTCTCACCAAATTAAAGTTGGAGAATCGGGTACCCACGGGACCCATCCTCCGATTTTCTTGCTAATTAATTCTCCTACACCGGTGACAGCAACAGAAGATCAACTCGACGACGGTGACAAAACAAATAAACGAAAATGCATAAATTAAACAAAAAGGAAACAAATAAATTTATACTAAACACGTCTTAATAAAACAACATTTTTATGGAAAGAAATAACTTAAACTAAACAGTAGTAAAAATAAAATCATTACTCGTCACTCACGTCTCTCTCACAGTAGGTTCCACAAAAAAAAGAAGGAAAAAAGTCTCTCTCATACTGAACAGCTTACGAACCCGACGACGGCGATAGTAGCAGACGAACTCGACCACGGTTGTAGACAAATTTGGCACTGAAGTTAAAAGTTGGAGGAAGATAAGAGAAAAGAGATGGAGAAGGTGAGAATTAAGAAGACTTTTAGGTGTTTTCAATTTTCATTTCAACTAAGTTTTGGTCTCTTTTGAGTCATGGGCTTTTTTGATGGACATGAGCCAAACGAAATAAATGCTTAATAAAATAGGTGGGCCAAAATAGATATTGAGATTTATATTTTTTATTTGTAAAATAAGTAAATATAGTTATATATATATATAGTTGTATTTAAGAAATTGGGGTTGTGATCAAGATCAGGGTGGGGATACCCTCCCCATTACCAACTAAGGACCTGATTATAATCCTTGTTTTGACCCGCGAGGATTTTTGCCAACACTAATTTTTCAAAGAGCTGAAAGATGGTCTTAGATCAAAAGATTAGCAACTATATGAACATGTTGTAAAAACCCAAAATTTAGCGTTTTCTGATGCCAGAAACCCAATTTTTAGGCTACAAGGACTTACCTAGGATCAATTTTATTCATTTAGGTAGCAAAGTGCATGCAAACGAACATTTTCCCCGAGTAAAAGTGCATAAATATACCAGTCTAAAACATGCATTTTATGACAGGTATCTACGACAATAATAGTGCAAAATCCAACTGAGACCAAAAAGATACAAAAACGAATATAGGAATTCATGGAGAAGAGAAAATTTGTTATTTATTTTGATGTTTTGTTGATTAATATTTAATACTTTGTTTAAACATGTGGAGCACATATCTTGTTTGGACAATTTTGAGAGATTTTATGCTAATTTAAATGTCATTTTTGCATGGAAAGATGTTTAACTTTCTTGGCTCCATAGTTTAGTAAAAGTGGAGTAAAAGTAGGATGAAGAGGAAGTTAAGCTAATATTTCATTTTTTCTTTTAAAAATGAAATATATTTTTCTTGAATATAGAAATATGAAGTTAATTATAATTTATTAGACACCAGTTGAAGGTGATCTAAATTCTAAAATATGGGTGTACTTGTTCATTGTGTTGGCAATTGACTATATGATGCTACTTTTGAGTCCATTGAGAATCCCACAGTTTGGCATCAACCAATTCGATCAGTCCTTAAAGTTAATTTATTTATAGTTAAATTAAAGAATATAATTTCTATGATTGGGTCAATAATTTTCAATTTATTTGATATGATTTAGGTCTAACTTTACAGACCTCTTTAATTATGATTATCGTATGGATATATCTAATGACAGGATGTTTTCCATCTTTTAACACTCGAATACTTTCATTCCTGTCAAAATGATGTTTAGTTCGAATGTAATTAAGATATAACTTCCTCTTTTAATTAAAAGTTGAAGGCTTTGAGAGGTTTGATCTTTCAATCTTGAAATGGTTGCACTCAAAGTAAATTAATAAAAGTTAATAAAATATAGTTTTATTCATAATACATATATAATCTAAGCATTCAATAATATCACACAAAATCGACCATTTTCTATTTCAAACTTATAAAAAAAAAAATTCTAATCCTATATAATCTTTTAGTATAGATGCATTTTATGTTAGAATGACGTAAGAAGACTTATTTGATACAAAATGAGTTTTATCTAAAATTGATGTCAATCTTATCAATGATAGTTCTTACTTATATACAATAATTATTCTCAATCTATTCTATACATCTAGTCTTTTTTCTTCTTCTTATTTTTCTTACAAGTTAATACCATACAAAAATGGTATAATATGTCAATTGATGTTGATGAAAAGACTAAATTGTACCACAAACATCTTTAAAATACACATTTAGTTTATTAAAAAGAAAAATTTAGAAAAGAAGGTATCAAATATTAAACTGATACAATAATAAGAATACTAATATCTAAATTTGAAACAAAAACTTCAAACCATTGCTTTCTTGTTGGTCTTATTTAGACTTTTTGACCAAAAAATATAGGAGGGAATAAACTTTGAATGGATATAAGAAGGGTCAAACTTAGGGTTAGCAAATTAAATGATATGTGAAGTTTAGGGTTTTTGTGGCTCAAAATTTGCAAACAAAAAAGTTGATTCAAAAATTAAATAGGGTTCTTTCTTTCTTTCTTTTTATTTATTAATTATTGTCTCCAAAATTCCACCCATAAAGCCACCATTGCTTTAAGTATCCTAAGGCTGGAACATTATTGATGTACCATTAAATAAATAAATAAACTGTCGGTAGGAGCAGTAGACATTTTTTCCCATTTATAAAATATCAAATATTTTGATTACATCATCTAAAACTTCACATTACAAGTCGAATTACTTTTTAAAAAAGAAAAAATCATTAAATCTTCATATAAGAATTGTGTGGTGGGGCAGAAAAGGAACAGATGTTCCATGCTGTCACTGTGTGGGCATTGCAAGGAGTAAGCCAATTTGGACTGAGACGAAGAATTTGGAAGCTTTTTCTGGCAGAAACCTCCATAGTGTGTTTGATCTATTCATCAATGAAGGGTCCAAATAAAAAGTTCATTTACACTTCCTAGGGATTTTTTATTTCCAAAGATTGATGTAGATTTTAGCCTCAAACGTAACTTTGGTTCATCAACGAGAGGTTAATCTAGCTTGTGTAGTTTTGAAACTCGTTCTATTTTGACTTGATATACTTTCGCAATTTTCAATTTAGTTAAAGTCGTTCATTTTAAATATAAACTTTTGAATTTGGTTTCTCATTATTAATTTGCTGATTACATTTTTATAGAACTATTAAAATGGTAAGATTTATATTTAAGCATTTCAAAGTTTTTCTTCTCTAGTATCTATTTATATTTAAACATTTGAAAGTTTTTTTTTTTAATAAAATACTAAAAACCGAGATTTGAGATCGATCAATAGTTGTAACTAAATATCTCACTTAAGTTGATCATTAGCACCCTCATCCACCCAAGTCTCAAATTTAAAGATCATTTAGTACTCCTACAAAAATATACAAAAGAAGTCAAGTTGATAAATAAAAAGAATCTAAAGAACATTTGAAAGATATAAGTGAATTAAAATTAGAATAACTTTCAAACAACAAAAACGAAAAATTATTTTTTAACTTAAAAAATTATGAAAAGAGTTTTTGATCATACTAAATAGGAGTGAAGGATTCAAACCACGCTAACATGTTTAATTATTATATATCATTTAAGCCACACGTTAGATTTAATGTTATTATATGATTAATTAGGATATTAATTCAACTTATCTATAAAATATTGGATCGATCTGTCCTCAATATAATTCATAGAAAACACTTGGACTTGAATAATTAAGAGGTTGCCATCGTCATATTCTCAAATTTGATTTTGATTTTTGGTTTGTGCGTGAAAATTTGATTGTCTGTTTCATGGTATAGCTACATAATACACATCCATCTTAAAATAAAAATGAATAGATAAGTTACATTAATGAAATCAATAAAAACTTTTTTAGAAAATCATATGCAGCCACCATTTCACGTTCTTCTTCTCTAATTTCTTAAATTATAAGTTATCATTGCTAGCAAAATGCTATCATTGATATATCTGCTATTAATTGTATAACTTTATATTTACCACTATACGAGCGTTTCTTAAATTAAAAGTTATCACGGAAAGCATCTATGAGTGATAGCATTTTATAGTTGTTATTAATTTTTATTACTAATAGTTAATGTGAATGATAACTTTAATTTCAATTTGAAAAATGTGCTATCATTTGCAATACCATTAAAGAGAATTATTGACATTTTTTAAAATTAGTTCACCAATTAACTGGTCAACATTTGTTATTTCTACAAATATTTTATATATTCTTGTACTATATTAATATTTTTTACTTTATTTCTTAAATTATGCAATTTGCTATCCTTTTTTCAAATTAATAGATAATCACACTCTGTATCAATTAATTAAATTCCGAATTGTCATTATTAGTGAATTAACATTTTTCTTGTGAAATTTAGGTTTTAGAGTAATTTTTGTATTTGTGTAAGAATTCTTAAGCGTTGGATCAACGTTTACTGAATTAAAAGAAAACGGTAGGAATTCAATAGATTTTAGTACCAATTTTTCATCTTAATTCTCGTCCTTCTATATTTTTCATTTATTTATTTAGAAAGAATTGTATGATTAATTAATTGTTATGGTTAATTTATTTCAACTTTGGATGAATAAATAATCTATTTAATTAACATTTCAGCACCATTATTATTATGAAACCAGTAAAAGGGAATCCCAGGTGATTGATCAAATGAAAAAATATAAAATTTAAATTGATACAATTATTTGTTTAAAATAATTTAGATTTATATAATTAATTTAAATTAATACGTATTCTTCGTTTAGAATAGTTTAGATTTATACAATTTCAAAGTTGACATACAATAATATCTTTTTCACCTTTAATGTAATCTTTATCAGAGATTGTTTATATTAAAAGAACCAAAAAAAGGTATCTTTTCTAAAGAGTGACGTTTCGATTTGAATAAATGCATATGATTTTTTTTTTATTAAATATGAAAAATTATGGTAAATAATAAAACTATTTGAAAATATTTATAAAAATAATAATAAATCTGAAAATTTGCTATAATTTTACTAATATTTTATTAGTTCACGTACCTAAAGATAAATTGTGACAGTGCTTAGTTTCCAACGTCTTTAATTAATGCAATGAATCTGCAGTCAACATATACTTCATATTCTCTTTATTATTTAGAAAATTGTTACTAAACAAATCTCTAACGTTTCAACTTTTCTTTAATAACTCTCTTATAAAAATTTCAATAAATCTAAATATTTACAAATATATATAACAAAATATTGATATCATTAATGATATTTATTTATTTTGTTAGGGTAAAATTTAAAAAGAAAAGAGGAAAAAAAAAAGATTAGATTATATAGAGAGAAAAAGAGGACAAATTGAAACTTTATTCGGTTTGTGTTTGAAGGATAAAAGTGGTTCACCCAATTGAAAACGAAAATTCTTTGTTGTAACTTTTTTATCAACCGACAAAATCACAAATTAAAAAGATTAATTGTTAGAATATAATAAATAAGTGTGACATACTTAGGATAATTTATAATATAATGTTTATAGAAAATAAAGAAATAAAAAGAGAGAGAGAACATTATATATTCTAAGCTTAATGCGTCCTCCCGGCAAAGAGAAAAGTCCCTTTAGAGATTACGTTAACAAAATTATATTCCTCTCCTCTCAACTTCTTTATCCCAACCTTTATTTCATATTTTTTTAATTTTCACAAGCTACCTTCCCTTTATTTATATATATATATATAATTAGGAATGTGATGGTTTTTAAAATCAAATAAAATATATGTATATAATTCTTTTAAAAAAACAAAAAGACGGTTTTACTTTAGTTGGACTTTAATTTCAAGAATGATAATACAAGTTTTATGTATATTGAACTATGTTCATGTTTATGTTCTCGTTGATATAATATATATATTGATGGTTGTCTTTGTCTACAAAATATTTAAGTAAAAGAAATGGGTAGTAGTAAAGGATGGAGCTAGGGGAATTTTTTTTCAATCAACCATTTTTTTTTTATTTTGAATGTTTGTTTTTAAATGTAACAAAATGAATTAAAGTATTTACAAAATATAACAAAATTTTAGAATCTAATAATGAAGAACATTACTAGACGACTATTATTAATGTCTATTGATGACATGAGTAAAGATTAATGGTAGTTTATAAGTGTTCATCAATGTCTATCATTGATAGACTTTGAAATTTTGCTATATTTGTAAATATTTTTTAAGTGGTTTTGCTATTTGAAATAATTTTTCTATCTCTAAACTAATGATGCACACTCGACACACTACTAATAAACACTTCATACACTACTGATATTTACTTTGATACACTTGATACGTTTATGATATACACATCTGATACGCCTCTAATAGGCACTTAATATATATTTGATGCATGCACTTGGTACACATTTGATATACACTTAATAAATAATTGAAAAAAAATTATATATTTATCGTAAAAATATAAATTATAAACACCTATTATTATTGTAACTTAAACTAAAACAATTTATACCCTACACTAAAATTTTTACAACCCAACTATAATAATTTAGGATTATAATAACTCATCCTCTTAAAAAAGTTTTTCGCGTTTTTTGACCCTAATGTTGATAAAGATCAACTTATTTACAAAAATGTTACATTGTTTTTATTTGTCAAAATGGACATATTTACTTAATTGCCATTAAATTAAAAACTTTAATATTTTGTCATTTTAAACTTTTATGTATATAAATATATGTATCAAGTGTGTATAAGATGCATCAAGTGTATCAAGTGTATATGGGATATATCAAATGCATCACTTGTATTGGACTTTTTTTTTTGTCATATTTGTAAAATAGAAAAAATGTGTGACAAACTTATATATAAATCCCTAAACTCAAATTGTTACCCACTACAATTTCTATTGCGTTTAACATTTTATTTCATCTTATTTGTTTAATTTATTATTATTAAATATTAACAATCTAATTATTAGGTTTAATATGATTACTTATTTACGTTTAATTAATTAATTAATATAACAACCAATTAATTAATTCTAAAGTGAATTGATGACTACATCAATTGATAATTATTTAATTTTGGTTTTTATATATAAAATTGGTAAATTAAATATGGAAAACACATATATTTAAAATCCAATCATTCAAATCTTAAATATTTAATATTTATATCTATAAAATAATAATATCTACTATCCGAATGAAAACAAAATAATTCACAAATTATCGTACCACAAATTTTCATTGAAAATTTTAATAGCTAAGGTGAAATAATTGAATGAAACACTTATAATGCACATTAAAAGTGTATATAGAATTCACTTTTTTCTTTTTCTTTTTTCCTTTTGGCAGAAACATTACGAGAGATTCTATTGATTGGGAGCTTCATTGCCAAGAAAGTCCCATGTCCCCATGTGCCCTTTTTTTGTCCATAAATTCCTTCTAAAAAATAACTAACGTGTTAAATGCATTTTTTTTTTATATTTTCTTTCAAACTAAAAAAAATTAAAAATAGTAGATTTTACAAAATGTTTGCAACCTATAGTAAATTTTATGACGGATAGTCATTGATATGTTATAGTGATAAAATACAAAATTTTGTTATAATTTATAAATATTTTAATTTATTTTATTATTTTTAAAAATGCCTCAAAAATTAAAGTAAAAAAAAATATGCATGAATTATTATAATATTTGTATCATCAAATCAAATGTGAGAGATTTGATTCTCTCATTTCCCCTATTTCGAGAAAAAAAATAAAGTAAAAAAATTAAATTATGAGACCAAATTTCTACGACATTGACTATATAATATGAGGTTCATAATTTAGTATACTTTTTTGAGAAGTTTTACGCGAAACCAAAAGCAAAGTTGTCTAAAGTGGATAACTGGTATTATTTATAGTTAATATTTTTTTTTAGAGAATTTATATTTAATGTTTATTTTAGTAGCTAATTTACGTTGATTAGTATTTAATAATTAGTACTTAGAATTAATCAATGAATTGTTTGATTTACCTAGTTCGTAAGATTATAAATAGTCAATTGAAAATTGTAATCAGAAACTTTTAAAATATGTAGAGAGTTTGTTGTTCTATTCTTTACGGTTAGGGGTATGTTCCTTAGTTAACATGAATAAGAGCTAAATAAGATAAATATGGTGATTTAAGAGAGTTGAGTTAAATATTTCAATTTATTCACTGAAAGCATGATTATCGAAAATAAAATTAGAGTTTCACGCTGACTAGAAAATACCTAAAACGGCAAATTAAATCAAATACTATAATAAATAATATCTCTTTTACCAAAGTAGAAAAAAGTTTTACATTTTTTAAAGAGGTAATTACCAAAATAATCCATGAGTAAATGTCTACGTTAACTGAATGATTTCTAATTTTAATATAAACAATATCAAACCTAATGTCTCATAAGAATAAATGTGTTTCTTCTTTTTAATAGTGGTTAATTAAATTCAAAAATAAATTGTAATATTTTAACCATTCTTTACCATGGGATGATATTCCAATTTTATTTTACCAGTTTTAAATTAAAAGTGAAGTAAAATATTTTTTTAAAAAAAAATAAAAAAAAAGTCAAATAAGCCATGAATGAAGCTAATTTTCTTGAATTCTTTCAAATCTTTTTAATTTACGAATATAAAGATTTTCATGATAAAAAAAAAAGAAAAGAAAAGAAGAATACATTAGTATATAATAATATATAGTACGTAAACATTATTTTATATAGAAATTATTATAAAGTGATATTGGTCATATAACAAGCCAAAAACAAAAAGCATATAATAACATAATAATAATAATAATTTGTTAATGTGTCCATGTTGAGTACCTTTAAAAATATCTTCCACCTTTCATATATCCATCACGTTTACATCGTTATCTTATCAACTTCACTATTTGATCATATTCCACACACTACGTTTTCTAGAAACATTTACATAATTAGAAGGATGAAAACTCTAATTTTACTTTAATTTTTCAAAGTCTTATCATAAATTTAGGTCCTATATTTTGAGGAATTTGAAACTTAGTCTATCTAGTTTTTAATTAGAATATCAATATTTATCTATATTGAGACAATTAAAGGTCTAGTTTAATCATTCGTCTTTAAATTTTAATTTGATTAAATTAGTCCTTTATTCAATTTCTACTTGTTTGAGGGCTAATTATAACTAACTTCGTCAAAATTCAAAAATCTTAATTAAAAAATATACATAATAAATTAACTAAAATGTTTAGATAATATAGTTAAATTTTATAGAGTCCATAAAAGTCTATCTTGTTGATAAAATTAAATATGAAATTTTTCTATATTTATTATATTTAATAAATATTTTCAACGATTTGGTCGTTTATAATAATTTTCCTAATAATTTTTTTAATATTATTTTTCTTCTTTAGAAATTTTATCAATTTTGCAATATACAAATGTTTTAAATTCATTCAAAGCATAGAAAATAATTAACAATGTTAATGTCATATCTTACATTAGTTATTGTCATATCAACCTATCCAATCGTATATGTATCATGTTTGTGTTTCTTAGTTGAACGTTATCTAAATTTGATAGTCAATAAAAGTTTATGGTTAAAAAAATGATTTTTCCTAGATCTTCTAAATTGTCATATTTTGTACTTAAAATTTATTCATATTTTCACGTATAGTACTTTTTAAAACTAATATTTTATATCAATAATTTAGTTTTCATTGAAAGTCATATTTTCAAATATAGAATGGACTAAAATATTTACAAAATATTACAAAATATCATCGTTCATTAGTAATAGACATTAATATCAAGATAACAATCATTAATTATTGATAAACACAGATAGACACTCTATACATGTCTATCCTTTATAGACTTTAATTGTATGTTATATTTATAAATATTTTCAAACCAAATTGAACATATGTAAATTGAAGATAAATAATTTGAATTTTAGAAATGATATACTTAAAAAGAATAATGACAGCTAAAACATAAAGGATCAACACAAATATTCATGCGATTTGAAGAATCAAAGAAAATATTAGACAAATATATAAAACCAAAAAAATTAAAAATAAACCTAAAAAAATATGCTTAAATTAGTAACAATAATTTCAATTGGTATACTTTAGGGTTCCTTTCTTTTCAAATTTTTAATTCTCTTTCTTTATTGTCCTTATACTTCTTTATACTTCCCTTCTTTATGTATATTATGTTTAAAGGCTAATTATATGTTTCTTTAGTTATAGTTTAGTTTTTGTAAAACTTAATTAAGGTATATAAAAGCTAAAACTAATTGTACTTAATTAGGGTAGCTATGTTTAATTAAATTTTTATGATGCTATTAATGTTGTCTTAGTGGCCAATAATGAGACTATAATAATCATGTATATCCTCTACTTAGCAAACAACAATCTTCTTTAATCTCTCGAATAATAGGTCACAAATATAAAATCTCTCACATCTTGTGCTTTTTTATAAGGTCTTGTCCCCAAGTAAGCTTTTATTCTTTTATGAAGTAAAGTAGTTCTTATAACATTAGAAAATCAATCTTTACCATCCAATTTATGGTTAAGTAGACACAATTAAATTAGGAGACAATTTGTTAATTCCATATTGCTTACATTAGATAATACACTTAGTCTTGAATATAGACACAACTAGATTTATGGTAAGACTCTTATGGGTGTTTTGACACCTTGGGTGATTTGAAAAGAATTGAGTTAGGAGGGTGAAAAAAAATCTCAACTCATTGTAATTTGGTTCACCAATAATTAAATAAAATTAACTGGTTTTTCATATCAACTCATATTTCTCACTTCGTGTCAACTCCCTCAATTACTTTTCTATAATTATTACTAACTCAACTATTTGTTTTTATCGTTAAACAAAGGCCTCTTATCGAATCACTTACTTATTATGAGGTTTGGTTTTAGATTTACATTGGATCTCTAAAATCTTAAAAGCAACACTTTAGTCTTGAAGTTACAAAATAGTTTTAAATAGGTGTTTTGAAAGTATTCACGTTAACCTAATTGATCAGTGATGTAAAAGTTAAATAGACAATTTTATATACAAATAAGTTAATTGTGTAGCCTTTTCATGACTCCTTTCAATCATGTCACAATTTCTTCGAGAAACAAATTTTTCCTCTTTTAAATATGAGAGAGATTCCGTTTGATAACTATTTTTTTTTTAATTTTAAAAAGTAAACTTACAACAAGTGCATGCACGTAGTTTTTTACCTTCTTTATATACATTTTAAAGACGATCAAGACACATTTAGATCTTCAATTTGTACTTTTTAAAAACTTAATTTTGTTCAACATTTAAATTTGTTTTTGTAAAGAAAGTGGAATACTTATTTTAAAAAATTAGGAAAAATACATTGAATAACCTTTAAATATATATATAAAAAATAAGATAGCTATCAAACCAGTGTTTCAATAATCGGTTTTAAAAGATTATGTTACAAAAACATCATCAAATTAAACCCTAAGTTGACATCTTAAATTACTACTATAAGAATATAAACTTTTATTATGGAAAGTATAACAACTACTACACCAGAGTGGAGGTTGTGTTTTGCAATTTGGACTAAACCAAAGTATACTTCGGGAGAAAAAAGTAGTTTTGTCCCAAACAATATGAAAGCTTAAAAGGATAGAAGATGTCAATGTTATATGATTTATCCTTCCGCGTTCATCTTTTTCAAACCAGACCCACCACTCTCACTGATCTCCATTTTTTTCCTCTTTTTCAGCCGTCACATGCCGACCCTTTAACCTCTGTCCCCATATTCTTCTTCTTCTTCTCCTCCACTCACTCACTTTCCATCTTTGTTTATAAAAGGACAGAATTTCCTTCATTTCTCTCCATCTCCATTCTCCACAAATCTCACTCCAATGAAGGTTTCTTCTATTGATGACTCTCTGTTTTCCTGCAAGGGACTTGTTGGGTCCTCCACCACAACCACCACCCATTTCACTGTCATGAAAACTTCTCTCTTCTTCGCCGGTGATGGCTTCACCGTCTATGATTGCAAAGGCAAACTCGTCTTTCGAGTTGATTCTTATGGTCCTGATTCTCGTTACAGAGATGAACTCGTTCTCATGGACCCTCATGGCCGTTGCCTCTTCACAGTCCGCCGCAAGGTAATGAATACTTGATTTAGCTTTCTTCTTCCTTTATTTCAAATGGGTTTTCTCTAATTTTGAATTTTGGATTCTTGTTTGTTCGAATTTTGAGTTTCGAGTTATTGAATCTGTATTTTTTTTTTGTCTTAAACAGAGGCCGAGTTTGCATCAACGTTGGGAAGGGTATCTCCGGGAAAGAATCAACGGACAGAAACCGATTTTTGGAGTGCGGAGGTCGTCAATCATCGGACGGTCGAGTTTCACGGTGGAAATGTACGGAAATCCCGGCGAAGAGTATCAAATCGAGGGGTGTTTTGGGCAGCGATTATGCACAGTTTTGAATGTTAAGAAAGAACCGGTGGCTACAATTAGAAGGAAAGTTGATGCTTCGACTAATGTGTTGCTTGGAAAAGATGTTTTTTCTCTTTCTTTAAACCCTGGTTTTGATGGGGCTTTCGCTATGGCTTTGGTTCTTGTTCTTGATCGGATTAATGGTGAAGGGGTTGATTCTAGTGGTAACCCAGATCAAATCCTTGATTGATTTTGAAGGGCTTTCTTAATTTCATCAATCTGTTTGATGGGGGAATTTTCTGTCTTTGTTTATAGCTTTTTTTTTTTTAGGAGTTTTGATGTTCATAAATGTGTATACTTAAACCATTTACAGCCTGAAAAGGAACAAATGGAATTTGAATATCACCAAACAAAGCGTTGATTTTGTGAGGAATAATAAAGATACAGGTTTATTGACGAACTGCTTGATCTTGCGCTGTTTTTTATCATATATTGTCTACAGTTTTCATCTTTTATTTCGTTTCAGATTGAATAATGTAAGCAAATTTATGTGTAAATGGAATTTGAATATCATCAAGCAAAGGCTTAACTGGAACACCAGAGATAGTATTAGAGAGTGGAATTTGTTACATTTCTGAAATGTTGTGTTGAAGAAAAAAAAGAGAAAGAAAAAGAAAAATCAATCAGTTGGTCTTTTTAAAAATTTAAACAATAACTGTTCACTCAAAGAATTGAAGATGAATTGTAAAGGTAAGTTTTTGTAGACTGCTCTTGATCTTGAGCTGGTTTTTAATGTTGTTGAAGCTTTTATCTATGATGAAAGAATCAGCATCAGAATAGCAATGGAGGCTGTGAGAACCATTGAATATGAACAACCAAACCAGCCTCCAAATCCAAGTTTCTGCCAAAAGAAGAAACTCAAATTAACTAAACTTAAATGATGAAATCAGTTGGAAAAATCTAATTACTGTTCGTGAAAAATCTTACCTTGAAAGAGAGAAGAGATGAGGGTCCTGCAGCCGACGGCTTGAGTCCTGTGAAGCCAATATCGTACGAAATGCTACCATCCGGCTTGAACAGTCCGAAGTTCCTCTCGGACGTTGGCCCTGGTTTTGAGTTCTCGTTGAATAGAGCAAAAATGTAAGCCCTCACCACCATTTTCGGCCGGAAAGGAGTTCCCTTCTTTTTCATCAACTTCTTACGTAGATTTCGATTGTATGTCCTTGCATTTATCATGGTAGCACCAGCTTCGTTCTCGTCTCCATGAGAAGCCCAGCCAGTTTCCGAAACAATGACCGGCATCTTAGGGTAGCCAACCTTTTCAAGTGCAGCGTAAGCCGCATCAACTTGAGCCTCGAACATGTTATCGTAATGCAGATTGGTTTTTGCATCGAAGATCCCCTTGTTCTTCTTGAAGAGTGCATAGTTAATGTCAATATGTTCAGGGTCATTCTTGTAAGCCAAGAAGGGATATGCATTAATGAAGAAAGGTGAGCCAATGAAGGAGAAGAATTGCAAAAGAGGCTTCATAAATGGCACAATATCTTCCCTAAAAATGCAGGATGAAGGAGGAAATGAGTTTGCAAAAACAGCTTCTGAATGGGGACTTGAAACTTGCACAATGCTTGTCAATTGAAGCCTATAAAGAGCACTGTAAACATTTTTTACTGCAGGCAAAAGAACCTCCCACAACTCAACATCAGCACCCCCCAATATCTCGTTCCCAACCGCAATCCCTCTTATATGAGTGTCGGGGAGAAATGGCTGAACATTTGCTTTAATCCAGTTCATAGCTCGATCCTCCCCAACGCTTATGTCTTTGAGAAATTCATTACCGAGCCCGACTACAATCTCAATACCGGAACCTTTAAAGGCGTTGAGGACTCCATGATCAGCATCATAGATTCTGATGTTCTTTATCTTTGCAGCTTTCAAAAGAGTCACAACACTTTCAGGTGGTGGTAAGTTATCTGCTATTCTTCCATAATTCACTCCATATGTCCAAGTTGCATCCACTGCTGTAAAAATGTAAAAGAAAAAAGCCATAGTTAGCCACATTCAAACCTATATTTTAGAAAAACAAAAGGCAATACTCATTTAAAGTTCAATGGAATGAGCTGACCATTTAGGAAGATGGCACCGAAGGTAAAAAAGAAGCAGAACAAAAAGGAATAAGTGGTCATTTGTGAGGAGGGCAAAAGGAGAGGAAAAAGAGAGTTCCTTTTGTAGAAAAAGAGGGTGGGGTTATGGGATTATGTGATATTGTATTACTTTGTAGGCCAAAAATAGGAGCAGGAAATCATATGAATGATGCAATGCTTTTCTTCCTGAGGCCATGGCATTACAAAAATAGTGATCGATTCTTAGCCTTTGTCCAAAGATGATTCAAATTTTGATGAGAAGGAAGAAGATTCTTTATTCTTAGTTCTATGATGAAAAAGAGTTTTGAGTTGTTTTTTTATGGGGGCATAGAATAGATTCTTTCCCTTTCCTCACACTTTTATCTCTCTCTTTCTCTCCCTCCCTCTCTTTCTCTCTAATATTTCCTTTCTTTTCACTTTCTTTTCATCTGTTACTTTTCTTGAAAATCTCTATTGTATGTATGTGTTGATATAAGGTGTTTTTTTTTTTTTTTTTTCTGTTTCTTTTAACAGATGTTTGATGGTGTTTGGATTGGAATATCCATTTGGCTTCGGGAATACTTTCCATTTTCATGTTAATAGAAAGTTTGTACAAAAGGTTGATCTTTGAAACGATTTCATTTCAGTGTGATGTTGAAGTTTTTAGAGTAAATGAAAAGTATGGACTAAATTTATGAAACAATAGCCATGAAATTGTCATTTGTATAACAATAGTTGCAATATTATCTTTAATCTTACATTAATGTACTACCATTAGAATAGAAATCATGTAGAATATCAAATGAAAATAAAAACTTGAAATAGGCTTTACAGTAAATTGAAACGGTACGATCCCAATTTTCATTCTATTTAATAGTCACACCGCTTCAAGCCCCAATCTTCTTCCAGTATTCTAAATTATGTCAACTCCAATGAAAAGTCAAGGATTATTACAACTTTGGAAAGAAAAGAATTATTTTTAACAAGGTAGCATAGCAGCATGAAACGGGAAAACATCTCTCACCCAATGTAATTAGAAGGCTGATTAACATTAACATTAACATTCTACAGTCAAATGAAGTCTTGTGAGCAAAAACAACAAAAGCTACAGATTCTAAAATCTAAATCTAACTACTACAAGTTCTCTTTGGGTAAATACATTCGTAAAACTAAAGCTACTGTGACCGTGGAAGAATGAAAACAGTTGCAGAGAAACAAAGTTGGGGTTGTCGAGACCGCCAAAAGGTGATGGAAAGTAGGCATAATACAGCAGTCGGCAGACAGTTACGATATGCACTGCATCGATCCACCGGTTGTCCTCGTTAAAGCTTACCATTTTCTTTCATCAAGTTATCGTGTTCGATGCTTCTATCCTCGTCCTGAACATTACATTTTGCAGCATTTGTTGAAACATCTTGATTGCCCTCAACCTCAGTATCTGATACAGCTGTGGCTTCATTCTGATCATTCTGTTTCTCTCCCTCCACGACTCCATTCGCTTGTTCAATGCCAACATTGTCATGATCATTTTTGTTTTCTTTGTTGCTTTGAGAGTCGTTTTCTTGCTTGGTATCAGTTTGCACCATTTCCTTTTTGGATTGGTTAACCTCACTAGCAATAGCAGTAATATGTTCAGAAGGTGTGTCTGTTTCTGCTATTTCATTTCCTTGCTTTTCAGCTTCTTTCAAACCATCAGTTTTCTCTTGAATCGCATCTTGACCGTTGGTTTCATTACCATGCTTATTTGTTTCACCGATACTGACAAATTTCGAGTCAACAACTACATCTGAACCTCCCTCATGGTCTTGCTTTTCACCTTCCTTCACCTGGGGAACGTTCTCTGTGGCTTCCAGGGCTTCTGTATGACCATTTTTACTTTCACCAGCATCATTACCCGTCTTATCTTTACCGCTTATGTCTGGATCAGCACCCACTTTTTCTATTTCCTTGGGTTCGCCTTTGGGATTATCAGAACCGTCTTTATCCTCTACAACAGGAATGTTTTTCTCATTTGCCTCTGCATCTTTCATTTCAACTTCTTCAGGACCTGTGACACCTGCATTGGCTTCCTCCTTACTCTCTCTCTTAGGACCAGAAGATTTCCGGCCCCGTTTCTTTGGAGGTTCCTCTTTAGGTGGAGTTGCCTTGACCTTCTCACTGATTCTTGCCGATCTTCTAGGTGTCTCCCCTGTGCTCCAATCAAACTCCGATATTGCAGGACCACCAGGATGCGATTTTAAGTACTGCTCCAGAAGTTTTCTATTACCAATTTCTTCACCAGTTGGAGCAATGAATACAATCTCAGTCTTTCTTGGTGTACCTGACCTCCTGGGTATGAACTAAACAAGAGGGAAAAACCGCTAATTCGTTTTAGTAGAAATGATCTAAACAATCTTCAAATATACAAATCGTAATACAAAAATCTTCCAAGATCCATATCACAACGAATGTCAGACGAGAGTTTGGCACAGAGACTTCGAATACAACATACATAAACTCAGAAATCCAGGAGAACAAAGACATGGAAGAGATGGTGAGGGAATATGGGGGCAACACAGCGAAAAAAAGATATCTTGGTAGATTTCTATGTATTGAAGAATCAGAGGTGATTTCTCGATCGCTAACTAGGAAGTGAATTTTACAAAAGAATTGGACTTTTCATAAAACACACGCACACAAAAAAACTGAGTAGATTCACAGGTCATACAATCATTTAATCACCATAGCACACGAACCACAAAACTCTGAAGCATGATTTATGTAACACTGACAAAACAGCCTGAAAACATCGGTTTAAAACCTTCGACCCTCCCATCATATAGTAACATATCAAAAGCATTCAAGTCAATTTTTTTTTTATAGTAGCCTTTAAGAACAGACTACTTTAGATACAAACAGTAAGTAAATGGATTAAAAGTGCGTCCCAATGCTTCAGGTTCCTATAGCATGAATATCAGACATGTTTAACACAGAACACCACAAGTCGCAATGAGCCATCGTTCTAGACTCCAAAAACTTAACACTTTCCTATGTTATAACAGTCCTTCCCCAGGTGTCATGCACATCAATATCCTATTTTCAATCAGACAGTCGCTCTTTCATAGGTGGTCATGGTCATTTTTTACACTTATCATCCAAAAACTTCATAACAACTAATTTTTCACATGAAAATCTAAAAAACTCCCTATAAGCCGGCATTGATATCCCATATTCAAAAAATTGAAGAACTCAAGGAAAAGAAATGCCTAAAAATCAATTGACAGTGCAACAAATAGGGAAGAGATAGAGCTTCAAAAGAATTTCAACCTACTTCTATAACCATTCTCAGAGAGCCAAAACAAACAAGAAATTAAGGTTGTAACATATCCTAACCTTCTACAATTTCACAGCAAAGGCCCTAAAACTAAAAACAGAGTTCCAAAGGCAAAAACACACAAACTTTACCACAAATAGAAAACACTGAGATGAAATTCACAACACCCAGAAAGCAAAATTGCAATATCGAGTGGAAAAAAGTTTGTTTCTTGCAAAAGAAAAAAAAAAGACCTAAATTAAGGTAAATTTTAAAACTTTTTAGAGAGGGAAAGAGAAAGAAACCAGTTTCTTCCAAGTAGGTGGCGCAGGAAGCTCCACAGAAATGACTTCATCCATAGCTGCTCCAGTATCAGTTTGAGCTTCTTCAATTTCCACCACCATAACTCCTTCTTTGCTCTCCATTTCTTTTGCTGTTTCTCCCTCTAAAACTCTCGTTTATTGTTCTTGTGTGACCAAAATAGAACACATAAACCGTTGAGAGAGAGAGTCTATGAGGTGTGCTTTTTTGGTGGTTAGTCCTAAAATCCAAAAGAGCATTGCTAAACTTACCACCACAGCTTCCCCAAAGTTCAACCCAAATCCCAGTTGACACTTGGTCCAACCAAATCCATTTGCTTTGATGATAACCCACGTGTCAAGATCACAGAAGAGACTTCAAGGATTGGGGGCTGTACACAGTGACAGATGAACTGTGTTTTCTTTGGGGGGGAAAGTTAAAAATTCTCTCTTTTTAATTTCTTTTTCTTTTGTCAGCCCTCAAACGCGGGTAAATTGGAGAGGGGAAAAGAAAAACAAAAACAAAAGATTCCAAAATTCGATTTTTCTTTATTCTTTTGTTTATGGATCAAAAAATTTTAAAATGGAAACGAATTTTTGTTTTCCCGCACTTTGTATTTAGAGAAATGGGAAAGAGGAGGGGGAGGGGGAGGGGAAGGAGCGTGTGGTGGTTGTGGTGACGCTCGTGCAGCCACCTGTCAATCCGGACGTCAAAGGCTTTTGGATAACGTTACTTTTAAGGGAATTTGAATATGAGTTTCACGTCCGAATCTGATGGTGTTGTCTAAATTTATGTAATCTGATGTTGGCTTAGCTTTCAAGTTTCTTTCTTCTTCAAAACCAAAAGATTTTTCTTTTATAAAAAAAAAAAAACACTTTGATTTTGTATTAATTTACTCTTTACTCTTTAGTTTGTAGGAAAAGTTGTACAAAATCACCCTTCAACTATCGACTGTTGTTTCTTAAAAGGAGTAGAGTCAACTCATAGTTCTTTCTACAAAAAGAAAGTATGTTATTAGTTAAATTACAAATATAAGTTGGTCGTAGAGAGTTTTTGGTTTGTGTTTAATACTTGGGTTAAGTTCAAGAGTGATGTAGAGTTTTTGGGAGAGTGTAAATGTAACCAATTAGATTTAAAGTATTAGTGTATATAAAAATATTATTAAAAATTACAAATATAGCAAGATTTGTTCGAGTTTATCAATAATAGAAGTATATCATTGATGGATTATATTGTTAATTATGCTCTATCACATCTCTCTCTTATGAAAAAAAAGGTTTTTTAGGTGAGAAGAAGGCATGCTGTGAAAGTGTGATTCATCTTCTTCCAAGTGAGATATCTCTATAAAAAATTCTCTAAAAAAATTTGGTTCCTTTTTACAAAAATTAAAGGGACGTATGCAAAAATAACAAAAAAAATTATGATAATAGGGCTCATGTCACTATATTTTCTAAATTACAAAAGTAGCAAATTTAAAAGCGGATAGCCCCTTTGATATATCTAATTATTTATCATATTTGCAATATGCAAAAAAGATGCGTTATAAGGGTCTTTTTTCGAATTTTTTGTCATTTGATGTAATTTTTCAAAATTAAACCTAGGAAGCCCACAACTTTCCTTGATTCTCACCTTGAGAATAACAGGGTAATTCTTGTGGAGGTGTTTAAAGTTCTACTGGATTGTTGTAATTTTGGGTGTTCGAGCTTTTGTGGAAGAATGAAGATATCGTAGATGTTGAAAGTCTCACATTGGAAAAACCAAGGAGAACAACATTTCTTATAATATAGATGAACTACTCTTCTCATTGCCAATTGATTTTGAGATGAAACTCCATATTATCAAATTTAACATTTGTGACCAAGAAGGAAGTGAGAAAACTGGTACTTTAACGCTAAGTAATTTTTCTTCCTTTTTTCTCTATATTTTGTATGAAGAAAAAAAAAACCATGCCCTAAGAGTGAATGTTTCTCCATATTTTGAATTATTTGTTTTATTTAAGTTTTTATAAACGAAATTCAAGTTACGATGTATTCATACGCTTCCACCGTGGGAATTCCAATCACTTTAATTACATGGCTAGCTCAACATTATTCTTCGTATGAGACATAGAAGAAAGGGAGCACTCCATGGTTACCTACCACCTTCCTCAAAACTTTCCAACGAGAGACGATAACATTACGGAAAAAAGGAATCCCTAACAACTTGCATGATACATGCTCGCTCGTATCTCTGTATTGTGATATCATCGACATTAGGGAACAACTTTGTAAACTATGATGTCAATCACAACATTATGAGATAATTTCACCCATAAGGTTTGGTTGTGTATCAATTGTGTCCCTAAGTTTCAATATTTACACTTTTAACCTTGATTTTTCAATTATTAATTAATCACTTCTAGAATTTAACATTAAAGTTAATTAATCAATTTAAAATAATTATGAAATAAAATTTTAAATTTTATTTTATAATAATAAAAAAACAAATTATCACAGTTACCCATCATTTCAATAATTAACTAAAAGTCATGAGTTTAATTTATGGTGGTTTCCTATCTAAGTAAAATGGAACCTATAGTCATACAAATAATTCTTTGTATGACCATAGATTCAAAGTATTAACATATATAATAACTTTTTAAACAATTGTAAATGTAGCAACATTTGTCGAAGTTTATCAAATAAAAATCTATCACCGATAAATCATATGGTAAATATTAATCCATCACTAAGAAGGAGTTAATGGCAAATAGAATTTATTATCTTGCAAGTTTTTCTAAATATTCATAGGATATTTTTTAGGGTTTTTTAGTACTCTATTTAGATATAAACATATAATTAACAAAAGATTGTGTACTCCACACCCACCTTTCATTAATTATTATTTTATGTGTGTGTGTGTCTCTCTCTCTATATATATTTCTTTTAATTAAGAATATGCCATACACATCGTGGAATGTCATTAATGACATTTTGTTCTAGGAAACAACATTAATTGTTAACTAATCAACAATTTATGAAACATTACTATGAAGTTGACATTATAATATATCATATGGTTTGATATCCTTATGATAAAAAGTTTAAATTATCAATACAAAAATTTAACCAAATATTTGAAAGTGAATAAGCAACACAAGTAAGTATTTATCTAATTAATCTCTTAAATCCACCAAATCTATTACCATGTATTATCCACTAATTCATCCAAATTGGAAGATAAAAATAATGTTGCTAAATTTTGTTTAAGATCACAAACTGTATAATTAAATTTTTTTAAATTTTAAAATTCTTCCAATGAGCATTCTTTACAAAATAATAAATAATGGAATATTTCCTTGAATTTAAGTCGATTTTTTTTTAAATTTTGTCAATTCAAAAGTCAAATTAAGCATCAACAAAACTGATCATATTTTATCAACAAATTTGCAAACTATCGTATTTTTTTTTTCTAATTAAAAAATCAAATTAAGCATCAATAATTTAACTATTCTATTAATATATTGTTATATCTTTCTATGTAGACTTCTATAGTGTGTTTGATAGCTCGTAATGGAATTGAGCATTTTTGACCTAATTTGTAATATAAAATTAATTCTATTCCAACAATTTTCAATTAAACTTTTCTTTTATTATTTTCACGTTTTACAGTCTCCTTTTCATTGTCTTTGATTTCTCATGCTTTCCAGCATCCTCCTAGAAAGCCAATTTGTAATCACTCTCGATTATGTTGTAACCCTATCAACACAAAATGCCAAATCCACTCATCCTTAGGGTTGTAAAAGGAAAATTGGTTTTTTTTCCAAATGACCATTTTTCCAATTAGTATTTTCTTTTGTGTATATAATATAATATTTACAATAATAAAATATACTTTCTACTTCGTAGGAAGTATTTCAAAATTAAAATGAGCAGAGTTGGGGAAGGGGAAGGGGAGAGACTCGTTTAGTGTCCTCAATTAGACTTCATCTCTGATTAAACTAGGGATTTCCCATCCCGATTCGAGTAGTATAGAAGTCAGATCATGTAGGAATTTTTGTCAAACTCTACTCATTTTTTATAACCTACTCATTCTTGAGAACATTGGATTTACTGTCTCGATTGGAGTAGAGATCAAACCTTTCAAGAATTTTTGTCTAACCCTACTCATTCGCACCATCAGATTTAGCAATAGGCCCATATCCCTCCTCACTTTATACTACATGTATATAAAAAAAAAACTAAAATAATACTAATTTGTAAAACTGTCTTTCATCCCCTCTTGACCTAGATTTGAGCCCTACTCCTTGCATTTTTACTAAATCTATCAACCCCATCAAACTTAAAAGGAATGGTTAAGGTAACCTTTGGGATATTTCAAAATTGTTTATAGTGTATATTCCATACTCTACCATGTCTTATATTATTATACATTTTTTTTAAAAAAATTGTTCTTCATGTCATAGAGTAATAGACGACGTGCACTCTCACTACTCATTAAAAACAAAAAACAAAAGGAACTTCCCCACTTTGAAGTTCTAAAATCATTAAGTTAATTCTCTTTTTCTTCTCTTCATCTTCAACTCTTCCCACTTGAATCATGAAATTTCAAGCAAATTCTTAATGGGTTTTTTCAAAATTACAACTTTCCTCTTCTTCTTCTCCCTCCTCATTCAAACAAACACTGCCATTGTCAAATCCCAGAGGATCGATCAGATCAATCCAGGCTTCAGAGCTTCTGCATCAGAATTCAACCACACAAATGGAGTTTTCCTCTTATCGAAAAGGTCCGTTTTCGCTCTTGGCTTCTACGCCGGTGCTAAAGATAACACATTCTCACTCGGAATCATACACATTTTCAGTTCAAGAGTAATCTGGACAGCGAACAGAGATTCTCTGGTCAACGACTCTGCCTTTTTTGTGTTTAATGAAACAGGGGATGCTTATTTGGATGTTCCCGGCCAGAATCAGACTATGGTTTGGTCGACTGAGACGGCTCATGAAGGCGTCGTTTCAATGCAGCTGTTGGATTCGGGGAATTTGGTTTTCAAGAGTACAAATGGAAGTTTTATTTGGCAGAGCTTCCATTTTCCGACCGACACCCTTTTGCCCGGCCAGGTTTTATGGGAAGGATTGAAGCTCAAAAGTTACCCAAATGATAATGATCTCTCGAATTTTTTAGAATTCAAACAAGGCGATTTGGTTCTTTCCGCTGGTTATCAGAATCCCCAAATTTATTGGGCTCTGTCAAATGATAGCCGGAAAATCCAGAGGGCCACCACCGGTGGCAGTGGGTATGTTCTGTTTGCGATTTTGGAGTCTAATTATTGGAATTTCTACGGCACGAAAGGGCAATTGTTATGGAGTTTCAAAATTTTCTGGCAATTGAATAGGAAAGACAGATGGATCTCTGTTTTAAACACCGATGGAACGATTTCATTTCTGAATTTGGAGAACAGGAAATCAGCAGAGCCGGAGGCAATTCGTATTCCGGCAGAAATTTGTGGCGTTCCGGAGCCTTGCAATCCTCTTTTCATCTGTCACTTCGACAATCATTGCCAATGCCCTTCGATTATTGTCGACAAAAATTTCAATTGTAAACTCCCTTCAATTCCTTGTAATGGCAGTTCTAATTCCACCGAGCTTCTGTATTTGGGGGAAAATCTTGATTATTTCGCTCTTCGTTTCTCTACGCCTTCGTTCAACTCTGATTTGAGCTCTTGCAAAACAGCTTGCTCTAGTAATTGTTCTTGCAATGTAATGTTCTATGAACCAGTTTCGAGGAATTGCTACTTCTTCAATGAAATCGGAAGTTTCCAGCGATCAGAAGGAGGTTCTGGTGGGTACATTTCTTATATGAAAACAAACCTCCCGATCAATGGAAACAACAGCGAAATGAACCCAAGTCCAAACAGAAGAAAGCACATTGTGCTTATGAGTTTACTTATGGCTGCAATGACTCTGGGGTTCATGGGGTTGCTGTGTTTTATGTTCTACCGCCGGAAAATGAAGGAATTGTTAAGCTCCATTGATGAAGCGACAGAGGAAGATATATTTCTCAATGAGATCTCTGGTGGGCCAATCCGTTACAGCTACCGGCAGCTCCGGAGAGCGACAAAGAATTTCTCCACAAAAATCGGGGATGGAGGATTCGGGTCGGTTTATTTGGGAAAGATGGGAGATGGGTCGAGATTGGCAGTGAAGAAATTGGAAAGAATTGGACAAGGAGGGAGAGAGTTCCGAGCAGAGGTGAGTTTGATAGGCGGGATCCACCATGTGAATCTTGTGAAGCTGAAAGGGTTTTGTTCCGAAAGTCTCCATAGGCTTCTGGTTTATGAGTATATGAGCAATGGATCCTTGGATAAGTGGATTTTCAACAAGAAAGAGGATGATCTGTTTTTGGATTGGAACACAAGATTTAGCATTGCATTGGGTAATCTCTAACCTCAAAAATGATATGAAGTTACCTTTTAACATTTTGCATTTCTCTTAAATTTGATCTCAAATCTTTGAAATTTTTATTTTAAATGATAAAGTTTGAAGTTTATAGGTTATGTAGGCCAACAAGTTGTCAGGTTTAGACACTAAATTTAAACACATGCCAGGAAGAAGAAAAATAACATCTGTAGGAGTTTTTTTTTATACAAATAGCCTATTTTTGCTAATATTAGGTCATTCGTTCAAAAATTTTATGTGTTGTCTGCCTCTTTCAATTTCACGGATTCAATTTGTGGTTCTTATGTTTATGGTTTTTCTTTTCCTGCCCCTAAACCCCAAATTTACTTCTTGTATGCATCTAGATTTATGCACTTAAACAACACAAACTCCTCCATCTAATAATTTAACAAACAAAAAGACTCAAACATTGTTTTGAAGTAAAATTAAAATTTCAAAAGAATTTAGTGTCTAAACTTAACTTCGCAATTGTGTGAATTTACCCTATGAACATTCACAAAGAAGTATCTAATAAGTGGAAGCTTTCACTTTGTGTGTATATATGGTGGTTTAAAACATAGTGATGAAGGAGAATGGATTAGTAAAATTGAAGCAAAAATTTGACAGTAGCATTTCATCGAACAGGTACAGGGAGGGCGTTAGCATACCTGCATCAAGAATGCGAATCAAAGATAATCCACTGCGACATAAAGCCAGAGAACATCCTTTTAGATGAAAAATTCACACCCAAACTCTCTGATTTTGGAATGGCCAAATTAATGGACAAACAACACACCTCCATCTTCACACAGCTTCGTGGAACCAGAGGCTACGTCGCTCCGGAATGGATCACAACCCTCGCCATTTCCGACAAGAGCGATGTCTACAGCTACGGCATGCTTCTCCTCGAGATAATCGCCGGTAGGAAGAGCTACGACGCCGATTATCCGCCGGAGATGGCGCATCTCCCGTCCTACGCGACTAGGATGGTGGCGGAGCAAAAGGGGTTTCGGGTGTTGGACTCAAGAGTGGCGGGGGAGGCAGAGGGTGATTGGCGGGTGGAGGCGGCAGTGCAGGTGGCGGTGTGGTGTGTTCAGGAGGAGCCAAGTCTACGGCCGCCGATGAGGAAGGTGGTGCAGATGCTAGAGGGGGTTAGTCCGGTGCCGATGCTGCCGTGTACGGCGGAGATGGGGGCGAGTTTGTGGTGGAGCAGTGATGGATTGGGAATGAACTTGAATGGGTGTTTTAGTGAAGTGAGGTTATCGGATGTTCGATTGTCGGGGCCTCGATGAATCTTCGCGAGGAATTAAACGGTAAACACAATTTGTTTAATTACACAAAATACCCTCAACTTTGTACTTTATATCAAAAATAACCGTACACTTTCAAAATTTTCAACAATGACCTTTAAAGTTTCAAAAATATCTTTTCATATTTTTAGATAAAAATGGTTGAAGTTTTATTTCAAAAATACCCTAAAACTATTAGAAAGTAACATAAATATTCTTTCAGCTTAAAGAAAAAGTTAAAACTATGTTTGATCCAAAATTTACATATTTTTTTCCTCAACCAAAATTGTAAGTTAACACCATAGTTTTAAATTAAAGTAAAAAATTATCAATTCCTAATAAAATGGATGTAGCAGTGGTATGCTAGAAACCCTAAAGTCTTTAATTGATCCAGGATGTGTGATGTATATGTCATTCGAAGTGATCTATTAATCTGCTCATAAGTCGTTTAATGGCAGTTTCATCTATCACTTTATTGTGAAAGACCATATCGGTTTGTTCCGCCATAATTACCTCCATATTAGGCGAGTATTAACACATAATGAAATATCGCAAACACAATTAATCTCAATAATTATTGTTGTAATTAACATATAGTTAATTTTCAAACAGCATCCATCATGTGAGAATTTTTTTTATTTAACTAATTATTATTTTAATATATTTTAAAGAGAAATTTCTATTTGAAAATTTTGTCAAATGTTTTGGAATTTTATGTTTTAACTAAGATATAATAATGAAGTCTTAATTGTATGGAAAAATTTTATTTTAATAGATATCTTTGAAAATTTTATAAAAACCAAAATTGTAAAAAGTAAATTTAAATTAGTAAATAATATTATTTTCAAATAAGTAAATATGACTATTATTTATATTACATTTATATTAGTGTCATTTTAATGTTTATTTTTTGTGATTCATGAATTTTTCTATAATATAAGAAAATAACATCGATCCACCTCTTCATTGGATATTAAGACTGTGAAAATTCGACATATTGGTATACATTTTGGATCAATTATATTATTCTTTTAACTTTTTATAAGTTTAAAGGCATTTAAGAAACTTTTTCAATAGTTCATATAAATTTTTTAAACAAAACTTTAACGATTTTTATCTAAAACTAGATAAGGATATTAAGACATTATCATTTTATATTCTACTTATTATTAAAATTGATCTTTTAAGTGATTAAAAGAATGTTTCAAAATGATTTTAATTCTTTCATAAAGGCTCAATACATATGGGTTTTAAGACATTTGTTCTTATCTATCACTTTCTTTTCCCAAAAGGCAAGTGTGTGTGTGTGGGAGAAAGAGTATTACATTTTTTTTTCTTCCATTTTCACCTTTAGATTCCATTTTTTTTCCATGTATTATGCTGTACAAGACATTTCTATAATGAAATTTTATCAATATGGTAAACTCCTATATATATACATTTGAGTGTTGTAATCTCTGCCTTCTTTTTCATTTTTACTAATTTACTCACTAATTCTACATTTTATTTTTTTTCCTTAAACTCTAATTTTAACAATATCATGTATAGTACTACACAAATTTTAATGGATCAATAAACAAATTAAATGATAAATGATTTTCCTAAAATTCACAAAGTTCAACCAGAAGTTTGTGATTCACTTCAATTTTCCTTGAAATCTTATCAACTTTGTGTTATTTATATGTTTTATAATTCATTAATGACATAATTGGATTTTTTTTATTTTTTGTTAAGAAAAGGGAAAGATTATCTTTTTTTCCCCAAAACTTTATCCACTCAAATTTTCATTCCAATTCCAAAGATTTGAAGAAAAGAAATAAGCCAAACAAAAATGAAATAGAAGAAGAAGAAGAAATTGAGAAAACAGAGTAGAAAAGAAGCTAAAACAAGTTCAATTTTTGTACATAAACCAACACCATGATGGGAAGGAAAAAAAGAAAAGAAAAACAGCATCATCATCATCATATAATATTCTCTCATGGCTGATAAAGCTTATTCCCACATTTACATTTCCAATGCAGAAGATAATAGCTATCATCTTCTTCTCTACGATCCAAATTTCCTTCAAATCTCTTCTCTTCACGGTGCTCCGGCACCACCAACGCCGCCGTGCACGGCCTACAATTCAAACACTTCCCCACGCATCTTGGTGGTTTCGATCCCAGCACCGTTCTCTTTTGCAAACTCTCAACCTCTGCCACACCTAAAACACAGTACACAAACACAAAAGTGATTCAATTTTTGTGACTGTATGCATTATGTCTTGAGCTGAAAAAAAGAAGAAAAAAAAAGGCTATATCAAGGGTTGTTTTTGGTTTTGTTGATGTACCTGATAATGTGGGAAGAGAGAGCAAGAGGGAAAATACAACGGCGAAGGCGACAGCAACCACCAGTTTAAGAAGATTATTGCTTGGAGAAGCCATTGGAGGTAAGTGAGGGAGGTTTTGTGAGTTATGAGAGGAAGAAAAGAAATAGAGTTGAATGGAGAGATTGTGGTCTCATGTGTGTTTATTCCAAGGAGTTATTGTTAATAGTTATGTCTCTTTTTTCTTATAGTTTGTTTGCTTTTATTTGGAGGGTTTATAGAATAAAATTTATTAGAGATTCTAAACCACTATTCATGATTTCATAATCACATTGACATGACATGTCTATTTAAATGTTGGGGCTATATCAGGTAATGATCTAAACATAGTTATGACTTATGAGGTTTTTATGTCACACATTTTTATGTGTGGTTTGGTTATTATTATTATTATTATTGGGAAAGTAGAATTATTACCCATTTACCCAACAACTTTTTGTAAATGTATAAAAAAATTGCACATGAAATTTATAATTCCATTTGAGTACCTTCTATTTATATATTTTCTCAAATCATAATCAAAAGTTTAATATATAATAAATTGAGTGGAATCGAATTGAAACACTTTTAGATATATATAGTTTGAACATCAATTATCCAATCTTTTATGTTAGATTTGTTTGAGTTTTTTATCTAAGTATAAGATTGTTTGAGTATGAATTATTTAAAAAGAACGGATGGGCATTAGGTAAATTTAAAATAAAAGTATTATATAATTAAATTGTATGAAAAATAGTTTTTCTAAAAAACAGTTAATAATAACAAATTAGATTGATTTTGGACAAACTAATTTTAATAAATACATAAATCAACTCAGCTCAAATATAAGTCAGTAACTCGATTTAAATTATAAGAGTTGTAATTGATTGATCGAGTTCTTAATTAAGTTCCTAAATATTTTTAATTTTAACACTAATATACATAGTACTTAGAAAAAGAAAGTCTTATTATCAATAATAATTGATATCTTATCTATTAACAACGTTATCGTTTTATATTCAACTTATATACTAAAATATTTATAATTAATATTAAGAATAGGAATAAAATATGAGAATTGATTAATAAATAATGAAGCCTGATTTTATGGAATGTTAACCAATGGAAGCACTTTTGAAGAGTGGATGGGGGAAAGACAAAGAAAGAATTTTAAAGAAAGGCACTTTTGGGAAATTGGAGTTTTGACTCTCTTTTGCAAATGGGTAAATGATTTAGGGATTGATTTTTATGGTATTAAGGTGGGTTGGGGTCATTGACTGTTTTTGGGATTGTGAAATATCATAAAAATTTTGAAATTTGAATGTAACATATAAAATTCTTAATAAATTGTGTAACATCAAATTAGATTTTCTTTTGAGATTGTGTTTGCAAAGCGTTTAAGTGATTGTAGAAAAATCATAATGTATTTTTCAGATACAAGATTCAGAGTTTGGATTTGACACCTGATTGCAATTGTCTTGACACTCTTCCTTGTGTCAATATAATTTGTTTGACTTGAACACTTCAACAAAGTGTGAAGTTGTCCTCACAAACCAACATGGTTCCTTTCGATTTATTTTATCTTCAGTCACATTTTTCTTAAGAAAATTCCTAGGAGATCTACCCAACAAAAGATTACTCCAAGCCAAGAATTCTTAACTTTGGAGTTCTTAGAATAGAGAAAAAAAAAGTTTTATTGTTATAGATAACTTTCATTTTTTTTTAAAGTCTTTCTTAAACATACTTTCAAGTCTTAGGATACCTCTCCTTCGAATCATTATTCATGTCTCCCTCTAAACTCAAGGCGTTACATGTCCACCAACTTCTGCTTATTCGTCTTGGAACCACATCTTACAAGGAGAGGTTCTACTCCGATACCATTTGTAATGCCTCATGCTCAGGATTCAGACCAAGATCCGAAATAATTCAGATTCCACACCTGACTGACCCCAACACGATTTCAAATTTTTGACACAGGCCGTTACACATAACACACTACCTAGATTGTATGGTAAAACATATTATTTATTAATCTATCCATAATCACATTTTAATTTGTTCCAACGTACAGAAGATATTACATGCTACCTTTTTTATTTTAGGTTTATAAGAATCTTATACCTTCCCTAACTATTTACTATCCTCAAACTTATCATTCCATATCAATTTTTTTAACATCTACTCTCAAACTTTAATTTATTCATATATTACTTATAACAATTATATTTTTAAATTTTTTATCAAACAATCTACATTAACACAAACCTAGTTGCTATTCAAAATTTTAAAAAACTATACTACAATGAATTATAAGATAAATAGAGTTTCTAAATTAAACTTATTTTGACATAAACTTTCCCTAAGAGTTCATTGTAGAGATTTTTATTCATTGTATTAACACTATAATGTAATTTACAAGTACAAATGATGGGGGGAGAAAAAAAAAGAGCCACCAAGGAAGTGCAGAACAGTGTTGAAAGGGTGAGAAATGAAAAGTAAGTTGAAAGCAGTGGTGAGCAGAAGTAGTTGATAGAAAAAGCAGATTTTGTTAAGCTTCCATTAAAAAAGAAAGAGAGAAAGAAAGAGGGTATTGAAAAGAAAACATAAAGCAATGTTGATGAGTATAAAGAGAATCAAATAAAGTGGGGACATCAATGACAAATAGTTCTAGATTATTTTCAGTCTGCAAAACAAACAGTGAAAAAAAGGATGATTGAGGTATGGAAGTGCTTTTTCATATATAACACTCATCCCATCCATCTTTAAATTTAAAATCACAAAAGGAGATATCAACCCAACAAACTTTTTCTTTTATTGGAGTTGAAAAGGTTAAATCTTTCTATCTGTATCTCTCTCTCTTTTCTTAATTTTTTTTTTCTCTTTTTTAAGGCCTATCAATCAAACTCCAACTTAACTGCTGTGGGTAATTTTAGACTAGTAAAAATATCAAAGCAAAAACAGACAATAGAACTGGTGGAAAATGGATGAGTGAACTCCATCAAATAGGAAAAGAGCAATTGGGTGGAGAGACCCAATTGGTCTGCTCCGACCTCAGAAGCCAATAAAGCTTTCACGATAACTAGCTCGCCTCAGTCGAGGTTAATGCTAAGGAATCCGTACATTTTAAAATAAACTAAAGTTGTGAAAAATAACATAGAATCATTGTCAACATTATTCAAACATTTTTCTATTAAATTTTCACAGTGTTGCTTCTAATACCATCCAAAGATTTCATTTACAATAAACCAAAATTGAGAAAACTAACCTGTACTTATTTTGAGCTTCATTCAAACTTTTTTCCATTGGATTTTCACAACATTTCACATCAAAATAAACTTTTTTCCATTGGATTTTTACATCATTTCACTTCAAAATTGAATTGATGTAAGTTTATCAAGACTTCAAATTAGTTGCTCCAAATTCATATATTGTATGCAAACATTTAATTTCCTTTATTTTCTATCCACACTATATAGTCTTATTTCATAAAAATGATGATATCAAAGTCTTATTTCATAGAAATGATTATTAAAAATGGTGTAATGTAATCTAATTACGCCATAATCAAAGTTTCATGAACCAACAATAACAATATATATTAATTTTCAACCATTTAAAAAAAGTTGCAATATATATTAATTTCCAACCATTTAATTGTCAATATCGATATTTTCATCGACATTCGATGCTCCATAACAAATGAGAGAAAACAAAAAGAATGGAAAAAAAAAAAGTAAAAGAATTAGAAGAAGAAAGCATATTATAAGAGCAACTACTTGATTGATGTAAAAACATTAGCAACAGCACAACCACTGACATCATCTGATTACCATCAACGGTGGTGAATGAAAGTCCAGGGCTTCAGGTAGTTTGATCAGACGGCATCGAACGGTCTATTGTAGTCCTCTGAATAATGAGGAGTGTGTACGTGTACGGTCATTATGAGAAACAAAATAATCAAAAAGTAGACAAGACCATTCAATTGAGCAGCACGCTTTGTTGGTGCTCCATTTTTCTATTTACACATGGCTTTGCTTCTACCTACTGCTCTGTATCCCAAATGGTTCCCATCACTTAAGAATGTGTTTAGAATACCTTAATGCTTAATTTAAAAAGTTGTTTCAACTCAAGTTGGTGACTAAACACTGACATTGTTTGTAACTAAAAACAGCAGTATCCTCTGAAAGGGTACCCCAGAAGCAGTTTAAAGAGAAATAATTGTAACTTCCAAAAGAAAAACTCAAGAAGAAGCTCAAGGGTAAGGTGATGATTTAAGAAAAACATTTTAAAGCATCTTACAAGATTGTTCGTTCATTCATGTCTTACATGACCACATTGGCAAAATTAAAAGGACTACAAGATGAGATGAAACTCAGCTAACATTTCACACAACGGTGATCTCTTTAACATCCTTTGGAGGCTTCTCAGTCCTTGGAATGGTGATCGTCAAAACCCCATCTTTCAACTCCGCTTTGATCTCCTCCGCCACCGCGTCTTCCGGCAGCATCACCGTACTTTCATAGTAGCCATAACTCTCTGCAAATCCTTCGTCTTCTTCTTCTTCCTCTTCTTCCCTGTGCTCTCCTCTGATGTTCAGCATCCTACCTTCCACTCTCACCTTCACTTCATCTTTAGCGATCCCAGGCATCTCCATTCGCAGTTTGTACCAATCTTCTTGCTCTTTCACACGGCCACCGGAGACCCACCATGGACGGCTCAAGTTCAAGCTTTTCAACACTCTGTTCATGTGCTCTGCTGCTTGCATAAGTGAGTTTCCTAGATGAAACTCCCCCTCGTTCTTTCTCCATGGTACCCATTTCTTGCCTTCCCTTTTCGGGGCTATTTTGGTGTTCTCTTCATTCTTAACGGCGATCTCTTTGGAATTTCCTTCTGAGCTCTGATCACTCAATCTTCTGATCAGGGCTGCAGTTTGTTTGGGAAGCAGAGTATCAACAGGAGAGGAAACAAAGGCAGCCCTTTGCTGCAACTTCCTTAGAGCCAAACGGGTGAGGGCCATGGAGAACGGGTATCCAGATGAGAGATGTGAAGTGGGTTTTGTTTTGGTGCAAATATGGAGATGGAAGAAGATGATATAAAGACATGAGGAGAGGGAGAGAATTTGGAAGATGAGTCTAGAAGGGTCGTTGGGAGTTTCTGGCAGGTGTTAATCCATGGCGGAAACAAGTGTCGATCCTGTCCTGTGTATGTTTTTAGAAAGAGCTTCCAGTTGTTTCTCAAATATACCATGAGAACAAACACACAGAACAGAGGGTTTAATCTCTAATTCAAACAAACAGTTTTCTATATATATATATCTTTTTCACTTATGACTTGTGATGTTGGAAAAGACTATTTACAAACTTACAAAAGTGGATTACAATTGAACAGCCACTAGTAAAGTTAAAAATAATAATAGAATCAAATCCAAATAAGAACACCCATAGATAGAATCAGGCAGAAGAGAACAAAACTGTATATATTATAAAACAAAAGTATCGACAAGAACAGAATGAGACCAATCAACTCCCCGTGTCTCTCTACACACAATTCATCATTAGAACAGAAGGAAGCAACTCAAGTTTCAGACAAGAACTCAACAAAAACTACCCAAGGAAGAACACAGAACACATAGTACGAAAAAAAAAAAGTGGATGCAAAAATGGATTAATGTTCTGTTGTTCCTTTTTTCTGCATGAAACTACATTTTGGGTATTGGCTCAAGTGGCCAATTTAGCAATTGACCTGTTGATGTAATTGCTGTAATTCAGTAGTCCAGAGGGTTTCCGAAGTCTAACTTAACCTTCAAAATAGCTTTCATTCCAGAAATGATGCTCAATCATACAATCCCTCTTGCTCCCATACATCCACAAGAAAATCAACCATTTCCTGATTTCAAGATTAGACTGACTCCGTTAGAGAAAAAGGCAAAATTAATGAGAAAATTGATCGGCAATGAAGCATATTGGTTCGTTCAATGTGATAGATACTTACACCAAGTGGTACAGGCTGTGGGAACGGCTTGTTACTTCCCAACAAACTGTCGTATGTTGCACTCCAACTGCAAAGCCAGAACGATTTAGGCATGCAGAGACAATGAGTGCTGAAAAAAAGATGTCGCAAACGAAGTTCAAGAATAATCAATTCCTAATTCACTGAAACCAGAGTGTTAAAAAGATTTTGCTTTCTGGTTTCTTATCAAATTCAGCAAGCTTTCAGTGTGGCGTAGTATCAACATGTTGAAAGTGTAGAATATATCAAGACTTATTTGCAGTGAATCATTTCACTACAATACATGTTAACGCTTGAAACTAGACTAGTTTGGAACTGATTTTAAAACAATGTCCTTTTTTTCGAAACAAGTGAAGTTCTTTAACATTCATTATTATTTTTTTGTTAGAAAAAAATGGGGTGGGGGTAATCCAATCTCAGACCTTTTGGTCGAGGGTGCATATTTTATGCGAGGTGAATTATGCTCACTTTGGCCAAAACAAATGAAGTTGCACTTTTGAAAATGGTGATTTGAATATGACAAATCACAACCATTTAACCTTTTAACTGTCACACAACCATAGTTGTTAGAAATACTTCTGAAAACAAACAAAAAAACACAGAAAAAACAAACCGTTCTCCATATAAACCTACAAACGACTACAGGCAAAGATTTAAAATTGCATGATGGACTACTGTCCATGGTGCTTTCACTGACAAGAACACCATAGAAACAGAAAACTTAACCTTCTCATAGGCCCACTTGACCAAACCATAAAGCATAGCCGTTAACTAGATTAGAAGAAAACCATCATAGAAACTTATGATAATGTCTTTGGAAAGAAATATATAAAATGTATGGAATACAAGATCTTCTAGAAGTGGCATATATGCTTTTAAAAAAGGGAAATAATTTAGAAATTGTCGATGAGAGTAACTAGATGTAACCAGTAAATTATTTTCAGCATGAACAATAAATGGTTTGTTAAGTACCAAACTACAGCTTCATAAGTAGAAGTCAAAACTTTTCCTGATGGATTTATGAATATAAAATAACTTCAGTTATAGAAAAGAATAGTGACCAACTTACTGTAATTTGGGTTCTCGAATCACTTGTCTTTTGTTGCCAGACTTTCTGTTCTGCACCCAATGCTGCCTATTTTGATTCCAGAGAAGAAGACCTACAACTAAAATTGTCAAACCACCACCTAATGGCTAATACCATGACAATATTGGTGAACACAGAAACTCTCCTGAACTGTAAACTTTTGTATGCTAAAGAGATAGAATAATGACGCTAGAAAAGAATAATAGTGTTTAGAGGTTTAGGGAGAGATCCAAGTAACAGTTTGTTCTTTATAAGATCTCACGTTTGTCTTTAGGCTTCAATGTCAAATGTCTTTTGTAGATATTTAGTAGGTAATATTTTGCACAATTGAAGCCCATTTCTCACGCTTGTCTTTAGGCTTCAATTTCAACGGCCTTTTGTAGCTATTTAGTAGTTACTATTTTGCACAACTGAAGTTCATTTCTTTTATGGGAATTCATTCTGACTTCTGTGAGTTTAGTTTTTTTCAATTCCAGTATATTCTTTCATTTATTCTCAATTGAGGTTCTCTTCTTTTATGGGTACTCCTTCCGAGTGTTAAGCTTTTTTCAATCCAGTGTATATTTTCATTTATTCTAAATAAAAGGCTAGGGTGGTATGAGAATATTTGTAGTGACATAATTGTAATTTCTAAAAGTTTGTTTGAGTGGGGTTGGTTACAAGTAGAGAAAGTTAGAGAGGGTGGAGGTTAGAATAGTCTGTGAAATCAGTCTATAATGGATGCCTGGTGGAAAGAGATAACCATCTCGAAAAGCTATTGATATTATAATTTCCTCTATATTGCCATATTGCAATAAGTTACTTTGTCATTTTCTACAAAATGTAGACACTTTGTATTGGTGGTTGTATTGTATCAACTCAGAATGGATTGAGACTTGATATTTAAGAATAGAACATGAAGTTGGAACTTTCAATCTGGGTTTTAATGCTATAGAAGCACAAGTTATCAAAGGAAAACTTACCATGATTTACAAATGCAGTTGGAACATTAGATTCACTAGAGTCCCCCTGTGATTGATTGGTGCTAATTGATGAATCACCTCCGGATGACTGGTTAGCAATGTTGTCCATATGGTGTGTGCTCAAGATTTCCAAAATATGTTACCAGAAGCCTCGGATCGGTAAACTACCTACTGCAATCGTAAGCTTAGGCTTGATACGGATTTCAAGGCAACCAATGCTCTATTATAAACTATAGTAAACAATGGTAAAAAGAAAACATTAGGCGGAGGAAAAGAAAAGGAGAAGAGACATTGACTCTAGCATGAAACAAATCTTCCCATGATGCTCATTAAGTAGTTATTCACATTTTCCCATATGTGCATTGCATTACAATTTACAATTGAGAGAATCCATTAAACCATAGAATCTTTGATTTCCATGCCATGATTAACTCAATTAAAAACAAATCTTGAACACTAAAGCAGCAGAAACGGTTGTAGATAACCAATTTAAACCCCTCTTTCAATTTAAGCAAATTTTCTTGCCAATCAAACACAAACCTAATAACCCATTTCGCACACAGAATAATAAAACTAAATACAATGACAATTACATCAATCAAATACATTCAGAATCCAAAACAGCAAAAAAGAACTTACCCCATGTACAGGGCAACGAATATAAAGCAAACCAGAAAGCCAAACCGGATCCACAGAGCACCAATATCCGATTCCAGGAAGAAAAGATCAGAGAACCGCTTCTAGAAAACAAAAAGATTCACGGGTATAAAGATAAAAGCAGAATCAAAAGCAAATTTGAGAAATCAATAAATCAACATTAAAAAAGAAAAAAAGAGAGAAAAAAATTGAAAGTTTCGAGGACCTTGAACGAACAATATCACGGGTCACCTCTCTCGTGCCCTCCTGAAATCGAAAATCCCCTGTTCGAGGATTCACGAGCTCAGCTTTTTGCTCCCCTTTTCTTCTTCTTCTTCTTCTTCTACCTCCACTTCTTCTATGGATATTAAGCAATGGGGCAATGGCAACAATGGAAGAATGGGGAGGAAAAGAGTGGAAATTTAGAATATTATTTATAGTAAATGGTTTGTAATTATTTTTTAAAATAACAATGGAACCTAATTTTATGGATTAAGGGAATGTTTTGGTTTAATTTTTGGATTTTTATATTTCCAAGTTTGGAAGTTTTGATTATTTGATTTGTCTATATTTAACTTTAATATAAATGAAGTGTTTACATTTACTTTATAGTATGAGCAAAGATCTAAATAACTAATATTTTGGATGATATTATTTAGTAAGGTATGATTTTTGTTTTTTTTCTCTACGTGTACTTAATTTCAATCTATCTTTTTTAAAATGATTGGTCGATTGTCGTTTAATTAAAGTTTATTAGATATTCTTGTTTTGAGTAAATATAGTAAAATCTACGTAGTTTAAGTACTTTTTTTGTTTTCAACTAAAATAATGTTTCAACTCAAAGGTTAAAAAATATATATATTAATTGTGTAAATTGGAATGTTTTAAAATCGATATTAAGAATTAATAAATATCTTCTTTCAAATATAACCTACGTAAGAGAATAACATCTATTAATCTCAATATGAAGATTTAAATTTAACAATGAGGAACTTTCATTTGGGAGTAAAATCATTTTAATTTATAGAAATTGATATCTATATTTAGTCTTATCAATATATAAGTATAATTGAAATTTTAAAATCACATTTTTTACATTATGTGACGTGAGAATTGAACATTTAACTTTGAAGTTGATAGTACAAGTATTATGTCACTTAATTATGTTTATTTTAGCAATTAAAGTAAACCTGTTGTTCATATTTTACTTTTGTTGTTTCATGTGACATGTTGGATCTAATATCGTTAAAAATATCATATTAAACAAATCGAATCTTATATAGACCATAAATACAACTCGTTGTAGAATCTCATTTTAGCACATGCAAATTATACTTATACCTCTTCAATTTGGTTGTCAAAACCTCACGTTCCTATTCTCTATTGATGTTGACTTCCTTAGTACAATAAACTTTAGTAATGATCATACTCATATACCCTACAAAAATAGTACAAGAAAATTTGTGGAATAACTTCATAAAGTTATTGGGGAATGGTTCAAGCCAAGCTCATGACATTGATTGAAGTAGAGAAAGTGTTAAAATTGAGGTTATTTATGAATCTAATTTGTTCGAACTAAATTGAGGTTATTTATGAATCTAATTTGTTCGAGTTCGAGTTGTCGTATGTTCATCTCTTAAAAGGACCTAGTAAAAATGACTACATATTCTCTTTAGCATAATTGATGGTGTAACTACAATTCGTAGCCTATAAAAATTTCGAATGGATGTTATTTGTTAATTTGTACGTGAAAGATATTGTTTACAAAGTTATAAAAGCTTAGAATTCATGAATCCAAAAATTCAGTTAATTTAAGTTAGAAAAATATAGATCCACGTTAACAAAGATTGTCAAATATAAATAACAACTCTACTTGATATATATTTTACAAATGTAGTGTAGTTTCTTTTGGATAGTGTTTGGTCGTCTCATCTCCACACTCTTATTTAACAATCTTCTAGTTGACTCTACACGTTAAATTTACTTAATTAATACAGGTTTTACGTTTATTGTTTTAAAAGGACAAAAACTCCTTAAACAAATATAACAAAATTTTAGTATATTTATAAATATTTTAATTTGTTTTCATATCTTTGAAAACATTATATACATTATTTGGACTTCTTTCTTCTTTCTTCTTTCTCTTACCCTTTGTTTGGATTCAATAAAATTGAAGAAATTATTTAAAATGATTTATTTTATTTGAAACGAGAAATATTTGAAAAGATTGTGTTACATTTTTTTACAAATATGAAATTAATTTTTTTTATTTAAAGAAAAATAAATGATCTACTTTTATATTTAAATAAAGATAAAATATCTTCCTTATCTTTACGATCTTTTCTAAATATCTTTTATCTTTTAAAAAGATTTGTTTTGTACATCTTTTAGAAGAAGATTCAAATTTACTGATCATCTCTTTACAAGCTCAGTTGTTTCAGTGCTTCATTTTTTTTTATTTTTTTTTATCTTTCTCACCATTATAAAAGAAGATGGTATTTGTCATTCATAGTATTCTTTCAAGATGAAGAATATTTGCAAAGGTATGTTATTACCTTTTTAGATATTATATGAAGATTATTTGATATCTTCATAGACAACTCAAGATGTATACGAGACAAGAGAATTAAAGAAACTTAGTAATTTGATATAGGATTAATTACTTCTATATGGGAGCATGACCATCTTCATTAGCTTCTAAATACAATATAGGAGGAGTTCGATTATTTTTAGTTTCTATTTATAACTAAAAAGAGTACCAGATCTAAGAAGATTGTTTTCTAGATTGTTAAAGTGTTATACTCGTTTGAATCTTAATTAAATATGTTTATTCTCAGATGTAAAACCTCTCCAAACGTAGGTGTGGTCACCAAACTAAGTTAACAAAGCTTTCTGCTGTATTATTTATCTTTTTGCTCCTTTAGCTATTCCTCTAGTTGTTAACTAAAGTAACAACTACATGAAAAGCATACTACCTTATTTTCAACATAATGTATTTGGAATTTCATGTTTAGATGACAATTGAAAAGGAAAAAAAAAAAGTTATGAATTTACTAACATAAGCATTTATTTCAAAAGTGTTAACTAAAAATTAGAAAATGACGAAGATTATTATACAAAATCCGACCGTTTTGGCTAAAGAAGTTTTAAAGTAAAAACAAATTTGAAATCATTTTGTATTTTAAAATCATTCTCTTTCCTACAAAAACAAACACCAAAGTTCATTTGAAATCGATTATGAATTGAAAGTTCTTTAAAACCATATACTATTGTTTTTTAATATATTTAAAAATGACGAAAAAATGTTGATGTGTATGCATCTAAAGTAGTACTTTGGAATATTAGTAGAATGGAATAGCTTTTGCACTAAAAGAAGTAATGGAATTTTTAAATTGGTCAATCATATTTTTATATCTTCGTTATTAAAGAAGAGAAAGATGGTAACAAATAACAATCCCTTTTGGCCCCCACGTCCCCATAGACTTCTATTTTATCAAATAGGGTCTAAACAAGGGACCAAAAACTAAATATTTAATAGTCATAAGGAATAATTGCTTTCCCTACTGCAACTCTTTCTTCTTACCTTTACACAAAGACAAAGTGAACAAATTTTAAACTTCAACTTTTATACATCAAACAATAATTGATCCTTTTCTACAAAAGTGTTTCATTTTTTACTTTTCAATTTTCCAAAAAAAAAGAAAAAAAAATGTAAATATAAAAATCTCTTTCAAATCCGTTAAAATATCTAAGATGTATTTTGTATCGTGTTTTATATTCGTAAGTCGTATCAATAGATATGACTATAATTATAATTATATATAATATTTATTTAACCTAATCATTTTTATTTATTTCTAAAATTTGTTCTATTGATATTGTGAGTAATCGTTCATAGCTAAGAACTATTCAAACTCTTTTTTCCCTTAAAATCTATCGATCTTACTTATTGCTAGGTGGATCGATATAGATATGAAACAACTAAACTATATTCATATAGAAAATTTACTCTAGCAAGATGTTGGTTTTGTGACAAGTTCAGTATAGGACAAAAGTTATCCTATTTTTTAAAGAATTAAATCTATTTTCTCACCAATTTTTCTGACACGTTTCTAATTAAAATAGTTGAATTTTCATTCAAATTTTAAATGATAAAAACTAAATCTATTTTCATTTCCATTTCTTACACAAAATATTAGTAAAACTATATAGCATAACAAAGAATTTATATTAGTGGAATTTAGCTAACAATACACAAAAAAGAAAGAAAGAAAAATCATATTGTTACCTAAACACAAATATGAAAACATGAAATTCGAATTCTAAAATTGAGAGCTTCCTATACATCATTCATAATCTCCTTTTTTTCAAAAGAAAGAAAGAAAGAAAGAAAGAAAGAAAATTGGATGAAGAGAAATTCCACTATCCATTGACAGCCACAGAAAGGCTGGATTTTTCTAACACAGAAAACAAGAAGAAGAAACAGAGCAGTGGAGTTAAGATCAAAACGAACATTGAATCCTTTGCGATCGATCTTTAAGAATTCCATTATACAAAGCAATTCGATTACCAGGAACATCATTTCTACAACTTATTCTTCTTTTTCTTCTCGTTTCCTCCATTAAACCCATTTTCTCATCATGTTCTCTTCTATACTCTTCTCCATTCCCTTTTGGTTCTTTCACATCCTCTGCAAATCTCACCTTCTTCTTCTTCTTCTTATTCCTTTTTTTCTTCTTTTCGTCTATTCGAAACAACATCAAATGAAAAGCCCATCAATCAAATCTTCAAAAATTCATGATCTAAACACACAAAAATTAAAAAAAAATTGAGATTTACCAGATGAAAAGCAAGAAGGAGGAAGGGATGTGGAGGGCGGGATTGTTGGATTGATCATCTTGTGATGGTGGTTGGAGAAGGCGAGGAACAGAGCTGTGGAGGAGACGACCATGGCTGTGGCAAGGACGAGACCTTGAGAACTGAGAATGGAAGACATGGGGGAGGATTGAAAGGAAGCTTCAAGTTGAGTTAATTATTCTCTTGAATTTGGCCTTGTTCCTGTTGTTGTGTGTTTTGAAGTTGAGATTTGGGAAAGGAAAGTTATTTTGTTCAGTTGGCAAGTGGGAGAGGAAGGAGATGGAAGATTTTTATATGGGTGGCCATCTACGCTTCTCTAGAGAGAAGGAGAGAGAAGGAGAGAGAAAGTTGACTTTGAATTAATGGACTGTGACTATCCTAATATAGTTGACAACATTTAATACACCTCTCCACCACCACCTCCACCCTTACTTCAGTTATGAACTTCGAGTTCAAAAGCTTAGAAGTTGTATACTAATCTTTCACCATATATAAAGTTCAACCAAATCATACCTTTGATATATTTAATACAATCAATACACATAGGTAAACGTTGGAAATGATAAGAATCTTAAAGGTTTTTATTTAATGATAATTAAGTAAATATGATCCATGACATTTGGGGTAAATAAAACTGTGTTATTTTTGTAAATAAGTTAATTTTTATCGACTTTTTCTCCTTATTGACTTGGTTTGTTTTAGATATTTTTTATGAGTTTTATCTGTAATTCAATACTCTTGAAAAAAGCTTTGAAAAGTAAATTAGTAACTGTGAGATTCATTTATAATTCAAATTGGTTTGTCTTTTTTTTTTTCCTTATGTTATTGTAATTCATGTGGTTGTGTGAGGTTTAAATTTTTTATTCTTTTCATCAATACTTTGAAAAGAAAACTTTGAAATGTAGATTTGTTATCGTATACGACTTAAATTTGAACATAGTTTACCCTAATGATAATTATTTATTGATCCTCGTCGAGACCGGAAATAAAAGAAAAGGCAAGAGAGAGAGGATGGAAGTCTTGCTAAAAAGTCACAAGATTTTAGTATATTGTTTGAGAAATTAATTCTGAAGTGAGATTTCTAAACCTTAATTAAGGAAATTTTATGTTAATCAAATGTAGGGTTTGGGATGCTATTGTAGAAATTTCTACGAATTAATTAGAAAATTGAAGTAAATAAATAAACAATCTCGTCTTAAATGACTTCTTTAAAATAATCCAAATTCATCAAACATATGTGAAAGTACCATTTACATTTATTATCGACCCATTCAAACACATAGACAAATAGTGAGAAACTTGTTCATGTTGGACTTCGTTGTAGATTTCAATAGCCTTTAACTTTCGACTTGAGCTTCTTCCTAGTTTGATCTTCATATGCTTTAAGTTGACTTACGTAAGAGATCCTTGCACTAATGTGGTGTTGAGTCTATTGTAGTCTCTAATACTTAAGTTGGTACAAATAATGTCTAATTCAATCGAGCACAAAAGAAGTAAAGGTGAGATCTCTTAATTTGAAGATTACATACTTTACTTTTTCCTTTAAAGGTCAAATTTATAAGTTTGTCTATTGACACATGTCTATGGTTACATTTTGACGAAAGTGGTGGCAATGACGTTTTTGACATTCAATGTTGTAAAGTACCAATTAGGATTCGTTCTTGGTTGTTTTCCAACTGGTATGTATATTCATTTTCTTGATTGGTTAGGCCAAATTCCAAAACTTTTAACTTTTTTTTTCTTCTTTTGGGGTGTGTATTCTCCTTTACTTTCTCCTTATACCCTATAAACTGATAACCTTGTCTTGAACTACCTTCAACAATTTGATTATATCACAAGTTAATATATTTCAAATTTTAAAGAAATGTTGGAATCCAAATAAACAACATTTTTAACAAATCAACGATAGAATTAACATTTTTTTTAAAAGAAAAATACATTTTTAATACCGTTTATATTTGATCCCTAAATTCTAAAATATTACACGCTTAATCTTTAATTTTTGAATTCAATTTTAATTTAATTTCTAGATTTCAAATATTACAATTTGACGTTAGAGATTTGAGTTTTATATTTACATTAACTAAATTCTCATTTTACTTCATTAATATTAATATCTCGTCTAACTTTTTTTTTGCTATATTTTAGAATAAAATGTTTTTATTTTCCTCTCTTTTTTTACAAGAGAAGAAAAGAAAAAGGTAATAAATAAATGGTTGGTGAGGGTGAGGGTGAGAGAGGGAAGCGAGCGTGGCGTAGAGGGGGTTGAGGTGAGCAGTCAACATAGTCTATTTCACGTGTGGACCCACTTTGGATAGCCCTAAACCTTTAAATAAATCAAACTTCCATTTCTCTCCTCCAACGCCTATCTGACACCTGCCCCCTTCCACACCTTTCCCTCCTCACACTCTTCATTTTTCATTACTTTCTTTTCTTATCCACCCCCCCACTTTTTGTATTTATACTTCCAATATCCTTTCTAATTATCGCAAACATCTCCCCCTCCAACTTTTTACTTTCATCCATTATTATTTTAAAAAAAAATGGATAGAAATAACCATAAAATTTGAAAATTTAACAAAAGTAACCTTTTTTTGTTTTCGTTTTTCAAAGTAGCACATTTTTACACTTCGTAAAACTTAGTTAGGATTTGAATAATTTTTGAATAATTTTTTTGAAAAGATAAAAAAAATTAAATAAGATTGGGAAAGATTTTAAAATTTGTGTAATTCCGATCTAATGGAAAACTAATTGTTTCTCGAGAAAACTAAAACCAGTCGATGGTAGATCTTGTCTGAGATTGATAGAGAAAAACAGTTTTACAGTTTCTATTTCAATAGATATTTTGGAAAAAGTATATTATAAAAATTAATATACTTAAATCAGTAAATAAATCATTTATAATTTCTATACATGTAATGTGATGTTCAATTGCTTAAGAACCCTTGGTTTTTGAAAATTATGTATCTAATACTATTTTTTTTGTTATCTATTTTTAAAATTCAAACTAAAATTTGAAGTGAATATTATATTATAGGGAAATTTTTAAAAATAGTAGATTTTACAAAATATTTACCACCTATGGTAAATTCTATCACTGATAGTCATTGATATGCTAGAGTGATAGAAGACTATCAGTGATAGAATCCAAAAATTTGCTATAGCTTGTAAATATTTTAATTTGTTTTGTAATTTTAAAAAATGCCCCTATATTATATTATATTATATTATTATTATTATTAACCATGAATATCCAATGGGTGTTATTTAAAACCATATTGATAATTTTCTTTTATTAAAAAAATGTGAATCTTTTGACATATAATTTTGTATGGTAGGGAATAAAAGATGTGTATATGTGATTGTAAATCATTTTGATCGAGGAAATTCCAATGCATAATCATTTTTGGATAATTTTGGACGTAATTCTCTTTGCTTGTAGTGTACAAAATTACAAATGGCTTTATTACTTGTGGAGAGAAATTAAAAGTTTCAAATCATAATCCTCCTTTCTATTGATATGACATATAAAAAAAAAGTTTACACCAATATAAGAATTAAATAAATGAACACCTTTTAAATATAATTTTGATACACGGTTTAAATAGATTTACTTACATCAATTTAGAGATTTAATGGTTATCTTTCAGACTAATTCATAAGTTTATATTTTAATTAATACAATTATTAGTTATAGGATCGATATTTTTTTAACGTTTTTTTTTATTTGTTATCCACCACGTAAAAGATATTTTCAAACTTGAGGTGAGTGTTCATGACGACATCGAGTTTATTATAATATGTGGGTGATAATAGTTCGTAGTCGATAAAAAGATCGACTTGATTAGAGATAATGCAATCTATTGTAACAACGTTGTAAGAAAGAATGAAAGATTCAATAAGTAGAAAATAACAAATGTTATAAAAAATAGTATCCTACCTAACGTATAAATTATGACAATAGAAGAATTATTCGATTAATCTGAAACACCACTTGTGAGGAAATGAATTGTCCTTTATTTTTTTCTTTTTCTAGAGAAAAGAAGTCAAAATCAAATTATAATTCAACAAAGTATTAGAAAACAAAACTTTAAGATAATTTTAAAGGGAGTAAAATGGAAATTAAAAGAGACGAGGGATGAAATTGAAAATGTAAGATAATGAATGTAAATAAAGTCAAGATAGAGAGAGTGGAAGAGATGTCCGATTGACAGTTGGAGTAAGCAACTACCGTCGGCAAACTAGAATGGGACAACACGTCGTCACAGTAATGGAACGTTTTCACAATACAAAGTATCTCAATTTCCCACTTCTTTCCGACGTGTCGTCTTCACCACGCTGCCAGGTGTTCCTTTACCGACTTTCTACATAACTCTTCAGCCACGTGTGGAATATCCAATTATATCAAGCGCTCTCCTGTCTTTATTTCTCTCTTCCCTAGTTATTAATTACTATTTTGTTTCTAACTATTTAAAATTCATTTTGTAAGGATTGTAATACGTAGTTCATTTTGCTTTTACACCTTTCCATCCAATCTTTTTTTCATACCGATGCAATTATTCTGTACTACGAGCATTTTTTAAAATAACAAAATAAATTAAATTATAATAATTACAGGTTATAGTAAAATTTTAGATTTTAAATAGAAATATTTTAGTATTTATTATTGATATAATTTGAAATTTTTACTATATATTATAAATATTTTATCAAATTTATTAATTTTAATGATTTTACTCTGTACTGAACATTTTCGTAACTCAAGACTTGTGGTTTTCTTGAAATGATATAAATTTGATGGAACATATATTACTTTAATCTCCATTTTCTTTTTCCATAACTATGAAGAGTCCTCCCATTTTCCTCCTCTTTCTTTTTTTTTTCTTTTTCCTTGCAATTATATAGCTCTGTTCCATTTAAATGCAGGATTACATTATCTTTATCTAAACAAATTTATTCTTTTAAATTTTATCTATATTTAATTCAATTAAACAAGGTTTCAAACAAAAAAAAAGTAGTTCAAAGTATGTATATTATACTAATTTTATGATAAGAAAAGTATATGAAAAAGCATAAATAACACTTAATTTTAAGTCAGGGTGTTAAGTTAAAAATATGACAATATTCATTGAAAAAAAAATTGCATTTCATCTCGAATTTATCAAATGAAATTAATTATATTTTATTTTTAAATTCAGTAGAGTGAAGAAAGTATTTAATTTTCTCATTTTTGAAAATATTATTTACTACTTTACGCAACCTTTTATAGTTAATAAAATTGTGGATTTAAAAACGAGGTATGAATTTGTCCAGGGAAAAGTCAAATGTGATGCTTAGAAAAATATTTATGGTAAGGAAAATTGATTAATAACTTGGTTATGTTTCTTTATTTTTATGACTATTTAATTATATTATCATTTCCTATCTACAAGTTTAACTACATCTTTTTCTGATGTCTACACTAATGAATCACTCAAGAGTATAAGTTATTTTAAAATGATACAAACAAATAACCCAACATTTTATTATAAGCAACTTCAGTCACATTCATAACATTAAACCATATCATAAAACACATGAAGATTTCTTGCCTTCCCATCACAAAGCAGAAAAGGCAGCATTTTTCATCTTTAGAACAGTTAGTAAAAAGGGGTAGGTTTCCCTTCAAGTAGTGAGGATTGGAGGGATATAATTAGATTTGTTACCCAGAACTCGCGCCTTAGTATCAGGGAAGAACTGGAACCCAGGAAGCTCGGTAACTTGACCGTCAGCGGAGACCGCAATGGGGTAGCGAAGCAAGTGGCCAGGAAGGTCATGATCAAAGGTTTCACTTGAGTATAGATCCCAATATTTTTCAGCAAGTTGGTTTACACTTTTAACACACTCAATACTTTCTGGGAAGAGGAAGGATTGATGAAGCAACCCTAAATGTTCATACCACAATGCCAAACGGAAGCCATGGATTTGGCCTCTTGCTGGCTCTCTAGTTGACAAATGATATGGTTGGTAACCTCCCATTGCTATCTCTGAGTCCCTTGCACCATCCATTGATCTTTGGTTGATGTTGGCTGATCCCACTATTATGTATTCATCATCAACTGTTTCAAAAATTGCAAACCAATCCTTAGCTTTGTCAAAACAAATATTAGAGCTTTAGTATTTACATTTTCAACTTTGATTCATTATATTAGTCCTACTTACAAAACGTCTTATTTGAGTCATGTGCTTCTCATAAGGTGACTGTTTTGATTTCTATTTGCAAATTTTCAAGAAATCTAATAGATATTATTGGGTGAGATAAAAAAGAAAGTGAAGGACGAAAAGAGTCGAATATAAAAGTCAAAACGAACATTTTAAAATTAGGAGTTTAAGCCCCCAACTTCAAAGAGTATAACTTCATGTTTGGGGCTCAAATTATAATATTGGTGTTTCCAACAATTATAATCTAGAATTAACTACAATATTATAATATTTACTATTTTCAAATTCATCTTTGTTGTTATATTTACTATTTTCTACTCATCCTCTCTTTCCTCTTTGTTATAGTGATACTGCTTCCTACCCAGATAAAATAGTCAACAAATTATAATAGCTAACATGGATATTTCTAAAAGTATAGATCAAAATGAATGAAGTGAATGAGGCACATAAACCAGAGGAATATTTAAGCCTACTAAAAAAAACTTAAACAGAAAGTCATGACTTACCAATCATCATCTTGGAATGAATATAAATCATGAAGCGCCTAGATTGCTGGGCTCTAAGGTAATCAGAATTTTCTTCAGGTGATTCTGATGGTTCATATTCTCCAGGCTTTTTAACTTCACGATTCCCAACACAAAAGAATGTCAGATAGTTTCTAGGATCTTCTTCAATCCCATTAGCTCTGAGAGCTAGAACTATATCTTTATACATCATTTCCATTGTCCTCCTTTGCCAATCTAATATTGCCTGAACTGTTCCCCCTTCAGGAAATCCTTCAGGCCACATTGGAACAACAATGTACACTGTGAACCTTTCTCTTGCTTCAATCTTACTTATAATCTTAAGAGAAAGTTCCTTTGGGATTAGATGCAGGGCGTTAATTATCTCAGGCTTTATATCATCACCTCTCCATTCAAATGAGCTTCCAAGGAAATACTGATTCTCAATGTATATGAAATTCTTTGCTCTTCTAATAGCATTAATGTAAGCATCTTGAATACTTCGATCAATGGTGTTGTCCTTTCCACTTACCAATCCAGCTTTTGCTGCATCTTCAGGCTTGTCGGGGAAACCAAAAGCTGCCCCACCATCGATAGACCTGAAAACTTGAACATTCCAACTATCAAAGTCGTCCGGGAAGGTGACAGGTGATGGAGTGATGAAGATCTGATCTAAATCCCTCAATTTCAAAAGCAAATCCTTCCCACCCTGCTTCCTCCATCTCTGTTCAAAATTGTACAAAACATCCCACGCAACAGGTCCTTCGAGGCGGGAATGGATATCGTGCCACGGCTCTCTAGGGCCACCTTTGTTAATGGAAGTGCCCGCAAAATTCGGCTGATGGAAATCGTCATGATGAGCAGAATCCAAAGTCCTAAAAAGGGAATGAAATGGGGTATCATACCTACCATCACAAAGATCAAGCCCACCAACAAAACTAACAATTCTCCTTTTACTTGGATCCCCATTAGGCAAAGCACTATCCACCACAACAATCTTCTGATGATGAGTGAACATTGTCCCAACAGCAATATCCTGAATAACATTAGCCCCATCATCAGGATCACGAGGACACAAAACACAATGAACATCAGTATTAGCAAAGAACTTAGCAGTATCTTCATCATGAGTTGCCATTAACCCCTCCTCCTTCAATATAGGAACAGAAGTCGTATCATTCCAAATAAGCAAAAGAACCGTAACACCTTCCCCAGCTTTTTTCTTAAGCAATTCACCGAGCATTACATCTCCACCAGGCTTTGGCCTTCTTTTATCTCTCACCAAAGAAATCTCAGTATAAACAGACCATCCAGAAATATAAATCAAATGTTTAGCATTCATAATCGCATCAAAAACATCTTCCCAACATCTATGAGGCTCATAAAACTTCCCCCCAGCAAGAGGGATTTTAGGTATAAAGTTATCAGGAACGTGAGCATCTTGATACAGAGTCACCTTACAACCACGTCTTTGAGAGAAGTAAGTGTAGGGAACACCAGGAAACTTGGGGCTTTTGATGCCACGACCCCAGTTTTGATCCTTAGTGACATCAAAGAACTGTAACTTGACGTGAATTTTGGGTTCCCCACGAATGGGTTTCTTGCTTTCATCTAAGATTGGAACCCATTTGTCAACTTCATCACCACGGATGATCTCTCGAACAGGTAAGTAGGCTCTACCGATTAAGGTTGCGCCAATTGGGTTGTCGTCTTTGACAGTGAAGATGATGTTGGAAGCCATATGAGCACAGTAGATATGGAAAGTTTCGTACCATTTTGGATTAGAATGTTCTCTTTCAAGCCTTCTTGTTCTTCCAACTCTGGCTTTCTCAAGATCAATGGTTGCATATAGCCTCGTTATTCCTCTCCCAAACCCAACTGCTTCCTCTACGTTTTCAACCAACTAAACACACCAAAATTTATATTCATACATAGAGATGATATTAAAAGTTAAACCTTCCAACGTAGAGATGATATTGAAACAAAACTTATACTTAAAAAGAAAACAATGTATAAAAAATTTATTTTTATTTATACCCTTTCGTTAAAAAATATTTTAAATACACTTCAAACACTCCATTGAAATCAGATTCAAAACTTTAAGATTGAGGAGCATAACATTTTGAAATTAAGAATCCAACGTTAAAATAAAAAAAAAAGTACATTTTTTTAATCTACCTGTTTCAAGAAATTGCGACCACCAGAGTGAAGCTTATCGACCTCATAGATGGTGACATGCAGGGTGCCATGAATTAGAATATGTGCCATTTTTCAATTGCCCTGAAAAAAAAAAAGTTTTAACATACTTTTTGTCTATTCATATCAAATATATATAAAAAATGAGCATACCTTAATCATAATGGAGATGTATAAATTGAAGATTTAAAAATTTATATACCTCACTTGTTAATAATAAACACAAACATGTTCCTACAAATGACAATAATTATATTTGAGAAGGATTTTGGACGTTGCATATGAATTGAAAGGAAAACAATTACTAAGATTAACAAACTATTGAAAAATTACACTTTTGATACTCCACGTTTAAACATAACAATTTTGTTTGTTTATGTCAAGTTGGTTGTTGATTGAAATTGATATGATATCTACTTTTTATTTAAAAAATAAATTTTCTTTTCGAATTTTTAATTATTAAAATTTTGAAACAATTATATATATATAATAAATGTGATGTAAAGATTTGTTTTAAGATAAAATAAGTTACTTTACCAAAAAAATAACTAAAAAAGGTAAGAAAATGGTAAAAATACAGAGAAAGATTCAAAATTTGCCTAAACAAAAAGAGTATGATTCAAAAGAAAATATTTGTTTTTAAGAAAGAGTGATTATGAGAAGTAAAAAAGAAAAAAAAAAAGAAAAAAAAGAGGAAAATGAAAAGATTCCAAGTGGCGAAGGCGATAACAGCAAGTGGCCCCTCAATCACAACTACAAAAGTAAAGTATTACTATAATGATAATACTCAAAATATCCAACGCATAATAATTGGCTAAGCGGCCCCCACATCCCACGGTGGATCTCCGCCCTCCACAGCGACCGGAGCTCGGAGATCCGATCTCCTCATAGACCCCCACCTCGGTCACTAACCACCGTGAAGATCCGTTGAATCCTGGCGATTACCAAGATCCTTTTAAATGGATCTTCTTTGACTATGGGTTTTAAACAGAAAAGTAAGGAAAATCGGAGAAGTAATAGCAGAGCAGAAACTGGATTAGAAATTTGAAGTAAGAAAAAGGGAAGTAGAAGGAGAGAAGTGGGTTAGAAAAAGGAAGTTAAAATACCCTTTCTTCTGTGCTGATTTTTGTTTGTAGATTGTGTTATCTTGAGCTTCAGTGAAGAAGAAGAAGAAGAGAAGAGTTAGGAGTGAAAAGAAATGAAAATAATGAAGAAATGGAGGGACTTTTCCCCCCTTCTTTGGATGCCGAATGTCCACTCTATAATGAAATAATTGCATATATATGTATATATAAAAGGCAATTTAGCTTTAGTTTTTACTAAATTACAAAATATTGTTTTAAATGGTTAACTTTTACCTATAAATTCAAAAGTTTTAGTTAGTTTCAACCATGGGGGTGGTTGTGGCACGTTGATTTGAAATTAGTGGAGTTTTGCTTTAACTATGGGTTTTACGTTTGGAATCAAATTTTTGGATCTTCTCCGGAGGAAATCAAAGCCTTCCCTTTATATGGATTTAGAGCTAGAGGTCTCTTAGAGCATGATTTGTGTTGAAACTCTACCAATTTATGAGATGTTTAGGTTGGTTCAACCATGTAAATTGTATTCTGTATCTTTAAAAAGCTTAAATTATTTTTAAAAACTAATTGTTTTAACATGATTTTACTCTCTTAGTTTTTTTAACTATGAATGAGAAATTTGAAATAGACCTTCAATTGGACCTAAAAAAAAATAGGACTCGAACCCTAACATGTTCTGGGTTAACACCATACATCAAAGTAGATGAAGGTAGTTGGAGACTTCTATTTTAATTTGATTTTTCCTTTGCCATACCCTATGAACAGTTTTATAATTATATGTTATGTTTGAGAATTAATTTTTTTATGTTGGAAATTTAATTTGTGAATTACTTGTTTATTTATTATTATTATTACAAGTTTGGAAGGAAGAGGTTTGTGGATTCAATTGTCACAATTATTGTAATTCTCTTTTCCATGTGGAATAATAAATTGGACAAATAATTAAGTTTTTCTCTTTTGTATTAATTTCTTTAATTGAGAGGGTTAAGTGAGAATAAGTTTATGGAAATGGTTCATCTTACTTTTGGAAAGCATTCCTTTCCTTTTTGTCAAAATAATAGGACAAAGAAACATCAAGCATTGATTATACATTTTGAATTAATTAGCCAAGTGTCATGATTAAACTAAGAGACTAGGGCCCAAATCAAATCAGAGCCTCAAGAAATTCTTACCTAAATTTTAATTTGTTTTGATTGAGTTTCATGCTTGTTATGAAAAAAAAGAAAAAAAATTTATATACTTCACTAACGATACCATAGCTATATTTATGAGAGAGTGAGAAGCAGTTTTATTATCATGAGAAGATCATAAATACATAATGCATTAATAACGTATGTTCAAACAAATAGACTCAAAATAAAAGTTCAAACAGAAGCTCAAACATAATCTCAATGTTAATTTAGATTTTGCAGTACATTTTTCAGACTTCACTAGAGTGTGACGTATCCAAAGCATATTAACAATAACATTGTTTGACTATTAACACATTCGACGCAAAAAATCTATGTTTTTTGTAGTGCGATATCTTTACGTTTAATTTACTCAACCTATTATAATATTTTTTTTAGTCAATCAAGAAAGATTATCTTTGGAATCTCTATTCTTCTGCCAAAAGTATGAAAGTAATCTTCTCAAGGTATATTTTAAGTTTCTATTTCTCAAGTTATAAATAATACTGAAAGCAAACAATAAAAGTCATTTTTATAAATAAAAAAAATGTTAAAATATTAATTAGTCTGTAATTTATATATATATTGTTTTTACATAATTATTAGAATTTCTCTTATCATAGAGATTTAATATATATTTGTCTGATTGCTTTACTTATTTCACCTTTAAAATCCAAATTATCATTATCAAAAACATTTTTTAAAAACTATTTGCCAATAAACTATTGTGTACGGTCGTTTACAAATATAGCAAAATGATCCAATTTATATTAATAAATATAACAAAAGTCCACGTCTACACATTTATTAGTGTTTATCAATACTATTGCCGAAACTAATTTTTCTCATGAAATATCTTTTCGAAATTTGATCTCCTATTGAGTCACTTAACCTTCTTTCATTAAAAAAGAAAAACAAAACAAGAAAGAGGAAAAAATAAAAAAAAGAGTTTGGTAAGGAAGGAACAATTAAAGAAGGCAAAAATAAATCTCGAAAAAGTATTTTCTTAAGTGGGATAGTACTCAAATCTATATAACACTAGTTAAGCTCATACGTGAGCACAAGATTAGTAAACTTTTAGATTTTATCAATGATAGATACTAATCGTAGATAGATTGAAACTGATCATAGAAGATTATCAGTTTCTATCATTAAAAGAATATGAAATTTTGCTATATTTATAATGATGATGAATAAATTGATACGAGATCAAACTAAATTAAAGTAAATACTATCGATTAAGATGTTTAGGCGGTGTTTGATTTTTCTAAATTATACATAAAACAATATGTGAAGGTGGAGCATCAGATCATTAAAATCTAAAGGTTCTTATTGAAAAATTACTAATGCATGATACCAATCAAAAGGGTCAATTACAACTCATTTAATTTTTATCGTTGTTGAATTAATAAAAACTAAAAGTTGTCGAAGCGAGCATAGCTTAATTGACATACGAGGGTGTCATTAACCACAAGGTATGTGATTTAATCTGTATACGCCTAACCCTATCGAAAAAAAGAAAAAAAAAACTAATAAAAGCTAAATTGAAAACTACCCATACAAAGAAAACTCATGAGATAAGTAATGCATATAGTGGTTTGAAATCCCTCCTTCAAACTCAAGAAAAAAATGTGAAAAATATTAACAATATTCCTTTCTTGACTCCTTTTTTCTTCTTAAGAATAAATAATAATGACAATGATAATAATAATAATATCTTGAAATATGGAATGATAATAAATACAACTAAGTATAGATTCTATTTTAGCTTAGGGTTAAATTTTAGCAACTATATGTTGAATCAATCTTAAAATTTGTTATTATTACTTTGAATGTTTTTTTTATAGAATAATAATCTTCCTGCAAGAAAGAATATGTTTAAGTGTGTTATGAAGAGATGTCAAATTATTAATCATCATTATTATGTTAAAATATACCTTTTGTTTATAATAATTTTTTTAGGTATAAATTGGAGTGCGGAATTTGAATTTAAAACCTTTGAATTCTCGTTAAATTAAGGTCTTACTTAGTTTCTAATACCTATATATCGTATCTATTTAATTTATAAACGTTCGTTCTTTTTTAAATTCATGAATTTATTATAAGCTAAGAGTTACATTTTAGACATAAAATTCAAATTTTTTGCTTTAATAATTCATTTTTAAGAATTCAAAAAATCATAGAAGAAAACACAAAATTTAAAAATCTATAAATTTATGAAAATTTTATTTTAAATGAGAAACTGCTGAAAATATTTACAAATATACCAAAATTTTATAATATATTATTATTTATAGATATTAATAAACATCTATTAGTGATTAATGATACTAGTCTATAACTGTTTATTAATAATATTTGTCATATTATTAAATATTTTGATTTATTTTGTTATAGTTGAAAACAACCCTAAATTTTTTAGACAAATAATATAACCATTTAGAAAGTGTTTGGTGAGTCGTAATACAACGAGTTTATATTATAATGTAATAGTCCAAAATTTATGTTTGAATTAAAAGTTTTAATTCGATTTATAATACAAAACTTACTTCATTCCTTTAATTTTCAATATAACTAATACTTCTTTTTAACTCTTAGTATTTCTGATTAGGTTGAAAGACTAGTTAAAACCTATTAAATAGGTTTGAAATATAAGTAAATGAAAGCAAAACTCAGACTTTAATTAACACAAAAAACATCCAATTGATGGGTTAAGTGTTTACGAGTGCAATACTGACTGCTAATGGCTCATAAGAACGTGGCAGGAAGATAGAGGATGCCGACACTTCTATGGACCATCCGACGGTCGATATAAAAATGTTAGACACCATTCACGATCTTCTCAAATGACAATGTGTTTGGATGTCCCACCATTTGTCATTATTTACACTTCTTTTCCTTTTATCACATTTATTCTTTTCTCTTACAAAAAAACAACCCATCAACCCGCTCAAACTTAGACCACTTAGTAGTTAGATGTAAATTTTCAAGACTTTTTAACAATGTTTTGTAGGATATAATATTGACCATTTTTCGACCGTGTTGGGTGCTATCATAGTACACCACTAACGAGTCCCACCCGACTCTTAGGCTATTTTTCTGTGTCATAGTGTATGCAAAAGATGGGAGGCCAAACTTATCAGCTGACTCTCATTGAGCCAAAGAGGTGCAAGATCAAAAAAATATTAAACCATTCGAAGAAAAGTTTTGGGAGAAAAATAAATACTGAGTTTGGAGCATCTCTGATAAGTTTATGTGGGAAAAAACATTAATAATACTCAAAATGAGAACACGTAGTACATTAAGTTTTTTGTAGGCTACAGCACTGGCCATTTTTCGACCGTTTTGGGTGCTGCCGTAGTACACCACCAACGAGCCCCACTCGTCCCCTAATGAGGCTACTTTTCTGCATCATGGAACATGCAATGCCACACTTATTAGCCGACTATTATCGAGCTAAGAAGGTGCAAGATGAAAAACAAAAAATAAATAAACTATTCGAAGAAAAGCTTAGTAGAAAAATAAAAATTGAGTCGATATATATCTCCAACCAATGAGTGAATTTGTGAAGTTGTAGAATCTATAGTGTAAAGTGTTATAACCTACTCGCTACTAAACATTTGCTTGAAACTCCAAGTACGGGTGAGTTAAGTGAAGTGTGCTGTACAACATTTGGGGTGTGTGTTAAAGTAATGGGCAATAAGACTTAATTTAACTTTTATTTTGCTATGTACAATAAAACTATTTTTAATTCATTAGTTGAGATAACCAACCATCTGTCTCATATGTTTTCAATAATTCCACTTATTGATATTTAAATTTCATGTGACTAATTTCAACAATCACCTTTGTTGAATAAGTCGACCAACTCTATTACCGAAGACTACCTCCAACCCCAACTTGGGCTAGAACCTACCACCCTTGATGAAAAATTTCGACAACTTTTATTCGATATTCTCATTTGATAACCATTTTATTTATTTTTTATTTAACATTCATTTTCTAACATACCTTTCTAATTTATCTTCCAAAAAATTAATACACTGTTGGTAACCATTTCATTTTTTGTTTTTGATTTTTTAAGATTAATTAAACATTTTTTTTCTTCATTTAATACAATGATTTGCATTCTCGTTAAGGACAATAGTTAAATTCTTTACTAAATTTAAAAAAATTCTAAAAACTATTTTTCTTATTTTTCAAATTTTGACTTGTTAAACTATTGGTAAAAAATAGATAACATAGAAAGACAATTGGAAGTTAAAATAGTGTCTATATAAACTTAATTTTCAAAAACTAAAACTAAAAACATGGTTAACAAAGGTGACTTAAACATTTTTTACAAAAAAGAAAAAGTTCTCTCTATACTTTTGCAATTCTCTCTCTCTAACTTGTTAAAAATTTCTCCAAATAGCATAACTCAACTAACACAAAATTCGACGATCAATCACCTCCACAATATGATCAAAACCAAAAAGAAGAAAAACTTTTATCTGTTAATATTTGTTTTCCACTACAGCTTCTCTTTATTTTCCCTAAGTTATTTGACCAAAGACTAATGGTAAATGATTTAATATTAACCTAATGTTTTAAATCAATTAATAGATAATGAAAAAAGATTGCTTGTATTAGTCATCAAATCAAATAAAACTGAAGGATTAAAGTATAGAATCTTGACACACAAGTCCACCATAATATTATTCTTAAGAAAAGAGAAGATCAGAGAGATGAAGAACCACATGGAGATTGTTTGGACCCATCGAGGCCTTTAGAGCCCAATATTAACCATTTCTCTACCCAAAAACCCATGGACTGGTTGTACCAGAAGACTACAACAAATAATTAAAACAAAAACTATTTAATGTATACATATTTAGTTAGGTAGAGGTTTTGATAAGTTGATGGATTGAAAGAAAATGAAAGGTAGAATAATAATATTATAAGAATGGAGAAATGGAAGAAGAATAAGTTAAGTTTGGAAGTGTGCTTAAAGAAGGGATGAAAACGGGATAGAGAGTAGTTGGTAAAGACATAAATATATAAAGAACAACTTAGCTCTCAAATACAATACAATGAGTCAGGCCATAACTTTGTAAAAATACCCACTTTCCATATATTAATCAATTAAGTTTTCAAACATCACAACTTTCTGAAACTCATTGTTTGGGTTGGCTCCAACCTGGATAATTAAACGTGAGGATATCCCAATTTTTTCTCTCTTCCAAAAGTTGAAAGAAAATAACACTCATGATAAAGAAAAATTAACAAACCTTTCTCATCTTGTTTCTATTTGATTTATGTTTCAAAATGTTACTGAGTTTTTAGTTTGATTTCGATTCAGTTTATATGCTTCAAAACGCGATGATTTAATTAACTTTGAGATTTGAATATTTTTGTTTCATTTTAGAAAACTTTACATTTTGAGATTTATTGTTATAGGTATTTGAGGGAAAACGAAATTAAGAGTGTAAATCTTGAAATATAGGAACTCAAACAAAACGAAATTGTAATGATAATTAAATGGTAGCATTGAAAAACATAACAATTATAAATTGAAATCAAATCTTAAAACTCAAGAATGACGAGATGTTTAAGTTTTAACGATGGTGAAATGGTTTTTTCTACAATATATTATTACAAGGAAGGGGAAAAAAGTTATTCCAAAGGGGATGTAATGTTTTGTATTCACAAAGTTTCATAATCATATAATCATGATATGCATTTCCTTTTTCACGATTACCTTATCGTTTGTATCCAATTGAGCTATACAAGTCAAAGTTAACTTTATTGAGTATGTTAGTTTATAGAAAAATGAACTCATGCATGTGTATTGTCCTTAAATATTCATCTTTGTTTATATATATCATTTGTTTGAGTTAAATTTTATTTAGTGTATATTAGAGATAACACAGGTTAACTATATTAATATTAATTAGAAAAAGTATTACAAATATTTTCTCTCTTTTATAAAAGTGATCTTCACTTAGTGGTACAATTATTCATTACGTTTATAGCAAAAAAATTTAACTACCTTATAGTTTAAAACAATTTTTCAAAAAAAACAGCAGGAAATATTATTCATTATGTATGGCAAAACAAGAGTAAACGTAACCAAAATAAAATTGTATGTATTACATATATATATATACACACACATACACAAACAATATGATAATGAGTTGGATATAGTTTTTGAAACAAAATGGCAAAACAACAGAAGAAATTTAGAGGAGTGAGGCAACGGCGGTGGGGCTCATGGGTCTCCGAAATTCGTCATCCTCTTCTGTAATCTTCCTTCACTCTTTCCTGATACTCACTAAAACCCTAAAACCAAACTGTGTATGTTTGATTTCTTCTTCTTTGTGTACTTAATTTTGTAGGAAGAGAAGGGTTTGGTTGGGAACGTTTGAAACGGCCGAAGATGCCGCTCGAGCCTACGATGAGGCTGCCGTTCTCATGAGCGGTCGAACTGCAAAAACAAACTTTCCATTATCGACTGCCATGGTCAGAAACGAATCTAGAAATTTTTGTAAGTATATAAGTAAAATTTTACTATAATAGAAGTTGCGTGTCTTAATAAGTCTTGAATTGTATAATTTATTATAACAAAATGAATCAAAATATTTATAAATATAGTAAAAAACTAATTCATCTATTAGATATATAAATTTAAATTTTATAATCTTCTAACTATCAGCTCCATTTCCGTCGTTATCGGCAATTCTCAACTCTAAACTTCGCAAGGGTTATTGTAAATCTCTTCCTCCTTCTTTGACTTGCCTTCGTCTCGACACCGAGAGTTGTCGCATTGGCATTTGGCAGAGGCGTACAGGACGCTATCGAGTGGTCGACTCGAATTGGTTGATGATGGTGAAGCTTGATGAGAAAAAGAACAACGACAGATACCGAGTAACAGATCATGAGTTGTTGGAAAATGGTGTGGAAGATCAAGTGAGAGTTTCAAATGGAGCAGGAAGCTTAGACGAGGAAGAAAGAGCTGCTCTGCAAATGATTGAAGAACTTTTAAATAAAATATAGACAAGTAATCATAAAGTTTTTTCAAGAAGAATAATTTCTAAATCTAAACCTAAACAACTATTACATATTTTTCTTTTTAACCAAAAATTTAATTACGTGTGGATCTACTTTAATTCGTTTTGTTTTGAATCATAGATAATTTGTATGGATATATAGATCATAAATATTAAATATCAATACATGCATATACCATTGATATATATCAATTCGTATTATGTATTTCAATTTTAGTCTTTTTTCTTTCTTCCTTTTATGATCAATAGGGCCATTGAATGCATCAAACATCAACTAACCAAGACTAAGACATGCATTCATAGTAGTCCACTTTTCAATCCTAATTCATAGTAGTCCACATTGCAATTAGTTCAATATTTCAAGATAAAAAAATTAACCCTTTATTATTCATTTGAAATTAAACTTTATTGACCTAATTGAGCAAAATGATAATATTTTTTATTTTCAAGAAATTAAACAACTCAATGGGTAAAGTTTTTAAAGGGAAGATCTAATTCATCATATTTTTTTGTTATTATTTTGTCTTTTTTTTATAAAAAAAGATGCAACTAGTTTTTGGGATGTATTGAATTTACAATAGACTAAAATTAGATATATTTAAAAATGAATAAACTAAAATATATGGAGAAGTTTCAAAATTTTGGGAAAAATGATAATGTAACCAAATATCTTTTATATTACTTGAAAATGTGTGGAAACAAAAATACACAGATTAGATGTGCTATAAGAAATGAGCTTCACACCTTATATTTATATAGATAAAAACCCAATACATTGTGAAAAGTAGCATATACATTTAGCTCAAAATTGTATCACACAATCTAGAATTTAGTTTCTATTAACATTATTTAGGAATTTTCAATCCATGCTAGAAATTTTATGATGGGATTCAAGATATTCTTGTTTAAGTTTGGTATAAATAGAGAAATTATGTGCTAAAAAATCTTCTAGGTAGAAAATTAGCATATATGTTTTGGGTGATTTTTGGATTAAAGCTAAAAGCGACATAAAAAAGAACAAAAAGCTATCAGATAGGAAAGTGATAATAAATAGACAAGAATTTGAGTCAAGAGAGTAAAATGAGCTTAAGAAAAAGGGTTAATCGAGCTTTGAACACAATAAACCAGATTCGCCTTAGCCTAGGGCATGGGTGAGGCTGATGTCAACCCTCTCCATTTGATGGATAGAGTGTACCATGACCAATTTTGAGCTCCTTTTGTTGTATGCTTGTGTACGAATTGTAAGAGTGTGACTAAAAAGAATATCTAATGGAACCTCTATGTGATGCTATTACTAAGTGTCTTCAACATTCAACTAAAGAGATTGTTTGAATTGGTTACTTATGTTAGGAAGTTCGAAACTAATTCATACTTAGATGAGTCTAAAGTTTATTTATATTGAAGAGATCTCATAAACAAACAAAGAGTCTTAGGATGTGTTTGGTTTAGATTATAAAGTGTTTAATTTTGCTAAAAAACTATTTTGAAAAAAATGGTAGTGTTTAGCAAAATAAAATAATGCATTTTTTAAAAATTCATTTATAAAATCATCTATTTTGGAGAAATCTTTAAAAATCAAATTCACATATAAACACTTATAAAAAAAAGTCTAACCAAACATTAAGTATTTAAATTTTAAATTCATTTCCAAAAAAGTGTTTAAAATGAAATGTATTATTAAAAAACATTTTTTTCTTAATTCTATCCAAACAGATCCTTAGTAAATTGGTTTGAAGTGGTGTTTCAAACAACGAGTAAAAATAGTCTTAGTGCACCAAGAGGAGAGGGAATATCAAGCTTAGAGGAGAATAAGCTATTCATTAGAAGTAGATTGTATAAGCGTTCTCATTGAAGATGTCTAAAAAACAAGTAATTTCATTGGAATTGGGTTAACAATCTTGATGTCTTCATTTATTTGTCTATTTATTTTCTTTCTGTTTGTCTTCTTATCGTTTACTATTAGTACTATATACACTTGTGATATTACGTATTAGATCTAATCTATTTTTAATTAATATTATTGTTTTGTTAAGTACATTTAGCCTTGAAATTTTGTAATACACATCTAAACATGTCATGCAATTAAATGATGGGTAGAAAATAGATATCTTAACCATTAAGTTGTAGTGTGTTAAAAGAACTCATAGATCATCTTCCTTAACCACTAAGGCTTATTTGGGTAGAGAGTGGACCAAATCTTCTACAAACTTTGTAAAAATTCAGTATTTTCTCTAAGCTATTTGTTCACATCGTTTTATTTCTATATTTTGAAGTTTGTCTATACTTTCAATTGTTAAATTTTAATCTGGTTATTTTTAATGAATTATAAATTTAATTCATCAAGATTAATCGTTTATCGAAATTTATAGTAAAAATGGTATAAATAAAGAAAAATATATTTTTAAAAAATCAATAATAAACTAAAATTAAAATTTATTAAAATTAGATAATTACGTGTATATGAAATCAATTAAATAAACTTTAAAATTAGATCAAAAAAATGTAATAGTTTTTTTTAATAAAATTAGTGAGAGTGATTTGAACTACATATTTTATAGTAATGGAAGGTTAAACTTTTTAACTCGAAGATAAGAATCGTATCATCTTGAATTATTAATTAAATGTGAAATAGGTAGTTGATGTATTTAATATCTCTAAGAATGAATATGATTGGTGGACCTAAAATAAAATTTTTATTGTGTCATCTTATCTACAAAGTATATACATCAACTAAACTCGATCACTCGTTCATAATTCTTTAGAGAAAAAAGTGAAGGGTTGGACGAGATCTACTAGAAAGTTTCTGTTTCGCGTGTGATTCTCATGGCGCATAGTTTATAGTTAAAAAGTTTTGCCTTTTATTTAACAACACTTTAACCATCTCAGATACACAGCTAAATAGCTATGGAAACTTTGAAGAAAGCAACTATTTCCCTCTATTTCCTCCTCGCCATTTTCAGCTTCTCAGAATCATCTAGATCCATCTTTTATCAGCCGCATCCTCAGCCTCTTGAATCCTTCAAAATCAACAATACCCAGGTGAGCAATTTCGAGTTCTGTTTATCCAAAAATGTGCATACGATCAAGAACATGAAAGACAGTCGCTATTTTTATAAAGGGTTTCTCATTTTCCCAGGAAAAAAATTTGGGGGTAAAAACTATAGGATTGTGTTAAATTGCTCTAATTGTAATCACCCATTTCTATAATTTGTAGAGATTTTCAGGTTGTGGTCTGATTTTCTGCTCTTGTGAGAAAATTTTGATGTGGGTGTTCGTATTAAAGCAGTCGGTGTAATTTCTTCTTGTTTTGTGTTATTACAGAATGCAGGGAGCTGTTCGTACACGGTAACAATAAAAACAAGCTGTTCATCGCCTGCTTATACTCGGGATTATATCAGTATCGCATTTGGAGATGCATATGGGAATCAGGTACTTTCTGATTTTTTAACAAAATTTCATCCCCAAAATGAAGACTGTGCTGTTTTTTTTTTTTTTTTTTTTTTTTTTTTTTTTTTTTTGTGATTTTGTTGCAAGTTGTTATGCTTGAAGTATCAGCTATAGAGAAATCAGGTGATTGTTTGATAAACAGGGAACCAATGTCAGCCATACTCTTCATTAAGTTTCTGTTTTTCTTTAAGCCTTGTGATTCATTGTTACTCGTGTCGGTATTGTGTTGGGTGATTTTTAGTTGGATTTGGGCAATTTTGTTAGTTGTTTATACCTCTTTATGGACTAAAATAGGATCAAAATAGCAGTTTCATTAACATTTTGTAAGAACAGAGATAAACTAAGTTTTTGTTATCAAGATTTGTATGTAGGTTTAGAAATGTTTTTGAAAAATGAAAATTTGAGAAACAGTGAATGTTATAAAACCAAACTTGGTCTAAAACATCAGTGATCTTCTGGATATAGCATATAGTTCTAAAATTTGGATTCTTCAACAGTTGGACTTAATTTCTTTTAAGTTACTAGTTAGATACAGGTGCATCAAAGCTGAAAATGTTGAAGGCATAATGTTTATGACAAAAAAAAAAAGTTATATTGCTCTCTGAAAATTTTGTAGTTACAACGTGAAGGGATATGTCTATAAAATTTGTAGTTATGATGTGAAGGGAAGGGATATGTCCATATTAATTTTAGTCATTATGTGAATTGATGCGTCAAGCTGAAAAGGTGTGATACCCTTTCCCCAGGAGATATGTACATTTTAGTGTGGTGAAGGCAAAATAGGAATTATCAAAAATATTATGAAGTGTTGTGCGGGCAAAGTAGGCCATAATTCTCAAAGGCTTTAAAGGTCAAAAAGGGAAGAGAAAAATTATCCTCTTATTGGCCCTCTTCTGTTTAAGTTTTTGTTTGTCATCTCCATTATTCTCCAAATGCAACTCCTTCCCAGATCAGCCTTTATTTCAAATAATATTTCTTAAATGAGCTATCACTTGAAGAAGTAACTTTTCATATCCCATTCTTCTTTTTCAAAACAAATACAACCAATCACCATTGTTTCAACATCACTCTGCTTTTTTTTTTTTTGTTGATTTACGCATTGAAAATGTACGTTACTGATTAGGTATATGTACCGAGGATCGATGATCCGTCTTCAAGGGCATTTGAGCGCTGCTCTACAGACAGATATGACTTAAAGGGACCATGCACGTACCAGATATGCTATGTGTACCTCTACCGGAGCGGATACGATGGATGGAAAGTGGACAAAGTAACCATCAGTAGTTATTCTTCAAAATCCGTTACGTTTAACTACAACTCGAAGATCCCCAATGATGTTTGGTTTGGTTTTAATTTCTGCTCTGGGCATCAAGCTGTGGAATCTACTGCAGCAATGTAGAAGACTAAGCTGAAAATTTCAAGCTAAGTAATGCAATGTAATGGGAACAGTTGCTTAAAGTTGTCTGAGTTAAATAAAGTGATGACATCTTTGTAGTAAACTAGGAAATAATGGAAATTCCTGATAGATCTTGTGCTTTCTCCCCTTTCTTTGATGGTTTTTAGCTATTGATGTTATTACTTTCAAAATCCTTGCATATTTTACAAGGATGATTAACTAGAGCTTTAAAAGTTAAGGCAACAGTAGCTTCGACATTGTACAAAATGTAGGAACGAAATTAGAGGACATGAAAAACAATGTCATATTCAAGAGTTTGAATTTTGTGTCGTATATCTTATCTCTTCTCAAATTGAAATAATATTGAAATAGGTTTAAAAGATCAATTTGTAATTAATAACGATACTGCTGATGATTACTATGTTGTTTTTGGCATGTATGGAAGATAATATTTTACCATTGTTTTAAGGACTAATTATATATAATGCATTATTTTTACGTTGAGAGAATTCATACACATTCGAAATCATATGGGTAAAATACTTTACTTTTTCTAAAAATAAAAAATATATAATCAAGAATATAAACATACCAAAAAAAGTTTTTAGACAGTATAAAGGACAACGAGTTTGGAACTAATCATCCCATCTAGTTCTTAAAACTTTTATCTAAAGGATGAACGAGAAAAATAATATCCTCAAAACGTTTGACTTCTCAAATAAATTAAAAAATACTGTAAGTTTGTCTAATAAGGCTAAAGCTACCACACGACAACTCTTTTATCCCCCTCTCTTCTCGAACGTCAGCAGATGATTTAGATCGATTTCCTTTTTGTCATCTATTTTCTTGGTTGAAATTACCTTTTCAATGATTTTAATCCATCATAAGGTGATAAACACTTTTTATTGAGGAGACGCCTTCTTCAATCCAAGCTCCAAACAAAACATTCGCCTTTTTAGCCTCATCATTACTTAACAGGTATCGAAAATGTCATCCATATCAATGGAGATAAATATTAATGATAATTTCTAATTTGTTCTTAGTCTCCTCCATTGGCACCAACACCAATAAGCTCTACCACAGATTGAAAGTCTCCGTTATCGAAATAACTTACCTTTTCAAAACTTTAGTCATAATGCCATTGAGCCCTCTCAAAATCCTCCAACTATGCTTAAGTTGGAAAGACTTGATTGAAAGACTAAAACTTCATGATTCTTTATTAGTCCTATGACTTTTTTTTCACAACAGGTGGCAAAGTCGACCACGATCGAGTTGGCAACAATGATAAATTAAAAATTTGTGTTCTGACCAAGAGAAAGCATAGAAGTGGTAGAGAAAATCGTCGTAGAATATCTAATTCTAGGGTCGGTTTAGATTCTTTTAATAAACTTTAAATACATACTAGGATGTTTTCTACCAGTAAAATGAGTGCTTATTTAAAAGTATATCGAACTACTATAAGCTCATGTTGATGTTCACCGACAAAAAGTTAACTTTTATTATATTTGTAAATCTTTTTAATGGTTTTGTCATTAAAAACAACTTCCTTAAACCATTTTAATTTTTACTTATTAGTTTTTTAAAAAAATAAAAATAAAAAACCGCATATTTGACAAAACATTTTTTACAAAATATAGCAAAATTTCACATTCTATCATTCATAAACACTAATATACTTCTATGAGTAACATTGATAAATAATAATGGGAGTATATCAGTGTCTATCATGGATAGAATTCAAATTTTTGATATATTTTATAAATATTTTAGTTTATTTTACTATATTTGAAAATGTCTTCGTTTTTTTTATTTATTTAGAAGTGGCTTTTTCATCCCAACCTTAAAAATCATTTTGCAAACTTGAAAGCTAAAGTACATATTTCAAAAGCTCAACGACAAAATAATAAAAGTACACTTGCCATAAAATAAATAAAATAAATAGTTGTTTTCAAATATAGCTAAAATATAGCAAAATATTTTTAAATATTTTGTTCTTTAAAGTAAATCTCGGTGTACCATCTTCTATCATATATATAAGTCGTGGTATTTTGCTATATTTATAAATATTTTAGATGGTATGTCATTTAAAATAATCTCTAAAATAAAATTTATAAATCAATACAATATTTAAGAAACAAAATAAATACCTAAGATTTTTATAGTAAGTTTGCTCTTAATTTGGCTGGCATTAGTTTTTACCACAAACTTTTAATCTATCCTAATGCATCTTAAACTTCAATAATTGTTTCAATATTTACACTAAATATGCACAAATTATTACAATTTGGTAATATTCTTTCATTTGTTATTCGCAAAACCAATAGAATATTCTCGTTTGCATTTAATGATTTTTTTAAGCAAACCATTTAATGAATATAATCACATCTTTAATGCAGATTTAGTGCATCTTTAATTAAAATGGCACTGCACTAAATATTTTCCTTAAGGGCTTATAAAATTAAAATGTTGATTATTCAAAATTAATTTCAAAAGGACTTGATTTTTTTTTTTTTTTTTGAAATATCGATGAGTTCTCAGATTTCTTTAATTAATGTTTTGAAACAAGTGTAAGATTAAAGTTTATTGAAAGTGAGGATGAAAGTTGAAATGAGTCTAACTCAATTGTTTTTTAAGCTAAGGTTAGATGTTCGGTTTTTCGCACTATATTATTAAAAAGAAAATAAAAGTGTTAGAGGATAAAATTATACAACTTATATTGTATGCATTTAAAGGAAGTAAATTCTTCCTAAAATGGTCTACAGAATTTTAGAACGGCCAAAATGGATGCAATAAAATGAATATACTTAGCCATATTTTACATTTATTGCCCAGATCCCCAAACTATATATTCTTTTAGTTTGTAGAATGGCCACAAAGAGCAATTTCTTATTCGATATGATACAAAATTCTTGTTTTTCTTGTGTAAAACCCACAAAAAAGGGAAAATTTTCGGCCATTAAAACAAAGATTTCCTAAAAAATGTGGTTCTATTTGTAATGAAAATGAAAATATTCATTTAAATTATTGTAATCTTGAATTTGACAAAAACGCATGAAAGGGAAAAAAAAGATACCATAATTCTCATTGAATATGAACACATTCACTAGTAAAGCATAAAAGACAGTCCAATTGACATGCCTGATTTCAAAAAGCAAAATTCACCTTTGCAAAAAAGATATATATATGCCTGATTCGTCAAACCATTAGACATTAATCTGTTAGTTTATAAGATAAATATCTATTAAACTCCCAATTTTGATACGCCTTGCTTCCATTTTGCTACAATGATTAAGAAATTGATGGTATTTTTGCTCATTCGGGTTCATCTTAATCTGTTTTGGTCTTTTGTTTAACCAGCAAAGTTTACTGTTCTTAATAGCTTTTGGTTCAAGATTTTCATCACTTAACAAAGTCACTGTTTTGTGTTTTATTTATCAAAGGCTTGTTTGTTTGTAATACTTACAACTAAGTACTGTTTTTTCCTACTTGCAGGCAGGTTTTGTAGTGGCTATAGTAATAGGGATTTGTGTGATATTTGCATTAAGAAAACATCATCATCCAGAAAGCAATGCTGATCCTAATAATAATGATCCTAGTGGTAATGATCCTGTTATTACGAATTTTAAGGCCATTGATGTGGTTCAGTATGGGGCAGCTGGGGATGGAAAGACAGATGACTCACGAGTAAATATTCACACCTTCAGACTTCTGAGTTGTGTATTTAATGCTCTATTGTTTCTGATAGTTTTCATTATTCAAAGGCATTTCTAAAGGCTTGGAAAGCTGTTTGTGAGGCTAATACTCCCTCAGCTATGCTAGTACCATCTACCAAGACATTTTTGCTGAACCCAGTGCAGTTTCAAGGCCCATGCATGTCCTCCAGCGTCGGTGTTCAAGTAATTAAGCTTTTCTTTTCTTTTCTTTTTTCCTTTTTTGTGATAACTAGCAGGGCCTCACTCATTACATAATTACATTATATACTCACTATGTCAGGTACAAGTTATTAAATAACATGGAATTCTATCTCAAGTAACATTAGGCAACTAAGTTTCAAGTTATTAAGGCACCGTTTGGTAACCATTTTGTTTTTTGTTTTTAGTTTTTGAAAATTAAGCCTATAAAAGTTCCTTTTACTTCTAAATTTCTTACTATATATTCTAGTTTTTACTTATGTCTTCAAAAACAAAGTCAGATGTTTGAAACATGAGAAAAATAGCCTTTAAAACTTGTTTTTGAAATTTGACTAAAGATTTCAACTAATGCATAACAATGTAAGAACAGGCGAAAAAGTATTTAATTTTTTTTATAAAAAATGAAATGGTTACCAAATAGGACCTAAGTTATCGTCTTTGTAACCCAAGACTTTCTAATCTCCAAAGACTTCTAGTAAAATGCATATAGTAATGGCAACTTCCTTGGGAAAGTGCAGATCCTTGGGAAAATAGTGGCTCCAAGTGACCTTGATGCTTGGAAAGACTTTGATGCGAAAAATTGGTTGCTGTTCTCTAATGTGAGCAGGCTTGTCATACAAGGGAATGGCGAAATTGATGGGCAAGGAGCTGCTTGGTGGGACCGGGATTCAGATGGAAAACCCACGGTCTGTTACAATCACTATCCAATTCTCACTTGTCTGTGCCTGTGTTTATGCAGGAGTGTTTCTTCTTACCAATGCTTCAATCGTATTGTATCCACATGGTGATTGATAGGCATTGGCAATTTATGACTGTGACGGCCTTCACCTTTCTGGATTAACACACAGTAACAGTCCAAAGAGCCACATGCACATAGTTCGTTGCAATCATGCTTCTATTTCTAAACTGAACATAGTGGCACCTGAGAATAGTCCCAACACTGATGGTATTGATGTGGCCTATTCGACTCATGTTAAGATTCACAATTGCAATATTGGAACAGGTAGTACTACAAATCCCAGTTGAATATTAACTAGAAACTTCAGTTTGATGAAAGAACTAATTCTTCATTGCATCTACCATAACAGGTGATGATTGCATCGCTATTAGTGAAGGCACTTCCAATATCCACATAGCAAACATCCAGTGTGGACCTGGTCATGGAATAAGGTTAAATTACTTAAGAAGAGTTAAATGTTACTTGATTCACATGCTCCACGACAAAGTAGAGGCCTAATTTGAAATAAATATTGAAATGTCTTACTACGATGGCCACTGGTTTCAGTATTGGGAGCTTGGGAAAAGATGGGACGTCATCCTCTGTAGAAGATGTGAGAGTTCAAAATTGTCACCTGAAAGGGACCATGTACGGAGCAAGGATCAAAACTTGGCAGGTTTTTCTACATGTTGATACTTTACCTTGATCTGATGTCTTCAAACATGAAGAATTGTGCTGATTCTCTTATTCCATTTCCTTCACTTTAGGGAGGAGCTGGATATGCAAGGAAGATATCATTTCAAGGAATCACACTGGATCAAGTTCACAAACCAATCCTGATCGACCAGTATTACTGTAATGGAAAAACAGACTGCAAAAACAAGGTAAAAACAGGAAAATTTAACTTGTACAAGGTTATATGCTAACATAGTCAAAACTCAGATCCAAGAAAATGATTAAGAGTAAACAGAACTCCAAAGAGTAAAGACTGGACATTCTCTCTTTTAGCAATAGATTTTTAATATGAGTATGCAAAAGGTAAAGTAACATTAGTAAAATCGAGCAGACATCAGCTGTAGAAGTGAGTGATGTTTTGTACCAAGGATTGCACGGAACATCTGCAACAGAGGTGGCAGTGGAATTAAGTTGCAGTGAAACTATAGGCTGCAGGAACATTGTATTAGAAGATATCGATATAAGATATGCAGATTCTGATAAAATAGCTCAGTCGTCGTGTGACAATGCTCATGGAACATCAACAAATACATTTCCTGCCGTAGATTGCTTGAAACCATAGATGAATTCTTGAAAGAAAAAAAAAAAATATCTGAGAATGCGTCTAGTGAACGAGATAATTGGCAGTCTCCTACCAGGAGAAATGATTATATTTCCTTTCTCAGAATACCGATCACGTCAGCCGCATTGTGCTCGTGATTTCCTGATTTTGGTCCACCGCTTGGTTCAGTTTTGTACCATTTTTTCCATATATAGCACAGGATGTAGGCTCCAAAACCTCATTTTTATCCATTTTGAATCCAACGTCTTTTTTGGCATTTCAATCTCTAATGTGATGTCTGCTAAAAAAAGCACATCAACAAGTCTAAACTTTTTAAGGGATCTACTTCAACATATAAACACTATAACTTTTGTCAATTTTCTTAGATTTGTATTATAGGAGTAACAATTGAAATACAGACAACGATCCTATTTCTGCATTGAAAGATAATTATACTCAGGTGGAATGAAGGAAGAAAGAGTTACGCTGAAACGATATGTTATAAATGTTGGGTCAATGAAGGAACTGACTAAGCAAACATCGAGAATCCTTAAAGTACACGGATAACAATACCAAAGGTTGACCTGGCAACTCAATCATGATATCAGCTCCATTTCCCAATAGTATTAATTATCAAACAAAGATCTTAACTTTTAAAATTTCTAGTTCCCAAGTATTATATACAAATCCTAAGAGTACAAATAAATTCTATATTTCACATGACTCCGAGCGTCCAAATAATGTATATCGATTGTCTGCAATATTGTCATAGACAATGTTTCGAACAAACCTGCAATGCAATTAATAATCAGAATTAGAAAGATATGTTCAAACTTTTTTTGTTAAGAGATTTGTGGTGCAGGAAAAACAATAGATGGTAGTAAGGATTAGGAATAACTTACAGAGGCACAAACTGGAGAAAAAATGCAAGCTGAGGAAAGGGTAACTCCAAATATTCCATTATTCTTATAACAGCTTCAGACTTGATATAAGATCTGCAATCCAGCATTTAAAATTTATCATCAACATTGTTAACTGACAAGATGGCAGTAGATGAAGTTGAGAGAATTTTCTCAGCAAAACTGGGGCCTTTTCTTTTCGTTTCTAGGAAATTAATACATTTGAGAATATTGTCTTGCAATTGTGATTATTGTTTCTTCAAGAAAGATCAGAAAGGTCATAGATCATAAATAAGAAAAACAAATGTAGCTCATCAGAACCTTCAAACGAGGAGCTGCACATACTTCCTAACAAGAATCAACATCTAAAATATACTGAGAATGAAACAAGAAACTAGAAGACCAAGTATAAAGGCACTTGGAACCTTGCTCTTGAGTGCTCTCACCCAAGCCCTAAATCACTCCACAAAATAGTCTAACCTTCACTCACCCACCCTCTTACTATTTTTACTACAACAGTAACTAACTTTCCCTCTCATGACCGTTATAATTTATACCCCAAAATACTAATATTCTTGTTTAGGTACCTAACACATACCTGTCCTTTTCAACAAGTACAACACTTGAAATATCATCCGGTGCTCTCCCTGACCTTCTTAACAGCTTCTTGCCAGCGTCACTTTGGAGAGCCTCCAATCGTATTCTTCTGTACATGTCAAGAGGAAATCCACAAAGACGGCGAGAGTATAAGGTTTCGAGGTTATATAAACATTAATAGTAACTTCTCCTTAGAAAACTAAGATATCCCATTTTCAGAAACAAATAATCTTAAATTTATGACGGCTGCAATTCAACCATGGCAACAAGATTATGAATGTGTCAAAGCATAAACCATGGATCCTGGAAATACAACGTCATCCACCATGCCAAAAGTGGCCTAAAAATTCAGCTCCAAATTTAATTATCTTTCCAAGAATTACTACAGAAAAGAAAAAAAAAGACCTGCCTGTTTCTATCATTAGCTCGAACAAATCTCACACCTCCATTGCACAAATTGCAAACACCTGAGAGATCAATAAAATCATCGATACTTCACTTTCACTGCAAACCCAAAGACAGCCGAGCCATCTCACTTCAATTCAATTCAATCAGGAATCATAGCTTGGATTTAAAAACAACAGCAATCGGAAAACTACAAGAAACCGGTACCGTCAAATAGCATAATCGGTCTCGTATCTTTCTCGAAGAAGTTGGAAGTTGCTTCGACCCAATCTATCGTTTCGTCCTTGATTGTCGGAGATAAAGAGGCGGAAGCAATTGGATGCAATAGTCCAGCTTTCCTCATAGACGGCGGAAGAAAAGGCGCCGGAAATCTCCCGGAAAGTGGAAGCGCCATTGGAGACGGTGGCAGTGGCAGTTGCATGGTGGATTCTCCTCCACCAATTTGAAGGAAAATCTTTGGAGGGTATTATTGTGATTCCATTGTAGCCTTATGGATGGTTATAATTACGGGAAAGACCACAATATAGGTAGTAATTTGGAGGGTATTATTGTGATTTCATAGCGTTTTGATTCTATTCGGGCAGCGTGGGATTTCATAGTCCACCTGAGCTTGTGGAATCCACCGTATCAATTTTACACCTTGTATTAAACTACATAATTTGTTTTATTTTTTTTTTATCATTTACAGTGTTCTTTATTTTTTATTTAAAAAAATGTCAATTAGTTAGTTAAACTATTCATATATGGTAAAATTAAAAAAATAAACACCAATAATTTAGCTTAACCAACATTCTTCGGATCATCTAAGTTTTTAAAAATAGTTTTTTTTTTTTTTTTTTTTTGTAATTTACTACAATTTCTTTGTTTTATACAATACTATAGAAATTCTCATGCAAAGTTTGCTTGAATAGATTTGTTAGGATATTTGTATTGTAACTCAGGACTAGCTTTTACAAGCATTACGAGTTGATGTGTTAATTTTTTATTTTATTCTTGTGTACATTTTAGAAACACATGAATTATCATAAGTATATTTTTCAAATCTATTACCGATTATTCAAAGTAACATATTCTATCAATATATAAAACCTCAATAATTGTAGGGCCTACAAACTCTAAACAAGAAGGGAAATTCACAACTTCACGCTCCATAGTGAAATATTTTGGTAATTTCAATCTAATGTGATTTTAGCAAAAGGGTCATTTGTCAAAAAACGAGTCATTTGCCATTTTGGGTTAACTTTACAAATTTCTCAAATTTGACGCTGCAAGAAAAAGGAGTCTCCTTATTTCGGTCGGGGTCGGAGTCGTCTTCTTCAAGATTAGCGGAGAGATTTTCAAGTACAAAGGAAAACCGGAAGCAGAATTTCAAGCAACACAGAGGAAGGGGCCAATGGGGTGGATCGGAGAAACTATGGATTCCATCAAATCTCTTCAGATTCGTCAGGTCCTCTCCCAGGCCGTCAGTCTCGGTTAGCTCTCTCTCTCTCTCTCTCTATCGAGCTTTTCACGGTTGTTCTGTGGATCTTGGTCCTTCTGGGGAGAAATGATATTGTGGGCTGTGATTAAATTTTGAGATGTTGGTTTCTTTTGGCGCTTGGATCTTCAGAGAATGAGTTTCACAAATCACACCTAGCTGTTTCTTTGTATTTAATGTGCAAAATTTAAAATTGGGTCGAGGAGGGTTTTAGTTTATCTGCTAATTTATGATTCCAATGAACAGATTTTCAGTGGTTCTTGTCCAATTTGGCTTTCGAATTTTGTTTTCCTTAAAGAAACGGGAAAGCGAATTGTTGTCATTTTCAAGAATATGTTGTCATTTTTTATTGTATGATTAAAGATCTTGCTTGAAGGATTTCATGTCTTGGGAGATTAATATTTGCTCTAAATTTATTTGCTTTTTTCGTTTGGGCTCGTCTCTGAAAGTTGATTTTTCACATGGAGGATATTATTAGAATAAATGGATCCCTGATGCCAAATAAATCCATGTTTTAGCCTGTCTGAGTTAACTATTACTGACTTTTTATATGAAAGGTGTTATTGTGAAGATTCTTGGGTTGAAAATGAGTAGTTTTGTAATTTTCTTTTCAGGCATGATTGTAACATCTGCCCTCATAATATGGAAGGCATTGATGTGCATTACTGGTAGCGAGTCTCCTGTTGTTGTTGTTCTTTCTGGGAGTATGGAACCTGGATTTAAGAGGGTAAGATGATAGCTGTGACAGATTTTATAACTTTGCTAATGGAACATCTTTTGGTTTCTCCATTGAATACATTGTCCATTGAGATTTATTTTCCTTGTAAATTTTACTTTTAATTATGTTTTACCAAACATTCAATTCTCTTATTTCCAAGTATTGAATTCTAAGGATTTGCTTCTTGGGGTAGTTTGACAACGATTCAGAAAAGTGGAATGTAATTTTGATTCTAGTACGGTTATGTTAGCACATTGGTCTATCATTTTTCCAGTGTTATATTGATTCTAAGATGGGGATGTTTGCGTGTCTGCTAGTCATCTTTTGGTGGTTCTATAACATTTTAAAAACTCCTTGGCATTCTCGAGTTTATGAAGTGTCTTATTATTCTAAACTGATATTTTTTGCTTCCCTTGGTGAAAAAGGATAAAATGATTATTTTAAACTGTCTGCAGTTTAGCTTTATCAGTTAAAGTTTGATTTCATCATATAACTTTCATCATTCATATCAAATGCAGGGGGATATCTTATTCTTACACATGAGTAAGGATCCTATCCGTGCAGGAGAGATTGTTGTCTTTAATGTCGATGTAAGTGCAGTGCTCTGAAGGGGTCTAGTTCTTGTGATTATGTTTGAAATCTATGTATACCTTATTGTTTCACTTTTGTTGCTAATATTTTTCTAAAAAGATTATTTTTTTTAATCATGTGTAGGGTCGTGAAATTCCAATTGTTCATCGTGTAATTAAGGTAAGCATCTTTCAAAGATGATCTTGTCACCTAAATTCTATTCGGAACTTGTTACACAATTTTTCAGTATCCTGTCTTCACACTTCATCAATTTACTATATGCATTTCACATGTATTTGGTATTTTATGTTTGTTATTTGAATTAGCATTATGTTCTATTATATTTATCTACTTCAGTTTTTGGTGGGTGGAAATGAGATGAGCAACATTTCTATCGAAAAGTGTGGACGTTAAAGTTATAATAAATAGTCATTTCGCACTTCAACTTAACTTCCTAACATAATATATGCTATGTTCTTTTCATCTTAGTCTGTGAAATTTCATACTATTCTTTTCTATCTCAATTATAAACATATATCTGCTGTCCTACATTATCTCAAAATTTTGTTTGGATTAACTGTATCTTCTTTTATTTGGTAAAATCGTATTAACTCACAGTCTACTCTATGATTTGTTTACCCTTAATCTAATCGTTTTCTCAGGTTCATGAGCGACCAGATACAGGAGAAGTTGATGTTCTTACCAAAGGTGCCTGCTCTTAATATTAGAATAAATAGAGATGTTTATAGTATGTTTTATTATCCAAGCTTTTGAACATATGAATTGTCTTTTTATAAGGTAAAATAAAAGTATGAAGCTGACCTAATTCTTTTATGATTCACAAATTTGAATATGTATGCTCAAAGTTTCATAAATCCAATCAACTCCTGTTATCTTAAAGTACTCACCCTTTCTTATATTTTCTATTAGGTGATAATAACTATGGGGATGATAGACTTTTATATGCTCAAGGCCAGCTTTGGCTTCAGCGCCATCATATCATGGGAAGGGCTGTTGGGTGAGAACAATGGACTTATTCCCTCATTGGATTCATTTATTTCTGCCATTCAAGGGTATGGATAGGTGCATTTATGCTAATGTTTGTGTTGTCTTCTTCAGATTTTTACCTTATGTTGGCTGGGTGACTATTATTATGACGGAGAAACCGATTATTAAGGTTTGTGATCATGGTTGACTACTTCCTCCTAACATTTTTGTTGTTTCACATAATCGTATGCATTTCCACGTTTGAAAAGAAATTTGAAAGTCAACATTTTGACCACTAGGCGCCCAAGCTTGAATGTTTGAACCTTGGATTTACCCTCTATGGGTCCTGGATTCAAGTTTCTGCACTGAAAACCCTATAACGTACAATTGGTCTTATCTTCTCGAGATAGACAAAACCTTTTCCAAAATGCATGTAATGGATTGAAATCCTTGACATCTTGGTTTTGAACATTTTTTTCCTTTTTTTTAAAAAAAATTACTATAAAGGTAGCTGTTCCTATATTAGGATGCACTCCAATTATACGTTTTTGAATTCCCTACCAAGTTGCATACGTAACACCCGTCTTCGGAACAAAATCTCTCTTTACACTCACGTATGCAGGATGTATTTTTTTGCATTTCCTGAAATCATTGTCAAATTTTCGCTCTTCTTCCTGTAGCCGCTCATATTTGATGATGCATATGCTTGGTACAATATAAGAGTTGGAAGTAATTTTCATTTTGTTTCTTATTTGCAGTATATTCTCATTGGAGCGTTGGGGCTTCTTGTCATAACTTCAAAGGACTAAGAGCAAACTAAAGTAGCAAAGGTTAGGTAAACGGAAAGATCTCCATAAGTACTTTGTATATTGGATATCCGACTGTTCTTTTGTTAGCCCTTTAACTTCCCTTAGTTCTGTTTTTGTTTACCCATACATTATCAAGTATTTCTCATGAAGAACTAGAACTAGAATTGTAAACTCGGTTCGGCTTTTACATACTTTATTGATCTGATGAGCATATATGTCTTGCCACCTATGACCACTTGGATTTTGGATGACAGAATTGAAAGTAGAACTAGAATGAGAATTACAAAGGAATTTGGAGGATATGTTTGGTTACATGAGATAGGAAAATCAGATCTTTTCAAGCAGGTTCCTGTCATCTTTCTTTTGTAAAAAATGGTCTTATAGAAACAAAATCAAATTTATTAATTGAATGAAGTTAGCTTATAAAAACCATTCGAGTCAATAAAATAAACTAGGAAAATTGTTCCTATTTTGAATGAAAAACTTCTTAAAATATTTACAAATATCACAATTTATTTACAACAATAGAAGATTATATGTGTTTATCATGATATTATCTTATTCGTGGTTTATCGTAAATAAACGGTGATATTTGCAATATTTGAAAATAATCTAGTAAACTATTTATAGAGTAAGTGTGGTTCATTAACATCTTTACTCTCAGCCAATAAATGGATGATTAATTTTTTTAATAAATCAAAAGTTTGAATTATGATCCTACAAATTTAGTTGTTGTGTACTTTAAATAAATTTTGAGGGTAAAACTCTTTAAGAAAAACATAAATCCCATTTAAAATGGTAACACAATGAAAATATTTAAAATGACAAAATGTTGAAGAACTTTAGTTTTAAATGATTTTGAATTTTTGTGTTTTTGAGAAACAACAAAATTTAGAAAAACTATTCATAATAACAAATAATTGCTTGAAAAATTAGTCATAATTACAAATATTACAAATAATTAATGATATTATACGGTCGGTTATGTTGGTTATGGAAGGATTAACAATTACAAAAATATTTTTTTATTGCTAGTCCAAGGAAATGACAAAAGAGAGGTAGGAAACACAAGCGATCAAATATTGAGGGTAAAAGTGGTATTTTACATTCCATGACGAACGAATGTGTCTTTCAAATTTCACACCTTTCCTCCTGTTGGTTCATACTTTCATCGGAATTCTCATCTGGCTGTGTTTCAATTTGTCAAAAACCACTTCTTCATTATTGAATCAGTAGCCGCTTCTCCGTTTTCCAGTTTGTAATTGGAAGCCATAGCTATTTTTCTCAAGAACACGACTTACATCTTGATTTTGATCAATGGTAATGCTACTTATTCCTGAGGAGACACCCAGAACATGCTCTCGCACTCTCTTTCACTCATTCGAAGAGCCTTCTCCTTCAAATTCCAAATTTCAAGAAGAATGCTGACCACTGTTCTTTGTAACCAATCTCTGTAATGGCCATTAGAGCCTATTCCTCCAAATTCCGTATCTCTATTTCACTCTTCTCCTCTCTCTTAAGAACCAATCGTTTCGCTCAACAACGCTCATTCACTTCTTTCACTACAGAAGCACGTGCAGGATCAGACCCAACACTTCCATTTCTCGTCAGTGAGATATCTCGTATCCTCAGCGACCGTAGAAATCCTCACCATGACTTGGAACTCGGCCTCTCCTCCTTCTCCTCCAATGTATCCACTGACCTCGTCGAGCAGGTTCTCAAAAGGTGCAAGAATATTGCTTTCTCCGCTCACAGGTTCTTCCTCTGGGCTAAACGAATTCCGGGTTTTGAACCCAGCGACGACAGCTATCATATTGTCGTTGACATCTTGGGAAGCAGTGGGCAATTCGCTATTTTGTGGGATTTTCTTATAGAAATAAGGGAGACTCGGTCCTCTGTGATTACCCATGAACTTTTCTGGCATGTTTTCACAGCTTATAGCAGGGCTGATTTGCCTCAAGATGCCATTCGAGCTTTCAATCGAATGGGGGAGTTTGGGATGAGGGCTGGTGTTGATGATCTTGATAAGCTCTTGTATATTCTATGCAAGAGGAAACATGTGGCTCATGCTCAACAGTTTTTTGATAAAGTTAAGAGTGTGTTTAATCCGAGTGTGAAAACTTACAGCATTTTGACTAGGGGTTGGGGCGTTGTGGGTGATTCAAACAATGCCCAGAAGGTGTTTGATGAAATGCGGGAACGAGGTTGTTTGATTGATGTGCTTGCTTACAATAGTCTCTTGGAAGCTCTGTGCAAAGGTGGGAAAAGAGATGAAGCGTACAAGATGTTTCTGGAGATGGGTTCAAATGGCGTTGACCCAGATGCTGATACGTATTCAATTTTCATCCGCTCAAGTTGTCAAGAAAATGATTTGCATACGGTTTATAGGGTCTTAGAAAGAACGAAGAGAAAAAACCTTCTCCCTAATGTGTTTACTTATAATTGTGTTATCAAGAAGCTTTGTAAAGATCAAAACGTGGAAGAAGCTTACCAAATTTTGGACGAAATGATTGAGAGAGGAGTTACTCCAGATACATGGTCCTACAATGCAATCCAAGCTTATCATTGTGATCATAGCGAGGTCAATAGTGCTCTTAACTTGGTAAAGAGAATGGATAGGGACAAATGTGTTCCAGATAAACATACTTACAATATGGTTCTGAAATTGCTAGTAAGGGTGGGAAGATTTGACAGAGCCAATGAAGTGTGGGAGAGTATGGGAAAGAGAGGATTTTACCCTTCTGTTTCAACTTATGCTGTCATGATTCATGGTTTCTGCAAGAAAAAATGGAAGTTAGAAGAAGCATGTAAGTACTTTGAAATGATGATTGATGAGGGAATACCTCCATATATCGCTACTGTTGAGTTGTTGAGGGACCGACTTCTGGGGATAGGGTTCAAGGATCAGGTTGCGATACTTGGTGACAAGATGAAACGAAGCACTTCTTGCTCCATACAAGAGCTTGCCAACCTGATGAGAGGTGGAAAATGTCGCGAGGCTCAGTCGATGTTAAAAAATGAAGAGACAGAGCATGAATGTGAATGAAGAAAGATTAAATTGCAACAATCATCCAAGTACGGGCTTTTTGTAATTTATTTATGATTCGATTTCTCATAAGGCCAGAGCAACTTTATGTTTTCTTGACTTGCTATAGTTTTGTGCTAATATACTAGCCGTTTCTTTTAACACTGCTCACCCAATAGACCAAAGTTTTTACTCCTTCTGGTGTAACACCAGGAGGGGGGGTTTCCAGGACTGTACAACAAACTCTTAAACATTTTTTAATAATACATTTCCTTTTAAACATTTTTTTAAAAACTTGTATAAGTGTTTATACATGAATTTGGTTTTTAAAGATTTCTAAAAAATAGATTATTTTATAAATGAATTTTAAAAAAATATTATTTTAATTTGTCAAACACTACCATTTTTTTCAAAATAATTTTTTGGCAAAATTAAACACTTTATAATCTAAACCATCTCTTAATAGCCTAATTTTATAGGTTTAACCTAAAACTGAAAAGGAAACTAAATCCTTAACTAAGACAATTTGGGAATTGAAAAGGAAATTAAACTAAGAAAATTAGGAACTGAAAAGTAATTAGAAAACTAAGTCTTAACGATTAAGAAGACTAATTAAAATTAATTACATCAATTTCCCTCCATTGCAGCTGGTCCTGAAATATTGAATGATTTTCCATGAAGAGATACAAATGGCTAGAAAGCAATCTTGATTTGACAACACTTCATAAACAAAAAATGAAGAAGATGAGCAGAGTAAAAAAGGTAAAAATGTTCAAGGAATAGCTCATTTTGAAAGAAGAAGAAAAAGTAAAACTATTTTCAAAATGGAAAGGGTGCAACCTAATTTGGAGGAAAATTTGAGAAACCCACGCAAAATTACATTTGTTTACTTAAGCGAAATTGTCAACCAGACAAAGGTGATCGAAAATAAACACCAATGAAAAAGGAAAAAGAAGATTCGTTTGGTTGAAGAGAATAGAGCAAAAATAAGCTAGACCACAATTACCAAAAGACGAGAATCAACACCTATGGTGGCAAAAAATTTTGCAAGATTTACCAAGAATCGTTCCAGAACAACCAATATCAAAGTTATATCAAAATCGTTTTTCTTCATTCCTTGAGGAGTCTGCATATATTTTAACAAAGGAATTTGTTTATGTGAATTTTGTTAAAAAAAAATCATACAATTTAAAAAGACAAATCTTGACTCGACTTGTGAAACTTGGACGTTAAAATTTGTTTTTCAGACTTGTTTCTGTACAAGTAATTTACATTCTTATTTTTACCTTCATTTTTATTTTAAAACTCGAGAATAATTTTTCTAGGGATAGAATATTGTAGTAGGAATTAGGGTATTATGATCAAATCCTTAATTTATTAGGATTAGTATTAGTTTCTTTTATTAATTAGGATTATGATTAGTTTGTTTTTCAACTGTAAATAAAGTACTTATCTACTTGTATTCACAACTTTTAAATATTAATAAAATTCTCTCATTTGGTATACAACATAGAACCTAACGTAGAACCTAGAAATGCTCGACCAAATGTCATGCCTAGGCTCCCTAGCTTTTGTTTGCCAATACCTATAAGCCAGGATGTGAAAATGGGCTGTCTGCTGCCATCTAACTATCTGAGCTACATCACTGCTGAAACCCGCCAGCATAAATTAGTTCAAATTCTTTTAGTTGTACAGGTTGAGCTATCTCAGTTCCTTACCATTCTCCATATTTGGCTCCTTCAAATTGTTCAAATCCTGATTAGGAGACACGTAACCCTTAATTGCCTGCAAAATGCCTGAAGCCTCAGAAATACCTCCCTCAGTTATGAACTTGTCTAGTTCAAGTGAGTATTTCAAGGCAATTTGAAGTTCTCCTTCATTCAAATCACAAGAAATCATGTTCCTCCATTCTTTTGAGTTTCCTTCCAAGCAAATGCCATGTATCAATGCAACAAAAGAAACAGCATCAGAACAAAGTCCAAAAGCCAGCATTTTATTGCGCAATTGTAAGGCAGTTTTAACCATTCTTTGCTGACAAAGGCAAATGAGAATACAATTGTAAGCAGCAGCCTTTTGCGTCCATCCATCACCTATCATTCTCGAAAAGAAGTCCTCAAACATTGATCTGGAATTTTCATGAAGATTATTTGGTTCTCTTGAAACTGCAGTAGCTTTTGTATTTGTAAACCCATTGACTAGATAATGAAATGCAGCATCATTAGGAGTGCATTTGTTAATCAACATTAGCTCAAAATATGACACAGCTTTTCCAAGCTTAGCTTCTTTGCAAAAGCTTCCTATAAGTATACTGTATGTCACAACACTAGGTTCCAACCCATGAGATCGCATCATGCTAAAAAGTTTTTCAGCCATCTTAGTTTCCCCTTTGCGGCAATATCCATTGATCAAAGAGGTGTAAGTAACAACGTTAGGCTTGCAGTTCTGCTTCACCATCAGTCCAAAGATCTTCAGCACAGCATTCATGTTGTCTTGTTTTACGTATCCGTCAATTATGGTGGAGAAAGTAAATACGTCAGGAACATGATGTGCACGCCGCATTCTATCAATGCATAAAATTGCATTGTCCATCATCCCAAATTTTGAGAAACCTTTGATCATGACATTATATCCAACAACACCAGGGTCTAGACCCTTTTCAATAATGAGCTGAAAGAGTTTCTTGGCCTCATCAAGGTCGCCATGCCTAATGAACCCATCCACTGAAGTAGCATAAACAAATGCATCAGGAGCTATATTTTGGTCAAGCATCTCAGTAAGCATCACCTTTGCCATGGAAAGTTTCCCTTTCTTGAAAAGTCCATTCATCAAAACATTGTAGATATTTGCATCAGGCAAGATTCCTTGGTTCATCATTCTGTCGCGGATTGTCAATGCAATATCGACTTCCCCTGCAACAACAAGTCCATGGATTAAAGCTCCATATGAAATCGTATCAACTTCAAGCCCTCTTGTTGACATCTCAATAAGCAAATCTGTGGCCCTAGTATACTCCCCTTGTTTACAGTACCCATGAACAAGAGGGGTATAAGTGAACTTATTTGGTGCCAATCCTCTTCTTATTGTTTGTTCCAAGAGCTTCTCAGCTTCCTCGACCTCCCCCCTGCTACAGAAATGGTTTATTAGAGTATTACAAGTCACAAGATCTGGTTCACAGCAATTCTCAGACATTTCTTTAAGTGTATCATTTGCTTTAATATCAAAACCGAGCTTATATCGAGCATCAATAATGTTATTATACATCTGAACATTTACACTCAAGCCCCTGTCTTTCATTTCCAACAAAAGAAGATCAATAGCTTCAAACATTCCCATCTTGCAAAAACCATTTACCAAAGAACCAAAAGTTTGTAACGTAGGAATAAATCCTTTCATCTTCAATTTCTTAAAAAGTTTATACGCACTTTCAACCTCACCTTTCTTGCAATATCCATCAATGAGTGTATTGTAAAACACAATGTTGGGTACACATCCTTTCCCCCATCTAGATTCAATCAGCTTTTTACCATCCTCAATTCTACCTTTCAAACATAAGCCCTTCACCATGATAGAAGTGGTATAATTATCCACACAAATGCCATCCCCATTATCTCTATCAATCATTTCATCATACAGTTGGTGTGCAGTTTCAATCCTACGGTGTTTAACGAGCAAATTAAGCAAGGAATTGCAAGCATACATACTTGGAAGAATGTTGTGCAACTTGACGACGCCATGATAAACCTCAAGAGCTTTATCAACCAACCCAACATCCGCATATGCGCAAAGTACATCACTTAACGCTTCACGGGTCGGGATGGTTTCTTTAGCTTTCATTTCTTCGAGTGTGAACTCAATCTCCGGAAACACTCTAAACCTCGATAGTAGCTTTAACAGCGAAGAGTAGGAAGTCCCATTTAAAGAACCGGAGGGGGAATTCTTTGACGCCCAATCAAAGAACTTCAAACCCAGTTCTACATCATTAATTCGGTCTAAAACGAAATGGGTAACGTCTATGATGGGTATATCGGATTCAGTGAAATGGGTTTGAAGGGATTGCTCCCATTTCTCGTGGGACTTAAGAATTTGAATGGTGTCATTAACAAGCCTCTTGATTTCGCCTCTGAAAGGGATGGAGAAGGGGGGAGATGATTTCGGTTTGCAGTTGCGGAGGGGTTTGATACGAGAGAGAAGGGTTTTAGACATGTAGGAGGAATAGATGACTCGAAGGCTAGGTGGAACAACACTCCTGCAGTCTGCTCAAAATTCAAAAATTCACTTTCTGTGGAAGAGTTCTATGTAATTGAACATCGCATACGTAATGTAGTAAACAACTTTAAAAATCTTTAAGCAGATTTTAGTTGATCTCTATTTTCAAAATCTTTGATATTTTTTAAGTTCAAGTTCTTCAATTTTGTAATGATGTAATGATGTGAGTTCTTTTTTCTTTTACTTCTTAAGATTTATATAAATTGTAATCATTTGTCTATTTTTTCTCTAAATTTATGTTCTAGCATAGACATCTAAATATCTTCAGTTTTATTAACTAATTATAACCATTTTCATCAATTTCTATAAATTTTTCAAAATTTTCATCGAATCAAGATCTTATTACTTCCATCGATATCAATATTCAAATATTGGTTATATGTATAGATGTCTATTCAAAATGTTGAGCCCTCCTAAGTCTACCATTGGGTTTTTTTATGTTTGCTACACATGACGAAATGGAGAATAGTTGTATAAAAATTACCTTCTCAGCTAGAAAATATATAATGTTTATGGATGATTTTGGATTAGAAGGATAGAACTATTTTGCCAACAAGATGTTGAAATTTGAGTCCTAAAACACACAATAAGATCTATTAAAAAATGGAAAACGAAGAGTTAATTGTACCAAACCCAAATAGCCTTCTCGACCTTGCCCACAGTCAATCTCAACCTTCATGTGATCAAGTCGACCCTAGTTGCAAGGTTGTCCTAGATCATTTGTTAAAGAAATCCTTGTGCATTTAATGAATTATAAATATTTATATAATATGTCAAACAGAAGCATAATTTAACTCACATAGAACTTATATTATCAATGGCAAAGTCAAAAGTACAATTTTCAACCTCCCAAATGACTGTATAACATGAAATTAATCAATTTTAGAGAAAAGGTGTGTTTTAGCAAGATTTTCTTATTGAAATTTATGAATTTTGACATTGATATTTGGTTAATTTTTAGTCTCTATTAAAAATACCCTTAATTTTGTTGGATTAATAACCATTAATATCCGCTACCTATTTGAGCGGCGTACAGAGCTTATGATGGACCTTCATCTCTATAATTTTGAGTTGAAAGACAATGGCAATTTGCATAACAAAACCTAAACCCCAAAAACCTCCACCAGAAAACGGAGCCCACAACCAATATCCCACTCCAATTTCAACCCTTTCCTCCGCTTCCAGCCCTTTCCTTAGTTCTTCCATTCTTCAGACTCCAATCTCACTTCTTTCTCTGAATCGCCTTTCTTTTCAACTAATCTTATTATTGTCTCTGTTATTTATTTTCTGGATTATTGCACCGCCGTTCTTCACGTTATCGCTGTTTATGCTCACATTGCTGTTCTTCGAGTTTGTTTTTATCTGATTTCGCTTCTGGGTGTGTTTCAATTTGTTAAAAATCACTGCTCCGTTCTTGGATTAGCAGCTGCTTCTTAGTTTTTCAGTTTGTAATTGGGGGCACTGCCTATTTTTCTCAAGGACATGACTTAGATCTTGGTTTTGATGGATGGGTATGTTTCTTCTTCCTGAGGAGACGCCTAGAACATGCTCTCTCTGCGACCCATTCGTAGATTCTGCCATGCTGCTACCGTCATTCCATCTACAGACACCACTGCGGCTGTATTGAATCACGTTCAGAACTCAAAATCTCTCGAGGAACCTGCCCTTGTGAAGCTTAAAGCAGAACGAGACCCCGAAAAGCTGTTCCATCTCTTTAAAGCAAATGCGCACAATCGACTTGTGATTGAGAATCGATTTGCTTTCGAAGACACTGTGTCTCGACTGGCTGGAGCTCGTCGCTTTGATTACATTGAGCATTTACTTGAACATCAGAAGACACTTCCACAGGGACGCCGTGAAGGATTCATTATAAGGATCATAATGCTATATGGTAAGGCTGAGATGATCAAGCATGCCCTTGACACTTTTTATGATATGCACCTATATGGGTGCCTTAGGACTGTTAAGTCTTTTAATGCTGTGCTTAAGGTTTTGATGAAGAGCCGTGATTTAGGAGCCCTTGAGGCATTTTTAAGTGAAGCTCCTGAAAAATTCGATATTGAGTTGGATATTATTTCTGTTAACATTCTTGTTAAGGCGTTTTGTGATTTCGGTTTTTTAAATAGAGCTTATCTTCTCATGTTAGAGATGGAAAAACTGGGAATAAAACCAGATGTGGTTACCTATACGACATTAATTTCGGCTTCTTACAAGGATAGACAATCTGAAATTAGTAATGGTCTGTGGAATCTAATGGTTTTGAGGGGTTGTTTGCCCAATCTTACTACTTTCAATGTGAGAATTCAACATTTGATTGAGAGGAGAAGAGCGTGGGATGCTAATAAATTGATGAAAATGATGAGGAACATTGGGATTATACCGGATGAGGTTACTTACAATCTGGTAATAAAAGGTTTTTGTCAAGCCGGGTTGCTTGATATGGCCAAAAGGGTTTATTCTGCTTTGCATGGGAGTGGTTATAAACCGAATGTCAAAATTTATCAAACCATGATTCATTATCTGTGCAAAAGTGAGGATTTTAATCTTGCACACACAATATGCAAAGATGCCATGAACAAGAATTGGTTTCCAAACATTGATACAATTCATTCATTACTTAAGGGCCTCAACAAGATGGGAGAGGCTGGTAAGGCTCAATTGATCCTATCATTGGCAAGGAAAAGGGTACCTCCTTTCTCTAAAAATCAGTTGGAAGCTTTGAATACTACACTGGCCAATAGCTGAAAAGAGATTTGTAGAATGGTGCTAGATAAAATGTAACAGAAAGCTCAAAAGGAACTCATATTCTTTCTTTTACTTCCATTTGTAAAGTATAAAGCTAATTGGACACTGATTTTTCATGGGGTTACATTTTCAAAAGGTTTCTCTTTCTCTCAGTAATTCAATAAATTCTGTCTCAAGATGAGAGTTCTGAATGGAACAGCTGACATTTACCATGCCCTCTGTGAGTTACTGTGCAAATCTCTCTCTAGTCTCTACTTGGGCAACACAAATGCATTCCTAAGTACACAGAATTTTATCTACAATACAATTTGTTACTAGTCCAACTATTTGTACACATATTTTTACACGTTCTTATTTCTTTTCATTCATTGTCTTTTGGAATTCAATTTGATTTTTAATATTTACTCCAAGAGGCATTTGTAGGGCTTATGTAATGCATATACAGCCAAAAAAAAAAAAAAACCCAAGGGTCATTTGATCATAGTTTTGTTGATGAAGTGCAATAGTGCATATAAGGATTTTATCAATGCGTTTGTTAGGGTAACACTCAGCACATGTAATTTGTTATAGCTTTATTCTTTTGTTAGAAGGTGGATTCTTTGTTGTTACCCTGTTTATGGTATCACATAGATTTTGCTGCTGTGTTATAAAATCAGGCATGCATGGACTTCTTTTGTGATGGCTTTCTAAGTTCTAATAATCTTTGGTCATTTCAGCATCGGTGCTCTCAATGCAATGGCAATGGGCATAAGGGCAAAACCCTTCCTATTGGATATTTTTTAATGTTGTATAGGTAATTTCAAATTTTGTTTGTTATCATTTCTGAACATCATTTTCCAAGCATATGTATATGTATGTATAACCACTCCTTTTGTAGAATTAAAACATCGGTCAGAAAGCATTAGATCATACTTTGTATTGACCTATTCAGATATAGGTGTTGAATTCTTTTAGTATGAATCATTTGTGCTTATTTTGCTCTTACCCTTGCTTTGAATTCATACCTGTTGGAAAAGCAGCAAAGCTTGATTTTAACACGACACAAGTTTTATTATGACACTTCAATCTGGTATATAGACAAGAACTTAATCTGCAAGACGAAGAAAACAAAAGTAGATTGTCAGAAATAATGTGAAATACATGTATATGCACTGTATATGTTGATTATAAATTTAGTGCCCTTTCACTTCTAGAAAGCCAATGCATATTAATAATGTTTTAAGCTCCGTCTGTGTCTCAATCTATCATCTTGGTGTCCACCATTCGGATTTGGTGGAGAATAATAAATTGTGATACAACTTACAGATGGTAGTATGTACATTACGTTTTCCCTTTCGATGGGCTAAAACTAATGTCTATGGACAATGGGGAAGGTTCATTTTGTCTGCTCTGTTGGTTTGACAAGGTTTCTTAAGGTGAGAGGCTGTATTTGAGTTTTCGAGCACCGAACTCAGTTCCACCTCTAATTCTTTTCTGATTAAGTTATGTTACTTGCAGCTGTTTGGGCTGACATTTGATGAAAAACTCGGCAAAAGCTTTTATTTTGGCGAGCATCTTGATTTGTCTTTGGTGATGTCTCTAGTCTTGACTATATCTCCAAGGAATTAGGCAGACAGCAAGAAGAGAGAGAGAGAGAGAGAGAGAGAGAGAGAGACACCATATGAAGTTGAATGGAGTGGAAGAACACATACATAAGCAGTGGCCGTCTGTTCTCTGACTTGAATGTTGCTAGATTCCTTATTTTGGTGCCTGTACCCCTTGCCATAGATTCTGTTCTTTTCTGAGCTTTTTTCCCTTTATATTTGAATGCCATTAGGTGAAAGGGAAATGCTCAAAGGCAAGACTACAGCAATAATCTGCCATATTTTGGGGTAACCCTCTGATGTAAATATTTAAGGGGGAAATTTTTGGTTGATTGAATCTTTCATTACTGTTCTTTTTTATAATAATTTGATGATAATAGAAATTAGTTAATAAAGAGACTTGTAATACTCCTTATCTTGTACTCATAAACAATTCACAACAATAATTTTCAAATACATTTTTCTATTTTTCTACTTTCTTTATTCTTTTGGAGTTTAGGGTTCTAAATCACTATTATTTTCAAATGCATTTTTCTATTTTCCTACTTTCTTTATTCTTTTGGACATTTTTTTCTAATAATTATTATTAGATCATTCTTTTTAATTGTCTCTCTTCTATTCTCTTCTTTGTTTAAAAGTAATTTTACCTTCATTTTCTTTGATTAATGTGTTCTACTTTTTCTAGACTAAAATAAATGACCTATCTATGTGATCTCAAATATAAGTCATGGACAAATTTAAATATATATTGTATGTGTCATGGTTCATTTTTAATTTAATAACATTTTTATTTTTTTATTAATCAATTTAACTAGAAGACTTAAATTCATTTTTTAAATTTATAGATTACAACCTTGGAAACAATTTTTTTGTTAAATAAAATTAAAATTCAAACTTTATTATTACTTTTATTCCTTCAATATAATTTGATAAAAAACAGTTAATTTTTCATGAATTCAAGATTAAAACAATAGTTTATTTTGATCTTTTTCAAATTAGTCTAGTGATAAAAGTCTACCTAAAATTTATTTCAGAATCTAGTAAAATCAAAATATCAAATTATAAAACGATAAATTAAATAAAATTATAATTTTAGTCAAATCTTTATTTTAAAATTAAAATAATATATTATTCTAAACTTTTAGATTTTTTTAAATCTAGCATATTAGAATTATTAAGATGATAAATTTAAACTAATTTAAAATTTAACAAATGATTAAATATAAAAAAAAATATTCCACAAACTCAATATTTAAATTAGAATAATCGAAGTGAAAGAAAATTTAATATAATTAGGTAGAAAAAAAGAAAAGGAGTGTGTTGAAGCCCACAAACCAATTCACCATTAAGGCCCATTTAACGCTTAAACCCTCAGAACTCCGAAGAATACTCTCGTCGCCGGAGGTGGAGCACTGTGAAAACTGAAATGGAGGCAATTCACCGATTCTCCTTCCGTCTCTTCCCAATCTCTCTTTCCGAAAGGTGTCGCAAGCCTTCTTTACTCCCACCTAATTTTCGAAAACTCATCCACAGGCCCATTTCTTCATCGCCCAACATTCCAAAGTTCATTCCCGCCCCCAAAACCTACATTTCCTCTTCAACTTCCATTGCCAAAGCCGGTTGGTTTCTTGGTCTCGGAGAGCAGAAGAAAATGATCTTACCGTCGATTGTGAAGGCTGGTGACCCAGTTTTGCACGAGCCTGCTCGTGAAGTTGATCCTAAGGAAATAGGGTCGGAGAGGGTTCAGAAGATAATCGACGATATGATTTTGACCATGAGGAAGGCTCCTGGAGTCGGTCTTGCAGCTCCCCAGATTGGAATTCCATTAAGGGTCAGTTGAAATTACTCGTGCGTCTAATCCTTACTCTATTTTTTGATTATTTGTTTGCTGTGTGAATTGGAGATGTGAGATTTGGCAGCCGAAGTTGTGATTGATGGGGCTGTGTTGTTGAAATGTCGGTTGAAATTGTTCTCCATTTGCTTGTTATTGGGGCTGTGTTTGATGGGGTTTCGGGTTTCATTGAGTTCTCCAAATGTGACATTTCATTGAAAAACCTTGAATTTGGATTCAATATTAAGTGTTTCGTTGTGCATTTGTTGTAGATAATTGTTTTGGAAGATACTAAAGAATATATAAGTTATGCACCTAAGGAGGAGATCAAAGCACAAGATAGGCGCTCCTTTGATCTACTGGTATGGTTATCTATTAATGAGAAAGCAAATTGAATTGAATTTCTATCTTTGTTTTTTATGTTCACCAATTTTCACTTTACAATTTGTTAGTGCTGTTGAGTCAGGTGATCATAAACCCAAAGCTAAAAAGTAAAAGCAACAAGACTGCGTTGTTTTTTGAAGGGTGCCTCAGGTAAGATGCAGATTGGCAATCCACTTTTCTCTTTTAGTTCTTTCTCTGAAGTGGTTTGCAAAACCAAATTATTGTTTCTCTCCCCTTCCCTTTCCTTCTTCTTCCTTACATGCTCTCGGGTCTCATCTTGCTAATTTGCGAAATGGAAAATGAACTTCCAAAGTACTTGCTCGATCATTTCTTAAAAGTTAGTTTACTTTTTCTCTTTATCCTAGAAAATATGTGTAGCGAATAAAAAATAAACCATCATGAGTTGACCTTGACAAAGGGCTAAGAGGTTATGAGTTCAATTTGTCGTGGCCACCTACCTAGGTTTTAATAACCTAAACGAAACACCTACAAGTTTCTTTGACATCTAAATGTTATAGGATCAAGCGTGTTGTCCATGAGATTAGTCCAAGTGTGCGTAAGTTGGTCTAAACACTCACAAATATCCAAAAAAAAAAAAAACGAATGTGCGAGTGGAATTTATATGCTTCTGAGTCCAGGCTCCTTTCTACAATAAAAATGATGCCACAGTAGCATTGTTTATCTACACGTTGAGATTATAGAACTAATCTCTTCAATGTTCAATTTGACTCAATGTTAAAACATTTATGTGGTTCCAAACCCATGGATAGGCAATCAATCAATCGAACGTAGAAGTTTCTTTTGGATTCAATTGAGTTAATGATCAGTGGCTTGCTTGCTCTCTTAAACAAAGGCACACCACTTTGTGCAAGCTGTTTTGTACTAATATCCACTTTTAACAGACTAACTAATATTAACCTCTCAATTAAAACTTCTAATATGTATGAAAACCAAAGAAGTCGTATTCCTAACGTAAAATGATGCGACAGTAGCGTTGTTTATCTACACTTTGAAATTATAGTTTATGAGAAAGATGAACTGTTTAGTCCCTTCTTTCATTTAGAAAATCTGGTTGATGTGAGAGTATAATAATCTCCAGCTTTCTTGCTCTTTTCTAAGTTTTCCTTTTAACAGATTGTTTCCAGTTGAGGCTGTATCTGAAGTCTATTCTTTACTATCATTGATGAAATCACTATTGTTTTACTTGAGGATTTCTCTCTGCCCTGTGTGTTCTTTCATGTCTTGTCATCCATGATTTATTCCTTTATTTTTCTACCTTGTAGTGTTGATGGATTTAGAGCAGCGGTAGAACGCTATCTTGATGTTGAGGTAGCTGGTTTCGATCGAGATGGGAATCCTATCAAGGTGGACGCTTCAGGATGGCAGGCTCGAATCTTACAGCACGAATGTGATCATTTGGATGGAACCCTTTATGTCGACAAGATGGTGCCTCGAACATTCAGAACAACTGAAAATTTGACTTTACCTCTTGCTGAGGGTTGCCCCAAGCTTGGAGCTCGCTAACTCCAGCCTGCATTGATATTAGCCTTGAGTTCGTTAAGTTTGAATATCCAGACTGGCTTTATATCCAAGTGATAATCATAAAATGCCAAGGAAGGAAACGAGACTCAGAGAATTGGAATTTAGCTGAATTTTTTTATTACATTCGGGCAAGTGTTTGTTTTGTTGAATTGAAATATATACTCTTTGTTTGATTGATCTATGACTGCATTTGGTAGGAATGAAAGCAAGGAGTAATAATTAATTTGAGATTTAAAATTTTTATGAAATTGTAAACCATTGTTATAGTCAATTCAAACGTAGTTTAATGAATAAGACATCTATTATCATCTCAAAGGTTGATAGTTCAATCTTCAATAATTAATACGGAGGATCGAACCATCAACCTTTGGGATGACAATTCATATCTTATCCACTAAGCTATATTTGGATTGACATGTTCATTATTATTTATATATATATATGTTCAAGGAAATTTTACTTGTATGGTTACAATTGTGCAATAATTATTTAGGCTTCATAGCCATTCAACTTTTAGTTTTTAGCTTTTGGGATGAAGTTTATAAACACCTTCCATCCTTGAATTTCTTGCTTTTGTTATTCACCCTCTGCCAATGTTTTCATGAACTAAGCTAAGTTGTAAAAACTTAGAAAAAAAGTTTATAAAAGCTTTGTTTTTTTTTTCTATTATTTGATTGAAAATTCAACGGTTGTATTTAGAAAAGATGAGAACAATAGTATCAATCGAGATGGACATACCTTGTATCATATATTTTGAGCCAACAAAATAGAGGTTCAAATCTAGACGACACACAATGAACTTGAACAAATCAAGATACGTGTGCATGGGTATACATAATATTTAAATACATGTAACAATTTTTTTTAACATAAGGTTTAAATTAAGGCAACTTTTAGTTTTAAGATTAAAGGTATAATATTTATGTAAGTTTAAGATATAATTCAATGAAATTGAAAGCTTAAAGATGGGTAAGAATTGAAAGAATTTCCAGAAACAAGTAGGGCAACGTTGTTTAGATTTAATTGAGTTCCTTGTTTAGAAGGAAAGGTCGTGCTATTTTCCAAAAGCACTTAGTTGGTAATTGGTTATTCTTTTTTTGAGAAACAACAAAGAGCTAACGTAAGTAGATAAACTAAACTAATACCATTTGTCAGAAAAAAAAAAAATTAACTAATACCACATGTATAGGTTGTTGTTATTATTATTGCTGTTGTTATTTTTGTTATTGTGAAGTTTTTTCCAAGGAAAAAATGACGTGTCGTCGTTTTTTATAACTTATGAAGAGATTAAATACTTTACATTATTAATGGTGAGCGTTAAAGCTTTGATGTCACTCTCTTTAACATTAAAAAGAGATATGACATGTCTATTCTCTTTTGTTCTAATTTATGAAGAGATGAGGTTTTCTAAATTGATTAATAGTGAGTTATATACAAAGCTTTCATGTCAATACACTTTAACATTAAAAAATAGATATGAAGAGTGTATGTCTTTTCCCTGATTTATGAATGAAATGACATCTTATTCATTTAATAAGTAACGAGATAGGAAAGTTGTGTGAGGTTTTTTTTTACGTTAAATACTAGTGGTGAGGAAAGATGAAGTTCATTGATGTGGTCACTCTTGGACGTTCCAAGAGAAGGGTATGAAAGATGAATATTTTATAGTTTTAAATTTTATTTAATTAAAAAATCTTGCATATATACTTTTTATTTGTTGGTCCAAATAAGGGAGAAAATAAAAATGCTATTATTAAGTCTTCATCATTTTTTTTAATACACTAATAGTCTTCTGATAGCTTTATGATTATCGTTTGATAGTCCTCCGATAGTTGTATGATTACTGTCTAATAGTCGTCTAATATCATTAATTTTGTCATATTCGTAATATGCAAAAAAATTGGTGTCATAAGCTATTTTTTTCTAAATGTTTTTGTCATTTTATGCAATTTTTCTTATATTTAAGACTATTATTAGTTGTAATATATATTAAATAACATGTATGCATTGAAATGGCATTTAAATAAATTTAAGTCAAAATTTTAAGGACTAAAATAAAGATAAGGTAGAACATAGACTTTTAGTTTGTGTGCGTTATTTTTTGTGTAAAAGTATTCGTTGATTTGTAATTATTGTTTGTATTGTTGGTATTCTCTTTTGGGTAGTCAAATGGGGTCAGGCTATTTATAATACTCATCTAACAATCACCAACGATTAAGTGTAACTTTGGTGATATTAAAGTTGTTTTTATTACTCGAGATATCAAGGTGTTAGACCTAGCAAAAATCTATTATTTCTCAATTGACATATATTTTACAAGCTAAGTTGATCCGCCCTAATATATCCCTAACACACAATATTTTATGCCTCCTTATCTAATTACTTTGGGCCTGGGTCCTGAACATAATTTTAACTTTCCTTAAAACAAATTAGGTAAAATTGAAACATTTCCTTAGAAAGATAAGAACTAATGGCAAACAAAAAGTAAAATCTTAACTTTTCAATCTTATGTGAATTTATTCTCTCAGTTTAAAAAATGTTCCTTTTTAGTTATCAAATTTATAAAAATAAACTCGTTTAAAAGAAAACTATCATAATTTTTTTCCGTTGAAAAGTTGTAAAAGATTAACAAGTTTAAATATTTAAATTTGGTCGAAAATATCAGTAGAAATCGAATGCAATGAAGAAAAATGATTTATTTTGATTAATATTGTTATTAATATATATGGACTTTTTGGTGGGTTACAATGAACACTAATATATAAGTGTAGAATAAATGATGAGAAGGTGAAGTCCATGCTGGTCCCTAATATTTATTTATGTATTCATTAATATGTAGATATGCTAATCTCTCAATATCTCCACATATATCAAAATTGGACCACACTTTCCTCGAATCAATTCCCCAGCCCTTCTTCTCTTCTCTTTTCCCTAAGCTTTTGTTATTGAGTTCGAGGGATGTGATTGTGACGATATGTGCGAGCGCTAGAGAGGATGTATGGTCAGAGACCTCTATCGTTGCGATGCAGATGGAGTTAGTGGGTGTGGACTCTTCTTCATTACTTTCTTCCCTTCCTCAATTATTTATTATATGTCTCTATCATGTAACGTTGGATATATTGGTGGCATGGACAAGGTTCGTTGGGGTTCTAGTCTAGATTTTACAGGGTGGTTCAAATGAGATCCTTTATTTATTGAGATGTGAGTCATAGTCAATAGATTAAAAGATGGTTATATCTTAAGATTTATAGTCTAACACAATAAGATTGTTGAAAAAGAAGGTGGTCAATTTTACTATTTTGAAAGAAATTTTAGAGGTGAACTATCATTTTCTTTTTACAATTTTTCTTGTATGTTCGTCTAAAAACTGAGAAAGTGTATCGTATATATTGAATTTGTGTATATATATATAACCAATTAATACTTCTAAAAACCAAATAAAGTGGTCGTGAATAGGTGAAATATATTTCTTCCGTATCATTTATCAAAACATCATCACAATGCTTTTAATTTTAGGTAAGTGATTGGGTTAAATCTTGGAAAAATGATATCTTTTTAGGTCTCTAAGTTTGGAAGAATATGTACATTGAATGTTAAGTTTTCAGAATGAATCATTTTAATTTTGAAAATCTTTTGATTAGGTTTAAAAATCTCTCAAATAATGAATATTGTTTATTTAAATAATTATATGAAATTGTATTTTAGATCATACCGTTGTGGTTTTTGTCAAGTTTAAACAAAGATTGATTATTTTTGGTTGAATTAAAAATGAAAATAACAAAAATCAAATTTATTCTTAAAAAAAAGGAAAAAAACAAAGTACAAAAAATGTTTAGAAGGATGATGAAAAGTTATAGAGAAAATGATCCTTTTAATTCTTGAGTTTTAAAGAATAAGTGCCATGGTTATTGAGTCTTAAAATGAACATTTTTAATCTATTCGTTTATAAAAATAAACACATTTAGTTTCTGAATTTTCAAAATGTAAATAAGTTGAAAAGATCTCGATAGTATTTTTTGTTTGATTTTTAAAATAATTAAATTATTTTAAATTATATAAAAATAATTAGAGATAATATGATTTTTATAAAATTTGAAAACTTATAAATTAAAAAGGTATACATTGAAAACTCAATAACTATAAAAGAAATATATACTTTTAAAACCTACGGACTAAACCTATATATTCACTCAATTTGGTAGGATTACAACTCATGAACATAGGTATTAAAATTGGCACTCTCTATAGAAACAAATGGTCAACTAATAAAACACTCAAAATTAAGCAACCAAACCACTCAATTCAATAACAATCACAAGAGCTACCACCCCCCATGCTATATTTGGAATTTTCTTTTTCAAAGGTTTGACACATTTTTTAATGTATGCTCAATTTATGTTATAATAAACAATTTCATCCCTACATTTTAATATATATATGTAAAGTAATGACAATCTAGTATTTAAATCTTAAATTTAGGAACAATTTAGTTTTCAAATTTCATATATTTACAATTTGGTTTCTATTTTCAAATTTATTCAATACGGTAAAGGTTTAATTTGAAATTGTTGTAACGTTTTAAATCAATAAATCTAAGTTTATAAACATGTTTATAAACCAAGTTTAAATCTAGTCATAGTCCTTCCAATTATATTACTGTATTCTAAAAAAAACTAAATAATAATAAGAATAAAACTCAACATTATTGACCATAAAGGCCATATCCAACCTACCCATAGTTTAAATGGTCAAACCATTACCTACTTTTCTAAAATTGAGGGGTCAAATATTTAATCCTTTCTTTAATTAAAAAAATATCAACCAAATCAAATGTAAAACACCACATCAAAACTCCACCTTACAAAAGAAAAAGTATTCATTTCCAAATTTAAGCTTAGAGTTGGTAAGAAATATGTAAAATTGTATTTGTTCTAAGTGTAGCCAATAAGTAAAAGAGAACATAGAGAATATTGCATCAAGCTGTGGGACTTTTATTATGAGACAGATGAGCTGACATTATACCCCATATCTCTTTGGGATCACCAAAATACCATATCAACATACATCCAACATTCATTACTCTTTTTTTTTTTCTTTTTCTTTTCTTCTCCTTCAAATTCAATTTGATCTTACTCTCTCTAAATTTGGAAAAGAAAATATATCACCATATCTCAATTTTCTTATCAATTAATTTTCTTTCTTAAATTATACTACTAATTCTATCAAATCTCTTCCAATTTCCCTTGGAGAGTTACAATTAAGGAATATCAATTCCTAATTACTCATTTATATCTTATCAATCAATATTTTCTATAGGTAAGATGCTCAAAAAGTTAAGAATTGATTTAAGAATTAAGATCTAGAAGGGGGAGAGATTGAGAAGGCAAAATTGGGAGAAATTTTAGTTTAATAATTTACACATAAATATTTGAAATTAAACAAACACAAAATACATATTTATATATATATATATATATATTAATTTATACACAAATTACAATTCTAAGATCTAAAAGAGTAACAAAAAAGCCACAAGAACATGATTTTAAAATTAAAAATATATAATTCCCACAAAACCTAATTTCCTTTTTCTTTTTTTTTCTATTTCCAAAACTCTCACTCTTCTCTCACAGACTACGGGCAAAATCGCCGCCGCCGACGCCGGAGAAAATTCCGTTCCTTACCTCGATCTACGCTTACCAGTTTTCGTCCGGCGACTCTTCTTCGCCGGTTTCCCAAACGCGCTACAGAATCCACAGGCCGATAACTTCGGCGACGGTGGCTCAATCGCCGGCGACACTTTCCCAGTTCGATAACCACGCCCACCGTTGGATCGGCTCCTCTCGATCGTAATACTGATCGGCTCCACTGCCGCCGCCGACGTCGCCGTTGACTTCCCTTGATCTTGATTCTCTTCCGATTCTTTCTCCGATGTCGTCGCCGTTTGCTTCAACTCGCCGGACAAAAACCGATCGTCCCAAACTAATCCCGATGAGCCTTGCCGCCGGAATGAAACTGCAGATCTCTGCAAACCCTCCATCGCCAAAAGCTTTTGATTGAATTTTTTTTTTCTTCCCTCAAAATGAACAAAGAATTTTGCTCAGTTTTTTCCCCCTTTTTGCTGTTTGAGAGGCTTCTCTATGATATATAGGAAGAGAGAGAATAAGAAATAATTTAATTTAATTAATAGAGAGAGAGAAAAAAATTGTCACATAATGTGACAACTTACTCAACATCCATTCTATATTATCTCTTTTTTCTTCTTTTTTTCCGTTACATTATTAATATTTTAATCAATGTGGATTTGGTAGTAGAAAATCCAATTTAGTTTTTAATTAACATTAAGTTAAAAAAAAAATACTAATTTGGTTTATTTTACTAAACTATTAAAACTTTAATCAACCTCAAGACATTTTCATCCATACTTTTACATGTTTATAATCTCAACGTCGGTGATCTTTTTATTATATGATAAAAAAATTATGAAACATTGATAACGTATAAAATATTTATTTTTGATTTAAAAATCTATCTTTATAGTCACTTGAGCTAACTACATGTTAACAACGGTAGGTCATACATAAAATATCAATTTATTATTATATAATAAAATAATATTGTGTATTTAAATGGAAAAACAAAGACAATTTGAAGTTTGATTCAACTTGTAAATTAAAACTATAAACTCAAATGGAAACTGTTATATAAAAAATTGTTAAATTTGTAATTTAGGGAAAAGGGCTCAAAAAACACAAGAAAAATTGAACATTATCAGCTTGATGTTTGATCACTGATGCTCATAAAACCATTGAGTTGCTTTGCTTCGAGTGATCAATACCACTACTTGAAGTGACAATTGATGTTATCCACTTGATTTTGCCCCTACTTTTATTCCTAATGAGAGTGAATAACAAGTACTTGCCATGGCCTAGTACGAAAATCCAATGACACCGTCAAGTAATATATCCTCTATGGTAATCTTAGGCACTGCTAGACACTCCGTAGTGCTACTAGACACTACTGCCTAAGTCCCACATGTTGTTTCTAAGCTTTCGGATATATGATAGTTCAATTAAATATATAAATTAGAACATTAACTAAATTACTTCTAGATGTAATTTCCAATTATGAAAATTACTTTTAAACTTAGAATTCAATTTTTACATAAATTTAAAGTCATAAACTCTTTTAAGTTTCTTTACCAACTACTCATGAACAAATCCCATTTAAATAGAACATTCAGAACAATCTAAATAAGCAACTGTCAACCTATTGAAGAATTTCTTCTTCTTGAAAAATTAAAAAAACAAATATTTTGACCATTATAAAAAATTAATATGACATTTTTTTTAAAAATATACTTTAAGCATATAAAATAAAGAAAGTTCCTTTTTATCCTATACTTTGAAATTATATAATAAAAACATGCTTCGAGAAAAAAATTATAATAAAAATATTAAAACGGTGGGTTTTATTTATTTATTTAGAAGGACATGAATCATGATGGTGGGTTCTACTAAAACAAAGCTTTGGTTTCTAAAGTTTCATGTGACGATGCATGTAATTAATAATAATGTTTAATAATTAGAACAAGGTTAAATTCAAAATTTTAAAAAAATTAGGGCGGTTTTATAAACAAATCATTTAATAAAATCTTTGTAAATAAAAACTATTTTGGAAAGTTTTATTAAATTATATATTGACCAAAATCTAACTTATTCTAGATCATAGGATAAAAAATTGAATCTAATAAAATATAATAAATATATTAAATATAAAATTGAAAGTTTAGGGTAGTAATCGTTTAGTTTTGGTTTTTATTAGTTCTTTGTATTTAATTTATCTTTTCATAATATTTTTACATGTGTTTTTGTATTTTTAACTAAAATACTTCAATAATTCTGACCTAAATTTTAGAAATAAAAACTACTTTTTTTCAGTCAAAACTTAATTTGGTTTTTTTAAACACTCTAAAAAACTAATTAAGGAAACAAATAAATCAATATATTGAAGTATGGTTCATAAGTTTAAATTAAAAAACTAAAGAACAGATAGTATACAAACAAAGATGAGATGGTCAAATTTGTATGCCATATATCATTTAAATTTTATCTCTTTCAAATTTGTTTGAATATTATTATTAGACACAAAATTAAAACTTTAAAATCAATATATTAGAAATAAAATTAAAAACGTAGAGATTAAATAACTTCAAACTTATTATGTTCTAAATATGCAATTAATGAAAAGCAAAAAAAAATAATAATAAAATAAACTTCATTATCGACTTTTATAATAAACTTTTAATTTGTTGATATCCGACCTCATAAATTCTACTAATTCATTCACTAATTTTAACAAAAGAAAAACTACATTTTAATTTTCATAAAATAAAAATTTGAATAGACACGAATTAACTATTTAATAACTTTGCTAAAATTCATATATATATATGTTCCTTCATTTATCAAACACATAAAATAAAATGTCTTCAACTTAATTTCTCAAACAATTAACATTATAACACTATATAGTGTTAGAATCCAATTTAATCAAATTAATTAAAAGTTTAGGGTTAAGGTTGCATTTTCTCAAAATAATAATAATAATAATAATAATAATAATAATAATAATAATAATAATTGTTTTTCTTTTTTAAATATGATTTATCGTTAGGTTTTATCGTCCACCAGTGCTGACCCGTACGTTTTGACAATCTTACCCTTGACGCGAAACCGGCCAGCCACCTTGTTTTAATCCTTACCTCATTTTTTGAATTTCTTTCAACATTCCAGATTCTACCCTTCCAATTTCATTACACCCAATTAACACTTTTATTTCAAGGACAATAACAACTTTTTGATTTTTTAATTTTGAATTATCGAATTCTTTTATTTTATTTTATCATTTAATATTTTAAAAATTATTTGAAAAGTTGTTTTTTTGGGAAATTACCAAAAATATATGCGATAAATCAACTTAATTATTCTTTAATCAACATATTCAAATACTAATGACACATGAAATCCAACTCATGCCGATGGGACCCAATATTTCTTATATTCTTTTTCCCTTTTTAATTCACACATGTTTTATCCCATCCCATGCTCATGTTTCCAAATATGTTAATACAATAATTACTTGATGACATATTCATATTATATAAACAAAATTTAACCCTTTTTTATAAAATAACTTAATTGAAATTTTTTAATACTCCATTAGTAAATTTAAAATTTTTAATTAAACAAGAATCAAAATTATTAATATTTTGGTTCAATATACTATATTTGAAAATCTTGCTATAGATTTTAAAAAGGATAATTTATATTAAAATGATTTAAACATTACTAAAAAAAAACCTTTATTATGGCAATAAGTAGAAAGTAGTAATTTTTTTAAAAATATAATTTTGTTGCTAAGCTCATTTAATTTTTTTTAAAAAAGAAATGACTTAAAATTGAGGTTATGCAAAATCATGAAGAGTAATAATATCCAAGAATTAGAAGAGTGGAGTGGTTATTTAAATTTTAGGGTAGGGAACTTATTACATAAAGATTCATGATACTTTGTCCCCCAAAACATGTGCACAACTATTTTTTGTCTTAATTTCCCCATTTTCTCATCATTAAAATCAATTCATTTAAACTTTTTATCAATGCCCAAATTAATATATATGATCATTTTTAAACAAAAGTAGATGAAATGTATAATTGAGTTATTTATTTTGGTAACCAACCATTGAATGAAGATATCAAACATGCAAAGACAGAATTAGAAAACTTAGCTAGTCACACGTTTGTTTTAGGTAAACCAAAACTACACTCTAATTATCGAAATTGTTAAAGCATGAATAAATTTATTCTCATTCTTTCGGGCGATGTCAAAACTAATAATACCATTTTAATTTTAAGTCTTTAATGTATTTTGGAAGTTTGTTTAAATTTAGAAATATACTTTTAAATATACCTAACTCGAAAAATTGGCTAAATAACATGAATACAATACCTCGTAGGATTATATTTTACATAACACAAGTCAAGATCTTTTAGTGAGATGTTGGAGGATAGGCATTAAAGACATACAAGATTGTAACGTTATGAAATTTGAAAGATTGAAACTTTATACTTAAAATGGATGTCTTTTAACTTAACTTAGAGTCAACAAATTAATTTAAGGGCTAAAAGATGCATGGTTAATTATAAAAAAAAGAAAAAAAAAAAACAACAATAAATAATAAATATATAAGACTAATAGAAGAATCTTAATTAAAATTGAAGATCACAATTTATTGAAATAATAAAGATAGAATAGGGTTTCATTTTCAAAGATGGCAACTTCACCTTGTGAATGTGAGGTTGTGTACATATAGAAGTCAATGGGGCATGAAAAATTATAGAATTCAATGGGTTTGAACATATAGAATTTTCATCCCCACCCAAATTAAAGCACCAAAAAAGTGGGATCAAAATGTCAAAATATTAATTGTTTTTTGGTCCACATCACTTAAGGGGCAAAAAAAAAATCATAATTATTAGGGGTTGGAATTTTTGGTTAAACTACCATTGATTATACAATTTGACAAAACATATTGTTTGGTTATGTAATAATGTCCAAAGCATCATCATAAATTTGCAATTATAAATACAAATAAAAATGTCACACTCTTATCACACCATCACATCACTAACGTCTTGATCAAATTTCAATTAATTAAGAATACATACGTATTATCAACCAAAATATCAAAAGTTTGAATCTTTAACAACAATGAAAAAATAAAGTCATTTTTTTTTCTTATTTATGAGTAAAAATCTTTGATATATACTAATGAATTGTGTCAATTAATTTGAATACATTAGGATTTTATAAACACAAAATTAAAATTCATTAAATTTTCTAAAGTTTATAGATTTATTAGACATTAACAACTAAATTTGAAATTTAATTAACCCTAAAAAAATTTAAAGTTCATACGCGACTAATTTAAACATGAAAGCCAATAGTATAATAGAAATGCAGTTTAAAAATCAAATGATATAATTATATCATATTAGTATCATGCCATAATGCTCAAATAAAGAGTAACTAAAACCTTGATAATAATGAGATCTAGCTCAACTGCTTAACAAGTATAAACACTCGGTTAATAGATCAAAGGGTCCGAATATTCCACTCACATGTTATTTAAAACAACAAGAAGAAAGAAAAAAAGAAAGATTAAAAAAGTTAAACAGTTAAACTACAAATTTGATCTCTATGATTTGGAGAAAGAGTTCAATCCATATGATTTGACAAAAGTCTCATAAGTCATAAACAATTCTTAACGAAGGGACGATTTAAGAAGGTTTAATTAAACCATAGGAACTAAAATCCTAACAATAAATTATAATGACTAAATTGCTAACTTTGTCGGAACAAATTTGTGATTTAATCCAAAATTGAATTATGAAGGGTGTGTGGTAGAATGGTGGGGGCAAATATACATGAAGTTTGGTGAGAAAAGTAAAAGAAATGACAAAGAATTGTGGTTGTGAATATGATTTTATGCTATTGAATTTGTGTACTTTTTGGAGAGGGGGTGATGGGTGAACTTGTTTTGGTAAAATTATATGTAATTTTGAAGAGGAAAAATAAAGGTAACAAAAGATTTGAGACTTTTTGGTCATTTGAATCTTGAAAATTACGGGACTGTTGGGTAGTTTGGTGGGTGATGTTCTTTTCATTAATTAAAATTCTATTAGGATTATTATGTAAGTGAAATAAATGTTAATAATTAATAATACATATATATCCATTTTAATTGAGTTTTGGTGTTTTCTCCCCTAATTAAAAATTTGTTGTTGAACTTTTATATATATATGTAAGAGTCTCATTGTTATTAGTATTCAAGTGGGAGATGGAAATTTTTGACAAATTGATCATCAATGTCATACTAATTAGTTGTATGAAAAAGAACATATAATATTTAAATTCTATTTTGATTCTTAGACATATCTTATTTTATTTTGGTTTCTAAATTTTTCTAAAAAAATTTACTTTGTTCCTCATTCTTTAGTTTGTTAACTCTTTAACTTGTGATTTCTATATTTAGATGATTAAGTTCTAGAATATTATCCTATTGATTAAATTGATAATAATCAAGAAATCGTAATCTTTTTTATGTCAACATTGAAACATAATCAACAAACTTGAATTAAATAAACTCAAATTAATTTTTTTTTTAAAACTCAAACTTTCTACGTGGCCTACCCGACTCTCACCCTTTATTTTTTTTCAAATTGGAATAATCTTGAAGAAAATTATGAAAACATGGAGTAAAATGAAAAAATAAAATAGAACTAACGTATTGATATATTAACATCTATGACATAGTAAAATAAAGTAGAAAATAAAATAAGTACAACCCGTGTATAAAATAAACTTCATGAAATTAAAAAAAAATTCCTACTATGACAAAACGTCGAAAAGAAAAAGAATTGAGACTAAGAGAAAGAAATACATTGATGTGATGTATTGATGAAATTGTATCTAACTTAAGTTGGTTTATAGGATTGATGCAATCTCATCCCACCATTGACACTAACTAATTTCTAGTTATGGACTAAATCATTAGCATATAAAAATTTGGCGAAGGTAGGATTTTTTTTGTCTAAAGAAATCATTTGTTTGGGCGAAATTTATGATTTAATGTAATGTATATAATTCAGGAGAAAAAGGAGGAGAGGAAAAAGACAAAACAAATGGCGCCAGAAGGAGGAGGACGAGAAGGGCAATGAATTTCATAGCAACTCAAAGCAATTGGATCTTGTAAATTGTAGCTATTCTTTTGTCCTTTTTTATACTAATCGAATCTTTCTTCTCATTAACCTCTGAATCTTACTAAACTTTTTTTAAAGCTCTCCTGATTTTCAATTTTTAATTCTCGCCGATTTTTTTTTCAGAATCTGCGGCGATTTGTTCTCTTATGATCTATTGGGTTTCTCTTTCCTTGGAAAAAACGGTTGTTCTTTAATGGGTTATTTCAATTTCTTTTGTTATGTTCGCCATTTTAGTTGTTTTGTGTCAATGATTTATGTATATTTTTAATTTTGATGTCGGGGAGTTCTGTATGGGCTATCTAAAATTTGAAAATCGAAATGTATAACCTTTTGCTTTCGTTACAGAAATCGAATCCAATAAAAATAGTGTTCTCACATGCTTGTGCTCAACTCTGTTTAGTTTTGGCAAAGTATTTAGGAGTGTAATTGTCCACATCCAAAAAGTTCTAGAAAGTGATGAGATGGATAGCCTTTGCTATGTATAAGGTTTCAAGTTGTTTTACTTAGAAACATTTTAAGCTTGTATTGTGAACTCTTGTTTAACTTCTCTTCTATATTCTCTAGTTTGAGAAATGGAAAAATGGTGTGAATGGCAAAAAAGCTTTGAGAGAATGATTTTGTAATTGGCATGGGAGAGAGGTTTTTGTGTGATTATAATAATTTTTCATATAGTAGATTTATTTTTTTGGTTTGGAGTCTTCCATGTTAATTCTTGTATTTCCAGTTTTATTGTTTATTTTACTTTCTCTGCTATACTTATGTTCATCCATGCAGTAGAAGTGAGTTTTTTCTCCAACATACTCACACTTGCCGGTTTGAAAAAAAAAACCTTGGCGAGTAGTTTGTGATATTATTAAAAGGTTATTCATCATTGTTTCTAAAAGGTGGGTTAAATGACATTTTGGACATGAAATTTAGGGGGTTGCAATGTGTACAAAAATTTGACCATCAATGGGGGTTGCAATGCAACTTGGGGTTTTAAAATTGAAATAAATTTTACCACATTCTATCAATTCTGTGTTTGTTCCCCATCCCACTCAGTTGAAGTTAAAATAATGCTTCCTTTGACATTTTCCCCACTAGATCACATGCCTTAGCTCTAGAATGCAGACAAAGCCACCTTCAGCCTTGGATTTTACTAACAAGTCATTATAATAAGCCATGTCGCTAGCTTTTAGTGTATGGCTTGAAGCTGAGATTAAACACTTCTTTTTCTTGTGGCAACTATGGTGGCATGACCTTGTGAATTATTAGGGTATGGTTTCATTCATAGATTCATATGGCAGGTGACATTTTCAGATGTTTGTTTGTGGAATTTTTGTTTCATGTTAGGAATCAGAATGAGATAAGCTAATTTTTGGCAATGTTTGAAAACAATTTTGAAGCAGTTGAAATCACTTTTTTTCATGTTCAAAATCACTTCAAACATGCTTTTAATTATTATTCAATATCAATTTTGATATTAAATTTTTTGTTTAAACGTGTAACCATAACATTAACCTGATCTTGAATGATTAATGGTATGTTGGGAAATGATTTTAAACTTGGAAGAAATTGATTATAACCATTTCAAATCACTCTCAAATATGCCCTCAGTCAACTATCTGTTGGCTATTTTTCTTTTTTCTTTTCTCGACAATTCAGGCTTGAAGTTGAAAGAAAAGTCGGGCTTGGAAGTGTTATGGACAAATTATTGCTTGAATGGTTTTGAAGTCCTTTACTATACTATTGAAGTGGCTCTGATGTATAATACCAAACGAATTTGTTTTTTGGTCTTCTGAAATTGTTTCTTTCATGGCTCTTCACAAGCTATTCCATCTAGCTCATGGGGAAGCTATTGGCTGATTAGAAACTTGTCTAGAGTCAAAGGCATACAGCTTAACATGATATTGTGCAATAAGAAAAAAGGTTTGTTGGTTACTTAAACCATTTTTACTAGATCAAAATTTCAAAGTTTTTTGGGACTTACTGACCTTCTCGTTCTTACAAGATCAATTTGTCAAAGTTTTAACATTATTATGTTTGGTGAACCAATATAAACTCCAAATTGTACCCTGATTCTAGCATAGTCCTTTCGAATAAGACATACATCCTTTCATGACTTCTTTAGGTGAACTGTAATGGACCTTTTATATCTTCATTGTAATTTGAGAGAGCAAGCTGGGCATGGGGTAGGCAAGTACACCAGATTGTAGACTTTTTAGAGATCAATGTTCACTGCAATATAGTAAGTTTCATTGCATACAAAATAAAGAAAATAGTCATGCTATTCTTATTTTTAGAATTGAAGAACTCACATGTATCAAAGTGTCTAATTTGATTTAGATGCAAAAGGAGCAAGGCTTGGTTGAAGAAGCAGTCCTTTTATTGGTAAGTTATGTACTCTTTTGCCTCTAATTGAAGAACACCCATCAATCCAAACCCATTCGCATTTATTCTTCTCTTTTCTTTCTCTCCAAACTACCATTCCATTTCCTAGCTCCTTATACAAGCACATAACCTCATTGTTCCATGCACATTTGGTGTTTATCCAGCTTCCATTGCTTCCTCCGACAAGTTTTCTTCCCAACTCATTTGGCACCTTCTCAACCAGCACCCACACATCCCCATCTCTACACTCCCAAACACAGGCGTCTTCACCACATACGCCACCAACTATTGTTAGCCTTCCATTTCGAGATGTAAGTGCAGCAAATTCAAGTCGATCAGCCATTGGCACCTGCAATTCCCTGCAATTGTTTGAGTCAATATCAAAGCCCATCACACTGAACGCCCTTGCGGAGGTTATCCAATACAGAATCCCATTAGAGTACACACTCTCATTATGAGTCCAGACTGTTAACCTCACAGCAAATTCTACTGGCAGTGATCCTACGATTTCCCATGAGTCGTTTCTTGAGTCATACATTTCCAACTTTGATTCGTATGTGGTGCCACCTTGTGGTGCAACGGACATTCCCCCTGCTACATACACCTTGAAGTCCGGAATCTGAGAGTCTTGGCTTGTATTTTGTATCACAACTCCCACAGCTGGATTAGTTCTACTGATGTTTGGCCTTGGAAGATATCGAAATTGGGTAGTGAATGGATTGCATAGGATCAATTGTAGAACAACAGAACTTATAGATCTTAAAAAAAGAAGACTACCAACTGTTGCAATTGGTTTAACTAAATCAGGAAGGAACTCAAGTGAGAGCTTATGCCAATTGTCAAGAATTGGATTATGAGCAAAACATAGCTTGTGTGCTCGCAATGGCAAGGCTATGAACCATGAAGGATGACTCTGCGATAGAATTGGCTCAGTGTTCAAAGGGCACGTATCGATGCACTCATGCCAATGCTTACAAGCTGATCTAGCTCTTGCCAAAGAATCTGGAGATAGGAAGGAGAAGATGTTGGCAAGGAGATCAAAAGGAAGACTACTCCACATGGTTGATGAAAAGAGAGAAGTTTTTTCATCAAAAGGTTAGTAAATTGTCTATGTGCAATGCAGCCACAACTTATGATTGAAATGCAATTATTCAAGGTGAATTATTGAAATGAATGATATATGTGCATTGATTTGTGTGGCCTGCCACTTGAACTATGATCTGTATGGTCTGACCCACATGGGAATCTCATTTATTTATTCGTTTCTTTTCTGAATCAGGCATTTTGGTTACTTTTTGATGCATACATTAGAAAACTTTGGTCCTTACAAGAGCCCAAAGGGCAGTTAATATGTCTTTGACATACACATAAAATATTTCTGCTACTTTCTGCTTTAAAACCAATCCCACCTTATACCCTTTGAGAAGAAAATTTTGTTCTTGTTTATGTGTTTTTCGTTCTTTTACCATGGTTATGCGGTTCCTACTTAGAACTCAACACAGTTTCCTTTAAAACATATCATGTTCAAGTAAGGTCATAGTTATGCGGTTCCTGTCATATTAATCTTTATTGGTTGCCCTTTTTTTATAATATCTAAAAGATATGTATCTTTGATAGATGAAAACCAAATTAATACGTGACTACGACAAATTTAGATTTTGGATTTTGATGTTGATGTTGTGATTATCCTTTGATTATCTTTGGCTCTTTGACGCTTCTTTCCTACCATGTTTCGTTTACTTATTTGCTAGGTTGGCTGAATTGAACATGAGATGATTCAACTATGTTCCACTAATATTGTTTATTATAATTACTAATATTTTGTCCACATTTAAAGTCATTTTTTGACTGAGTTTACTTCACAACTTTTTTATTTTATATTTATCGTTTTTCTATTCTTATCTCCTATATCCTAACGAGAAAAAAAAAATTAATATATACATATATATGAATTTGCATAGGATTCTTTTGCAGGTTAGTTAAAAAAGTTTTGTCCGTACGTTCTAGCTGTGATTTGTAATTTTCACTCAAAATTACAAAGTACAGAACTTTGTTTGTTTTTATGCAATTTTGTCTTTGAGCTGCAAAATGCAATGGAGAGGACCCGACCATGTTCTGTCTACCTCATAGTTAAAGTTTAAAAAACGTGTACTATACCAATAAGTTTTCATCCAAATATTTTAATTGATATTTCTATATTTTCGTATACTTAACATCAACTCGACATGAGTTGTAAAATCTACAAAACAAAATGTAAACATGTTAATTTGTTTAAAAGTTTTAAAATATTTATTTGCTAGCTTAAATTTTTGTTTTGATCATTTTTTTCTAGAAATGTTCGTCAATATTGATATTTCTACAAAAGTTTGTGCAAAGTTTAGACCAAGACATTTTTATTGACACCAATATTTTATACTCTAGGTTAAAATGATTAAGAAATTTTATATACAGATATCAAATGTGTATCAAGTATGTACCAAATGTATCAAAGTGGATATCAATAGTTTATCAAGCATATGTTAACTGTATCAAGTGTATCACGTGGGTTGATTTTTTTTTTGGTCATTTTTGCAAAAGTAGGTAAGTCTATTCTATGAGTTTAATTTTTTAGACTTATTTTGGCATACGTACAAGAAGCTCATATATTAATTATTATATCTCAAAATTCGATTTGGTATTTTTCTTAATATTTTTCCACTTTTTACAATAAAACTTAAAAAATGTTTTTCTTCTAGTTTGGAATAAAAAAATTGAGACCAATTACTGCTTGCTACGATATTTATAAAAATAATGACATAATTATAAATAATTGAATTTATGACTAATTAAAAGTTGATATGTGTTGCTAAAAAAAATTGAAAACATAAGTTTAGCTAATTCCAATAATACGTTGAATCAAAATAATTATTCTAGTTTTAATTAAATATTATTATTTGGAATAAAGTGCAATTGAGGTCACAAATAGACTTAATTTCACACAAATATTAAATAAGATTCAAATCCATTTAGTTGAGCCTAAGATGATATCAAATCCACTAAACTTACCAAAAACTTTATAAATAGAGAAATTGTATTAATTTGTGAGGTTTATATAATTTTACTCCGAGACTAGAGAGAATTCTTCCAAATCAATTTCGGAAGCTTCTGTCTATCATCGAAACTCGTTTGTTTCTTTAACATGATAGAAAACTTATATTGATAAATAATTCATTTCACTATATATTTGAACAAGTCCGAAAAATATATTTGAAAATTTCTTTAGGGCCTGTATAGAATAAATTAGCATTTAAAACATTATTAAAAATGGTATCAAACACAATTTGGAAAGAAAAAAAAAAATGGAATCTTTTGTTTGGAAAGTTCTGCCTTGAAGTCAGTCACCAAAATCCTGATCCACGTTTGTTTTATCATCTCTTTTCCGGTGGAAAAAAGAAAAATGGACGATCTATATTCTACAGGGATCTTCACCAAAATTCGGATAAATGCTGTCTGGAAGCACGAGAGTCTGTCGAAGTGGACAAGTTACTAAATTTATGTGAGATGGATGCTGTTGTTCGAACAACAAAGATTCCTTCCACTTCCACTTGCTTCAACTCCCACTTCCCCATCCATTTCTGAATGATTTCTTTTCCCAAAACCCTCAAATCCAAGAGATTGTTTGTATTTTCCTCTTTTTCTTGCCAGTATCTATCTTTCTGCTTTATCTCTTGGTCTTTTTTGCTTTGATCTTGAGAGAAAGATAATGGGGTTTTGTTTTAGGGATTGATATTCTGTTTTTCCTCCATTTTGAATGCCAGAGAGGGGGGCTTCCTCCTGTTTTGTTTGCTGATATTGCAGGTAATTTCATTATTCAATTGACCCAATAACGAGTTTGTTGTTCTTGTGATGGGAAATTGTTGACTGGGTTTCTTATTGTTGAAACCCAGATGTTTTTGAGGATTGACAATGACTTTCCAGCTTTTAAGCAGTCAATCTTGTATATCTGCTTATGTAAATACTCGTAGAATTCAGCTACAATGGAGGTTCAATCCTGTTCAGGCTTTACCACCATCAACTCTATTGCACACTGATGAAAGCGAACATTTTCCAGGATCTAAAAAGACCTCTGGGTTCAGCTCAGTATTGAAAACGAATAAAGATTCAACTAGTATTTTGCTAAGTCAATCAAATACAGTGGGTATATTAGGAGGATCTTCTGTGAATTCTACTGTAAACTTCTTGGGAAAATTAGTTAAATGGAGTACCAAAGATGGAGAATCTCAATCTGGTCTCCCTTTTGTTCTTTGCTCTGATCCAACTCTTAGTAACGAGCTCCAAGTGTTTGATAAAAGTTGTCACCCAGTTCTCAACTACAAGAGTGAGGATTTAGGATTGGACTCTGAGTTAGTAGTGGAGAGTTTGAAGAGTAAGAGAACTTTTCTCGAGAATTCAGGTGCTCGTTGCATTGTAATGCCTTGCCACATCTCTCATTTATGGTATGAAGATGTTTCAAAAGGGTGTCCTGTTACCTTCCTTCACATGGCTGATTGTGTTGCTAGAGAACTCAAGGAAGCAAAGTTGAAGCCACTCGAAGCTGGGAGTCCCTTACGGATTGGAGTTCTTGCAACCAATGCAATTTTAAGTGCAGGGTTTTATCAGGAGAAACTGCAGAATGAAGTAGGCATCTCTTCATTGTTTTTGAATTTTATACTTCATAGCTTGAAGATGTTATTCCAGTTTTTGAGTCATTTTAACCATTAGGGAATCATCCTTGAATATATATGTATATATATGCAGGGATTTGAGGTGGTTCTTCCAGACAAAGCAACTATGGAACATACTGTAATTCCTGCAATTGAGGCACTAAACAGAAAAGACATAGAAGGGGCAAGGAATTTACTAAGAATTGCACTTCAAGTTCTTCTGGTGAGGGCTGTCAACTCTGTCATCCTTGCCTCTGATGATATAAAGGATATTTTGCCCTTAGACGATCCCCTTCTTAAGAGATGCATTGACCCAATGGACGCATTAGCAAGGTCCACTATCAATTGGGCACAATGTGCTGAATAAGGTATTTGGTCCTAATCCTCTTCCTGTTACACTTTTCAAGATCTCAATTTGTTGTAAATTTGTTTATCCTCAGAACTTTGCACAAAAAAAAGTATCAGGAAATATGTTTAAAGTTAGCATTGTTTTAAATTGTCGAGTTATGAATAATGTACGAGATAGTTAGAACTGCTTGATCATCCCACGTGACCTCTCTCGCATTTCATAGCAGAAGGAAAACCATTAATCATGTAGAATTAGAAATATGAAAATTATATGAATACTGGTATACTGATGTTCTTCTCCTTGTTAGTTTCAGCCTGCAATTTACTTCTCATTTAGGTAAATACTATTCGTTTATGAAAAGGTTATGACCCTATATACAGTTAAAAAGGACTTTTTGGCTCTTCCACTTTTCTCAACCTTATTGTCTTATTGGTCTCCTCATAAAGGAACTCTCTCCGGGCCTTCAGGTTTACCTTGGCAACTGGCCATTTTATGTCGGGTTGCTCTTGACAATAAGGTGATATGGTAATCACATTTTTCATTTAGACATCACGAGTCCATGGAAAAGATGGGAACCAAGCTCATCAAGTGATGTAAATAGATCAGTGGGGAAAAAGTGTTTGATGATGATGCTGATACTAGTCTTAGTCGATGCCCCCCCCCCCAATAATTTTTTTTTTCTAAACTAATAAATCGATCGCCTCCAAAATGACAAAAAAAATTAATTTAAGATGTGTAGCGAGATTTTTGTAAAATGAATTGATGAATTGCTGTTTACTTCATCTTCTCACCCTATCAATAGAATCACTTTGAATAACATGGACTGTGATTGACACATCATTATCAACAGTTGGTTGAGAATTATTGTACTCAGGAAGTCGAAAGTTTGCAGTTGGGGTTCCCTCATGAATTGGAATGTTTTGTGGTAATGGTAAGATGGAGGTAGGGGGCAACAATGACTATAATAGAACTGCACAGTTGTGGATCATCTTTTTTTCTCTTTTCCAGTTACTTCTGTGAGTACCCATGCTAGCTTAGACACATCTTAATTAATCTTATGAAACAACATGCATGACCTTGCGACATTTGAATGCCAAAAAAATTGACTAAATAGGTGGTCACCATGGATTAAATTCATTTTGTCCAATATCCATTATTCCATTTTCGTATCTATGAGTGTGATCTTTTGATCACTATGTCAATCTACGATAATAAAATTGTTCTGTGTTCTTTCTCCATGCACATGTGTTTTTTTATCACATGAGCAACGTTTTACCGGATGGATCAGGCTTATGTCATGAACGAAGCTTACATTGCTTGTTCATTTCTCTTTTCCCTTTGAGAGGTTACATGCCTGGTGATTTGGTAAAAGTTTAGGGGATGGTTTGGCTTGTGATACATATTAATCTAGGTCTTTGAAGCCAGAAGTTGGAAATCCTCAAATTCGTGTTACTTGTGGTTGAGTTGTGAAGAAAAATGAGTAACAAAAATTGAAGTTCGTATACTCCATGTTTCATTGGTGTGCTTTTTTACCATATGATACATGCTTTTATGATTGCTGAGTTATTTTCGCATTAGTAGGAAACTTAACCTACAAACTAAACACAAGCTTTACAAAAGGCTTTTGGCTACTTCTGAACAAAACTAAATTAAAAATGGAAGAAAAAAAAATCATTGCAGCTAACCTTGTATCAATTTCTCCTAATTTCGTTCAATATTCAATACACTAATCCACATTGCTCGTCTCTCTGTAACAACTCTGTGCTCCATGCTCTATGATCTTGTATCCTTGAATTAAAAGAGCTGTTGAATCATACATTTAGTCCACTCAAATCAAATTTTTGGTGAATTTCTGTAACCTTCTACTTTCGTACTCGTCAAATCAATACGACTTAGTAGATAGCATGAGTTGAATGCTTAAGTCCATTGGAAGTGTATCTTAAATGGTATATTCAAGTTTTAAGAGTTAATTTATATTATTTATTCAAGAAAAAATTATACTTTAGTTCTCTAAGTTCAAGGTTAGTTGAATAATTAATCAAAATTGACCTAACTTTAAAACTAGTAGTTTATTTTTCTTTCCACCCCTAACTGCCCCTAAAGTAACAAACAAAAGCTTAAAAAAAAGTGTTTTGTTTTCATGGTAAAGGCACTTTGGTAAATAAAGTTATATTTGGGACCCCCCATAAATTAAAAGGCCTACCTTTATACAAAGTAGCTAACTTAATTAGTTGGATAAACTATTACAAAATCAGGTATATTTGTAATTTAAAGCTGTTTGTGTTTGATTCTTTTTTAATTTTTCATCGTCTTGTTGAATGTTACTTGCCATGAACTTGTTATTAAACATTGCTGCTTTCTTGCTTAATTGAATTGTGTGTGATTTATTATTAGTTGATTCATATGCAAAGTTTAGGATTAAAGTATGTCAGTATTTTCTTAAATTGAAGAGTTGACATCCATTAGTCTCAATAAAAGTATATAATTAATAATAACAATATTTTTCTACTTCATTTGGTAATTAATGTCTTATTAGTTGAATTATGCTTAAATTCTTACTAATTATCTATTACAATATTAAAATTATCTATGCATCAAATTCACTATTTAATTTTTTTTTGGGTTATATTTTCATAAACATTCGTACAGATTTGATCTTATCATTGCATATTTAATTTTTGGTGACTCCAAGAAAGCTTCTTTTTCTTTTCTTTTTTTCCTTTTTTTATTTTTTTTCTGTCTCTCCTTTTCCTTTTCCTTTCTCTTTTTCTTTTTCGTTTCTCTTTTTTTCTTCCACTTTTCAGAATAGAAGAAAAGAAACAAACATTTCCTCCTACTTTATATGTGTGTGAATAATACAATTATCATGTAAAATTCAAAAGGAAAAAAAGCTAATAATTTTCTTCTTTTTATTATTTTTGCTTTTTTATTGTCATTGTGACTAGCTTTCCAAGGATTAGAAGAAGTTAATCAATCATCTACTATGATGAGAATGTCATAGATGTGTCAATTGAATAACTACCAACCTTTCGACCTCTAGTATTTTGTAAAAAAAAAACAGAGAATGAAGATTGATTTTTGGACAATATCTCAATTTTTGATCATCACATAAATTAACATCACTCATTAAAAAAAAAAAGGTTACAAAACCAGAAAACAAAAAGAGAGAGTGAGAGAGAGAAGAAAAGGTAGTGCAGGTTATGAAGTCTCTTTGAAATTTTTCTCAGTAGAGAGCATACCTGCAAAACATGGGGAAAAAAGATAAACATATTGTTAATATGACAGTAAATGGTTATTTCAAATTATTTAAGTTCCAAAGTAACTTTTATAAAAAAATTAATGAAGAAAATGTAAATGATTTTAAAACTATACACTCTAAATGGCTAGAATTTCAATATTATAACTAAATAACTTCATTTTTTAAAGTTTGAATATATAACAACTTTTTGGTAGTTGAGGTTCAAATCTTCATGGGTTTCAAGAAATAGATAATGGTTATGAAAGATCACACACCCAAAACTTGATGATGAAGGAGGATTTTGGCTTGGCTAGTTTTGTTAGTAGGAGTCTCTCGGAGCACTGCATCTAAAGCACTCCATCCTGCTTGCAAAGTTATGTTCATTGCAACCCGACCTGAATTTTCACACAATCATATTCACATGAGAATCTAGAGATAGACAAACTTTAATATGATAAAATATTATGACTTTATTTGGATAACAGTTTGAATTTTATATTAAAAAGTTAAGTTGATATGAGTTTCTTTATTGGTTGTCTATTTTTTTATACAAAATAATGTAGGACAATGGAATTTGAAAACTTAGTTTTGGTCAAAGAGGAGGATAAAAATCATACTAAAAAAACGTAGAAAAAGCCAAATGATTATCAAACTGATATTACGGCTTTTACCTTGCACAAATCCAGTCACCGGACTTCCAAGCGGAGGAAGCAGTACGGGCGGGACTGGGAAAAGCAAATGGGGAAATCCCTCTAGGACTACGACGAGGAATATCGAAGTCGAAGGCCGACATGTCGTCTTTGAAAGCTCCACATTTGAAGCAGCTTGATCGGCTTGCAAAATTGTGAGCTCCACAATTTCCAACGCTACAGTACCAGTCCCCGGGCCTCACATCCGATCCTCCGTACCCGAAACCAGACCCACCTCTTCCCATACCGCCGCCGCTCTTCGGTTCGCCGCAACGCTGGCACATGTCCCTCCTCTGGAAGTTCAAATGCTGGCATGACCTACAGTTCCAGTCTCCCGGTCTACTCATCTTCTCTTCCTCTTTATAAATTGTATTAACACAGTCAACACAATGTAAAAAGAAATATTTGAGATTAAATGAATATTTTTTGAAGTACAAAACACATTTCTACATTTAAAAAGATGTTTGAAACACACAAGTTGTTTAACAGTAGGTTTCTGGCTTTTCAATTTATATTTTGATAAATACTCAAAAACATACTTTTAGATATGGTTATGTTAGGCCCAGATGAGTATAACTTATTCACATGTTGAGTATGTTACTAACAATTAAGTATATGATTCGAAAGTTCCTAAAGCTTGTAATTGAACCAAAAAAATATTTCTTTACTCTAAACCAAAATCAGTATTATTTCTGTTTCTCAAAGATATATATATATAAGAAATAAGAAACAACAGGCAAAAAAAAAACCCAATGATATGTCAAAACGTTGAACCAAAAAAGACCCTAAAATTGAAAAGAAAAATGACATAGAAAAACAGAAGAATTGAAGATGAAGCACAAACCTTAAGAGTGGTTAAAGAATAAAGAAAGAAAAAGAGAAAGAAGACTTAAGAATGGCGATGGAATAGGTAAAGAAGTAAAGGGTTGTTTATATACACCCAAATCCCACTCAAAAAGTTGCATTATATATATATATACACACAAAAGTTCAAAACAAAATATTACAAAAGGAGAGAGATGAGTGCTTTTGATTAGAAAGAAAGAAAGAAAGAAAGAAAGAAAGGGGATATTTTGAACAAAAATAAAAGAGAAACCCCCTTTTTTGCCATTTTTCTTTCACTTTTTTTCCCCTTGGTTTTAGGGTTTTGTGAGTGATATAAATAATAAATTAATTTCTGCTTAAACTTTTCGATCATGAATCGATGATTTAAGATGGTATTATATATAGTGATATAGCATTAGATTTTGTTATTATTGCTATAGCTTCATTAAAATTTTAGGTTTAGTAGGTGATTATATAAAGAGGAATTCTAAATGTGGGAATACTAATGTTGTGGTACACAAATGCATGAAAGTATCTATGAACAGAACACTATAGCTACAACTTTACAACATGGATATTTGAGTTCCTTTTTCAATATATTTACTAAAATGCCTTTGTGATTTTGTAAAATAAAGAAAAGAAAAAAAAAAAAAAAAAAAAAAGAAAAGTAAATTGAAATTTTTAAAAAAGTTTCTTTTTTCACCCCTCTTTTTCTTTTAGGGGACATGGAGCAAAAGATGGGATGGAGGTACCATTCAAACTATTTCACCCAAACATAAATCTTTGGGGTTTAGGGTTTCAAAATTTTGGAAGGCAACACCTTTTTTCTTTTTTCTTTATTTAGTTTTGTAGATAACTTTTTTTTAATGGTTTTGGGTACGGAGGGTCGGATGAAATACCATCACTAAAGATTAAAAAACAATGATCTATAAAATTAGTTAGGATAGAATTGTTGTAGCTTTTAAAATAATTGATATTAGATGTGGTGTAAAAAAATCACAAAGGAGAAAAATAGTGTTCAGTAAAGTTTAGTCTGAAAATAAATAAATAACTAGTTCTCATTTTTAATAATAAATACTAAATTTGTGTAATTTAGTTATATTAATAAAAATAGATTATTATTTGAAATTTTAAAAAAATAGAACGTTTGACAAAACTATAGGAAAAAAATCCTAAAATATTTTTTGTGAATATTTTATAAGTTTTTATATTTTTGACAATTTTCTTTATTATTATATTTTTTTGTTATTTATATTAAAAAAAGAAGTAGATTGTTGTTTCAACTTTTTTTTATCTTTATAGAATTTATAATTTAATATAATATAACTATCTTAAAATATATATGATTTGAATTGTAATTTGTTTAATCTAATTTTTTTCACAAAAACTTTTTTGTTTTAAAATAATTGTTATAAGAAAATTAACCAATAAAAATTTGAAATAAATGTGAAAAATAAATTAACAAAGGATAAATTTAAGATGGGTGAGGGATGCTACTAAATTTTTAATGATGTAAAATCTAAAATGCTCCATTAAATAATCAAATTTAAAGGTGATTATGAATAAATTACAACTCAATTATTTTAAAATATTGACTGTCAACCGAGGTTAATTAGAAGTTTAATTCCTAACCATATTTGATTGCTTATTCGAACTTTCTATTATGCTATAATAAAAATGCCAGATTGAAAATAAGGTCCATAAGCAAAGAATAATATTAATTCCAATGTAAGAGGGAGAAAACAAAAATTACTAAACCCTTTGTAGGACAATGTCTAATGTCTAATGTCAATCATATATTTTTTATAAGAAAAAAATCAAAATTTTCTCACAAATTTTATAAAGAATATTCTCACCTTATAATTATTTACATGTATTTACCTTTGTATAAAAGATTCAAACTTTTTCCAATATTCAAAACTCAATCCTAATATCATACAAGATTCTCTCATATGTGACTCTCTTTTTCTCTTTTCATTTTTAAAAAATCAATAAAAAGGTGAAAAAAAAAAAAAAGATCATTTCTTTAGTTGAATATCGATCAGTATGTCAATCACAATATATACATTATATATAAAATAAAATGGGTGTGATGATCAAATAAGATAGATTTCATAAGTTAGATAGGTTTTAACGTTGGTCTCATCACAGGTATACGCTTTAAATATTAATACAAAATATTTTTTAATATATAAGCATTGTATTAGTTTTTTTAAACGTCGGTGGAATTGAGGATTGAACCTCTAATCTCTAAAAATAAAGATCATGTAAATATACTTATTCAAACTCATTGTAATTGAGTTATTTATCAACATTCTTAATTTTAGGAGAAACTTGTCATGAAAATAGTTATAATTTCTTTTTTCTTTTTGGATTTCTTAATCAATAAGGAGTTGGATTAGATTACTGAGAAATAATAGAGAAAAAGTGATTGATATTCAAAAGAGGAAGAAAGTGGAAGAAATTTAATTAAAATGAAAAGATGAAGTTTAAAAAATTTATAAAAAAAAAGGAGAAGAAGAAGAAGAAGAAAAGAGAAAGGTACAAATGTGAGTTTCAATAAAGGTTGGGTTGGAGTGATAATATGTTGGAATAACCAAGGTTTCATTTTGACCATCTTTTCTCTTTTCTTTTCTCTTTCTCTTTTCTTTTCTCTCTCTCTCTCTTCACCCACACCAATAAAAAATATCTCTCTCTATTTCTTTCTTCAAATCTCTCTAAACCATCAAATCACATGACTATGTTGATAAAAATTAGATAGAAAAATCATCTCACGTTCCATACATCCATCTTTATGTATTTCACAAAATTATCTAATCATATTTGATACTGAAAAATTGAGAGTGTGACTCACAAAGATAGATACGCTCAAATATTGATAAATTAAATTTACCATAACCATCAAGTTAATTAAGTCTTTTTTTATCAATCGATGTTTTAACAAAATATCAATGTAGGAGGTTGTATGTTTATATTTTTGTATTATCACATTTTGTATCTTATTAACGTTGATTTTCATTTTTTAGATCTTTTACAAATATTTCAAGCTCACGAGTGAAAGAGTGTGTTAAATTGATTATATAATTAAATTTAGGGTAGTCATAATGGGTAGAACTTTTATGGCTAATAAACAAGTGCTTAGAAATATTTTTAAATAATTGAAAATGTAGTAAAATTTAGCAATGATAGAGTTTATCGTTGATATGCTCTCTTCTAAGAGCTGAATCTAAATTTTGTTATATTTGCTAATTATCTTGCATTGTATTATAACTACTCATACTTTGGATCTAATTTGTATATTCACAACTACGTATCCATACCCTCCAAATCTCTCTTCGCCAAGAATTAAAATATCGAATGCTGATATTGATATTTCAATTTTTCATATATATCAACAAATATATTGATAAAATATTGATATCGACAAATATTTCTAAAAGTCACAAAATTTATAAAATTTATTTGATTAATAATTAAGTTGCTTTTAGTCCAAAACTAAGTTATGAATATAGTATTAGTATTTTATTTATATTAAACTAAATAAATGACATATTGTGATATGAATATATCTATAAATATTTAATATCGATAATGAACTCTTAAATTTATGGATATATGGACGTATCCATGAATATTTTAATCCTTACCCTTTGTTCACATCTATCAAACGACTCTCTCTCACCAGAAGAGGAAATGAGAGAGAGAGAGAGAAGTGGCATCCATTCTCTTGGGTAAGGGTAAAGGAGGAGAGGGAGAGAGAGATAGAGAAAGGGCAAATTGTAAAGAAGAGAAAGAGGGAAAAAGGAAAGTTAGCTGATTCGATTCTCCTTGGGAATCACTTACATGCATCACCACGACCAACTCATTATATATATATAATTCAAATTCAGTATCTAATAAGAAGCTATGAGAGTGATAGTCACTTTGAATAATGACTCTCCTTTTAGTATATTTGTTAAAACTTTCGTCATTTTGGAATCTTACCACTTTTTTTTTTCTAACAACGTATGACAGTAAAATTTTCATCTTTTCTTTCCCTCTTTAGTTTTTGTTAAAGTGTTGCTTATTTCTTTCTTTTACTTTACAGTTGTGTTCATTTTAATTATTTCCCCTTTGTATTTGTCTCACATGGGTAATCATTCAAAAACACTTACCTCTTTTCTAACATTTATTGAATAAAGTGTGTGTTAATTGTGATGGGTATTAAACCCTGTTCTTTAAAATACATAGGGAGAAAAAAAGTTATTACTTTAACGAGATATTACATTACAATATAGATAGGGATGTGATAAAAACAGTCAATATGATGACTAACTCCAAGAAAAAAATTATATAAATTTGGAATATTAGCATACACGTAGATCTTAATTTGAGCTTGCCAATGGGATGATAACAGATTTAACCAGAAATGATGATTACAGAAGGAGAGAGATAAACTAATGCTCGATATTCTTTTAACAAAATGTGAAACTATATTAGAACTCATTGCATTCTTGCATTTGTGATGAAAAATCATTTTGGTCACCAGAAGCATAGAGATTCAAGACTGCTGTAAATTTGCAACTTATCCAGACTGCTATAAGTGGATTCAACAGCATTGCTACTTGATGAAAAGCCATTTTTAGACACTACAGTATCTAACATCAAGAAGAGGAAATTTTGGTAGCTAATGATGAATCCATTTGACCCCTCTTCTATACTTTCGATCGTTTTTATGCACAAAAAAACCTGAACGCTATAATACAGGTGTTCAGGAATTCAGGAATTCAGGAATTCGGAAAACAAGTCAAAGGCAAAGATATCATATTCATAACCCCTTCCTACTCCGGTACATAGAGCTTCCTCCACTACGTGCACCAACAGATGCAGTTGAAGGATACAAGTCCCTGTGGGTTGGTGAAGCACTTGCTCGAGATCCATGAGTAACTTGATGAGGTGATCCTGGGACTGACTCATTTGCTTTTGCAGCCTCAACTTCCAGATTCCTGGCTTCCTCGGCCAGCAAAGCTAACTGTTGGACAAATAAGTCATTAACCAACAGCATCATATTAGAACTATCTGACACTCTTTCGAATGAAGCAACGATTTGAATTCATCAGAGCATGGGGACCAAAAGACTAATGCACAGAAATCATCCCCTTTGAGTCTACACAAATGGGTGTTTATGGTATCAATTCTTACTCGAATTTCGTTCTCTTTTACGCGGTCCTGAAGCGCACTTATGGCAGGACTAAGACTACACACAAGGAAAGGGAAAACAAGAACAACTCCCAGTCAATTGTGTATTTAAGGCATACAGAGAATAAAAGATCAAAAATAAATGGTCGATAGAGGACAGCATGTGAGCCTAACCAATATTCAATTAACTTGCACATTGAAGCCTGATATGTTGATGTGTGATGTATGAACGTCAGCGGATGCACTTTCCCATCCCTATGAAAAACAAAAGTGATCACTACAGTCAATAATAAAATAGATGACAGAACCATTAGGAAGTTAGGAATACATGCTCCAGATATTAATTAAAGAGAAAACCACTTACTTCATGTTATTCGAGATGGCTTGGTTATATGCTGATCTCTCCTCTTCAAACAGAACATGCTGTAAATCTGTAAAAGATGTCAATGGTGAATCAAGCTTTATGAGCGATGCAGTCGGCATAACATGAAGAGGAATCTCTTTCCTTGAAAATTCAGCAGCACTGGCAGCAAGAGAGAGAAAAATGAGGATAATGAATTATCCTTAAGGAAAGAAAAACAAAATAACAAAGGCAACTGGTATATCTGACTCCCTCTCAATGCAGCTACACACACAAGCAAGTACTCATGGATGGCACAATTTGAACTCATTACAAGATAACTCATTATTTAGATAACTTTATCACATTAGATGCCAACACCAACAAATCAGCACTTTGAACATACCTCATTTCAATATTTGAACGGTGCATTGCTTCTTGCATACTTTCAGACAAGTCCATTGGATCGATATCAGTAATCCCACTATTTGTATTATTAATAAGATAACTTCCACCAATTTTCTCTTTTCCTTGATAGTTGGTGTCAGCATTAGCAAAAAAATAACCCAACTCTGAAGATCGTCCAGTACCCTGTAGACAATGTCAAACAAGCCAATACACACCAATCATGGTGAAATGTTCAATACACAGCACTTCAAAATTTTAACAAATTGAACTCCTACAATTGAAACTTTATATAAAATCCATGGAGCACTTCTTTAGATGTCTCCTTTGAATACAAACAGTAACCGAGTGACTTCAATTAACCAGCAGACAATTACTTCATGTCGTAGCATGGAAATATTAAGCTAAAAAATATGCTACGTTAAGATGATGAAATCATCCCAGTTTTTTCATTGATGATAAACTAATAGGCCATCTGAAGTTCAAACCTTGAACCAAAGTTTGCCAGATAAAACAAGGTGCATAATAATTGAAAGCTTCGTTACTTGTAATATCTTAAAAGAGTTAAATCTTATTCACAGAACTTGAATAAGCTTATATTATTGGCAACAGTACTTCATTAGCGATCCAAGAGAGAGAAATAGAAGTTTTAGCAAAACACAATTGCAAGATTTAGTTTCCTAATCGGCATGAAAATGAACGGTAGAGATTGATAGAAGAGATTTGTCTACAGAAGTGAATCTAAAACTCTAGGGCATGCAGCTTTACCCACCTGTTTGAGCAGACGAATATAAGTGATGTAAGTTATTATTTTTCTGCATAAGTTTTCCAAATGTAAAGTGAGGCAAGACTTATCAGGTACCTAGTTAAAAAAATTTCAAAATATCTCAAGAGTCAAATTGTTTCCCCATAAACAAACAAGGCTCAACATCATCTGAGACAGAGTAACGACACTTTGGTAAAACCTTCTGCTCATCATTCAACTTAAGCTGGCTATATGAATCCAAACATCCAGATTTAGGCATCTTTGTAATGAGGATATGTTGTACTTGTACCTTAAGAGCTCCAGCAATCATTGAATCACCAGTGTCTTGTTCCGGATTCTCTCCTGGTGCATAACCCACATTTCCTGATACATTATCAGAGGAACTTAAAGAAGATTCCACATCAATCACTGAATTTCGATATACAGGAGATAAAGAAATAGGTCTTGACAAGTGATTCTGTTTCCCATCAGAGGATTGGAAAGCAATAACTTGAATTCTTCCAACCTGGCATTTCCCAACTACGAAAGTTTAGCAAACATGCCAAAGATAATTCTCCAAAGCAAAACAAGCAACTATTTGAACCTTGTTCGCATCTTCACTAAAGCAAGAAAATATAAGCCCAATAAATCCAGAATCAAGGAGTTGATATGTCCCTTGAGTTCGCACATCTGCAAGTAAAATTTCCATGAATGGAAAGTTATTGTCTTTGATAGAGAGGTGCAAAAAAAAGATAGCATCCTCTAATACATAAGGAATACGAAGAGGAAAGAGAAACTTCACTGATGAAATGTCACCAATGATGAAATTTTCAGGTCTAGTTTTGTAACTATTACAATACAATCATCAGAACATACGAGTAAAGAGAAAAGTTTCAGCTTTCTATTCTAAGCACCCTAGTACCAAAAGAAAGCCTAATCTGAAGTTTTTTCCTTCAAAAAAGGAAAAAAAAAAAAAGAATAATAGAAAGAAAGAAGAAGAAATGTCTTTAATTGAAAAACGGAAGAGGAAGAGGCTAGGAGCATACAGAAACTAAAGGAGAGTTGGTCTCTGATCATTTATCACCAATAAGACATAATCACTCAAAGGATGAAACAATATGCTAGTTGGGTGGAATGGAATGGAAACTTTGTCCCCAGATGAGACATAGGAATCCAGAGCAAGATGGAAAACCAACTAATTGACATGCAAAACCTTTTACACCATTGCTGTTATTACAGCTCACGAACAAGATGGGTTACAATTAAACATCATGGACAAGTCAATACTAACCAACATGTGAAGGAAGCACTGTAATATGAGGATGTGAATGGTACCACCCAATAACTCTAGTTGTTCTACCAGTCATTGCTGTCATTCTGTTCTATAAAATTAAGAATATAACAAAATTGAATAAAAGCAAAATAACTTCAGAATTTGAATAGTTAACCTACTTATGTTAAACTACTTTACAAAGCCACACTGGTATTAAAAATCAGTTTCATCATTTTAGACTCTTGAAGGTAGAAAACATAATGAAAATTCTCACCACTCATAAAATTTAACTAGGCAGACTCCTGGCACATTGCAATCCCATTTCATTTTTTTTCCTCTTATACCCAATACAATTATATATTAAACAAGGAAAATGGTTGTTCAATAGAACTTTTACCTTTCAAATTTTCCACTTTGCTAGATCCCCAACCTAATCATTTAAACACATACATGAAAAACTTTCTTCATCAAAGTATGGTTTTTATATTAAAAAAAAAGAGTTTGTGGACATACGAAGGCCTAAACTCTGGAGACATTGAGGGTGTTCTTTATTAAGCTCACCCAAAAATCTGAGCAAGCGACCTCTGGCTAGGTGTTACTTAGAGGAGGCAGCCCAAGCAAATGGGGTTGCTCCCTAGGGGGTCCTAGTGTAAATGAAATTGTAGAGTCAAAATATTGCTCAATAGACAATCTATGAACGAATGTTTTAACATAAACTGAGAAAGGTCTTTTCATTTGTCAAGACAATAATGGATTTAAATGATAATAAAAAAAGATGCACTCGAAAGGAAGTATTGATATAAGGCATTAGCTAAGATAAATAGGATCATGTCTAGAAGATGAGGAATTTCCTAAAGCTAAAAGGAACAAAGGATATCTCGGCCTGGGCTGATGCAGCAGCCAATTGTTCAGGATGAGTCTCCACACGGTCCTTCCTTCTGTCAGACCGTGTCTGAGGCGATGCTCCCCAAATTAGTGCAGTTACACTACCATTTTTCGAATGCTGCAAAATCTCATGGTCAGGAAGAACGCAGAACCGAAATAACAACTACCTTTTAAAATGGAAAATATAGCACCCTGAAAGAAAAGGCATGAAAATAGCTTAAACCTTAGAGATGAAATAGAAATTACTCAAACTCTAGAAAGAAATATAGAATCAAAATTCAGATAGACCATCGAATAAGAGCTAGGACACATTCGCACGCACTAATGTGAAAGACAAACCAAGTCTGTTTTTAACAGCACCATTTGGAGTCAGAAGACCCATTAACTGGAACCACCACAAATACCACTCTTCACTCTGATCTTTACGAAATGGCTAAGAAATCAATTAACTGAGCTAGAACAGCACAAAAACTTTACCTCTAACTCTAAAGTAAAGAGAATTAAAACTGCAAACAACCCCATTTGCCAAAACAACTAATCTAACCTTCATTTAAAATAACATCCAACACAAGCAACAACCAAGCGAAGAAACAGACACCCAGTAATCAAAATAAAAGCAAAACTCAAAGAAACCCTTGAAAGAAAGGGAAGTAAATTGCAGAGTGGAAATAAAGAGAGTGACCTCAATATCGCCAAGGAGAAGGCCCATGATTTCTTCAGTCTCGGTGGATAATGCATGAGTGAGACAAGTAAACCAGACATCTTCGGACATCTTCACGGCCGTCAGAGACATCTTTGGATCACCGGTTTCTATGTGAATATTGGAAACTTCGATTCTCTGTGTAGAGAATGAAAGAAGGCAAAAAAGAGAGGAAAAGAGAGATTCGGAAGGATCTTCAAGCTTTAATTTCAACTCTCAAACGAGACTCACTGGCCGGTGTTTCGAACAACCTGGTGCACCGGATCGCAAGGCTCAGCTTCTGTCCGGTACGGTCGTGCGTACTTGTTCATATCTGATTCGTAAGTTCGTGGCCATGTGATTTAGACACGTCTGCTTTCTCCTTTTAATAAAAATTTGTTGATGAATCAGTTTTAATAGAAATTGTAATAAAATTGATTTTAATTGTTTTTAAGTGGAATCGAAATAATAATAATAATAATAAATTTGATAAAATATTTACAAGTTATAATAAAATTTCAAATTCTATCGATAACAAATATTTAATAGTTAGTGTGATAGAAGTTTTTCAAATAAATTAAAATATTTACCAACTATAGTAAAATATTTGAATTTCTATAAATGATACCTAGTGATTGAAAACCTTGTTTATAGAAATTTAAATATTTTATTATTATTTATAAATATTTTAATTTATTTTGTTATTTTTAAAAATGTTTTTTTTATTTAAAATAATGAATTTAATCACATTTATGATAGTATTTAATGAAAGTGACAAGAATCCCTACAAGGTTTGGTTCGAAGTGAGATTTCATGTGTTCTATTAAACTTCAATTTCAAAGTTTTTATTTTTTAACTATTTAATAGGCAATATTTTACTTAATTAGAAACTATTTATCTATAGTTAAATTTAAAAATAAATTATTTTAAAAAATAACTGAAGTATTTGAAATCTATTTAAAATATATTTTAAACCATTTTTAAAAAAAATAAGTTTTTTCGAACAAATATTATTTTTAGTAAGTTAATCCAAACATCGAATATATTCTTTTATCCTTTCCTTTATTCTCATTTGACAGTAATTTTATAAAATTCAACAATCTCCCATGTGAATAAAAAAGAGTAAACCCTAGAAGCAACACTTGGGTTATTTTTCTCCATTCCTCAACAAGACATCACCACCAAGTCACGTAGCCAAGCTCCTTCACCATCCCCACAACCATACTTCATTTCTTTTCTTCTCCCTCTCCATCCTGCCGCACTAAATTTTCTTTCTCCTTCAACCTCAAGGTCTGTCCACATTTTTTCTTCTTTTGTTCTTCGCTTTCTTATATATATATTTTAACTATCTCAATTTCGGCATTTCTTGAGCTGTAGCAACGTGTTTGATTCACATGTGTTTCATTTCTGGTGGTGTTTTGTTGTAGTATTGTAGCTATCTATGGTTTTCTAGATGATCTGTGTCATTCCATTAACCGTTGAATATTCATGCCTGTTTCTATTACTTGGGTATTCGAAAATTTGTAGTCTTTAAGCTTGTATTCCTTTGGTGCTGTTTGCTTGTAATTCTTCTATTGGATACTGTGAAAGTCTTAAAATCTTGTTGCTCAAGGAATTTGTATCTGGTTTTTCAATTTCTCATTGTATCTTGATATATGCCACTACTTGCACATGTTTAAAACCGTACTCCAATTTACTGACTTTTGAACTTGTTGTCTACTTTAGATTATCTAATTGGGTGCTACTCTTACAATTGGAATGATGGCAAAATCATTATCAAACTTACTCTTCAAGGGCTTGGCAGGTCTGCCTGCTACTCGCACTAGCAGAATAGTACGGTTTGAAAAAATCACACTATCATATATTAGTTTCTGATTCCTATTGTTTTGTTCCGTTGGTTTTAGCTTTTGTCTTCTTTATTTATTTTTTTAGAAGAGAAACAAATTTCATTAATGAATGAAATAGAGGAGTAAGAACTGCCAACACCTCGAGGTGTATTACAAAAAAAGTTTTCCAATTTGAAGTTAAAGAAGTTGAGCTAAGTTAAGGAAAAGCTTGTACTATGCTGATTATATTGTGGTGCCTCATTTTGAACTGTTGATAGGTGGTGCCTGGGTTAAATTATCAGCATGGAATGAGATACTCAACGACAGTACCCAATGAACCTGATACCCATGACGATTTCAAACCTACTAATAAACTTGAGAGTTCTGGCCTTTCTTTGAGGGATGTTGTGGAACAGGTATGAATGCTTTTGTTAAAGAACTGATAATATCTAGGAAGCATATTTTGATGTGTTTAATCTTTGTGGAAGTAGAAAAATTTTGTGCTTTGCCTCTCTTTTCTTGATAAGAGAAAATTTCATGATTAGTTGTACACAAAATGAGAAAGTTACAAAAAGGTCTTTCAGATTCTGGAAAACGTAGTAAGGTTAAATGTCTTCTGGTGTGAGTATAATGTGAAGAATTTAAAAACCGGTACTAATGGTTTAGAAATACTGACTAATGGTTTAGAAATACTGACATATTATGGCAACTTTGACTTATTCTTTTTTTATTGGCTATGATATTTTAAAACTACATTGTAAGGTCTTGAACTCGTCAACATCGTTCAGCTAATATCTATACTTTCATGAGTACACGAGTCTCATATCGACATTTCTTTTCATTTTGTATTGTTATTAGGATGTACGACAAAATCCTGTAATGATTTACATGAAAGGGGTGCCGGATGTTCCTCAATGTGGATTTAGCGCTCTTGCTGTTAGAGTGTTGAAGTTATATAGTAAGTGCTCATTGTGTGTGCTTTTCTGTTTTAATGAGTCTACTCTCTTTTGGATAAGCTTATTTAGGGAAATGCCTGTCTGTTCCCCTGGAACGTAAACTGATGATCTTATAATCCTATGTTTGAGCCAATATTGTGCCTGTTATGTTATGTGTGTAACAAGTATATTATATTATAACTATATGGTCTCAATACTTCAAATTACTGGCTGACTGATCGCTGATGTCTACCATTATCTTGCTTTATTCCAATCCTATCTTTTGCATGAATTTTTTCTGTATGGTCTTTGGTTTTCTAGTTCTTAAGACAAGAATCTGGATCGGTTTTTTAAAATCACACACTTGCATGTTTTGTACTGTGGCCATCTCTGGATATAAATCCTTGCAGCACCTTTCTATTGCTTGTCATCTTTTTCCACGATTCTAATGTGTAAGTTTTGCAGATGTACCTTTGAGTGCTAGAAATATCTTGGAAGACGCTGAGCTTAAAAGTGCTGTAAAATCCTTCAGGTATGCTGGCCCGTGGCCCCTTAGATACCGTCTTTCCCTCTTCAGGGGTGAAAATTTTCAAATATTTGATTTGCAAAAAGTTAAGTCATGGATGTGTAGTGTAGGTTGAACTAATTTCAGACTATGAAATTTTAAATGGCTCACAAATAAGTTATAGTTTGTTTATTTCAAGAAATATAAGTAAAAAATTTATATAAATTAACAATTAAATCGTTTTTACTCTCAAACTAAGCTATGGATGTGGATATTGTTATTAGTATTTGTACTTTATTAAACTAATAAAATGGACGTGGATATTATTTTTATATAAATTAATAATTAAATTGTTTTTACTCCAAACTAAGTTATGGATGTGGATATTATTATTAGTAGTTGTACTTTATCAGACTAAGTGGATAACCATTTTTTGTCTCAAGAGCACTTGTAAGGATATCAGAGATATCAATAGATATTGAATTTCAATATTTGAGCCCCTCAATTTAAGGATTATTTAGGAATATATAGGCATGCCGATGGATATTTGCTACTTGACAAATGAAATTATTTCTGAATTTAAACTCATGACATTGTTGGCTGAAGAAGTACTTGGACGTGTTGTGATTTAAAAATATTTTGCATGGCAGCCATTGGCCAACATTTCCACAGATATTCATAAAAGGAGAGTTTATTGGAGGATCAGATATTATACTCAATCTGCATCAGGTATCCAACTTCTTATACCTTAACTCACTTCTCATAAGATCCTACATGAACTTAAGGGTTTTCTGTCACTCTCTTTCAAGGTACCTGTGTTAAAATTCAAATCAGTTTAGGGACTAAATTATTACATTCATTAAAGATTCATTAAAGATTCATTAAAGGATCACAAGTGTTTTTTAACCAACTTTATCCTCAAAGTTCTCTGTTGTAATCCTTATAAACTAAAGTAAATGAACTAAATTTTTACTTTCATGAAGGACCAAAGGTATTCTTTTAACTAACTTTATTTTCAAAGTGCCCTTGTGTGATGCATTGCCTTGATATTGTTCTTTGTCATGTGTAGTCTGGAGAATTGAAGGAAAAGCTCAACGATATTGCAGCCAATCAGAAGACTGAATAAGTTCTATGAAGATATGATTAAACCCATTTTTTCTTCTTTTTTTGTTTCAACTTGTGAGAAGATGAGGCTGAAGATTATTTATGTTTGTTATAAGCCAAAACTCTTTTCCTATTCCCAGAGGGTTTGTAGTCGATCATTTCTCCACTCTTTTTTTCTTCTTTTTTTAATATCACATATATTCTCTAATAAATGTGACCTACACTTACCACTGTTATTTCACCTCTTTTCTCTTGGTGCTACCATTGCTTGCTTGTACAAACATTTTAGGACATTGCTTGAAATGTTATTTTATCTACTTCTAAAACACAACATAAACAGCTAAAGTAATACATGTTAAATTCTATGAGATTTAAATTTTTATTTCTGGTCTCACATTTGTTGGAGGAAAAAAATACTCAAGGGTTCAAATAATCTCACCCCAACAACCCTAACATTGGTTGGGTTGAATTGAATTGGATTAGTTTTGTTGTTGAGTTGGATTAAGTTAAATATTTTCTATTTTCATCGTGTTGGTTTGGGTTATAGGTTGACTAAAGAAATTTAGGTGGATCAAACTCAATTCAAATTACATATATATTAATAGATAATAAGATATTTACCTAAAAAAAGGATTTGGTTCTATTTAAAAAAAAAAGTCCTTAAATTAAATCTGAGTCAACTAGAGAAAATTTTATTGACTATTTTCAAATATAGCAAAATGATGTTTTGAATATAGATAGTAATTTATTTTTATCTAATATTTTGTTATATTTATAAGTACTTTTAAAAGTTTTGTCATTTAAAATAATTTTTCAAATTCTATGATCTAAAGAAATTTGCCATAAACAATAAATTCAAATAACTGATTAGCCTCTCCAAAACCTGTTAAAAGCATTTAAAATAGCCAAAAGTATAAGCTCAAACGTTCATTATATTTGGGATCCTGTCTTAATTTTACTCATTTTCATGTTCATTCTCAATCTCCAAAAAGGCATTAATATTAATACAATCATAACTGGAAGAAAATAAAAAGGATAGAAAAAGAAGAAATGAAAAACCTTTTCCTGCCTAACTTACAATAAATCCATCTGACTGTTCCATCAGTTACGATTTTGACAAAACTGTAGGGTAGATAAGGCCTTGTTGCCCCATCAATTACCATGAATCACGACGTATTTAACTCGAGTCTAACTTGGAATACTCTCTCGCCTGAATCATTCAGGGGCTTTAACTGAGTAATTTGTTCCCACTGTGCTGATATTAACTTGTTTCCTTCTTGGCACTTGTTGAGCAAAGATACCGAAGTAAATACTCATTCGACGAACACATATCAGCCACATCCTGATGTGTTCTGGTCATAGCCATTTGCAAGGATTTTAAGGCAGGAAGTAGGTTTCTAGAATTTTGTTGAATGTAAGTCCCGTGAACTTTGCAAAGTTCCTGAGTAAAAAAAAATTGATGGTGAGTTCAATCATTTCCACAACTACAGTCTACGGCTAAAATACAATATCTACAACAGAACTAGAAACTCAAGAAACTACCTGACACCACCGTAGAACAAACTCCAAATGTGGGCAACTTTCCAGAAGTTCTGCTAATGCCTCGACTAACCTCTGCAAATATCTATGCGGAATGGATTGGATTAGTTTTGCAATATCCACAGGATTCACAGAGAAAATGCATTTCTTTATTAAAGCATCCTCATTTAATCGCAAACTAAGAATTAAAGCCCTGCTCGATTGATCTTCATCAAGTGCAGCATTGATTGCCTGCAAAAACATTAACCAATAATAAATATGAAAAAGATGAACCGTTCAAGACAACAATCTCAAGTTCGGTTAGTAACATACCAGAAAAATCAATTTTCTTTTAGTAGTTCTGTCTTTATCTTATTGCAATATAATTTATTTTCCCTTAAAAGCAATAACTCATGTTTATGATAATTGCAGACAACATCTGCATTCATTACCTCAGGTGTAACATCGATGTCAAGATCAGTAGGATCAAAGATAAAAGATTCGTCGATTGAATAAATAAGAACTCCTTCCGTTGTTGATGCTGCAAAATTTCGACCAGTAGGCGCAATTCTTAAGCATTTTGTTCTTACAACTGGTCGTCCACGATTGAGCAAGGACCCTGGTAAATCATGGCCTAATTTCTCACGTGTTTGTTGATCAACTCCTTCTTCTATATCACTGTCATCGTCATCAATCAAATCTAAGGGGCCGGCATCTGTCATATTCTTTGAATTTAAAACGTCGAGAACTCCATCTAAAGAGAGATTATTGGTTATTTGAAACCTCCGCAACAGTACCTGAGCAGGAAAAACACGATATATAATGCTGAACCACAACATGATGCAACAAGGAAAAAAGATGAAAGAAAAAGACAACTGAAAGACAAACATGAAACGTAGCAGTAGCTGCACTATGCTTCGGAAATCCAAACAACTTATTCATGACTTCATGTGTAAATGAATACAATCCGAGGGGAGAACAGGTTCTTCTCGGGTATTATAATGTAAAAAAAGAAAATCACACAATAACCAAAAGTAAAATCCAATCTGAATTCTTTCAACAAAAAACACAATCAACAAACATGTCAACCTACTAGAGATTTTTTTTCAGAGCAAGCTTCTCAGCATAAGACCTCGATGGAGTCATCAACTTTTAGCCTCCTCGTGGTGCTCCTTCTCCAAGGGCCTCGAGTTTGTCTTGATGCGAGTTGATGGATGTTTAGTTTGATATAGTCTTTTTATTTGTATTTGTATTTCTTTGTACTTCTTTTGGTTTTGTTTTGCCTTTTTGGACATTACTCCTTTGTTTTGGTTTTTAGCTTGTTTGCATATGATGAGGGTGCTATGGGAGGTGTCAACCTAGTTGAGATGCCCAAGTGCACCTCCTAATCCATGGTTACATATGCTCATTGTATAATTCTCTTGTACTATGAGCTTTTGTCTCATTATTATAAAGATGCCGTCTCCTTTTAAAAAAAAAAACATGTCAACCTACTAGATTTTAATCAAGGGAACTGAAAGTTCATATAAAAGGAACACGTATAGTTTCACTTTATATACCTTTTGTAGTGTTGTGACAACATCAAATCAAACAAACAAATCATATATGACGTTTTTATTTACATTAAAGCCTCGAACCAGTTAAATGATTGCAAAGTCAGTATCTGAAATCCAGTCATTTGATCTAATTCAATACAAATAGTCAGAGACTACAAATAAAAATAAAAGCATACAAACTAACCTGATCGGCAATGTCATACATACAGATGTATTTACTAGATCCTCCAGCTAATATATAACTCCCATCAGCAGAATAACATAATGTCGTGAAGCACTTTCCTGAACTTGAAGTAGCGGCAGATCTTCTATCAGTCATCAAACGCCCTCCGGCAATGTCCCTACGCCCTTCAATTGTATACATCAATATACCATCAATGGGATCCCAAAAATGGATCTGACCATCTAATGTACAGCTAGCCAACTGCCTTCCATCTGGACGATAAACCACAGTAAGAACATCATGCATATGATTGAACGTTTCAACAGCCCCTTTCCCTTCAAAAACATCCCACAAGCGAACAGTTTTATCCCATGATGAGGAAGCTAAGATTGCCTACATGATAGTAAGGCAAGGTGATTAGTATTGGGGGCAAAATAGCAATAAAACTCTCATCTTTATTATTGACAAAAAGATGGGGAAAAGACAAGCACAATCAAAGAAAATAAAGAGATAAAAAGATCCATCATGAAGTAAAATATTGTTCTAGAATTAGAAATTCAAGATGTAAATGAATGTGTCCATGAACTCACATTTGTAGGAGAAAACATTAATCCATGAACGGGACCTTCATGCCCACTGAGGATATCCAACAAACGACCAGTCTTCATTGACCAAACAAAAATCTACAAAGTACACAAACTTTCAGACAGGACTTTAGCATAAAGCTAGTAGAGAGCACTCATATTCCAAGAAAGCTCACGAGGATACCTCAAACGAATCTAATGTTCCAGCACAAACAACTTCACCACTTTGATCTACCGCCAAGGAAACAAATTGCCGAGAAGTAGGGGAGGTAAAAGTTCTAAAATTTCGATAGCGAAACAAATCCCATGCACGAACAGTACCATCAAGAGATGCACTCAAGAGACAGTGGTTATTTGCCAGAAACTGGAGAGCAGTAACAGCATTTGCATGCTCGGAGAATGTAACAAAGCAGAAGCCTGATTGAACCGTCCAGACCTACACCAAACAAGTAACATTGGCCAGTTCATCCAACAACAAGAAATTACTAAAAAAGGCTCAAACAAATTTGGCACCATACATCCTAGCCGATGATGAAAACTCAGTATTACATTAGGGTACAATAAGTTATAGGGTCACTAGACTACATACTGATAACTGACAAGCACAAGTAACGTGATCACTTTGCTACAGGAGCCAAGGACCACCAAGTGTTTAAACTTACAGATTGAAAAAAATACACTACGTACATTTGGAAATATGGAGTAGAACACATTTTTTGTTATTTGTCATAATTAAATCCAACAATCTATTGCATTAGGGTAATTACATTTTAAAGAAAAAAGTACATCTTTAAGAAATTAAGGTACCTTGACTTTGTTATCATCAGCTCCAGTTGCCAATAGTTGTGAATCCGGTGAATAAGCAAGACAATTAACATCAAAATAATGTCCCTGCTGTTTCAAGATGTAGCTTTCTGATCGCCATTCCCACACTAGTAACTGACCAAGTTTAGCACACCCAAATGACAACCAGTTGCCATGCTGATTGAAAATAGCTGTGGTAATTTTCTCTCTTGATATTGACAACATGTGCAAGCACACAAAATCTGGCATCTGATACAGCCCAAACACACCATTAGAGAATCCCACAACCACCATATCAAGGTACCTATGGTAATCACACGCAGTCACCTTTGCCGGAGCCTGAGAAAAATTATCCTTCCTCACTAACTGCCATTTTTCTCTAAGCAAGTATCCATCTTCATTATCCACATTACCATCACCAATATTCTTCCTCTTCTTAACACTAACAGCCCCACCACTCTCCACATTTTCTTCATTATCCCTTCTAGGAGTCCCCGGTGAAGCTGGTTCTGAATTATCCACTTCCATTTCATCAAAATTATTCTGTACAATACCCCAACTAAAGATATAACAATCTCGTGTGATCGTATAAACTTTTTCTACCTTTTTAGTTTTCTTATTAGTCCCAAAAAACGAACCGACAATTGAATCTCTGTGACCCAAAAACAACTGTGGTTTATACTTAATCTCACCTAACTTCTTCACAAAAAGTAACCTAGCAGTCAAATCCTTCGACCCAGCAAGCAAGTAATTGCCATCAGGACTCCAGTCTAACGATGTAACTTTATCATGACAATCAGCAAAAGTTCTTACCAGTTCAAAAGGAAAGAATTCCTTCCTAAACCCCGGTGCGCGCCAAATTTGCACCAATTTCCCAGTGCCAACAGCAATATTTGCACCGTCGGGGCTAAACTTGACGACACTGACAGGCTTCTTGAAGGAAATACGGTGAAGAAGAACTCGACGTCGGAGATTGATGAAGAGGCAACGATTCTTCTCGTCCACGGTGAATAAAAATACCCCATTGGGGGAGAGAGCAATTCGACATATATTGGAAGATGATTGAAGGGGAAGAGTCGTTGTTTGAGACTTGATAAGGTCGGTAACGGAGATCCGGTTACCGACTGGTGAGATTAACAGAGTGTCCTCTGAAATCAGAACATTCCCGCCTCTATACGGCGCTCCCAACAGATTATGAAACCGGTAATTCATCACCGGCGATTATGATTCCTGTAAAATTTCTGCCAAAATTCAGCTCTTTGATTTCTCAGAAGCAGAGGTAGGGTTTTTGGAGGATTTAATATTTTCTGGGCGCCTAAAAATCACCAATGTAGACTTGTTTCTTGCGGCAAAGTGTCTGAACAGTTCCAAAACTATGCCAAATCTACAAATAAAGGTTTCCAAGCATTAGAGGCCAATCTAAAGGACCTTAAACTAGTTCGAAAAAAATTATAGAATTTTTACCCAATGAAACGTGCTCCCAACCTTGCTAGTTGGTGTCCGGAATTACCTAATCCTACATATTTGGAGTCATCACACAATGGGTAACTCAATTCTAATGCCGAAAATGAAAGATTAAGTTCCGAAAACTCACCACAAAGGGGGAAAACGCTGCTACTGGGTGTTGAAAGGATGGGGATTGCTGCTGAAACTTGTCCAAAATGCGTGGGTCACCTCAGTTTGTCGCTACAGAGAGTGAGGCTGCTGGTTCGTGGGTGTAACTCGCGCCACTGCGCTGGATTGCTTGAGGTCGCGCGCAGAGGAGGTCGTCAGTGTCGTGAGTTAGAGCTCAACGTCAGGGTGGTCGCGCAATCGACGGTGGTACCGACGTGTACGGCGGGTGTTCTAGTCTGGCGGCGTGAGTTCTGCTACTGGCGAGAAAGAGAGGAGTTTCGAATGGGGCGTTTCACACGCTGTAGATCATGAAAGGGAGAGAGAGGAAGAGAGAGAAGAAGGTTTAGGGTTTTTCTATAAAGAAAAATTTCAAGTTTTATGACACTTTATTTGGTAGATATGGAGGAAAAAAAAAAAGACCTAAATCACAAACTATTTCAAACTTGATTTACTACCAAATTTATAAGTTGAATTGCATTAAGCGTGTGAATTGAGAAAGTTAAATATAATGACAACGTCCAAAATTGTGATTATCAAAATTTAGAAGACTAGTGACATTTTAGTTTTTTTTTATAAAACATCAATTTATCATCTAGTTTTTAACTAAAAATTAAGAGTGTGTTTGGTAGTGATCACTCTTTTTTATTGGCCATATAACTTTTGTACAAAAGATATGGTTTGTTTGTCAACCTAAAGATAATGATTTTAGAAGAATAAGAAACCCCTAAATATTAGTTTTTGAAGCATCACCTCTCTGGTGACGGTGGAAAAGTGATTAATCAAAATCACAACATTTAGATAGTTTTTAAAATAACCAAAATATATTTTTTAGTAATTTGATAGTTTTAAAATCAATTTTTATATCAAATATGATGACTGAAAATCAATTTTAAATATATGAAAACAACTAGACAAAAACTCAAAACTAATGTAATATTTTGAAACTTAAAGACCAAGGAAAACTAATCCATTAATTAATAAAAAATTGATTTTTCCAATTTTAATTTTAATGCCATAATAAAATACAAACCTTCAAATTTTCTTGCTGTATTTTTTAGAGGTAATTTCTGAGGCAAAATGCACAGTTGATTATTGAGATTTGATGTTAGTCTTTATTTGGTACATGAAGTTTAAAGAGTAACATAAATATGTGTGGTTTAAATTTTTTTTTCTAAATAGTCATTGAGTTAATGTAACTATTAGTTGACTTTCAGGGATTTCATATCTTTCACAACTAGCGGTAAAATTAACTTATGGATTATTTAAAAGCATTTTTCAAAAACTTATGAACTAGATTGTCTCTTTTTAATACTTAGGAACCAAATAAACAACATCATATCATAGATCAAAGTTATATTTTGCACTAATTCTTAAGTTGGTATAAATATTTTGATTCCTCCACCTTTTAGTCCCTATATGTAATATTCGGAGCTCCTCATATTTATAAATTAATTATTCGAATTTTATTTTCTATCATTTAAAACTTTTGGAGTTAATTGCAATGAGATGTCTTTTTAATTTCAAGCTTAAGATAAAAGTGATAATATTATCTTTTTTTCGGAGATAATTGATTAGAAGGGATAATCAACTATTTATATTTTATTTGATTAAAGATAATTCATTTTTCATTAAGAAAATTAGAATCGGTGATAACGGATCTAGTTAAATGGTAAAAAGTAAAACATTTTACAAAATATTTACACTTGATGAAAAGTAATGTTTATTTTTTTCTATTTTTGATAAGCAAGTACATTTTTTTAGATTTTATTTGATTAATAATTGATTTCTTATTAAGATAATTAGATGGGATAATCGATTTATTTATTTTGAGTAAAATATTATGAGAAAAATGAATTCGGAGAAGGAAAAGGAGAATGTTAGATTTATATATTATATGTATAAACCCTCTCTCTACCTCACGCACCAAGAAAAGGAAACCAACCACCGCACCGTCCGCCGCCAGCCTCACCGGAAGCCGCCATTCTCCACCCTCTTAGTGTCGCCCGTGAGTTTCCTTTCCGCGTTCCTCCCTCTCTTTCAACCACGCCGCCGGTGAGCTCATAACAAATAAAGAAAATGGAATGAGAGTTAGAAGAACAAAGTTTTTGGCTACACATTATAAGTTCATATATGCACGATATTTTAAATATTTATTATTTTCTTTAAACATCTTTCAGGTAAAAAGCAAAAAATATCAGACACATGACGAGGTGATTTTTTTATTCTTTACTTTAAATATTTTTCGGTGATTAAGTTATTCTCATGATTTAAGTTTATATAAATTAATTATATTAATTAAGGTTTTATCTTTATGGTAAATTTTGGTTTCTCAGCAACAATAATAGAGAAGCTGGAATTGGTGATGATCACTCCAACATGAGCAATTTCCATGAGACTCCAGTTTTTTCTGCTGACCCGTCAGCTATTGAGGTGATTAAATTAAACACTTTAATTAATTTAATTAAATACAATCTATCCATACTGTAATTATATTCTTTTAAGTACTAAATTTTAAATTAGTGCTTACACATGTTGCAGATAAATAGTGATAGTGAATATTCAAACTGGAACGATGATATTCCATATTTGAATTTCCAGAGCAATGAGGAAATTCAAAATCCTAATAATCCCGTAAGAAGTTGTTATATATATAATACTGTTTAATAGAAAATGTGACTTCTTTTTCTGTATATAATGTGTGTATTTGTATGGTGCAGGAAGTGGTGTCTTTAGGTGTTTCCACGGATGAGATAAACAATGACGGTAATAGTAGTGGTAGCACCAAAAGAAAGAGGTTTGAATTTTCTCTTTTTCTTGCTTATTTAGTTAAATCGTAACAATTTAGTTTCTACGGTAGAAATCAGTATGATAGTTTAATGAGATTGCCTGTCTAAATCAATTGATAAACTAATTAACATTGAGGTGTTGTTCAATTTATGTACAGGAAGAAATCAAGAGTGGAAAATGAAAATAAATCCAGCCCACGTCGTTGCAATTGCAAAAAAAGCCAGTGCCTAAAACTGTGAGTTAATTAAACATTATACAAACATAATTAAGTATATGTCAATAACAATAATATAAGGAAAAGACTTAAAATTTTGCTATATGTAATAATGATGATATTTATTGAATTAAAATGCAGATATTGCGAATGCTTTGCAAGTGGAGCGTTTTGCAATGAAGAATGTGGATGTGGTGAAAATTGCTTCAACAATCCTCTGTACTTAGACTCTGTTGTTGCTGCTAAACAAAAAATTAAAACCAAGAAACCCTCAGCCTTTGATAGAGAAAATGTAATACAACTAATTTAATTTAATTTCTAACTAACTATATTATATATATAATCTCAACATCATGTATGCAACATGTAATAAATTTGTGAATAAATAGGTAAGAGAGGGTGTGACAACAACAAAAACTTCATCTACAGAACGAAGAGGATGCAACTGCAAGAACTCAGAGTGTAAACAAAAATATTGTAAATGCTTTCAGGTAATTTAGTTCCAAATAATTAAGAGTCAGTTTGGTATAGAGAATTCCTTTGATTAATATTTTATCCAAATAATGAAATTGAGCATTGTTTTAATTTACATTTACAGGCAGGAGTTGCTTGCACTGAAGCATGTAATTGTCAAGGTTGTCAAAATCCTTGTGGCACAGCCTGTCCAGGTAATTCCAACTATGAACAATAAGAGTTTTACTATATATATAATATATTTAGAGTTGTTTGGTCGACAAGTGAATTATTATAGTTGTTCCGCTTGAAGTCACTATAAGAAATTTTGCCTTCTGTCGACGACAGACATACCGATACCCCTAAGCACTACTGTATAATAGTAACATATAGGTATAAATTATTTTAATTTGAGTTATAATAGGAGTGCTTAATGGATAAACTATTTTAGTTCATTTTAACTATGAACTACGTAAAAGATGAATGTAAAATAAAAAAAATTGTAGCAAATAGTAAATACCGTAATAAATTAGAGCTTTTAAAATAATGTTTAATATAGCTGGTTAGAGACTTTTGAATTGTATTTATTATATAATAAGAAGTTATTGTCATAGTTTTAGATAGTCCTTTGTCCAACTAGTCTTTGGGTACATAAATTTTAGAGCTCATTTGATAACGTTTGCCGTTTCTTATTTCTAATTTTTTTTTTCTGTTTTTAAAATTTTAAGAACCATATTTGTTAATTGTATACCAGAAATATAGTTGTGTAAAAAAGAAAATTTAAAGATAGATTTGAAATTTGAAAATCAAACAACGTGCATTCAAGAAATATATATTAAAGTATAATTACTAAACTCACTATTTAATCTAATGTTATTATTAATTTCCTTTTACTTGGCTTTGATGAGAAGCAGGAGTAGCATACACTACTGGAAATGTTGTCAACGATGGAACGGGAAACGTTTCAGAATTAACCGAACTTGCAGATAATAATTTTACATCGACATCAACGATATTAAATAGTCATGAAAATAATGACTATCTTTATCAACTTCTTCCTGGGAATGATTATAACTACTCCAATAGTTGTAGTATTCCCAATAATAATAGTATTCCTGCACATGGAATGTTTGATAGTTACAATAGATACAACCCATTTATACAACCATTTCCATATACAAATACAATTCCTGCAGCAGCTCCCTTCGACAACTTAGCCTTTAATTGTCAACAATTTCAAGATTATAATGATCTCCGCTACCAGCCATCGACGTCGACGTATGTTCCAGCAGAATGTAGCTCAAATCCGATGCCAAATTATTTACAAGGCAACCAACAAGACATCACCCAACCTAGACTCCATAATTTTCCATACATAGATAATTATTTTTCTAATGAAAGTTTTGCTCAAAATAGAAATGATAATTTTATGTAGGATTTATTTGGTTGGGTAAATGATGTATATCAAAAGCATATGGTCTTTAATTAAATCAATTTCAAGAGAGATGATAATTTCTCTCTCATGGAGTTCTTCAACCCTGTTGATTTATATATGCTGTCATAAATTTTTAGATGCTTGTATTTTAATTATTACTCATGTTTTCAATGGTTGTTTCTTTTAAAAGTTTAAATTTATAAAATTATAAGTTTAATATATATTCAAATATAAAAATGTGGTAAAGGGTAGAGATTAATATATTTGGATGATTTAGAGTTATTAATGCAATTATTAGTCGTTTAAGGTTTAATTGACATAACTCTCAAACTTTAGGTTAGAATTTGATACTTCACGAAAATATATATATATAAATATGTATGTATATATGCACATATTCATAAAATTGTTGATATTTAAGCACGATAACATATTAGTTATTTTCCATCCAGCACGTGTGTGCTTACATACAAACAAATATTCGAATAACATTAACTTTTTGTCTATGGTTTATTTATTATTAAAATAAGTTTCCCTACATATTTTTTGTTACAAAATTGAGAGAACACAAACTAAGTAGTTAGGTCAACATAATGAAAGTTTGATTCTAATTTTATTATTGCAAGACTACAAATCTGATCTTGTTTTTATGTGCAAAACGCGTAAAAAAAATGTCTAATTTTATTAATTATTTTACTTGACTTGAAGCATGTTTTGTGATTCTTTATGACCTTTTTTTTAGTACAACAACCGAATGGAATAAATTGAACATCTACCCTCACTTAAAATGATTGAAGGGATGATTCGATCCGTCATTGTTTGATACTTGACAAGATCAATTATAGAGATCTTGTTAAATTAAAATATGTAGGGTTTAAGGTTTAATAATAATAATTAATTGATTAATTAACCCTATTAATTAACCCAAATAAACAACATTTCTCTTTTTCCTTCCCTTATTATTTTCATATATATTTCTCTTAATTGATCCCTTATTCTTTTATCTCTCTTCTTTGATACATTCTCAGTTTCATTCTCCAAAATCAACATTTTCACAATTTTTTTATCTTTTCGTTCTTCCTTTGGAGAATTGTAATCGATCATATTCTTTAATTTTATCAAGAAATTCATCCATTTGCTGCTCTACAACAAAGGTTCGAAATAATTTCTTTACTTTTTCTTTTCTTTTCAAACTACACACTTACTTCTAAGTCAATCTTCATATATGATCTTTAGTAATCGAAAAGAGATTATTTTACAAAGTATTAGTGAAAAAAAGTACATATATGCTAATCTTGAATTTAATGGTTTTGTTATCCTTACAATTATTTTCAAGAGTTACAATTACAAACATTTTTCATTTTTTACGTCCGGATGAAATTGGCTTGAAAATCAATTTTAAATGAAACAAAAGTATAATTAAAAGTGATTCAAGAATATACTCTCATAGTTTTCTTTATATTAAGTTTATATCATATGCATTATATATACATCAACGTTGAACATAAAATTACAATTTCTAAATATAAATGGATATAACGTTAAAGAACCTATTAAAATGTTAAAAAATATATTATTTACAAATTAGTTTCACTTAATATATTGTATTTGTTTTTATGTTATATTAAGATTTTGATCTCAAGTCATAAGGTCTTCAGAAGGCCTTGCATCTTCTACTTAATTATTCAGAATCAGAGGCAAGGATTAGTTGGGAGGTATGAGTTGTTTTTATAGCTTTGTTTTATTTTCTATAAATCATTCAAGTTTTAATTTACAATTTGTGATGATTTTCCTAAATATTTAATTAATTCATTCTTCAAATATCTTTATAAATTCTTAATATTTTCGATTTACAATTGGATATGGGTGTTTGTAGCAAAATTAGATTTGCTTGTGAATTTGACTTTTTAGTATTTAATGGTTTTAGTTTTGTTGTATCCATTTTAATTTTGGTTTGCATCATGTTAAAATTTTATTGACTAAATTCTAAATTATTCTTAGCTAAAACTTAAAATTTGTTATTATTTTAACCCCAAAAATTCTTGTCATTCTTAGTTAAAATTTTAAAGTTACTAATTAGTTATATTCTCCATGATTTTAAACTTATATGGTTTTTTATTGATGGCATTTTTATTTTATTTTCTGTACACTTGGATCCTCAACTACTCAGCAGTATAGTATAATAAAGAAGCTCCAATGGATGATAATCACTCCAAGATCATCAATTTCCAAACTCAAAATATTTGTTCTGAGTTGTCTGTTGAGAAGGTGATAATATATACATACATACACACATGTAACTATATTGTTATTATTTTTAGTGCCAAAGTTAATTATAAGTCGTCACACATTTTTGTGTTAATTTGATTGCAGAGAAATGATATGTTGAATATCATAATAAAAATAAGAAAGAAAATAATAATGTAAAAATCATCAAAAACAGATGTCTTCAAATTGCTCTTTGAATTACAATAGGCCTACCACTAGCACAAAAAGAAAGAGGTCAAAATTTTTCTCTTTTTTTCTGCACATTTATTTTATTATTGTTATCATCGTATTATTATTAATATAAAATTAATAATATGCAGCGATATCGCAAAAAAGGCGAGCCCATGTTGCCATTGCAAAGACAATGGCACCGAGTGTCTAACATTGTATGTATTCATATATTATTATATGGTGAATAAAATTGGAACCTAGCTAGTATAAAGCTTAGTAACACGATATACTTATTGTATTTTTGAGTAGTATTAATATAAAATTAATAATAGTATCTTAATTAATTATGGCAGTGATTGCGAATGCTTTGCAAGAGAAATGTTTTGCTGCGAAGAATGTGGGTGTGATCATGAGGACAGCTTCAACACTCCTTTGTATGAGGACACTGTTGATGTTGCCAAAGAACAAATTCGATCCATAAATCCCTCAGCTTTTGATCAAAAAATTGTACTTTTGTAACTCTTTAATTAATTTTCCACGCACACTCATATATATATTTATATATAGTTTTAACATATGTGCACATTGATTAATTATATGTAGGTAAGAGGAGCATGCAACTGCATTGAGTCATCCTGTCAAAAACTTGATTGTCCATGCTTGCGGGTTTACTTTCATAAACACATATATAGGCAGGAGTTCCTTGCATTGAAGCATGTCATTGTCAAATTTGTTGTAATCCTTATGGCGAACGTCCAGGTAATTAAATTCCAAACATAGAATTGTTTGAGCTTTGTATTAATTATTTAATATATTCTTCAACTTCAAAAAAATGTAACGGTTAGCCTATTAATTATAAAATTACTTATCATAATTAAAGTTCTATAATTGAACATAACTCTCTATTAATGTAATTTAATTTTCCCTTGTTTTTTATCATCAGATCAAAGATGACCTACTCATGGGAAACATTATTGTTACTGATGCAAGTTCGAGGGTTTATTAATTTCACATCAACAGTCAACATATTGGAATCAAAATTTGTCAACCATTAAATGACCATGGAAATTATATAATAATGGCTATTTTTAGGGCCTTACTTATGTGAATTTTGTTTAGTGTGGCTGAACTCTGACAACTTTTTTGATTGTCAAATTTCAAATTCAGTTTCTTGAAGTTGGTCTTGATGTTCTTATTTTCTGTCACATATAGTTTCTACTTTTCTTTTGTAGCAAACTCTTGGACTTAATAAATAAATGTAAATAATTATAATGATAATAAAATAAAATCATTTATAAGTTTAAAGTTAATTGTTTATTTACAACCAACCCCTCCCCTCAAGCTGGTTTAAAGCTATCTTCCATTCAAACTTGAATTGAATTGTACCTTTGGTAGTCCAGCTTTCATCAACAGTGTTGGGAATCCAGCTTTCATCAACAGTGTTGGGAATGACCCAGTGTTTTCTAATTGATATTTCAATTGAAAATTGAAAATTATTATTATTTAATTTATTTTGTAATTCTAATAATTATTCTTTCTATATATATATATATATTAAGTAAAGAAAGTTTAGAAGGCATTAAGTTTTCTTCTGGCCAAAAACCTTAGTTTTTCCTCTAAGCAATCATTTTCTTTTTGATTCCATTCTTAACTACCGCAAGTGCACGCATGAGTTAGAAAAGTTGTGTTAACCGAATTTTGCTTTTAGGGCAGTGTTTCGACACGGCACAACTATGATCAACATTTGTTTTTTGCTACAATCTAAAAGCAAAATAAACTTTTTCAAATGTTGATCAAATAGGGTTTCCACTTTATTGATCCAATTTTTCACGAGTGATTCGTTCAATCCACCAAATGAGGATGAAGAAAGGCATTGCGTTTGGATCAATTCGATCTCAAAAAGGGTTTCCTTGAGCAGATGCTTTCGCGACGGCGATCCGTGGACTGAGTTTTTCTCAAGAATTTGTTGACTGAAAACGACGGCTAAAAAGGAAAGTTGCACAATGACCAATGGCAACAGCACAGAATCCGAAGAACGATTCATCAACAGCAGAGCATAGCATCAGCAGGTGATTGTTGTTTCTAATTTCTGAATCGAATCAAAAACAAAAAAAAAAAAGTAAAAGAAAATTATGCATTTGCGTGAACCGCCAAATCCAATTTCATTTCTTCTGTGTTTGAAATTGAAATAAATTAGGAGATGTAGGGATTCCATATAATAGATATAGATGATGATGATCATTGATATCCAATCCGATGGACTGATATTTTACAATGGAGGATCTGCTTTGACTTTTGTTTATAAATCTGGAATTTCCAAATATAGATTAATCATTTGGTTGAATCACACTTAAATTGATTTTTTTATTGGAGGGATGCATTTGTTTTCAATTAGTATTATTTGTTGATATCAAATGATCTTGTATGTGTCTTACATTTCTGAAGATACTGAATCTACAATTGGTGATTGATTTCGTGTTTTTGGTGAGATTTGTGATTGGTTGCAATTGAGTTTATGATTGTGTCATTCCTGGTGTGTGTTAAATTTTTTTTGGTTCAACTATTGACGAATATCTTGTGGGCTAAATCTTTGGAGTATTTTGCTAAAATTACTATTTATTTTGGTTTGTTACTATTTATTTGACTAGTAAATGATAATTTACTATGCATTAGAGAATTGAAATATTTAATGCACGACAAATCTTGAAGTTTTGATTAATTGGCATTATGTGACACATTTAGTTGTGAATATTTGGACATAATAAATTAGAAATTATATTAATGATCCAAATAAATTAGTAAACAACTTAGCATTTGAGTTTTCACTATGTGATAGAAAGTTGAAAGTTTTCGGCTTACCATATCTATAATTTTCCAAATATTGTTAATTTGGATAAGAATGATATTGAAATTTTCTTGTGAATATATTTTGATTGGTAAATGATTTTACAAATATGAATCTATACAATTGAGCCTTTTATAGTTAAGCTTGAATGAACTTTACATAGGTTTGTGTTTCACAAATTTAATTTGTATATATGGTCTAAGAATTTAGCCAATTTTATATCATAGCTATATTTGAGCATGATATTCAATATATGTTTGATAAGTTTATGTTAAATATTTATTGGCAAGCATATTGGTTCATAGTTATTGTATTGCTATTAATAGTATAAATGGAATGCCATTGTGATAAATTTGAGTTATTAACAACATGCATGGCAATGTTGAACTTTGGATATGTTATGCACCTAAATATTTGGAAGTGTGGGGTGTCAAACTAAAGTATCATATCTTGTGTTCAAGAAATCTTTAGTATGATTAAAAACTTTTGACTATGTTTATTTACTATGCTCACAGTAGTATCACATATAGATTTATAAGTTTAAATGATAAATCAATTTGTGAATATTGAGACACTATTGTGATACTTGAACATGTTTATTAGCATGTTAGTATGAGTAGAAATATTTATCATGTATGTTATATTTGACAAAGTTTATATACAAAATCATTTGCATATTACTAAAGTTGGCTAGTAGTATGAAAATATGCAAATTCATTGTTTATGAAGCTCATAAGATTTTATGTAAGTTTAAGATAATGTCTAAGTTATCAAATATGTGATATCTTATAAGGCACGAAGACTTATACCCTAATTTATCCCTAAAAGTGGTATCATAGTCATTCGTGGGGGATTGTAGAGAATGACCATCATTGTAGTGTTTTCTAATTGATATTTCAATTGAAAATTGAAAATTATTATTATTTAATTTATTTTGTAATTCTAATAATTATTCTTTCTATATATATATATTGCATAAAGAAAGTTTAGAAGGCATTAAGTTTTCTTCTTGCCAAAAATCCTAGTTTATCCTCTTAGCAATCCTTTTCCTTTTGATTCCATTCTTAACTACGGCGAGTGCACGCATGAGTTAGAAAAGTTGTGTTAACCTTGGGGAGCAACCGACATAAACGATTTAGCACCGAGGTCGCGTCTAATTTTGCTTTTAGGGCAGTGTTTCGACACGGCACAACTATGATCAACATTTGTTTTTTTCTACAAAAAGTACATCGACAAACCATACCAGTTTCAAGCTTTTCTTTGATTATTCCAATATGTTTTGTCTATCATGTAGAGCTGGGTTTTGGACTAAAGAAATATAGCAACTTTATTGTCACAGTAAAACGACGATATCACGAGAGAGGGAAAAAACTTGAACATAATATTTTCTAAAGAAAAAAAAATGTGTACACAATATTTTCTAGAGAAAAAAAAACTTGAATATAATAATATCCCCTTCATAAGTTAAATCATAATTTTCTCCCTCATAACTTGAACATAATATTTTCTAAAGAAAAAAACAAGCAATAATCATGGTTCAAATAACAGCACCTTCAGCTAAGAGGATTAAAGTTGAATATGTCGATGAAGAAAACTTCTAAATTTTTTTTGCTGTCAGGATCTTGATTCGTCAAGGTTTGCATGTCGTGTGGGTGATAGGATCATATTGGAGTAGGTCGAGCCCCTTGTGAAGACACAAAATCTTTTCATCTTGACAAAACTTGATGAGTTGGAGATGCGTGGTTCCAATATGTAGATCTGGAATCACAAGATCCAAGCGGGGAAAATCAAATATTCACCATAAACAAAATCTTGTAGTTCCATCCTCCTTACTTGGTACTCAAAATTATGATCATGAGAAGTTAAATAGAAGTCACCATTAAGAAACTTAGAGAAAAAAAGGTCACATAAACGGCCTCGCCACAACCCCATAAAATCCAAACGCTATATTAAATTTTTACAGTGTGGTTGACGTAGGTGAGTTCCAACCCAATAGAGAGCTCAATTGAAGTAAACACCATGATCATCAAATTCAAGAGGAATATAACCAAGACGCATCCACTTACCCTGACAGCGGAGATCGATTGTCCTAGCAATTGAGAAAATCTCAACCAAGAATGATAAAGATTTGTGTTTTCTGAGTGTCGGACCATTTTGTACTATTTTGTCTTAAAAACTAAATCCAAAATCGAACCCCCAATAAGCATAAGCACCGTGCGTTACAGAATAGCTGAAGGAGGAAAGTTGAATAAACTCATTTCTAAGACCATTTTGTATTATTTACTATTTTGTTTGTTCAGTTTTTATTTAAATTAAATAAAAATCGAAATAGAATACAAACTACAATTAAAAAAAAAAAATTAAAAATTAAACAAAATAAATAATTAATAATAATAATGTAAAATAAAATAAATTTAAATACTATTCGCGACTCATATAATATGTCGAGAAAAAAGTTTATCCCCGATGCATGTAAATGTACAAGTTTCACGCACAACGTCGGGAAACACCTTCTTTCGATGCGAGGAGAATGTCGATAGATTCTTAGAGGTTACCCGATGCATTATGAACATCGGTGGAAGTAACGTTAGGAGGGTGATAATTTATAACTCTCATGGAGGACTTGAATCCTATAGGTTATTTATGTGTCATAGTTTGAAAGGAGGAGCAGGGGCTGAGACAGGATGAACGTGAACCAATGTCGCCATTTTGACGAAGGAAAATCGTATGGAAGTATGTGTAGGTAAGGTCAAGCACAAATACGTTTGAAAATGAAATTTAATAAAATTTATTGCTAAGGGTACTTACCTAAATTCACCATGACAAAAGAAATTTGTATTTTAGCTTACTCTTTGTCGTAGTTTAGTGGAAGTACGGGTGTCGAACCCAAGAGAGTGGGGCTAAGTAAGTTTCTTGAATTTAAGTTTCAAAGAGTTGATGTTAGTAGCAAAATGAAAAGTATTGAAAATGATTTAATATGCAAAGTCAATTCACAAGAAAAAAAGAAGTAAATATTGAAACTCTATGAGAAATACGAGGAAGTGGACTTATGGTTAATGAATTCTTGGAGAACTTTCTTCTTTAATTTTTTCTTGTAAATAGATATGATTGCATTCTTGATTTTCTTGTAGCTTTGGTTGAATTCCTAATTAAGAATAATTTCATCTTTCAATTTTAATCCTTGATATTGTTCTTGATTCCATTTTTGTAGGTAAGATATTCTGGGTATGCATAGCTTATGAAATTGGGAGGCAGCTCCTTGTAAGAAGGATATTTTCCATTTTGTCTCTTGTTATATTAACTTATTTAGATCAAAATAAATAAACTTTCTAGTTTAAGGGTTCTTATAGAAGTCTAGATGCGTTTTTGTGTTGGCAAATTGATATAGGTTAGATAAATCACAACAGAATGACATAGATGAACCTTTACCTATGTTACAATAATAAATGAACCATTACCTATGTTATAGAGGATATTCTCATAAATAAGATCCTTTTGGTGTTAAATAAATTTCTAATGTAATTTGTTTCCTTTAGATCATAATGTTGAGAACCATAATTTGCCTTGATCAAGATTCGCCAAGAGCCATTTTTTCATGGTGAAAAGGCCAAATCCAATTGGCAAGAGTGATTTGTTGAAAATTTGTTGGTTGGATAGAGGATTTGTCCATGATTGGTTGCCAAAAGGATGGAATGATAGGCTTTAATACTTAGGCCCAATTAGGCCTCCAATGAAATCCAATCACAAGGCAAGTGATGAAATCTTATGCATATCTTGAGATCTATCTGAAGGAGTGAATATCACCGACCTATGAAACCTCAATCCCAATAACAGAGCCATTGAGGTAGTGTTCTGGGGTCATCGATTTATTTAAGATATCAAAGTATCAAAGACATAATTCTTAGAGTTGACAAGAACAGTTATTACACTTAAGTTTATTTATTAAATCTCCGAGTATTTTCACTTCTCAAATATTTAATTTTCATACATATCAAACAAATTGAAATCAAAAACAAATGATTATGGTCAACACTCAAAATGCAAATAGGGAACTTTAAATTAGAAGGGAAGGGAGAACAATGATCATATACCATGATACAAAGACGATGAGTGTATCACAAAGAAAGATATTGAAAGGCCTTTTCGGGGTTTTTGCCATCAATCTTTGAGTGATGTGGGAAATCAAGAGGCATTTTTGCAGCAGCAACCAATGTTTCATTGAGTACTTTCTCTAATTCTTGGTGCAAAACTCCATTGCCTTCTGGTGTGAAATGCAATCCATCCCTGCAATAATACAAGATAAAAAAGAAACAACCTATCAGAAACTCAGAAAAGTACAACATTTAATTTATGATTAATTGAATCATTTACAATATTCATTAACAATCCATCTCCCTCTAATAGGTCATAATGTCAATTTCATTTACGACAACAAAAGTCTATTGGGAAAAACTTTCTAAGTACTAAAAAAATCATTCCAAACAGGTCTGAAGATGCTGACAACTGAAGACATATAACATTATAGATAGCAGCCATATTTTATAAAATGAGTAAAACTTGTGAATTAAGAGCTTGAATAACAGACCTGAGAAATTTTTTCTGCCAACCCACCGTTTCTTGCATCTTGGACCATAAATCAATGGCATGAAGGCCTATTTCCTTAGCTAATTCAAGGCATTCTTTTGCATAAAGTCCAGTTACTTCATTTGTTCTCTCTGGCAATTCCCTTGCTTTATCACCATAAAGAGATCTGAAACAATACGAGATTATTTTCACCTTAGTCTGAGTAGGGTTAGAATCTCTCTTCAGTATATTGATGGAACTTTGAACTTAAAGTATCTCAGAGACGACAAAGGCATGGAATTTCTGGAACGAACCACATGTAAAAGGCTAGGCTAATCATGTTCATTCCACCCTAAAGGTAGGGTTCTTACTTCTTAGACCCTTTAAATGTTGGTATTGGTGACGATATGCAACAGACATGGAGTACATTTGGACTAAACCAATGAGGATACATTCACACAATAGTTAAGAGAATGAGAAAGTATATTTTGATAGAGCTTTGATATAACTGACGTCAGTAAGAAAACTTGTTGAAGGAAAAGTGGGAAGATGGAACTAGTTGAAGGAAAAGTAGGAAGATGGAAAACATAGACGGTTGTAGGTAACATTACAACAGAAGAAAGGCTAAATTTTTTTGAGAAGCAATTAGAAAGAAAAAGTCATACCGTGCATATTCGTTACGCCCCTCCTCATCAACTGGAGGAGGAGTAATAAGTATCACCAGCGTCGTTGGGGAGTACTCCTGTAACCAAAATGCAAATGAGATGTAAAGGAGGGAAGGTGGTTACAGGAAAACAATCCTAAAGGATTGAAGCAAAAGATTGCGCCAATTACAAACAAAATCGGGAAGGGTGCATCAGAGGAACAAAATACAAACTTGACACTTTTGAAACTTCTGAACTGAGCTCATCAAAGGCCTCATGATTTCTATCATTTCATAGCACCCGCCACCCAGTATTAGTTATAACCCCTTTTATCCTAGGGATCTAGGCTTTATTATTGAAAAGATGGCCATGAAGCAACTTAAGAGAATACCATGCTTTAAATTCTGATGAAAGCAACAATTAAGGGGAGAAACATTCAGGAGCCTTTTTTAGCAGTTATGATGTTCTGCAGCTGTACAAGAGATGACTATTACTCCCCTTGTTCTTCCTAGACATAATGTAACAATCTGGAGAATAAACAATTTGGTTTATTAATCCTTTTCACAGAAGAAAAAGATTTGGTCTCTCATATGGAGGAAGATAATTGAAAGGAAAAAAAGAAAAGAAAAGAAAAGAAAAGGTAAGTTCTTTCTTTCATCGTGGCTTAGGAGGTGTGGGAGATGAAAACAGAAAAGAAAAAGTTTTAGAGAGGAATCCAAACTTTGCCTCTTTTTCTTTTTAAGTGGAAACAAGATTTTTCATTGATAAAATAAAAAAAAGACTAATGCTAAAAAAATACATGATACCAACAAAGCATAGAAGATTAATATGATAAAGAGACGAAAAAAACTTAAAAGGACAATAAAAAGTTCTAAACAAGTAAATGCCTTGAATAGAATAATTAGCACAAGGCTTCGATGAGAACACCAAGAAGAGTTAAGAAGAGTCAATTTCCATCTACCATCATCCTCTAGAATGGCAGGGAGATTATTTGCCAAAACCAAGAGGTTCTATAATGATCTTATGAAGATTTCTACCAACTTCAGAAGAACTAGAACAATCTGCCATAAAGAGGAACTACTCCAAAAAATTAGGGAGATTCTCCATTTCATAGGTCAGTGATCCTTAGAACTAATTAAATTAAATTTTAATAATCAAATTATATTGAGTGTCATCTGGTAAACCTTTGGCTTGTTTTCTAATAAATCCTTACTAATGAAGATCTAACCATCTGATGCTCGATCTAGGGTTTGAACTTTGTTACTATAGTATTTCTTTATATAGAATTTGTTACTATATTTAGTAAACTCTAGCAACTTATTTAGTTAGTGGTTAACTTTAATTCCTCCATTTCGTATTTTGGCTGGGCCTTTCTTTTATTCAGCCTCAGATCTTGTTTATTTGGGTCTTCTTTATTTAGCCCATGTACCTAGAAGGTATAAGAAGAAAACTTTAGTATAATATATAGCATCAGCACATTCTAGCTTCATCTAGACCAATTTGCTGTTCATCTCACTCCTCTCTAATTTTCGACATTACTTACTCATGATTTTCATATTTCTTGTGTGAAGATTTGAATTCTTAGCCAATTTCAAAAAACAAAAACAAGTTTTTCAGGACTACCATCTTTTGTTTTCAAATAACTGCATTTAAAAAATCTGATAACATTCTCATTTAAAATCAAACATAATTAATAAACCTTGTACCAAACAACTCATAGAAAGAATAGTTACAAAATAACTTTGCCATTGAAGCTCACAAAAGCCACTTTCTCATGAAAGGACAGTTGAATAAAGAGTGAGCAGCTCTTTGCAACCCCAAGAACTGGCAAAGCGAAAAATTGAACGTCTCAAAGAAACCACTACAAAATGGCTCGTGCAAAATCACATCTCTAAAGAGTATAATCTAGGTATCCAGGCACCCTCCATCAAAGAATGCAAGATAGTGCCAACAAAGTTAAAGCTCTCCTATCAGAGTTATGGTTTGAACGTAACTAGAGTGTACTCCATGACAAATCATTAGTCTGGACAGATGTTAGGGTTCAGCTACACTTCTTGCCTCATCATGGTGTTCTTTTTCTAAAACTTTTGTTAATTCCACTCAAAAGGATGGGAGGCACGTTTACTAACAACAGTCCTAAGCCAGAGGGAGTTGGGCTCAAAGAAGAAACGTCACACCATTTAGTTAACGGAGAAGTGATGGACTGATGCATTATACTGATTTGAATCTTCAAAATGAGTCTTAAAGATTTGGGTAGAAAATATTTCAAGCATGAAGGAAGAAGTCAATACCTTCAAATGATTTACCATTTTTTTAAGATTATACTTATACTCTTCAAGAGGTACGTGTTGTTTCTCACTTGTTCTCCCCAAAACAGCTGCATCATTCGCCCCAAAGAATATTGTCACGACAATGGGGGCCTTTGGGGAATTCTGCATTACAAGAAATGAAACTTATTTAGAATGCAGAACGTACAAGAGACATGATTTTCAGAAGCTTAAAAAGATGTTTCCACCCATGACTTAAGCTAGTACAAAGCATATCTATCGAATATTTGCAAAATTTGGACTATAATCCTTTTGAAGAAAAGTGATTCAGCCTTTAGGGTTTCAAAGAAGCATGAGAACACAAACTTTGGGATGGAAAAAAGGCTGGAAACTCCTGCTGTGGGAGGGACGCCTTGTAAACTGAGCTTCGAGTAATGAGGCATTTTGGTGAAGGCAAATTGATTCTGGGCCACTAAATCCTGCATCCAATGTATCTAGGGAACCAATAATGCAATGTTCTAGCAAATCTGAGTTCTGTATCAGTTAATTTAACGCAAGAATTCAGAGCAATATCCCACCAAGCACGTATTTAGACTCCCAATCATGTTAGTAACTTAGTATACAGCATCATTAATTAAAACATACAGCAATATTCCAAAATCTTTCACACAATGGATTAGTTTTGTTGTTTAATCACATCTTTGATTTCATTGTATGATCTAGCTAGTTTAGCCCAAATGAGCAAAAATTCCCCACTATCCTCGATGAAGCTGAAATCAATTGTAGGGATTAAAAATGGATACAAATTCCTAAAAATAACTACAACAATAAATTGCATTACAAAAGAAGTCCTAAAATGAGAATAATGACCAATATCCCACTTACTGAACATAATGGAGCAAATTCAAGTGAAACGTGAAGTCATCAGAATCGAAGTAGCCAAGAAACAGAAAGAGCAGTATGGCACCTACCAAGGGAAAAATGTGATGAAGTAAAAATAAAGCCCACCGAGTATTGTATCCGCCATAGCCACGAACTATGACATCGGCCTATAAATTGGTCAGATAAGAACCCAATTTCAAACACATAAACTTGAAAAACTAGAATCAAAATACAAATGAAAGAAAGAAAAAGAAAAAAGAAAAAGAAAAATCTACCTTTCGGGAGTAAGTGTCAGCAAGCGCAGCTCCCCATCCACCTAAACCAAAGGATTGTGCAGTTATAGAATCCCCAAATAGAACGATCTCAGGCCTCATTGTATGTTATTTCGACGCTTCAATCAACCCTTGTGAGAATGGAAAATGATGTATTATCAATTTCTTCCAGACGGATTAAATGCTGATATAGGATTCTTGTTCAAAATATTAGCAAAATGTAGGGTATTTTGGAAACTATTTGCAAGGATAATAAATATATTCAGTAAGTCATGAATCCCTCGTAATTCCACTACTGGAGTCGGTCTATGAAATCAGATGCAACTGAATGTCTGTAACTAGTGGAACCTAATTGTAACATGTAAGGTCATCTGAGTGAACAATGAAACCTGTCATACGGTAGATGAGATGTACAATCTGGTGAACTGTTATCATGTGAACCAAAGGAACACAAACCTTTGTATGGTGTGCATAGCTACGGGTAGGAGGACAGTTGTCACTAATTAACATACATCGTGCATGCATAAGGGGTCTCACAACATATCATCGTATGTAAATGAATATCAGCACACATTTCCAAAACTGCTTGGCAAAAATTATAGTAAATCATTTTAAGTAGACCTTTCCAAACCACCTGCTATGATATCATCCTAAATCAACAACAAGGATTCTTGGTCACGGACATTCAGTTTAATATAATATCCAACAAGCGTTAAGCTACCTACCTCGAAATTCAGACAAAATATTTAGTAATCTTGGATCAAAGCCCCTAACACAACCATGATCAAACTTAGCTCCCTATTTCCTAAACACAAAATAAAATGCAAATGTCTCCAAATAAATTTTGACCAAATGTGGCTTAATCCAAACCATCAAACCAAATCTTAGTGGGTATTCAAAAACATTCCAGAAATTATTTTAAAAAAGAAAAAAAGAAAAACACCAAAATTTACCCACTACTGAAAATGTGGCGAGCGGCGGCAGCGGGACGACGACACCGGAAGCAGGACGTGCGGCGACAACTGATCTGAAGTGAGGCGAAGGGCGTCAGGCTGGAGATTGATAGAGGGAGAGTGGTTGAGATACTTTTTAAGGTGGGAGAAGAGGACCCAGAAACCCGATCAGCCCACGTTTAAAATATGAAAATAATTAAAATAAAAATTCATGTTTATCGATGACGAATATTGATAGACTGCTATCATCTATAGTTAATAGATAATAATAATTGTTCAGTAACGTTTCGTTCTATTTAATGAATAAATAATAATATTATCAATACTTATCACTATCTTCATGGTGATAATTTACTCTACTTGAAAATGTTTAACGTAATTCTATCATTTAAAAGAACTCAGCTTAGTTCTTAAGTTAAATTTATATTGGATTTTATTCCTTTCCTTTTATTTACTCATTAATATTTTAAATTTCAAATCTTTCATCAACTTAAATTTAAATATCCAATCTCTTATCAACTAAATTTAAATGGTAAACCATCAAGATCAAGATATGTTTGATTTAAAAGAGTTGTAAAATATGAAGTAAACTGTACAAGAAGTTCATCAACTCTGTAGTTAAGAGACATCAAACCTTATTATGTCAAAAGATTAAAAGACTTGGTATTATTAACTCTTTAACAAATCTGTAAAAGTGTGACAGATAGTTTATACTTCTTGAAGCAATGGAGAAGAGTTTTAGACATTACCATTAGCAACAAAATGAAATGGAAAGAAATTAAAGAAAAGGAAAAAGAAATTCATAGTCATAACCATAGTGATACTAGAAAGAAACAAAAGAAATTTGAAGTGAAAATTAGATCAACTATTGGCACTGCTACAACTACAAACTTTTACATATTTCATAAAATGGAACTAATCTAAAACTTTATTGAGAACAGAGAAGTTTTAAAAGGGAATTAGGAAGTTTCTTTCTCTACAACAAAAGCCCCAATGTCCCATATTTCTACCATAGCCTAATCAACCAAGAGCATAAGCTTTACTTTTGTTTTAATAAAACTTTATTGTCCTCTTCCTTCTCAGCTTTACACCATTGAAAAATGGAGTATTCAAGAATTCTCAGCGATAGCCCTCAAGCCCCAACCTTGAGTTTAGCCAACTGCAGACTTCATTCATCTCTTTTGGGATTGTGTAATGCCCCATCCTGCAAACAAGTATCAATCAAAACCCTTTTAGCCGTTTTCATTTTTGTCTGTTTTGATTATTCTATTTGATGATTTTGATTAAAATAGAGCATTACCCTTCTTGGCTTTTGAAAACTAGTGTTCTAAACCCAGCTGAGGTCAAGGTCTGGGCTGATTTCTCTCCATACTTGAGTGCTACTACCTCATCAGCTGCATTTTTTTTATAATAATTGATAAGAATGATTCATCAAACAAACCCAAAAAGGGGAAACTTAAAATGTTATATCAGAGCTGTTCTGTCATGAAATGGTTGAAAAATGTGAGTTTGTTTTTTTAGCCCCTTTTCAAATTGGTTTCCTGAACAGTTCTTTATTTTTTCAAACGATCCTTTTTTTAAACTGTTGAGAATCAATGTCTTTTACGCAAGTTGCGAAAGTTTTAAAATCCTGAAAGGGAATGGCTGCAGAATATATTCATACTTGCTTAACAAATGCTGAGTTAGTGAAGTCATTCAGTTTGTCAGAAGAAAAAAAAAGTGTATTCTGATGGTTGAAATCTTCAATTTGAAGTTATCTCTGTATGCAAGAAAGCTAAGTGAATTATTCTTCAAGTCAGTTAAAAACAGTAACAATAACAAAAACATTAGCTTAAGGTTGGTTTTAGACACCGACCTGTTCCATGAAACTGTAGGATAGGAATCGATGCCGCTCGCCTTGTAGCCTCGTGTGATGCTTCAAATTTGTTCCTTAAGCTCCTGTATGACATATACAGTATATTATTTGTTTCTATATGAGTACTTATTGGTCATTGAGAATTCTTTCCCAAACAACATACCTTGACCCAGGAAGCCAGCCACTAAGTCCAACAACTGCCCTTAGGTAGATGGGGTATGGGACTCCATTTCCATATTTTCCAAGAGCGCAGCAGGTTGCAGAGTAAAGTGCCATTGCAGCTCCCATACTGAAGCCTCCAATCCCAACTTTTACTGCCACAAATAATTGAAGTAAAGAAATTTATTCTCCATCAAGTTGTGGAACAAATATTTTAATATATATATATATATATAAAGATTCCCAGATTGTTAAAAGTTTTGGTTGTCTTGAAGTTTCTGTTATTTTGGCTTTAGTATGCACTTAATATATTTTGCAGCTTAAGATGCAAATAGCTCTCGTACCATCAGATGGCTCTGCAGACAGTAAGTTTACAATATGGGCAGCTGAGGCATCAAGACCTTCCCAATCATCTGGACCTTCTTCTGAAAACTCTCCCACATCAAACCCTGATACGAGTCACATGGAACAGTTTTAGACAATATTTGTTAGTAATAAACCACTGAAGTAGATATGGGCCTAGGAAAGGGAAAAAATGAAAAAAGTAGATGGTTGTCGATCTAACATGCAGTGCAAGGAAAGCCTCCGAGTAGAGATACTGGTCTAGTTGGAGCAGTTGGACAAATCCATTTGATCTACATATTTAAAAGAAATGGTGAGAAGTATGGGAAAGAAGCCTAGAGTGTAAGCTAAACATGAAGGCATATTCATTGGATGGTATAAGATTATATTTCTTACGTTTGGAAGAGGAAGGGTTTCCAGGAGCTGAGAAGAGCTGCAGTTAAATAGAGAACAAAAGGAAGCAGAACTTATTAGACAGGTTATTTACAAAAATATCTTCAAATTAAAGCGCAGAACCACTAAGACACATTCTTGGAAAAGTTTACAACTCTCAGCAATCTTGAACTGGGATGTCAGGATGCATGATTGATCATATTTCATATAAAAGTAAAACCTTATTTGTCTTTTCAATTTTACATGGTTTAGCAAGTGATTCCGGTATTTAAATATGAAATAGGTTGGAAAAGGGAAAAGAAAATCCATAATGGAATATATAGGAAAAAAAGGAAAGTACTACAGAGGGCCCTATCTTGTCTGAAGAACCATGTAAAAATGTAAAATAGTCTGATGTACACCTTTTCCAAACCTTGGTTTTCAAATAAACTTCAGCGATCAGACAAGTTGAAAGGGAAAGTTCAACATTTATTTGCAATTTCTACTGTGCCCTTACTTTTTCACATTTCATTAAAGTGAGAAACTCAAGGAAAGAATATGAACTTGTTGACATTCTGAGATCACCTTTTCCCTTTTTCGTTTGGCTTAGGAAACAAAGGTCGGCAAGAAACCCTTCTTAAAGAAGGTAAAAAGTACTTTTTGCAAAAGGGAAAGGAATATCACTGTCCACTGTTGATGGCAAGCTAGTGAAATAAACATCCAACGTAGACAGTCACAAGTTTCTCTGCTTTTCATGTTAGAAAAAGAAACCTTAGTCCTATGCTAGCTTCAATTAAGCTCATTCAAAGCACTTTCAAATATGCTGGATTCTTTGAGTATGGCACTTTACAGTTTCAGATAACTCAGATTCTTATATGAAGAGAAGAACTTGAATGGTTTTATAGGCCATCACAAATCCTTTATATGAAGTTTGAGCATTTAGGGAGACAAAAAGGGCATTACCTAGAGCCATTATCACCAAGGCCATGCAACCAAACAATAGTGGCTTGGTGTTTTCCTTTGGGCCTCACAACATGTGTCCTTCCAAACTCTAATGACCTTCTTGTTGATGATCTACTACCTGCAGTTTGACCACAGAATGTGTAACTTTTCTGAATCATGAACAGTTAGAGATAATGAAAACAACTAATCCATTCATTAAATGGAGCACTAAGAGGGACAACGATTGATACTTTGTTGGTTAACAATAAAAAGAAAAAGAAAACAGACTTCAAGCAAAATGGCTGTAGTTGGAAAAAGAAATGAGAAGGAATATGAAAAGTAGACAAACCAGAGCTGATATTAGAATGTGAGTAGCTCATGTTGAAAGTTGTAAGAACTGCACTTAAGAGGCACTTGTGAGTTGCGAGTATATGCAATGAGCCAGAAGTGTAATATGCTGGGATGTAGAAAAACAACAATGAAAATTGTCTATTTATAGCCAATTTGGTGATGTGAAAGTGGAATAAAATGTGGGAGAATATGAATCACTATGCTAGTGTGGTGTGTACACCAGCTGCACATTGCACCAAATAGCCAAGAAACTCAGAAAGGGAGAGGCATCTGTGAAAAGGAGAAGTAAAGACAAGGACAAAAGCAGGAAATCTTTTTAAGAAACACAAAGAATCCCAGCAGGCAGAGCACCTTCATCCATCCGCAAGCCTCCCAGCTAGGAGAGAGAGCTCTGGATATGCAAAATAGAGAGAATCTATGCTTGTGGGCACTGGGCAGCGGCCAGAAAATAAAGCAAATCCAATAACAAACTTCAAGAATATTACTAGAAATAACAAAGAATAACCCCTCAGTATGTCGAAGGAAATATCTCTTATCAATCATTTTTAATGAATTTCTGATTGATACCATTAACCAGAAAGTGAAGTTGGTTCTAGTGTCCAATCTATCTAATTTAAGCTAGGAAGAAATATCTAAATTTGCAGTGCTAAGTAATTTTATCTTATATTCTTCATTTATATTTTTATACTATAATTGTCCATATGTGGTTACCAACCTGTATGTCTTAAGTGGAATCATGCACATTAAAAAAGCATTTCAACTTTTTCTCTGCTCTTTCTTCTCTTCTGCTTGCCAGTTCATTGTATTTTGATTGCTCGGAGACCCACTACAAAGACTACTTTTGTTTGTATCTGTGCACACACGGCCACCATATTGACAACAAATTCAGCAGAATCAAATCATTATATCATCTTTCAGGGGATTGGAATTGTTATCCTCTAGTTTCTATTGATTGGTATGATTATGCAGCTGAAAAACGTAACTTAAATCATCCATTCAAATCTGTGGCTCATGGAGGGAGACAAAAGTACTTGTTCTACAGCTAGTAGATTTGCTATATCTTTAGCAAAACTTAATTAGATACAAAGCTCTTCAACATGGTCCTCCCCCAATAAAGGTTACCAAATAAAAAAATTTCCCCCAATTTCCTGTACATAATAAAAGATAATGAACAGATAAAGTATAGATTTCAATCATTATATTTGATTGCCTAATTCTTCTAATCACTCAATCTACTTCTTTTCTTGCTACAAGAACCTCAAAATGCCACTTGGGTTTAGAAATATGTTCATCGATTACTTTTACCTAACTTTGAAGTCTACAAGAACAACATCTTTTTCTCTGGTATGAAACAATGAAAAAGAAACTTCTCACTTATACCTTAAGGACGACATGGAGACAATATGAACCATCTAAATTCTACAATTTCATGGCCAATACATTAATGTTCTCACTGTTATGTTGAAACTTTTCAGGATCATTTTGGATGAGTTTCTTATGGAGGAGTTTCTGATAGCAGCGTAAAGGAATAGAAATGTTTGGTTCTGAGGAATAGATTCTTTAGCTCAACAAGATCAATTTGACAACACACTCACCACTAAGTGGCTACACAGAGGTTAGGTAAAAGGTCTCAGTCAATCTTACACCACTAACTTTTAGTCAGAACCAATATGATGCAACTTCAACTCTACAGTGTAGGCATTTTGCAATGAGATGAGATATCACTGATAAAATTATCTTCATTCCTATCCCTTCCCCCTCCTTTTGTGGCTTTACTGATTAAAGAATAGTGGTAGGGTTGGAGCCTTCATTGCAGTTCAACTTAACACACTTTCTTTAGAAAAATTGCAGACTTAGGTAACCTATGGAAGAGGGAAAACTTTATTACAGAAAATTCTGACATTTGGCTGTAAAAAATGCTCTTATTTTGAGAGCTTTAACTTCAACTATCTCTTAGAAAATAAAAGCCAACTTATGAGTGCATGGCAAAGAAGAATCTACATCAATTTTCTGGTTGACCAAACAAAATTGATCAGAAGAAAGAAAGAAAAATAAACCCAAAAAAGCTGACGTGGCATGCTGTGACTGGTTTTTCTTAAAAAATTTACAATTGAAGCATCTACTTTTCTCTCTTGGTCAATGTTTGAGCACTTTTCCTTCCTTTATGGAAAGAGCAAACTTTTCTGTTTGTCAACTCCTCCTTCTCCACCCCACCCTTTAAAATGGAGAGATAATCCAACTTGATTATAGAATTGGTTTATGCTTAATTGTGGGCTCATTTTTTTAACAAGGAACAACATATGCTGTTGGCACTAAGCTTTGTTGCACATTATTATACTTCATTATGTAATTTTTCTTCCTTTCTTTCCCCTATTTTTCCTTTTCCTTTTTCTTGTTCTTGTTCTCTTTTGCCTCATTGGGGATGAGCATTTGAGCTCAATAAGAAAAGTTTTATGTAGTTTAGAACCAAAAGATGGAACCTTTTTCAGATTTTTGTAACTAATGCAATGCAACCCAAATTATCTTCATTTTTCTATTTCAACCTTTTAAGTTGAATGAAAAGCATGCAAGAGACTCCCAACCCCATCTCTCATTTGGGGTGGAGGATCTCTAACTAAAGTATGTTTCTTTTTTCTTTTTTGTTCTAACTTCTCCTTGTGTAGAGTCTCTAGCTAGACTAGGTAAAGTGAAAAGCATAATATCACTAGGCAAGAAGCTGGTGCAAATCCTTTGGACTAGACATCTGTGAACCACAGCTAAGTACTTTCCCATAAATTTATTTGATTACAAGTTTGGTTGTTAGAACTTTCTGATATATTCCTGAACTTCAACGAGTATCTAAATAGGATACCTATCTTTCCATTTTGTGTTTAATAGATCTCTCAACTTTAAAAATGTTATCATGCAATTTTAAATTTTGGGTCTAATAGAACTCTACATATTCATTCTTTCTCAAGTAATGAACGTATTATACTTAAAATTGAATTTTTGTCTAATAGATCATTAAAAGGAACCATTAGACACCATTTGAGGTTCAAGGATCAAATTGAAAGTTTAGAGGCTTATTAGAAATATTTTAAAGTTTTGAGACGAGACAAACTTGAAAATTAAGATATTAAACTTGTTATTTAACTCTTTATTCTCTATCCTACATTTAGATCATGATAGTCTTAAAATTTTAGCCCGAATTTAAGTATCTTTTTCTTCAAGATTTATGGGTAGAGGTCAGTGTTCTTTTAACTAGACCACACAATATTTCTAGGTGGATTTAACATCTTGATGCCTTAGTTTTAGCTCATTGATTTTGTAGTTTAATACAGATGAATAGAGGTTATTCTCAAATAGATTTCAAGGTGAATTGTTACTTTGTCTCACTAACTTTTTTAACAACATAGTTTTAAGGATGACATTAATTTAATGGTTGATGAAAAAGTAAAAAGAAAAAGGAATTATTTGGGGTTTAGTTAAGTGGAGAATTGTGATTGAAGTAAAAAAATAATGATGTATAGTTGTTGCTAGAGAAGGGTAGGGGAAGTATAAATAACTTTAACATTAATAAAGTTGTAAAGTAAATTAGAAGTTTAATTAAGCAATGGGCAGCTCCAATGGTTTTGAGATTAGTAGAATAAAAATATTGTTTAAAGAGAAAGATTGAGCATAAGATAAAGAAGCACTTTTAGTCTAATCAATGGAACTAAACTAATTAATTATAATTATTTTTTCTCTAATGGTTCTTCTATATTAAATTAATCAAATGAATAACACACACTTTCCAAAGATATATTAAGAAATTGATTATCAATAATTAACTTCTTTTTGCTTGTCAGATTGATATGGGGTTGGGTTTTGTCCTTTAAATTAAACTATAACCTAATTGCTTTAAGAATAAAAGTTTTTAATGTAATGTGCTAATTGCAACAAAAATTTAATACCCTCTTTAAAAGGGAAATAAATTATATTCTACTTCAATATATATATATATAACTATCCAATTTTTTTCTTTATATTATATTATATATTTGTTAATATTTAGTGCTGTTGGAAGTTGTTCCAAATATTAAATATTTGGAGAGAAAGGAAAGGAATAAAAAGTTCCCACTTAGATTTTTTTTTAAATTAAAAAAAAAAAAAAAAAAAAAAAAAAGGGAAAGAGTTAAAAACACTTTAGTATAAACATTTTTTTTTTCTTTTAAGAGTCTAAAATTTTGCTTTTGTTTTTAAATATTTTTTCTTTTGTTGGAAAAATGATTCTAATGGAATCAAGTATTTTCTTCAAAAGTTTCATATTTTCTAAAGTTTCCATTTTAGTTTCTAGGAGTTTCTTTCTTAGATGGGTATCTCTTGTGTGTTCTCCTCCATGATGCCAATTTTGATGGTAAAGTGTGTTGAAATATTTTTTTAAAATAATTCTTTCTACTTTAAATAATTATTCATTAAAAAATCACTTTTCTTAAAAAGAGTAAAAAAGAAGTTGAAAATTTGTTTAAAAAAAAAAATAGAACATTTGACAAAATATTTATATTTCATAGAAATATTAAGTGTAAAAAGTTGTCTTTGAGTGGTTTTGTTATATGGTGTATAAATAATTTGTCTTTTTTATTTTTGAAAAAATTCTTTTTTTTTGTTCTTTTTTCTTTTCAAGATTTAAGCCATCCCGAGAATGAAGACTAAAATCGTAGTTGGAAAAACATCTTTTCAAATCAAAGAATGTTTAGGAATCATAGTTGCAAGGTCGCGACGACTTTGTTCTTCTTTTTTGTGATTTTATAAATATTCACATAGGTAGCAAGAGGATACACGTTTTTTTATTGTATATTTATGAATCGTGATAAATTTTCACTATTATTAATTAGGAAAAATAATGAATTTATAACATGAAATAATACTTATTTTAGTTTTTATTGTTTAATGTAATTATTCTTTTTCTTCTTAGAGAGACTAAAATTGAGAAAAACTATCTACATTTTTCACTAATCACTACTTAAACACAAACTTCCCAATGAATATTCACTAAGTCTATTTGATTTTATGGATCTTTTTAATTTTAGCTCATCTTGGTTCATAAATCGAGAATGCATTTTAATCTAACCACTGAATTAAAAAAGGAAAATGAAAAAAAAAATTATGGTAATTACCTTTATCTAATTTTTAGTAAAACGATAATGATATAATTTTAATTTATCTTTAATCCTAAGCTTTTAGGTCAGACGATGATGTAAGAGATTCACGCCCAATTAAAAGTTCTATTTGAGTTCCAAAAAAATATTAAAAAGAAAAGAAAAACAAACTATTTAGATCGATCAACTTTATAAACTAGTTTAAAATGTATATCTCTAATAAATAATTCGCATATTTCCTTTTTTAAAAAAAATTGATTGAAGCTTCCAAAAGTTTCATTTTTTTTTTTAGTTTTTAGGTATTCTCTTACTCTTCAAGACTTCTTTTTTTAATAAGGTGATAATGCTTGTTTTATTTAGGTAATATGTTATTCTGTTGTCTATCAATTTCTAATTCTGCAAAAGAAAAAAAAAAGATGAAATTATAGTATACTGCCATATTCAGATTTCAAAATTTTGTTATTACAAATATGTAATTGACTTTGATGTTCACCTCGTACTAAAATAAAGCATGTTCAAGTAAGAATTACACTTTTAACCGTTAAGATTTGGTTCGTGCTTTATTTGAGTCATGTCATTATCTAATTCTCTTTGAAGTATTTTTTCCTTTGAACCGTTGATTTCTTGATCGCTTGGCTAACATGTATTGTATGTCGTTAAACTTTGTATGCTTTGATCATTCTTAAACTCTTTTGCTTCAAAGAGTTGCATTTGATAGCATTATTGGTCCTTCTGCTATTATTATTATTATTATTATTATTATTATTATTATTATAGTTAATATTTTGCTGTCTACCTCTTTCTCCCTTTAATCACACATTCAAAAAAAGTCGAAAAATTTCCCAATCTTAGTAAGATATATTTAAGATAGAACCTCGTAGATATCGGATATCATTAGAGCTCGTTAAACTCATACACGTATTCAATCCAATACATAAAAAATAGTGAAACCAAAGAAATTTCATCTTCAGTGAGTATGTTCAAAATTTCAAAATTTCACATTGAATAAAAAAAAAATTAAAGGAACTTACATATGACTACTCCTTCCATCGTCAACTAAATTAAAATGTAAGTGATTGAACTTTATTTTTAAAAATTATGGTTGTATATACACGCACGTATGTGTATGGCAAAATTTTAAGTGGGAGTAGGAGTATTAGAATGGATGTCACCCACCTAAATTGTTAAATTCATGGAAGTGAGCAGAGAATTTTGAGTTTGGGATTGAGAACTGAACAAAAGATGTAACTAAAACGGCTAGCACTTTGTTTAAAATATATGACCGAAAATTCAAAAATGGTATTAATAGCTTTAACCTTTCAAAATAAGAGTTGAAGAATGCAAATACATGGACAAAAACGGTTTATCCACACCTCATTTCACTTCTATCTTTTATGTCCTCTTTTATCTATTTCCATCCAACCGTTCACTATTTTCAAATATCTTCTTCAATATTTTCTTAGTTGAAGTAACAAAAACTTTGTCTATCATTTTGATTCCAATTTCGACTCTGTGACTGACTTTGTGACTTATTGCTTTGTCGTGTCATAAGTGGACATTTTGAAACTTTGGTTACTTGTTGAGATAATTGGTTGATGCAAAATGGAAGTATCTACGTATGTTCAAATTACTTTTTTCTAATAGTAAGGGACCTGTTTTTTTTTATTCTTTGAAAGGTTATGGACATTAATGCAATCATTTGAAAGTTCAAGAGTATTTTTTTAAAAAGAAACTACAAACCGTTTGTGTCCATAGTCTACTACAACACAGACTGAATGGAGAGATGTCATTAGTTCGAATGAAAATAGGAAGGCAATCACCATCGAGAGAGAGGGGTCGTCAGAGAAAGGAAGAAAAAGGAAAGTGGAAATTAAGGAGAATGGTAGGAGGGATGAAAAGGGTGGATGATAAAAGAAAGAAAAAAAGGTGGAGAAAAGAGAATCAAGTAATTGTATATGTTTGAGGTTTAAAAACTATTTTAATTTGAGAATAAAATAATAAACAAAGAAAGAATAAGAAAATAATGAATGTAAAATAGTAAAAACGGTAGTAAATTGTGTGTTTTAAAATAGTGTTTACTATAACTAATTGAACGTTTTAAAATAGTATTGACTATAGCAAAATGTGATAGTTATAGCCTTACATAGTCCTCGTCTCAAACCTCCCCTTTAGATTTGAACTTAGATCTATTATATAATTATCTCATGCTTAAGCCATATTTCCTTTAAAATGCACTCCAACTCCATCTGTATTGACCTAGGTTTTTTTCTACAGCTGAATATGATTAGAATTTAAACACACCTTTAAAATTGCCTAAATCTACCTTCCAAACAAATTAGCTTTCGCTCCTCAAAGCCAAAATGACCCTACCATAATATTTATATTATAACTTGAAATTAGAGGTTTAATTCTCTCACATATAGGTAGTAAAACCAAGCAATTTTTAAAAGAAATCCCAAAAAAGGCTTACAGAACTACAATGCCATTAGAAAAGTTGCCCTTTTGGCATCCAGAAGGTATCGAGGTCGAGTGGACAGAGAAAAGATTATATTGCAAATTGCAATAATAAAGTAAACAAGATTTGTAATCGAAGAGCTAATAAAGAGAATGAATTCAGCAAGTTTCTTAAATTATATATTAAGATCAAAAGGGGGTGTGTGTTATTGTACTGCCACCCGGGACATGGTAAAGAATCAAGAAGCCTCCAATTATTTGGTAACACATAAAAGAAAGCCTAAAAGGATTTGTATCTTCCAAAAGACGACATACCTGTTGTATCTCTAAATAACAGCGAAAAAACTCAGATTTCTATTGTTGCTGCAGCAACAACTGCGAATACACACAGCTTCAGATTAAAACTGCAGCGTATTTTGAATTCTCTCTCTTTAAAAGTACCGGTTTATTCTAGAAAAAAGGTATGCAATCAATGATGGTGATCGTCGTCATTTCCATAACCATCTGGCGATCCTCCAGGTCCAACTACTTCCAACTGCGAACACAATTTCCAATTAGAAAATTTTGGCATTCCGAATTAATTTCTGATTGAGACTCGAATGTCTTTACCGTATTCAAATTCAAGAAGTGGGACTATTGGAGAGAGAACTAACATACATACTTTGATTCTAATCATAACTAGAAGAACCAAATATAGCATATAACTCAATTGGCAAAGGATTTGTCCTCGACCAATGGGTCATAAAGTTTGAATCCTCCACCTCTACTTGTTGAAATCAAAATAATAATCATAACGTGAAGAATGCAATTAACCCACCCTGAACAGAGGAGGAAACATAAACCTATTTTTTTACTTCAACACGAGGTGAAGGATGGGTGGTTTGAATCGTTAACCTTTAGGTTGAAGTTGTAATGTCTTAAATAGTTGACCGAGGTTCAATTTAGCAATACATAAAAATTAATTAAAATTAGAATAGATTGTAATCCATGGTTAGGTTTTGGGGTTGTACTTCCCACCCTCCAGAATGATATTTTACTCTATCAATGAAGTTAGTGTTTTATTTTACATTTTTTAATACCATTTCAAGCATTCCATATTGGCAACATAACATAATTATTTACAATAAATACTCACCGTGAAATATTGTGTGCACACAGGGCATTCATGTGGCTCGCCTTTCTTCAGCCGAAACCAGACAACATCGTGTTCATCCGCTACAAAAATCAAAAACATGCGACAGAAGTAAGTTGGAAAATCTTGTGTAAGGAAGAATGCAAAATCTACATATGTAAAATTTTGTCAGGCTTGCACAAACTTGATGAAAAGGTATGGATAAAACTTAAAAGAGAAACTGCAAGTACTTACCGCCTTCACCTCCAGGACACCCAACTATTCTTTCATCATAATATGACTTTATAACAGCAGGAGCTTCCTAAAGACACAAGAAAGTGTTTAGATTTCTTCAAAGAAATAGTTCATGCAACCAAATTGATTCTTTCATGCACATCCTCTCACGGTGTTTTGATGTTCAAGGGCAAAACCAGTTTCTGGCTCATTGAATTTGAAGCAAAGTGTACTCATATATAAATAAACAACTAATCACAAAATTAATAACCACCACATAAAAGTACTAACATTCAAGGTCATAGAATGTAAAATAAAGACCAAACTACAAACAAAACAGACAAGATAAAACGGGAATTGCAGTAAAAATCCTCATTTAGTACCACGGAGCCATAAATATTGTGCCACAAGAAGGAGATTTGAACCTACACCTAATAAGAAGAAGCATCATTGAGTAATGCCTGACCACCTGAGTGACGTATGCTCATATCAGCATAGGCCCAAAGGTTTGATTATGAAAATCCAAAGTATCTTCTGGTGCTTTTTCAATGAGCTTCCTAAATCATACTTCGGGTTTCATAAACTTCTATTTTCCTGGATTTATTCAAAATATTTCATACAGCAAGCTGCCTAAAAATGGAAGGTGTACCCTTGGTCAATTTTTCCTCAAAGGATCAACACAAATGGTGTGGCTCAAAGAACTCTCTCACTTATATTTTGCCTAAAGCGCCTACTTTATATAAAAAGGGTGAAGAACCTGCTGAAAAAATCTTCTTGAACTAAAGATAGCATGCAATACCCTTTTGAGTACCCAAAAGTCATCAGACTACAACAGTAATTTGGCATGTAAATTATCGGAAAGTACACACAGGCTCACAAGTCACAACACAGTAAAGTATGGTTCAACATTGCATGTTCCTTTATTTATAAGTTTATAACAAATAAGACATCAATATGAAGTACGAAGAAAGGGAGAAAAAGGGTTTCCTCGGACACAACCCAAAGTGTACAAAAATAAAATTAACATGTAAACAGCAAAATATACCAACCTTGGTGCCAAAAGGACCTACAGGGTTGTCTATATCAAGGATGTCTCTTCCCTGCAAACATAAACCCCATTGAAATGAGACTTCACTTTGATAATGGATTATACTTCATACCAACCAATTGAAATATTTACATAAACCAGACTAAATAGTCAGTACAATATGAGAAATGAGGATTGCCTCAGAAAATTTAAGAATCCCACGAAATACAACATGGCAATTGGAATGTTTTGGATCATATCTTATGGCACCTATCATTCCAGAACCTTAGTCAAACAGACCCAACAGGTTGTTGACTCAGCCATTTTTTTTAATGTTTACTCAATCATTATGTTAAACCTTTTAGCACACCTGTTCATAAATCATAAGGTATACGCTGCTTCTATTATTGGTTGATTATTAAACCTATTCCTCTCCAAAATCTATCAACATATTTGAAATAGAATGAGCTAACATCATCAGGCCTCGTGCAGAAATTTTCTGTCAAAAATTCAGTCGACCTTTTCTAAAATCATTCAAGGAGCGGCAAAAAAGATTTGTTTGATAACTGACCGTCCAAAAATATAAACAAAACGGCGTATGTAGAGATTTGATAGTAACCTTCGGATGAAAATGAAGGAATTAATTTAGGTATAGTACAACTACAAATAATCCACCTGATGTCCTTTTTCCGTATGATTGGGAGCATCTTTTACCTATTTTCAGTCTGAACGCCGCTGTTTTCGTTTATCTTTTTCTTTATTCATTTTTTCAATATCAATCGGAAAAACGAAACCACGCATCGAAACAGAAGAAAAAACACCTCAAGCGCAGCTTCAAGCTCTTCACGCTCGTGACCGGTTGCAATCGGCATTACATCCTCCACATTCTTTTTCAGACCAGCATCAACAGCTAATTTACAACCAAAAAAAAAAAAATCAAAATATTAACCATACGAGACCAAATCATACAATAGATCCACGTTCATAAACTCGGTGACCGAATGTAAAATATGAATATGAAATCCAGAGAAGATAATAGAATATACCAGCCTCAGCGCTGAAATGGCGAGCGAAGAGCGAAACGTAAGGTGAGGGAGAAACACGAGATGAAGCAGCAACAGCAAGTCGTGAGGCTGTGGAAATGGATCCGGATGGAGCAGCAGATGCTGCCGTCGATGATGAAGGAAGATGTTTTAGGGCATTGAGGTGCAAAGAGAGCAATCTCCTCCACATGTTTGGTGATTCTCCGGCGAACTAATTAGTTTTTCTTTGTTTAATCAATCTGTTTTCTCTCTTCTTCTTTAGCGGTTTCTTATTGGTAATGGAGAAATACGCAAATAAGTCAAGAGGAGGTCCGGCTCCGCTGAGAGTGATGGCTCCCTGATGATTTGGTACGGACGGATTTACCTGAAGTCTGCCGCAGGAGATTTCCTTTGCTTTTAATTTTTTTTTTTGTATTGTTTTTCTTTTTGGATTATTGTATTCTTCAACTTTTAATTTGAATCAATTATATCTTTTTGAATCGATTAAATATGTTCTTATTAAAATTTGTTAATAGTTGCAATCAGCCCTGAGGATGTTTTGAAAATGATTCTATATCTCAGCACCTCCCACCCTCTTAATTATTTGAAATTGCCCCACTCACCCATTTCGTTTATAGTTTAGATGGGGGATAGGATCCCCATCACTCCAAACTCAATTCACTTACTTTTCAATTTGCCATTGGATTTTTCATTTCGTACTCTGTTTTTTCTTAATTCTTCTGTTCTTTCGCTTCAAATGGTGGTGGTAATTCTCTCTTATTGTTCCCTTTTCCTTTTCAAAGGGAGAGATAGGATCAAACAGAATGTGCTCAAAGATTTTCTTGATGAAATCGATGCCGATGGAATTCGTTGTCATTAAAATACAAACGTTCTAAATTAAAGGGTGTAATGGTTTGGTTTAACAGACTACGCAAAATTTCACAAAAAATTATAACTACTTATTGGAGGGGTGCGCCAGGCCCAAGCTGTAGTGCAACACATGGGCGACGCTCAAGGGCTCTGGCAGCAAGCTACCATGGTGAACCCTCTCCCTTAAAAAATTAATTTAATATCATGTGGGCCGATGGCCCACGTATCAGATATTAAACTGATAAGAACAGATACTACACTTGATCTTAGCCAAAAGGCCGAGAAAGGTATGCTTATTCAAGAAAATGTAACCCCATTTTATAGTCAGCCTCTTCCTTCTATCTTTCGAAACTCCCCGATGTGGGACAATCTTAATTTCAAGTTCTCTACACTTCCCTGTATGGTTTCATTAATCCTATACCACTACACTCTGAAATTGATTATGCAACGCATTTTTAATATTTTAAAAGGTGACTCTTCTGATTTCTTAATTTTCATTTTTATTCTAAATCGTTTACTAACGAAGCATAAACTTTTTATAATTGATGAAGACAGTAATGTTTATATTGAGGTTTAAACATTTATGCTTATTGAGAAAAATGTGGAAGTTTTGTTTGAGATTTTAATATAAATTATGCTATTTTCATCTGAGATATTGTGAAATATGTCCATGTTGAATTTCATTCATATTCGGACTTACAATATTTAGGGTTAAGATCCTGATGGTAAAAATTAATTTTTAAATGACTTAATTGGAAAAAAAAAAATCAAAGATAATTACATCTAGAAATTGTGATAATAAGTCAAAGTTATGGCATAAAGTCGAGATGCCATAGGGCTTAGGAGAACTTGGTGGAATTTAAGTCACATTTCAAACTAATCTATTATAATCAAATTTATCATTTCATTTAACTCTACATTTATCATAATTTTGACATAAAAGATGTTCATCAAGTAGTTACACATTTAGCCTACAAACATTAGTTCCTAAACAGTCAAAATTACAAATTTAAGTCGATGGGACTTTTAATCTCTTAATATTATTGATTTACTGGATACAGAATTAAAAGTTCGAAACAGTAAACAAAAATTGATTTTTAAAATTATGACTTTGTTAGTAATTAACTAGACACAAAATGGAAAGTTCTAGAGGTCTCCATAGACCCATTTAAAAGCTAATGGACTAAATAAACACAAACAGTTTGTTAAAGTTTAAAAGTTTTAAAGACTAAACTTGTAATTTAACGTAGGAAAAAATTTATAATTAAGAAGGGCGAGAAAATGGGACAGGTAAGGATTTATAACAGGCAATTTCTACAACCTCATAAGCTAAAAATCATACACTTGTAAAACAAATTTAAACAAAATAAAGGGGTTTACACTATTGAGTCTAATCATACCAGATTTTCTCAATACCATTTGAATTTGAGTTTTTATCTTTCCTTCAATTCTAGGCGTCATCTGTCCCAACCAGAGGGTCTCTTTCTTTCTCGAGGCCTATCGCTAGAACTGCAATTAGATCATATAACCCACCAAATGAGTATATTGATAAAAAGTATACATACACATTAACAAATGAAGGGATTTACCAACCTTTCTGTGTTCTTTTGGCTTGAATATTCTACGGGATTTGGCATGTACGAGTTCCCTCTCGACACTGGAGGCGCTGGGTTGTTTGCACCACCGCCGATCGAACCACCAGATACAAAGCCTGATAATGTTGGCCTTTTGTTTGCTGGCACATTATAGCTGTTACTTGAACCCTGACTTGGAGGGGCCGATGAAGCGGCAACGAAATTGCTCTTGAACTGTGCCATCATTCCTGTCCTCAATGAATTTACAGCTGCAGATCGACTTTGAACATTGGTTGTTGGAGTACTACCACTGCCTTCTGGGTTATAACCAATTCCAAGACCAAAATCCACTCCGCGCACGCCTCGACCATTACTGCCTCGACTTTTACCCTTTTTCCCACCACCACCACCACCCCCTACAAAGATAACAATTGCATAAATATAAATGTGATTGGGAAATTTAATCAATACGTTGATTTTTTGGTCGCTTATGAAATCCCCAATTTTTGAGGAAGAAATGAAAGATTAGGCGTTGATGAATACCTCCTTTTTTCCTTGCATCACGCTTTGACCTGAATCGCCCATCCTATAAGGATTTCAACGGCAAATGGTTCAGCAAAAAATTATAAATGGCAACTTTCTCAAACAACTACTTCTCACAATCAGAAAAATAACTGGGATGCTTAATGAAAGAACAAGAATAAACAAGGCTATTAAGAAAACAACAATCCTAAGAACATAGAAAGCACTAAAAAGCTCACACGAGGGAGCCCCAGTTGTTAACAATACAAAATAATAGATTAATTACAAAAGAGTCAGCCACAAACAACTATAAAGCATCGCCAGACAGAGAAATAAACTCATTAAAAAAATATTGAAAAGAGCCTTTTTTGGTTCAAACCTAAGTTTTGAGTATAGTTTTTATTTGGTCCCTAGGCTTCAAAAGGTTATAATCTTAAAACCTAGAACCGAATAAAAGCTAAACTAAAAACTCAAGGATAAAAATGTAACATTTAAGGTAAAAGTGTAACATTTTGAAATTTTGAAAGGAAATAGAAACTATACTCAAAACTCACGACCAAAAGGATATGGAAATGTTTCCCAGAAAAAAAAAACTAAAGAAAATTTAATTTTAAATTTCAAATAACTTAGAAAAAAAGTAAGTCATTAGCTTACAATGAACCTAATGATATGCAGCATATTACGAAAAGTTACCTTCATTGCCAGATCCATCAGTTCAACTGAAACATTCTGGCCAGCAGCAATCAAACTATTAACTAACTCGCCAGCAAAGCGAGCTTCTTTCTGGGTTATAAGAGTGTGTGCTCTCCCATCCTTGTCACCAGCACGACCTGTTCTACCAATACGATGAACATGCATGTCCATGTCTTTAGCAATGTCAAAGTTTACAACAGACTTGATTGACTTAATGTCAAGCCCACGAGCAGCAACATCAGTTGCAATAAGAACGTGATAAACACCAGATTTGAACTTTTGCAGAGTTTCCATTCGAGATGCCTGGTCCTTGTCACCATGAAGGGCTGCAGCCTTAAAACCTTTCTGCAAAAGTTGAGATTCAACCTCATCCACTGTGGCTTTTTTAGAAGCAAATACCAATACATCGCCATCATCAATCATTTCAGGTAACTTCTCAAGAAGCCAAGGCAACTTCTCCAAATCAGAAGGAAGAACATGAACAACCTGTGTAATATCTTCATTAGCCATCCCAACCTCTCCTACTGTAACTCTTACAGGATCCGTAAGAATTTCTCGGGCTAATTTTTCAACCTTACGAGGCATAGTTGCAGAAAAGAGTAAGGTCTGACGATCAGGTCGAATCTGACCAACAATGGAACGAATTTGGGGTTCAAATCCAAGGTCAAACATTCTATCAGCTTCATCAAGAACCAAGTATGTGGCTTTTGACATTGTCAAAGCTTTCAATTTGATCATATCTATCAGTCTGCCAGGGGTGGCAACAACTATCTCACACCCAGCTTTGAGTTCTTTAAGCTGATCAAATTTAGACATCCCACCATATACTGCAGAGACACGTAACCCATGTGCTTTCGAAAATTTTTTACACTCTAGGTATATTTGGTGTGCAAGTTCTCTGGTGGGTGCACAGATCACCCCAATAGGGCCCTCTTCTTTTTCAAGCTCAGGTTGATCCATAATATGAACAATCATCGGAAGAACAAAAGCAGCAGTTTTACCAGAACCTGTCTTCGCTATTCCAATGATATCTCCCCCGGAAAGCACAATTGGCATAGCTTGGCACTGTATAGAAGTAGGCTTTTCATACCCTTGCTTTTTTATTGCATTCATAAGTTGAGGGGAAAATCCACAGTCTTCAAATGTTTTAACTGGCCTGGGAACATCAAACCCCGACACACGAATGGCCAAACTCTTCCGATACTCAGAAACTTCCTCTTCACTCATCCCTAAAGAGAATGAAACATTCATCAAATTTAGAGACAGAAGTAATAGTTTAAATTCTTCAAACGCTCAAAAAGTTTATCTAGGAAACTCTAAACAGGGGATGGAAAGGGGGAAAAAAGAAAAAGAAAAACCGATGTGGTCAGACATATAAAACAGCAACAATAAAAATGGTAAGCAACAACATACGCACACAAATCTACACATTAACTCCTTTAATTGAAAATTATATTTTACCCAATTTTGTTGTGATTAAGTTGAAAAGGCCAGAAACTGAAGTATTGGAAATAATTAGACGGAATGAAGTTTGCATATCTTATCAAATCTTTAAGTATCCATATATCATACAGTTCTTCCTTCCCCAAAAAGAAAAGAAATTAAATTTTCGGTCCAGAAGATAAATTAATGGTCATGATGCACAAACTTAACGGAGGCAGTCACATAAGCCAGAGAGAGAAAAACAATAATGAAATATAAACGAACCATAAGTTTCAACTAATTAGTGACCTGATATTGAAGCTTTCTCCTCGTAGAAATCTTTATTGAAGGCCTCGTAATCAATGGAGCTATGATCAAGAGAAGGAATTGGTTCTATTTTTTTCTTCTCCACAATCAGCATATTATCATCAGAGTCGTATTCAACCATCCCTGCATCCACAGCCTTAGCAGCCGCATAAACCTCCTCGTCCGAATCATAACCAGCATGAAGCGCATCAGCTGCCAGCGTCAATCCCACGTCCTTCTTCGCCCTAAGAAAGCTCTCCATTGGATCCTCCTCCTCGTCGTCCCTATACTTATCCACCTTCTCCTTCGGTTTCGGCGGCGGCGGCGCTTTCATTTCTTCGTGAATTCCCTCCATGAATGCATCTAAAGGATCAATTTCTTCTTCTTCAGCACCGACAGCACCAGCTCCACCATCGTCGTTACCACTCGCCTCCTCCCCATCATTATCATCATATTCTATATCATCAACATCAGTATCTTCGTAGTTGTCGTGGCCATGGCCTCGTGACGAAGGAGGGACATAAAGCCGCTGAGGAGCTTGAGAGCGCTCAAAATTGTAAGTAGTTTGCCGGTTGATTCCAAACCCTTCAAACCCGAACTTCCTCTTCGACATTCTGATCGGTTGGTCGACGATTCAATAACAGAACCCTAAACCGGCATGAGAAATCGAAGCGTAGTAGAAACCCTCAATCTGAGATTTGGGAAGAATTTACCTGAAGCTAGGGTTTTGGGAATCGGAACGACGACTCGACGGGAAGGAAGAGGATTTTAATGTTTCGACTAGCTCAGTGTATAGTCCGAAGATAGAATCGACGGCGAACGAGGTCGGGTTGTTTTTGGGAGAATTTCAGAATTTGTGGTATCGATCGGATTATTTGACCCGGAAACTCGACGGGACAACCCGAATCGTTTGAAGTGATTTTGTGGTTGGGCTGTAGGCCGATGTGTTCCCAACAGGTTTAGTTATGGCCCATCAATATTAAGTTCGTTCATAAGATGGCCCATCGATATTGAGTTCATGCATGAGATGGTCCATAGTTAAAAATAACCTTTAATCCATAAATTTAGATGGAAATAACGACTTAGTTTGTAATGATTTAGTCGAATGGTAACAATTACGTAATAATTTAGTTCTTGTAATTTATAATAAGTAACAATTTTGTCTTTATTATAAAATTAGTTTATAAATTTAATATTATTTTACATAAATAAATTGACAAACTAATTACAAACCCAATAATTTTACCGTATACAAAATCTACATTTTAAAATAATAAAAATGACATAAAGCTTTGATGATCGTTTTAGGTTGGGACTACATTGTTACAAAATATAATTCACAAGACTAAATTGATACATATCAAAATTTAGGAACTAAAATAATATAAAAGTAAAAGTAAAAATACTGAATTGTTACCCACTAAAATTCAAAGATTGATTACCAAAAGTGTTTTTAACCAATTATATAAGAATATTATAATTAAATGCAATATCGTTCTCATTGATCACTCCAATTAACCCGTAACTCATTTATCACTCCAATCACTCCTATTAGTGACTAAGAGGTTTATGTTTGTCCTAAAAGAAAGTCTATGATGTATCTATCCATTGTATTAAATAAAAAAATAGCTCGTACAAAAATCAAATGGAATGAATATTTATGAAATAAAAAATAAATAAAGAAGTTATGTTAACTTATTTCCATTTCAAGAAAAAATTAAGTAGTAAGGAACTACAATGTGTTTTTTCTAATAAAATAACTTTATACCTAAAATTTTAAGTTAGTATCAATTAAAACAACGAAATAGCAAATATATCAATATATGAAGCAATTAAATTTTGACTTTGGTTAAGAAATTTCTTGAAAGTATATATGTAAACGTGAATTATAAAGATGTACTTTGTTGGTTAGAGTTTGAAAGACAAATTCCAAAACCTAACAAACCAACCGCTAATAAAGGCGGCTTCAATTCTTTGACTAATCTTCCCATCCGCCCACGCTCCTTCGTCCCCTCGTGCGCCCGATCAAATAACAAACGTTTTTATTTTCTTACGGTTTCTTTCTTCAATTCACCCATTCCAAGTTAGGTTTATATATTTAACACTCCAATAAGTTAAATGTGATCTATTTCGTTTGCTAGATTTTGAGAAGTTTGAAATGAATATATCTATATAAATATATATTCTAATAACAAAATTAATGAAAATATAATAAAACGATACATACAATAAACTTTTATGTATATCGTATAAATTAAATTAAATTAAATTTATACTGTATTTTATAAATGCTTTGATTTATCATGCTATATTTTGAAAGTACCTTGTATATACAATACTTGGTTGGAATCAAATATACATAAATTTCCATCCATTCTCTCCAATCACAAAATAAATTCAAAAAAAAAAAGAAAAAAAAAAAAAATCTTTAAAATATTTTTTTAAACTTTTTTTTTTGTTACTATTAGCGTGCGTTTGGATATTGGGTGAATTGAATTCACCAACTTGAAATGCACTTAGGTCTTGTTTGGTTGGAAGCTTATTGAAAAATGCTTTTAATATTTGAAGATCGTGTTTGTTTGATTAGTTTTTTATCATTTATGTGAGAATATTACTTTTCACGGTTGAATTTGTTTTACCTTGCAAAATGATAATTTCTTACCATTATTTTTCTCATATTTTTTTAATTATTGTTTTAACTTCCTCTCTTACTAGCCATTTTTCTTATTTTATTCTTTAACAATATAAAGTTTACCAAAAAAAATATTTTTTTTTATTATTGTTTTCAAGCTTTTTATATTTCCATCAAAACGATCCTTAAGTATTTTTGTACCGTTAAAATGTTATTCTAGTTCATATATTTTAAGATTTATTCAGTGTTAGTTTATACATTTGTCAATTCGGTTTTGGTTCCTACCACTTTAAATAGAGCAAAGCAAATATCTAATCAATAAAAAAAAGTTGCAATTAAGTTATGTTTTATTATAATTGCACTGATTACAATAGACCAAGAAAAAGATGTTATACTTTAAGATTTACTATATCACTTAAACAAAATGGTTGTTGCTATCATTTCTTTTAAATAACTTACAAATTTGTTTTAGTTAAACATAACCACTAAAAAAGGTTATGCAATTCTACATATTTGAAGAAACAAACTATACTAAATAATGTTCAAATTCAAAATTTTAAAACGGAAACATTAGACAAAGTAGAATTGAATTCAACAAGTAAAGATGTATATATGTTATTGATTAAAATGTCAAGAGTTTGAATCTACTGAACTTTCATATGTTGTGTTGAACTAAAAATTATCTTACCTATTAACATTTGGTTTTTACAACATCTAGCCTATACATAACTCTATTGATTAAGTCACACCCCATTTCATCCTTCACCTTATAACTTTAGTTTGTAATGATTTAAAATTTACAAGAAATTTAGCAATAATTTTTAATATGTGACATTGTATTAAAAAATCATCACGTTGAATTATCAACTTTTATATGGTAACAATTTACTGTTTGTATATATAGACTATTTTTTTAAAAACAAAAGACGTTTTTTTCTCCCTCATTCAGTCGTCTATCGTTTTCTCACACATTCACCTCATTTGTCGATTAGGTTTAGTCTCTCACATTTCTTACTCCGTCGACTTCCCGGTTTATTTCCTCCATCAATTTCATTGAAGCTTGCCATTCTAAAAGAAGAAAAGCAAAACATCCAAAACTGAACTATATTGTATGGTTTAATTCAAAAGTCAACTTTTGCGATTAAGTAAGGTTTGCCTTCCTAACCAAACCAAACTAAATATTGAACACTCCTATTTAATAGATTCAAAATTTTAATTTACAAGATTCGGTAGGTAGAAATAAAAAAATAAAAAAAAAGGTATGGTGGGAACTAAAATGGTAATTTTTTAAAAACAATACTTTTATCTCCAAAATAAAATGGGAATGGAGAATTAACAAAAGAGGATATTATTTATTAAAAAAAGGAATAGAGGGATAGAGAGAGATCTTTTTCTTTCCTTTTTACCGTTAATTTGTCCTTTTTTCCGTTAAGTGCGCACGTTAGAAGTAAGATGCAAAATGGCAATGGCAGCCCATCAAAAACCCCCACTCTCTTCTTTATCTCTCGACTTCTCTGCTTTCTCACGCATCCTCCAAAAAAAAAAGACTCCAAATCATCAAACCCCTCCTCATATTTTGTCCTCTGTAAAAAAAACCCCAAAAATCCAAACTTCAACACACAAAAACTCTTCCCCCTCAGTCCTCTTTCACTCTCTCTCTCTCTCTCTCTTACTCACTTTTTTCAATTGTCAGGCGTAGAAGAAGAACAACAACAACAATAACAACTTCCCATAACACCCTTTTCGTCTTTTTTCATTTCATTCTCTGATTCATTCTTTAGTTCATTCACTCACACCTTCTGCTTTTCTGGGTTCCGTTTCGATTCCCCTTTTTCTGTGATGTTACTACTCGACTTTGGTCATTCTTCTTTCTTGGACTCACCATTTTTCCATTTCGCTTTTGCATCGTCTCTGCTTTTGCTTCTTACCTACGCTCATTTCCGGAATGGTCTCTTTCGCGTTTTGATCTAAATCTAACAGATCTGACGCGTCGGTGATGTCGGTGCCTGCGGCTTCCTTCACCGCAGGTATGTTTGTTTTAGCTTTTTCTCTGTGTTTTCTATCTGGGTTTAATGGGGTTTGAATGGTCTTTTCTTGTGACATTTGATGGCTGTCAATGTGAAGATTGTGATTTGGTCAGTTTGGGATTTTGAATCTTATATGATTTGTTAGGGTAGGGAGAAAACGTCGGTGGGTATTGGATGAAATAAAAGGCTTCAGATGGAAATTAGGAAACTGGTGATGCGAAATTGATTCACCTCTGTTTGAGTTTATGTGCTTGATTGATGATCAGCCTGGCTTTCGTTTTTTCTTGAGCTAGTGCTGTGACATCACGCTTGCCAACACCTTCTTTGCTGACCTTTGTTCCACTCCAGATATCCATTGCTGTAGTTTTCAAGTGATGAACGTTATGAAAATGGCAAATTGTTGTGATCGTTTATCCTATTATATTCAAGTGGTAGACTCTATGAACATTAAGTGCTGAGTGTTCTCCAGAAATAGTAGTTATGTGAATTCTGGTACTGAAACGTGAAACCTTTCCTGGAATTTAGGGTTGCAGCAAAAATGGATTAATAGGAAAGGGCAAACATTTTTAACTATTTGTATGGTTTCACCATTTGGTTGATAATTTCAGATAATATTAGAGATAGAAATTTGCTACCCTAACTCTTTTATATAAATTTTGAAATTTAATTTAAGACAATCCAAAAGGAGGATTCCTTATGCTCTGCCCCTACTGGTAATGAATATGTGAGCTATGTGAAACATGGCTTTGCAGGATCAATTTTTATGCACGGTTAGGTAGCTGCTATACGTACCTTCTTTAGTAATTTTCCCAAGGCCCTTTAGAAGCCCAAGGTAGCATACTTAGAAGGAGACACTAAACTATTTATGTCGATGCATATTTTCAGCCAACGAAACCTTGATTTGTCGGTTATAATGCAGGTATATTGGAACAGGTCACTTTTCGATTTCCAAAACAGTTGATTTTATTGTGGTTTGTGATTACTGTAACCAATGCCGATGTTGCCAACGCACTACCAACACCTTTGGTTGCACCTGCTACTCGCGATATCCCTCTACCTGCGAAATTGCCACTTCACCAACATCACCACCGAAAATATATATCACCACAGAGTGCGCCAGAAGCTGGACTAGCACCTTCATCTCCTCCCTACTTTGGGAATCTTATCACTTCTGGTCACCCACCCACAAGTTCAAATTTTTCTAAACCACTGATGAAAAGTGGATCAGCTCCTCCTGATGATAGGCTTGAAAACATTGCTCCCATACAATCCACTGCTGGTGCTATTCCCTCCGGCTTAGCTCAGCCACCACTTTCCCCTATTGCAGCAGGTTCTTCCTCTTTTTTTGATATTTTCTTTCTTGCAGTTATCTTTGGATTAAAAGCGAGCTACTTAGATTAATTTTATTTGCTGACATGTTCACTTATTTGAGACTTGCTTCTGGTTTTATTCATCATTTAGCAGACTGTTGCAAACCTGACATGGTGCTAAAACGAGGAAGTGGTGATGACTGCCATTGTGTGTATCCCATAAAAATCGATCTCCTCCTCTTAAACATATCACAGAATCCTAATTGGAAACTTTTTCTCGAAGAGTTAGCTTCTGAACTTGGTTTACGAGTCTCTCAGATTGAGCTGATAAACTTTTATGTACTTAGTTTATCGAGGTTAAATATATCAATGGACATTACTCCCCACACTGGGATCAGCTTTTCTGCAGCTGACGCATCTGCAATAAACTCCTCACTTACAATGCATAAAGTTCGTCTGGACCCTACGCTAGTTGGCGATTACAGTCTTCTCAACATTACCTGGTTTAAGCCTCCACCTTCTTCTCAAGGTACATCCAATATTCGAACAGTTATTTAGCAGTGCATGACACAAAGGACATTATTACTGTAGCTCTTGGTTTTGTAGAACTTGTCTTTCGCTAATTTATGTCTTGTTTAGAATTTGATTTGCAGTGAACTATATTGTAGATGGAGAATTAGTACTGTGCATTCTGTTTTTGGGAGACTACCTAGATTTGTATTTCTTGTGTTTCATATTCTGTATCGTTAGATGCATGTTGTTATGTGTCTTAAGTTGAGCTTTAGTCTCTTTCATCCTATCAATGAAAAGTAATCATTTCCTTTCAAAAATCAGAAAAAAAATGCACGCTAGAGGAAGTTGATAATTTTACCAACTCTCTTGGTCCTGAAGCTTATGCTGTACAAAATTAAATTTCATAAACAGTTCTTAATTTGAAGTCAAGCTATAAAAAGCAGCTCTGAAATTCTGAGTGTTTTGGAGTACACAAAGACTATATATTAAGTAATGTATGAATACTTATAAAAGGAAAATAGTGTATGAATAATTGAGGAATTAGGGTACCTCGTGCTTAAAATGCTGTTGCTTCTGAGGTTATAAATACCGTTGCCATTTTATTCTTTAAAGACTGTTGCTGATGTCTGTAGTTGCAATTGTGTTCAAGCTACTGTGTTGTTACTATATCTTCATTTGTTCTACAGCTCCTATAGCTTCTGCATCACCTGTAGCAGCTCCAGCATATCATTTTCCAGCCTCTACATCATCGAGTTCTCCTAGTAAAGGACACCATTCTAATCTGACACTTCTTCTTGGCATTGGCGCTGGTTTTTTGTTCATTGCCATTCTATTTGTGTTGATAATTTGCTTATGCACATCTCATTGTGGAAAGACTGAAGCACCTCCATTAGTAACTGGTATGTGTGTAAAATATGAATGATTGTGCCCTTTAATTTCTTCCCTTTCAATATAGTTTATACCCAGCCTTTGAAAAGCATCTGTCACCACCTTGAATCTTACGGACAACTGAAGTTAATTAATTTTGTGATGAAGTATGTAAAATAATACAAAGCCCTCTTATTATCCTTTAAATTTTTTGGCAATAAGGTCTATAGGAATTGCCAAATACGAGACTAAATTTAAGTGCTTATGAAGCACTGGTCATATAACGTGACCATCGATGAGTTAAGCTGTGGTTTTGACAACATTATATACAATTTTTGCTCCTCTATCGTCAAAAAACTAGTACATGGTTCTGATTTCTATACAGTGAGAATTGGACACCATCGATATTATTGTTTCCACAATTCCATATATTTTTCTTATAATTTCTTTTTACTTCTATGGTCAACCTTATTTTCACCCGTTCTTCTTACATCTCAGAAAAACCAAGGGTTGAGGATAAAGTGCCTGTGGCAGGATCTTTCCCTCATCCATCAAGTATGAGATTTTTAACTTATGAAGAGCTTGAAGAAGCAACTAATAACTTTGAAGCAGCCAGTATTCTGGGGGAGGGTGGATTTGGCAGGGTTTTTAAGGGTGTCTTAAGTGACGGCACAGCTGTTGCAATCAAGAGGCTTACAAGTGGAGGCCAACAAGGTGACAAGGAGTTTCTGGTTGAGGTCGAGATGCTTAGCCGATTGCATCATCGAAATCTTGTTAAACTTGTTGGCTACTACAGTAATCGCGACTCTTCACAAAATCTGCTGTGCTATGAACTTGTTCCAAATGGAAGCTTGGAGGCCTGGCTCCACGGTATCCATTACCTCTTTTTACTAAGTGGACCAGTATTTGGAGAACCTTTAAATGAAGGCAATTTACATTGAGCTTAAACGATTTTTAGAAAAATATGTTTACAAGTTAAAAATTTTCCCCAGGTCCTTTGGGTGTTAATTGTCCTTTGGATTGGGACACTAGGATGAAGATTGCACTGGATGCTGCCCGAGGGCTTGCTTACCTTCACGAAGACTCGCAACCATGTGTGATACACAGAGACTTTAAGGCGTCAAATATATTGCTTGAGAACAACTTCCATGCCAAAGTTGCTGACTTTGGTCTTGCTAAACAAGCTCCGGAGGGCAGGGCTAATTACCTTTCTACTCGTGTGATGGGCACATTTGGGTTTGTCGCATTCCCCTTCTCAAAGTTGTCAATTTTTATATATTGAATTTTGGGATTTGATGGAATACAATTTAATTGCACAGATATGTCGCCCCTGAGTATGCAATGACTGGCCATTTACTTGTTAAAAGTGATGTTTATAGCTACGGAGTTGTACTTCTCGAGTTGCTTACTGGAAGAAAACCTGTAGATATGTCACAACCATCAGGACAGGAGAATCTGGTCACATGGGTGCGTTTTCATGGAGCAATTCTCATTCTTCCCATTGTTCGATTTTGATAAATGTCCTTGCAGCTGTCTTTCTGTTTAATCTTTTTGCAAAATTAGTGTATGTTTATAATATATTTATTCATTTCAGGCGCGGCCGATTTTGAGAGACAAGGATCGGTTAGAAGAACTTGCTGACCCACAACTTGGAGGAAAGTATCCGAAGGAAGATTTTGTGCGGGTGTGTACCATTGCTGCAGCCTGTGTTGCTCCTGAGGCTGGCCAACGTCCAACTATGGGTGAAGTTGTACAGTCTCTTAAAATGGTGCAACGTGTTACAGAATACCAAGATTCCATCGTACCATCCTCCAACAACCGAACCAATCTTAGACAATCGTCCACAACTTTCGAGTCTGATGGATCCTCTTCAATGTTCTCTTCTGGTCCTTATTCTGGTTTAAGTGCTTTTGACAATGACAATGTATCTCGGACAGCAATTTTCTCCGAAGATCTCCATGAGGGACGATGAAAGTTTCAAAGCAAAGCAACTTGGAATCTCACGTTGATTCGGTAGAATCCCCTGCCATCTCTACCCCACCTTTTTTTTCTTTTTTCTTTTTTTCTTTTTGGTTTGGCATCATATTTAGAGAAGAGGGAGGGTGTAGGTAAGGTTGAAAGAATATGGTGGTGTAATCTTTTTGGGGACTTTGTAATGGTGAATGGTGGGAGAATGAAGGGGGTGTTAAATTTCTTCAGACTTTCTGCTGGTCATTGTGGAGAAGTGCCGTTTCAATTTTCCCATTGGCAGTGTTGTTTATTCTCATTGTGGTTCATAGATTTTGTAAATATATGCTCTATTAGCCCCTTTTATGGGGAATGGCCTTCAAAGGATTTTTGCTTATTATTCCTCCTCTTTTGTTTACGCTTTAAATTTACTATTTCCATGAAAATTTATACCAAGTATTTTTATGACTTATAAATCGGATCTTAGATTTAGGGTTAGATTCACTTAAGAAAAAAACTATTAAAAGAGTTTAAAATACAATTCAAAAGCTCAATTTTCATTTTCTAAATTAAACACTTGAAAATATATTGTTTGATAGGGGTATTCACGGTTTGATTCGGTTTCAAGCTAAAATCGCACTAAATAGTAAAATGTAAAAAAAAAAAAATCATACGAAACCGAATCGAACCGCACGTTGTGTCAAACCAAATCAAAACTGAACCTTAGGTCACTAAAGCATTGAGTTCGATCAAATCTGTCTTTTTGTTTTAAATTCTTAAAAATCTTGGACCATCAAAGCACCGAATTCTATAAAATTGTTCTTTCTATTTTAGATCTCAGGTACATATTTAACCTAGTTTTAGAAAGAAAACTTTTATGAACATTTTTTAAAAAAGATAAATTTTTAAAAATAGTAGATTTTACAAAATATTTACAACATATAGCAAATTCTATTACTGATAGTCATTGATATGCTATAGTGATAGAAAACTATCAGTGATAGAATCCAAAATTTTGCTATATAGCTTGTAAATTTTTAATTTATTTTGCTATTTTTAAAAATACCCAATTTTTTTTTTTTTTTAAATGAAGTGATTTCGTTCGGTTTTAAAATCGGTTTAAAACATTAAACCGAACAGAATCGCATAAAAAACGGTTTCAACATAACACAAACCGCATGCAATTGGTTTCGGTTCGATTTTAATTTGATTCGGTTTGATTTGTCAAATCGGTTCGGTTTTCAAATATTCAATAAACACCTGTATTGTTTGATACACCAAAAGTTAAACATTGTAATTTCTACTATTGAATTAATTTTGAGTAATTGACCTACACTTTTTACCAATTATATCAATTTTGATATTTAATATAATTATTCACGGTTGGCAGCCTAGGAACTCTCTCAAAACTCATCAACACCTTGTCCTCAAGGTAAAAATCTAGAAATTGTTGTTTCATAGGCTCAAACAACTCATAAGTGGCCTCCAATTTAGGCATATTCTTCCGTACTCTTGGTAAGGGTTAACTTCACTCTATTCAAATATATTACATTTATTCCACGACTTTGATTTTTCAGTATAGAAATTAGAAAGATTGTGGACATTTAGTATTTATATTAAAATGTAATAGTTTGACATTGCAATCCCAAACGACTTGAGATATCTTCAATACTCAATTTAGAACAAGAAGTGGTTTTGTAACAAGAGTCTATTTGAGATTGATCTACGTATAAAAATTTATAATTAATAAGCCATCCAAGAGTCATTATTATTTGGCAAACATTGCAATATTGAGTTTGATGAACTTTAGCCCATTCTTAATGTGTTAACAATGAATTGAACCCTTGTGTAAGATAAAATTTTAAATATAATGCTTGTTCGAAATCCTTTACATAAACAAATCAAATAAAATATTTAATTTCGAGTTGGTTGATAGTATAAACTTTATGATATATTGATAGTTTAGATTATATTGGGTTGGCTTTTATATTTACAAGACTTATATGACATATTAGGAAATAAAGAGGTAATAAAGATTGGAATTTGAAAAATGTAGCTTTGATTTTGGGTATTTTAGTTTTGAAAGAATGGATGGATATCCAACAAAATTTCTAAAAGTGGTTGTTGTTAATGTTAAAAATAGTAAGAAGAGAGAGAGAGAGAGGAAATTGTGGTGAAAATGGAATAAGAAAATTTCAGAGCAAAATAAAATTAGGCTTAGCTATTTGTAGGAGTTGGTTGGTTTGAGCTTCAATGGCTGTTGTTGTTGTTCATCTTCTACAAAGCCCATCTCTTCCATCACCATTTCCCTCCATAATCTCATTCATCTCCCCTTTTCCCTTTAACCATTCTCATCTTCTCTTGTTCTCTGGAGGAAGAGAACAGCAGAATAAAAATGGAGCTCATCAATAATAATATCAATAACGTCTTCCTCCTCCTCGCTTTCTCTTCTGTTTTCTCCTCTGCCATTGCCGTTTGTGTCCCTCGCAACACCTCCGACGTTGAATCCACTGCCATTCCTCCACTTTTTGAACCAACCGTTTCCCCTCAAGTTGCCCCTCAGTCACCGCCTGCCGTTACCGTTTCCCCTCAAGTTGCCCCTCAGTCACCGCCTGCCGTTACCGTTTCGGAGGTACCAGAGGCAACCTCACCAGAAACATCACCGTCTGAATCTTCCTCAGCTTCCGAATCTGAAGAAGAAGACTCAGGACTTCTTGGAGGTTTGGACCAATTGCATTCGGCTGATTTGGTATCGTCGGTAACATCGAGTGTGACGACGAGTCTGGTGGACATTTGCGATGTGACGAGCAATCCTCAACTATGTAAATCTTCGATTTCATCTCACATCGAGGGAACGACGGTGGATCCAGCTTCAGCACTGAAAACAGAGATTGATGAATCGATTAAAGAGGTAACGAAAGCAATTGCAACATTGAATTCACTTCGTAAAGATTCAGCAGCATCAGAGACAGAAATCGCTTGCTACGATACTTGCCTGGAGAATTTCGACATGGCTATTGAAGATCTAAAAGCTGGAGTGGAATCGATCAATGCACGCGATGCTGGTAGAATGGAGAGTGTTCTAACGGCTGTAATGACAGACCTGACGACTTGCGATGATACTTTTGCAGAGATGGGAGTTGATTCTCCATTGGATAGTCTTAGCACGAAGATGAGCAAATACGCCAGTAACTGCTTGGCCATTTCGAAATTGCTTCTGTAAAAACTGACTGAACCAGAGGCGAGTTGGAGAAGATGATTATTCCATTGATGGATGCTTATATATGTCAATTCTTATTCTTATTCTTCTTCTTCTTCTTCTCTTTCAACTCATCAGAGTGTTCATATGGAGAAGACTAATCGAAAATACTCTCCGATGAACAAATTTTGTAAAGTGTTTTCGATGGCAAATTGGCAATGACAGTATTTTATGACAAAAAAAAAAAGATAATATCTTAATTTATTATTCTAATCTTCATTTTTTTAATCCTTCAGTCTGTACTTGGTATCCAAATGTTCACACTTTTATATTCTATCAATAACAAATTCAACATTTATAGTTATTAATATCATGTTTATAAAAAATATTTTAATTTATTTTATTATTTTAAAAATGACTCCTTTAATTACAACATAAACCATAAATATGCTAATTGCTTCTACCCACTTCCATACATAATTCAGAAGAATATACGTAATCACAACAAGAGAAAAGAAATGGATCCATAAAGTCCATGTCGCGAACACAATATAATATAATGCAATGATATTTCATTTTTCTTAGAGAGTAATCATAATTTAAGATGTTAAAATTTCAGATTCTTCATAGAATGTAATATCTATTTGATTTTTTTATTGTGATCTAAAAATCTATCACTTATATAAATCTATTGGGGATTCGAGTAGTAAGAAAAGTTTATTACTATCATATTTTAATGTAAACAAAAGTTTGCCTAAAAACCATTAGATGGTTTGTGGTTCAAACCCTCGTCCTTTTTGTATCAAGAAAAGCTAGACATTTATCTAATTGTATTTGTTAAAAATCTCAGATTGGAAAAACAGAAGAGACTCAAATTTTGTTATAAAAGATAAACTATGCTTTTGATTGCTAATTGATTTTAAAATAAAACTCAATACTATTTAGAATATAGTATTAGGGCTCAAAAGATTCAAAATGGATATTCGTTCCAGAAATTAAGATCCGAGGAAGATTTGTGAACACAAATAAAACATGGATTTGTAGTAAGGTTTGGTCTGTTATTATTTGGTTTGACTAATCGCTGACGAAAGTCATTAATGGGCCAATTGGGTCCATACAGAACGAAGAAGCCCGGCCCAATACATTCACATGGGTTGCGGCCCTCGACTTGTCGGGCTCGGGGCTTGTGAAAGCGAAGTGGCTGTGTGAGAAGTTTCTGAAGAAGAGATATTCACGGAGGTCACTGCCAACAAATTACTTGCTCGACCCATCTTCTTCTCTCCTTCACCATCTTCGCCGTCGTTGGCTTCTTCCAGCGGATAAGGCCTCTCCGACTTTCCTCCCAACTCACGCCTCCTCCTAATTCTCCGCCACTTTCACTTTCTCCTGAGATATTTCCCAACCTTTACCTGCAAAAATGGCCCATACTTTCGCCTACACATCTGCCTCGTCTTTCCGATTAAACTCCCTCGTTTCTGTTCCGAATTCTAGCTCTTCTTCTGACTCCCAGAAGTTCTTTCTTCCACTGGACCCTTTTCACTCGAGGTATCTCGTCTGGGTTGTCTTCGTTTTTTTCTGGGTTTATATGCAATGTTGGTTCAATTTGGGTTTTAGTAGTATTTGGGTAGTTCGTTTGAATGTCAAGGATTGTGGATGTGTAGGGTAGTTGGTTATATTGTCATGAATTGCCTAAATTAGTGTATTTCTTTGTTTAACTTTTGAAATTGAATGCTTTTGATGTCCAGATTGATTTTGGGCATTTGGAGATTACTAGTGTCAAGAGCACGCCCTAGGTGTTTTTTTTTTATGGTTTTGATATTGGGAAAATTTGGTTTGGTTTGGTTTTTTAACCTCAATTTGTTACACTTCTGGGGATAGACTTACTCAACTTCCATTCGTTTGTTCTTGATAATCTTATTTTCTGTTGCATAAGTTTAGTATTCTTTTGTATGTCTACTATTTCTAATCGTAGTAGCACCGGGTAATTTTCTCACTATTTCCAGGAAACTAGGAAAATTAGTTGGAGGTGGAAGGAACCTCAAGAATTCTCCAGTAAAAGCCATGTACTCAGGGGAGTTTTCATCAATGGATAGGAATTCTCGCCAAGGAATTTGGTCTATAAGGTACACAGATTGATTAACTAGCAGTTCCCCATACGTTTTTTTGGGGCCAAAGATCAGCTATAATCATTATCAGTTATTGGAATACTAAACGTGGAAATGGTTTTGAAATTATGTTCTGTATAATTCACAGGGATGATGTGCAAGTTCCATCTTCACTGTACTTCCCCACTTACGCACAAGGGCAAGGCCCTCCTCCAATGGTGCAAGAACGCTTCCAAAGTGTTATAAGCCAGCTTTTTCAATATGTAAGGGTGTAGGTTTGTGCTAAATATTTCCTTGACACAGGCCTTATGTTGCACTTGTAGGTTGTTATGATCATCTGTTAATACTTTTATTTGCTTTTGGATTAGAGAATTATTCGTTGTGGTGGACCCGTTGAAGATGATATGGCAAATATCATTGTTGCTCAACTTCTATACCTTGATGCGGTTGATCCCAATAAGGTTCTCTTACTTTGCTCTCAATTCATTTTAAGGAAGTAGCTCATATATAGTTAGTCAGGTTCTTTGTATAACCAACTGATTGACATAATCTTTTGGTATGCTTAACAGGATATTGTGATGTATGTAAATTCCCCTGGTGGATCAGTTACAGCTGGTAATATTGAAACTGGAAACCATACCACTGATTATTTGTTTTGTTGAAAACTGGGACAGGCTTTATCTTTTAACTACTGATTAACTTGGATTTATGCAGGTATGGCCATTTTTGATACTATGAAACATATTAGACCCGACGTTTCTACTGTCTGCGTGGGACTAGCAGCCAGGTACAAGATTCATTGTATCAGTACTTTTGAAACTGATTTATTCTTCTTTTCTTCATTTATTTCCGTTTCATTTATGATTTAGCATGGCATTGCTGAACTGCGTTGGAAAGAATTATTATCTAAACGAGTGGCATGACTTCTTCTTGGTTCCAGTCATGTTTTTATTCTATAACGGACTAGTTATATGGCCTGCATATTGCGTATAATTTTGTAAAGCCTGGAGCCTTCATTATTCTTTTCCCTCAAGAGCTAGTTTAATTAAAATGGATCAAGTTTAGCCAGTCCTAATGTTTCAGTTGTAGTTTGGCCTTATTATTGTTATCATACATTTCTGTTGTCAATGCTTGAGCTTCTAGTTTTAAGTCTAATTGGTATTGGTAGGCTCAAACTTGGTGTTTTAGCATGCCACCCTAATCTATTGGAAACTAAATTGGTTATATATATGTATGTATGTATGTATGTGTATGTATATATGTATGTGTATGTATATATATGTGTATGTATATATGCTTCTTAGTCTGGCACTGATGCCAACATGGACTCTGTTTTTCTGGTGCACTTGAATGGATAGTTCAGGAGAGATAGGATTGGAGTATGAATGACTAGGAGGAGTTTTCCTAACCTAGAGCTTTTTCTGCAACTTCTCCCTCTTATTTTTAGTTAATAATTTGTTCTTACATGGATTTTCTGTTTGTTCTATTATTAACAGTATGGGAGCCTTCCTGCTTAGCGCAGGAACTAAAGGTACAAGTTAGAGTGTTAACATCTTTTGAATTTTATTTTTGTAGGTCTCTTAAATTAAATCTCTTTTAAAAAATAAATGAAGTTTTTTGCTGTGTGTTAAGTCTGCATTTTATTGTTTATTTCTAAAGGAAAAAGGTACAGCTTGCCGAATTCAAGGATAATGATCCATCAGCCTCTCGGTGGTGCTCAGGGTACACAGACTGACATTGATATTCAGGTATCCCTATAAATCCTCTTGGTTGGTAAATAGATTATAGCAAGGGAGTGTATAAAGAGGGATTAACCGAAGAAAATTGTGCATTGAGAGGGAACATAGGGAAAATTTTGTAGGTATAAGGTTGTTGAGAGAAGGCATATATGTAGAAGAAGCTAGGGAGAGGATTTCTATGGGGACAAATTAATGAGCTAATGAGATAGTGTAGGTGTTAAGAAAAGACTGATAAAAGAGTGTATAGAGTGAAATAAGTAAGAGTAAAGAGAATTTTGTGAGCGGAAGTGTTTGAATTTTATGTTATTGGAGATGGAGATAAATGAGAGAAAATGTGTTTGGGTCATCATGGGTTGCCCTAAGGGTAAAAAGGGAGACATAATTTCAATATTTAACTAAGAGGTCATAGGTTCAATCTATGATGGCCACCTACCTAGGAATTAATTTCCTTTGAGTTTCCTTGACACTCAAATGTTGTAAGGTCAGACGGGTTGTTTCGTAAGATTAGTCGATTAGTCGAGGTGCGCTTAAGCTAGTCCGGACACTCACAAATATACAAAAAAATGTGTTTGGATCACCTTAAGCCGTTCAGGTGACCTCACAATTAACTTTAAAAAAATGTGCATGAATTTAAAACCTTTGGGTTTGAATCTTCAACCTATAGTAGTTAGGTTTTTCCACTCTGTTTAAATCTAAGAAATTTTAACTGGCGCCACTTGTTACTCATACCTTACAAAGTCATGATGCTCAAAATTTATCGTGCCTCCAACTTGTTCAACCGGAGGATTTTTGGCAGATGTTTTTGACCCTCTAGGTCGATTGATTAACAATTTCTGGCAATGTTGCAATTGATCCACACTAGCCCAGTCAAATTTGTTGAGCTGGGTATCATTTGGTAATCCTTAAAGAAAATGAACACTTCCATTTTCCTTGAACAAAATTTTCAGTAGGAACATTAGGATTGCTTTTCCATCAACGATTGTCGTTGGAATGTGCTATTGCCTTAGATTACAATTTTGTCCATGTTAATTTCACGCATCTTGAACTTAGTCCCTAAATTGTAACTTGGTTGTCAGGCAAATGAAATGTTGCATCATAAGGCAAATCTTAACGGGTATCTTTCATACCACACCGGTCAAAGTCTTGAGAAGATTAACGAGGATACGGATCGGGATTTCTTCATGAGCCCCAAAGAAGCTATAGACTATGGACTCATAGATGGAGTTATAATGAATCCTCTCAAAGCTCTCCAACCTCTAGCACCCACGGCTTCCACTGAAGACAAGCCAAACGCGTAAATTATATCCTGCGGTGTAACCGATTAGATATTCTTCTTGTAGATTTAAAAGTGAAAATCATCGTAGTGTATGCAGATTTTGACCATTAACAATCATGGCTTCCATGCTCTCATCCTAGCTTAAGCTTGAGAAATCTTGAAATGCCCATTGAATTACTGCTGTTTCCTTACACCCCCAAGATATTATTATTTTATTGAAACGTTCATTAAAGCTACTGCCCTGATTAAAAGGAATTTCCTCTCTGGTTGGTTGGGATGACATGAATGATACTGGCCTAACACTAGTCAATACTTGATTGGTTATTGTGAAAAGATCCCGCCGACTCTATAAAAAAAACTGCATTATTGTGTTGTCACTTTCTTGATTGTGGGTTAATATGTGGTTAGGTTTCATTGAGAATTTCTAATGCATTCAGTAGCTTTCCATATACGTTGCAGGGAGGTGAACTTGGTTGTCTCTGAAATTTTAGTGTTTTTTTTATTCAATGGAGTTGTTACATTATGGATATGTTTCTTAAGAAATTTGGTACTGAATTAGCATTATTTGTCATTATTGATGATGTTTTCCATTTTGTATCTTTCTTCTCTTGAAAAATGGGAAAATCTGATGATGTTTCTAGCGTGTGTTTGAAGTGAAAGAATGAAGAAAGTATTATTTTTACTACTGCTCCCTCCAAAAGTAATTTGAAGTGTTTTTGGTGTAGTCAAGTGTACTTTTGTCATGCCAAATTCTACTTTCCCTCAAAGTTTATCATGCTTTTTAGCTTTTGAAGCAAAGGTTTAATAGCAATAAGTGCCTTGCCTTTGTAAGAAAATAAAGAACTTGTAGGGTTTTGGCCCATATGGTTGCCGGGAAAGTACTTCCAAATTTCTTTCACGAGTGTGAACTCACTCAAACAAGACAAAAGTGATTCATTAGTATATGATTGTTCATTTAAACATATTTTTACTGTTAGATCGTGATGTTTTATATTCAAATATATTTTCACTGTTTGATTGTGATATCATATATTTTTGTGATGTAACTACTTCAACCTGAATAGTTTAAATGGAGAAGAAAATGTGTGATTATATATTCAAATATATGTCTTCAATTAGTTTGTAATGCTTCATATTTGTAGCCTAGAATAGATCTTAGCATACATGAAAGCTTAAAGAACCACATCATCATGCAATCATTTTTATCCTAATTGCTGTAATGAGAGAACAACGATATAATAAGACATCTCCGCTAATAGAACTTGATGCTTCATCTCTATGTACAAATTATATATGTACATGAAAGAATACACTACTTCATGCACAATCACTTTAACCTGAATAGTTATAACATATCACAATATAAGAACTATAAAAAAAATATAAATATAAATTAGATTTATAAAATTCTTCCTCTCATAACCCAAATTATGGTTAAAGATAGCGAATCGCTCTATTATTTAACTTTGGATGTAGATAATAATAAGAACAACAATAATATTAATTTATAAAAACGTTTTTAATACAAAATTAGGTGAAAGATTTTTTGTTTTAAACGTTTTATCGAAATGTGTAAATTGATTTACTTTATGCACACAAAGAATGAAAACTTCGGGAATATAAAATGCTGAACTTTTGATTACTATGATTATCATTAACAATTTGCAATTATTTTATAATTTGATACTTTCCAACTTTTGCAAATTGAAAATGAAAGAAGTAAATGAACTAATTTTCCTTCATATTTGTAAAGTTCGAGTCCTTTGATTTTATTGGCTTGAAAAAAGCTAATGGAAAACTTTTACAAGTGTTCTTTTATACCATTTCACTATCAAAATGGATCTTTCAATATATATATATACACACACACTATTTACCCACAAGATTTTCTCTCCATATAATAATTCCTAAAAAGCACTTTATGCTTACCTTTATATAAATTACCATTTGTTCTCATATAATCATCTTTCATCATTATTGGTAAAATAATATTATTAATTTATTGTATAATTACACTAAACTAAAAATAGAACATTTGAAACCAAAGTTGAATTATAATAATTTGTGTTTGTTGTGTAAATTATTTAATTTTAAGTTATAATAGTATATGTTTGGTGTGTAAAGTATTTTATTTTGGTAAAAAAACATTAAACACGGTAATAAAAAGTAAAAAATTGATAAATATAAAATAATAAAAACGATAACTAATGATAAGAGGTTTTAAATTATTGTTTACTATAACTAATCGAAAACTTTTAAATAACTATTATAGTTAGTATGGTAGGACAAAAGTATTTGATAAGCTTCCTCAAAGGAATAGTTTATATGAGCAGAAGAAAGGACAGGGCTTAAAAGTTAAAGTTAGTTTAGGATTATGCATATACAAGATATGCCATTTTGATTTGGTACATAAAGTACAAAGTGGACTTTGATTTGGGTAGCTGACCTTCAACTTTTCCCTTTTCTTCCAAAGAAACAAAAACTAGAATTATTATCAAATATAACAAAATAAACAAAAATATTTACCGATGTCTATATGTGATAGAACGCAAAAAAGTTTCTACGTGTGTTTATCATGATACAGATAGTAGTTTATCTTATGCGATCATAGATTTATCATGATATTTTTCTACGATTATAAATATTTTCAATAGATTTGTTATTTAAAATAATTTTATGAGAAACTATTCTTTAATTAGTCTTTAAACTTTTGGTTTTGTATTTGTTTAATTTTTTTAATATATAATTTACTAATTTATTAGATAAAAAATTAAATTTTATTTATAATAATAAATTTATTATTGATAAATTTGAAAGAAAAATAATGATCTATTAGACATAAAACTTGGAGTATAAATGACTAATTAAGACACCTTTCACGTTACCAAAAAAGCAAAAAAGCAAAAAAGCAAAATATTAAAGTTTAGATAAGTTCCGACATGAAACTTGTAATTTTACTTATGTTTAATTATGGATTAAGTATATATAATTTAAGTTTGTTTGGATTGACTTGAAAAAAATGTTTTTTAAGAAACTCATTTTTTTCTTCAAAATAAATCATTTTTTTTTAAAATTAAACACTTTCAAGTGTAATCCAAAGTCCAAACACACCATTAATCCAAAATTATACCATTTTCCAACTTTTTTCTTTCCTTTCTTCTTAATTTTGTATTTTACTATTATTCTTTTGTTGTTCCTTTCTTCGAATAAGGTAAATTGTTACATAAAAAATAATATCAAGTAGGTTAGTTTATGATCTTATAAATAAGACTACAACTGTTTTTTTAGTACAATTGGGATAGGAGATTTAAACTATAGTCCTCATGGGCACTAATACTCTCATATGCTAGTTTGATATGCTTGCTTAGTTTCTTTGACACTAAATACGTTTATTTCATCAAAATAAAATGTTGAGTACTTCAACCTGATTAAAAACAATTCATGTGAGTGAGACATCATTATTTTGTCAATGAAGTTTAAGATTTTGTACCAACAATAATTTTATAAAGCCAAACTGATACGATTTTTCATCCTGATTTTAACTCTGAACCCTCGTTCCATTCTCAAATTAACTGAAGAGATGTTGAAACATAAAGAGGAATGGAAGGAGAGGAAGGAAAGAATAAAAAGAAATATCTATATCTATATATATATATATATAAAGTGTGTGATAGGTTCAAAGAGAAATTAAAAGATGTTTGAGTTTAATTCACAACTACCAAAAAGCAGATAATGTCATATATATATATATATATGTATATCCTTTATCATTTCCACACTCGTGATTCTCGTGCCATTTTTCTTTCTCTTTCAAATATCACTTTTTAAAATTTCAACTTTTTGTTTCCTGTTTTTGTAAAATTAAGTCTATAAATATTGTTTTCATTTTTAATTTTTTTTTCTTCTTTATTTATATTTTACCAATTAAAAAACAAAAGCAAAATTTGAAAACTAAAAAAAAAAAAAATTCAAAAAGTTATGTTTTGTATTCTAAACTTGGCTAAGAATTTAATCACGAATTATGTAAATCATTGTAAAAAATGGAAAAGAAATAGATCTGATTTTCAAAAAAAAAAAAAAAAAAAAAACATAAATCGATATGGATGCCAAACGGAATCTACGTTATCCACTACAACCATTTTTAGTTTATATTATACAAAAAAAAATATCCATATTTTTTAGTACTATAATTCAATTATAAATAATTTTTTTTAAAAAAATTAATTATTTGATATGACAACGTATGTCTGAAAATTTACACATACATCAAGATATTAGTTACAACCAAACTTCAATGATATGAAAGACTTTTTTAGTACCAATTAATTAGGGTAGGCGATTGAACTCTCAACTAAAAGTGTTTATTGTTTGTAAAAATTAAACCTTCTCTAAAAATCAAACTAAATTGAATGAAAAAATTTAGTGAAATTGAATGAATTTGATTCGATTCAGTTTCAATTTCAAAAATAACGATGCTATGTTTGTGTTTCCATTGTTACGTAGATGATATTGTGCCAATATTCATGAAAAAATTCTCCTACGTTTTAATTTGATTTTTAATAATTTTAAAGTAAAACTTTAAAAGCCAAGTGGCGTAATAGAGTCTACTTGTAAATTAGAGATATTTTGTAAAATTTATAGTTTTTTTTCTTTTACAGATATAGTATTGTGTTTTTTTTTCGATAAAAGATATTTAAATTAATTTCTTAACAATTAAATAATGTAAACTTAAATAATTGTTTCGTCATATTAGTCTAAACACACGTAAAGTTGATCTTACTTATCGATAGATACAAAAATAAATAAATAAATAAACAATATAGTTTTATAAATTATACCAATGAATTGTGAACTTCATTCAATGATATTTACACAACTTTCATCTTCAAAAGTTGAAAGTACAATTATCTGTAAAAATTCATCTCATAAATAAATCTAAGATTTTGTTTTATAGTCATTGATCTTTAGTTTTGGGTTTAAAATTTGTGTAGCTCAGATTGCATACCAATGGAAATCTGTCATACAATAGTTTTACATTCTTACATGTTCACTATAATCGAAATGATATACCAGAAAATAATATGATATTACAAAATGATAATTGAGTTTTAAGTTTAAATATGTTAATGTGAATTAATGAATAAAATTATATGATTTGTAAATTACGAATCATTAACAAAAAGTCTAAACAAACTATTTAAATTTGTAAAGCTCTATATATTTTGATTTTGAAATATTTGCGTTTTAAATTGCTTAAGAAACATGCCTCAAATCACTCAAATTCAAATCCATGTTTCCCTTTCTTTGCTATGTCTGTGTATCCAAACTTTAGAAACTCAAGTTAATGCCTACAAATTGCACATGGTAGAGATACCCATACCAATACCATGATGTAATTATGCCAACCACTCTCACAAAATTAATACAAAAAGCTTAGATTTTTCTCTCTTATTGCTCTCTACTTTTAATTTCCTCCCCCATATCCCTTTCAACCTCAACTTAATTAGAACAAAGTAATTAAACAAATTAATAAAAGAGAATTAATAAAATTAAAGGGTATTAAACTTCAAATAAAAAGAAAGAAAAAACAGGAAAAAAAAAGGAATTAAAATAGCATTTTAATCTATTTTTAAGGTTTTGAAAATATCATTTTTTAAGGTTGTAAAATATCAATTTTGAATCTTATATTTTAAATTTGTTCCATTTTAGTTTAGGCATTTCCTTCTTTTATTATCAATAACATTTTACTATAAATTTTGAAAAAACACATACACGAAATTATTATGATATTACTACTAATAAAAAATTAAAATTGAAAGATTAAATTTAGATTTATTGATGGTAGGAAAAGTAAAATTGAATAATAAATATATACAAAGAGGCTGAAAGGGAATAAAGTTGAGAGTAAAATGATACTGACGATAATAGTTTTAATTAATAAGGATGATATAATAATATGCACATATATCTAAGAACAGAAAGGGAATTTATAAGCACTAGAAAAACAGCATTAACATCAAGAAGGGGCAGCAGATATTCTAATTTCATCAAAAGAATAGCTTGATCTCATCAAGGTGCTTGAAAAAGGTGGAGGAATGGGCAATTCTTCAAGCTCATCAAAGAAATGATCATGATTTTCTATTTCTGATTTTTTTGTTTTTAAGATCATCAGCTCATCACAACATGAAGAAGAATTAGAAGAAGAAGGAATAATAATTGGTTCTTGATCCAAACACTCATCTTTTATTTTTTCCATTCCTTTTTTCTCTTCATCTTCTAATAATAATAATTCATCTTCTTCTTCTTCTACTTCTTCTTCTTCAGTACTCTGACTAATAATAATGCTGTTATTCTCATCATTATTATTACTGTTATTATGATCTTGTTCTTGATTTGGAACAAGATCATCATGATCTTCATCATCATCCTGATCCAACGGCTGTGGTTGATCAATCTCTTGTTGATCATTTTGATCCAAATTAAGAGTAGAGATGTTGGGACCTGGATGGTTATGGCTTGAAGTGTATGTTATAATGAACATTGAACCATCTGTTTTGCATCTCTCAACTTGTTTTTTTGCTGAACAACCCTTTGTTGTACTACATCTATAATAACCCCTAAAGAAACACATCAACAAAAAATGAGATAAATTTGGGGGGAAACCCCCTTTTTCTTTTACAAGAGAGCAAAAAGAAAATAAAAAAAACTTTTTTGTTTTGTTTAAGAACCTTGGATATGGAGATCCTTTGATGGGTTTTTGGCCATATTTTCTCCAAGACCAAAAATCAGGAGGTGGACCTTCATTTTTCATCTTCCCTATCCCTATTGCAGCTTTTTTAGACCCAATCTTTACAGTAACCACAGTCTTTTGAACAACCTTTCTGCAAAAATTAAAAGAAAAGGGGGGTTTTTGTTTTTGGGAGGAAAAAAGAGAACTTAAAAAGAAGAGTTTTTTTTTTTTTTTTTTTTTTTACAAAATAGAAAGGGGAAAAAAAAAAAAAAAAAAAAAAAACAAACAAACCTTTTTTTGGAAAGGGGTTGTTCTTCTTCTGGTGTGGGTTGAGTTGAAAGAAGATGATGTTCATCATTTGGGTTTGGTTTGAAAGAATGATGAGAAGAAACCTCCATGGGTATTGGCTAATTAATTTGGTTTTTTTCTTCTTTTTTTTCTTTTTCTGGTGAGCATTTGAAAGAGAAAAGGGGCAAAGGGGAAGAGAGGTTGTTTGTTAATAAAGAAAGGAGTAGGATGAAGAAGGAGACAGAGCCCATTTGTGTTATGATGAGAGAGAAAGATGAGATGACAAAATCACCCCTCCTCAAGTTGCTGTCTTTTGCTGCTCATCACTCATTTAATGGGATTAAAAGTGTTGGAGAGAGAGTCTGTGTGAGGCAGGTTTGTGCATTATTACACAAAGTTAAATATTTGTTTTAGTATGACCTATTCACTAACACTTTTATCATTATTTACTCACTGCTACAAACAAATCTAAATTCGTAGATGATCATCTCTATCGCGATCTTCATTTTTCTGTTGTGTTTTTTAGTGAGAAAAATGAAGATCTGCGATCAGAATGACCTTAGTGCCAAGGCTACCATAATCATCCTAACATGATACATTGTAAAACACATACATGTGTTCTAAAATGTGGTTGTGCACTATGACGTACGCTTTCATATGTTAGTGAGAGATGGTTCATCAATCATAAAAAGTGTTTACGAATAGGTCATTTGACAAAAAAAAAAAAAAACTCTTTAGAAATATCAGTTTTCTTATTTGCTTAAATTTTAAAACTTCCAACATAAATAATTAAATTAATAAATCATTAAAGTGTTGTTGTGGAGTGCCGTGACCGCAATTTTAGAAATAACAATGCAAAATTATTTGAAAAATTGTAAATATAGTAAATTCTATCAATTATAGATTTATATCATCTATTGATAATAGTCTACTAATGATATGGTCGAAGTCTATTAATTAACGATAGACTTGATTATATTTATAATTATTTAAAAAATATTTCTATATCATGCTAATATTTTAATTTTCACCACACTCTTATTCTACGAAATTGGAAAAAGGAAAGAAAGAAAAAAGGTGGTAGGGCCTTAGGTATTTTTTTATTGGCTGCATGGCATATTTGTTGGTCCTACTCCATCTAGCAAAGATATATAATCCTATATCCTGTGGTCAATATAATTTATAATTTATGACTTCTTTTTTCTTTTCAAAAAAGAATATGTATTTAATTTTTACATTAATTAATTTTTATTTATTTTATTTTATTTTTACAACATAAACTTGGGGATATCAACGTTTAACTAATAAAGGAGTGTTAGATAACTTTAACAAATAGTTCTATTATTTTTTTTGAAAAAGATATACTTTGAGTTTAATTTAGGAGTTAGTAAATAATTCAACTTGGTTAATTAATAAATTTAGTGAACTTTGCTCGATTGATTGAGCAACTCTATTTTTCATTTCTTTTTAGTATATTTATTTTCTCTCTTTTTCTACCTTTTATTTTATTTTATTTTATTGAGTAATTTCATTGATTTTTTTTTTCGTGTCATTTCAAAATCAAACACATTCTTCGTGTTAGAGATGGTTTGCATTATTTGAGTAGTTATTGGTTAGGATGTTTGACTTTAATGATCCAATAAAGATATACATTTTGTGGTGAATGAGAATTGTAGGAAGGGATTGTGACATTGTGTGCTTTGGTTCTCAAGGTTTTTCTACTCCTATTGTGTGGGAGGCTCTATGTCTTTTATGTATACTTTATAGGTTACCTATGTGAGACTATATTTGTCATCGGTATGATGCTATCTCTAGCATATATATTCTTTGATTGATACTTTTAGGCCGACAATTTCAAGAAAGAAGTATATTTGTAGGGTAAACTCCTCCTATCAAATTTCTTAATGGTCTAAACGAAGCTTAATTGTATTTGTCCATTTTAATGCATGTGCTTGTATCACAAAGTCTAAGGAGTGGCCTAATGTATGGTTATATTATTATATGTGCTCAAAGTGTAACCTTTGTCGTTGGAAATGTTTTTCGAGTCGTAAAATTGAATGAGTTTTTTTCATTTTTCATTTTGACTTGAGGCGTTTAGGAAGAGGGTGATTATGATCATATTTTTCTAGTGGAATCTTTTTATATGATCAGTTGTGTTCTTTTTGGTCCTTTTTAATGGTTATATTTGGTTTGTTTTATTCGTTTCGACAACTGTGATTCTTATTTATTCGTGTTTTGATGTCAAGTTGTTCAGTCATTTTTTTTTAATTTAATGCCTTAGAAAAATAAAAAAAATATGCATTTTTGTGTTAATTAACACACATTTATAATAAATAAATAAAAATAATAAGTGCTTTAATTTGCAAACGCCAATAATAAATTTGGGAAAAAAGAAAAATAAAAGCACTAATTCACATTATAATGCCACACCCACCCCACCAACAAGTTAATGGAACTTTGTTAAACTTACAACTCCTTTCTAATTATCCTCTCCACATAACATTTAGGAACCTATGCACATTGTTATGATTTTCATTAGGCTAAGTTTATAAAAGAAAATTTATTATCAATTCATAAATATTTGCTATTTGTAAATATTTTAATTTATTTTGTTATATTTAAAAATGTCATTATATAAAATCTTATTTCACAATAAAAACAAAATCAAATTTTGTTTGTTAAAAAAAATTAAAAATTAAAATTTTAAAACATTTTGTAACCGCTTAAGTTAAGGGTTTAAAACGAATTTCCACATTTGATTTGTCCAATAAAACGTTATAGAAATCTTCAACATCACAAAAATCCATAACACTAACATCACTTTCTTTAGGTGTGCATGTTCTCAACTCTTGAACCAATGAATTTTGTTATGAGAATTAGTGGTCACTAATCACTTAATCACTAGGCAAATTTTATCAAATTACTTACCATATGTTACAATATCTTATTTTCTTATATTATGTCGATATCAAAACTAACCTAACTGGTAATATTTAAAATTTGAGAATACCCTTATGAACTCGTAATTAAAAAAAGTACAAAATCCTTTTTCTTTTTCGTTAAAAGAAATCAAAAGCTCTAAAAAAATTCTCAATTTGACCCTCAAATTTTTCTTCCAAGTTTCCAAATCCAAATTGTGAAAAATATGAATAAGAAAAAGAACATTGGTTTGAATTAAACAGAAATATAAAGAGAGAGAATTATCATGGCCCAAATAGGCCCAAAGTCGTTATGAAAGAGGCCATGATGGTCCAAAAATACTTCATTGGCTCAACTCATAATGAGCCAAAAGTACTTTTGGAAAAAAAGCATAAATCTTCATTTAAAGTGAATTTGTTAGCATTCATATCACAAAAATGGTAACAAACGAATAATTCAAAATTACTCACTTTTTCCATCTGTTCACAACCTTATAGACATGTTTATATACATGTGTGTGTATATATAGACCAAAACGGGTAAAATAATACTAATAATTGTTAATAAATCTGTTGGTTGCCTTACATGTGGCTTTGGACCAAAGTATCTCTGAGAGTCATAACCTCGATCAAGGATTAGTTGGATAACCTATTTAGTATAGTTTGGGGCAAAAGTCCAAACCAACCTCCTTGACCAAGGAGATGTCGAGGTTGAACCTTGAAATTTGATAAAAGGATTGTGTCAAATGCATGTCTTAACCCATTTAGTTCTAGAGATTACAAACTCTAATAAGTTAGAATGCCTTAGGTCATAATTTCACTATAAATAATACATCTTTATGATCTCAAAAGAAGTAAATCTATTCTAATATTCAAACTCAATTAATCCTCTCTTTGCTACATATATAGGCTTTACGACTTAATTAAGCCTAAGAGCTTGTGTGGAAAATAACACACATGTGTGCTAAAGGTTCATTATATAGATCACATATTTTTTTAAATTAATTCACTATATATTGTTGCCACGTGAAAGTTATGTGTGTTATTTAGTATCCAAAATTTAGTATCAACAATCATCATATCCCTCATAAACATTTTGGTCATCAAGTAGAATTCTATTAGGGCTAAAATTTCTAAATTTGGTGGGTGAGCCAAGGAAAAGGGTTAGTTAAAGAAAGAATGGAGTTTCTTAATCAAAATTTTAGGAGGTTAGAAGTTTAATTCGAATAGAAATTTAATAGATAAGAATTTTAGGAAACTTTGTTCCAATTAATCATTTTTTCTAATAAAAAGGACATGTTTTGTTCTGGTGGAAGTTTGCTTCGTAGGCACTAACAAAAGATAAAACTTCAACGAAAAAAATAGATATTTAAAAACTTTATGATTTTGGTAAAAAAATGTAATCATCTTATGATATATTTCTTTTCATTTTAGCCCATTAATATCCTAAATTTTGCAATAGAATTAACTTCTAAAACTTTTTCCCTTTTGGTATATATACTTTTATATGATTTAAGTCAAGATTGAAATTAGAGATAAAAAAAATCATTTTAAATGTATTATATATATGTATACATTAACCAATTTGAATATATCCATTAAAGTACTAATAAACATATATAATGGCCAATAATAATCAAACCTACATGTGTTTTAGCTTGAAAATAATTTAATGGAATCAAGCACTTTCATTCAAATATCTTAATCTTTACTCTTATATTATAACGTTGACAAAAAAAAAAAAAAAACTCTCCTACTTGTTACATTCCTATTTTCTTTTTATATATAAAAAATAAAAATAAATTAATATTTCAAGATAAATATATTTATATTATTATCGTTTTATGTTCTTTATTTTATTCTAAAACAAAAACATGCAATCACACATTCATGATTCAACAAAAAATTCTATCTAAAGTTGTGGTCATCTTTTATGTTAAAGGGATTACATAAAAATTATTTTTGACATATAAATACGAGCGGCATGAATGCATTGTCATAGATCATATATATATATATACAATAATTGAAAATATTTCAATAAAAAGTAAGAAAAAATAAAAGTTAAATACATGCACATAAAAGGAAAATAAAGATGATGAATGGACCAAGTCTTAGTCAACTCTCATCATCCAAAGGTGTGGACGTGGCATCCACTTAATGATTACAAGATTATTCCATAACAACAACTTATAGATTTAAAAATAACACCTTATAATAATTATTTTATACATTATTCCCAATCAAATTCTTTTGTCTTACCCAATACCAAAAGTTTTGTTAATTTATAAAACAAAATCAAACTTTTTTTCATTCATTTATCCTCTTCTTTATGTTCTTCTTTGTCTCAATTTCCAACAACAATAAAAAACTGTCCTAAAGGCCCACGGCGCCATGGAAATTCTAAACACTTCCTTTTTGTTTCATCTCTTCGCCATCAACCTTCTTGGCCTCTTGCTTCCTCTCTCTCTCCTTCTTCTCGCTCGTCTATCTTCCGCCCTATATCTCCTTGCCCTACTACCGTGGCCGCCCTCCTTCTTGCTCTCTCTTATCCTTTATGTCAACTCTCCTCTTCTTTTCCTTCTTGTTTCTTTCGTCATCCTCTCCACTCTTCTCCACTCTCTCACCGGCAATTCCATTCTTCCGACCAAACTCCCCGGTCCCGTCTCCCAACCACGTCTCTACACGGCATGGATTTTCCTATGTACTCTCCAAGTATGTGTCGGCGTCGGGATCGAGGGGAGCTTATCGAACGGGTTGAACGACTTGACGTCGACCGCCCACGTCGAGGGTGGCCTGTGGAGGAGACTGCTGTTTTTCCTTGGACTTCATGAAGCCGTGGTGCACTGGACGAGGGCGGTGGTGAAGCCGGTGGTGGATGACACCATATACGGGGAACCTCGGACAGAGAAGTGGTTTGAGACGGCAGCTACTGCGGTGAGCTTGGGCGGGCTGTGGTGGTGGCGGTTGAGGGATGAGGCGGAGGTGCTAGTGGTTGTGGCAGAAAGCAAGTGGTTGACGTCGGCGGAATTGGGTTGGGCAGACATTTCCGGGTGGTGCTTATATTACATTACCGTTGTAATTGGAATTGCTAAGATTGTTAAGTACTGTATTGGTTGGTTTGGTGGGGGTTTTGTCTCTAAAACACATTCTAAAACCTCCCATCTGGTTGGTGTTGAAGACAATGTTTGAAATTTTTTAATTAATTTTACAATTTGTTGGTGGTAATTGGTAATATAAACCCACAATCTCTAAGTTATTGAAAAACTACATACCCCCTCAGAAAAGAGTATAAAAAAGATGTTCATATTTTGATGTAGATGTAGAGCCAAGAAGAAGAGTTGATGAAAATCAAGGAAGATAGAAATTGAGGGAGACATAGAACGCACGAAAATGTGGAAGAAGAGTACTCCTAATATTTGTTGAAGTTATTTAAGATAGTTTATGTTATGTTGTATAAGAATTTTAAAGTTGACATGAAACTCATTGGTCAATATTGTTTGGATATTTTTGTGATGAATAATAGAAAAAGAGAGAGGCAAAAATTTTATGTACGTCACATCACACAGAAGTGATGTGTGATTAATATTATGACAACAAACCATATATTTTCAAAAGATCATTAAAATTAAAATTCTCCTCCCATAGCCTCTTTTATTACGGTGTTCTTTTTAGAAAATAACAAAATAAATTAAAATATTTATAAGTTATACTAAAATATTTACAAGTTATTTCAAAATTTTGGATTCTATAACTGATATTCTTCTATCATTATAGTATATCAATGACTATCAGTGATAGAATTTGTTATATGTTGTAAGTATTTTGTAAAATCTACTATTTTTACAAATTCCTCGTGTACATATATATATACACACAAATATAGTTAATTTCTACTAGAAGATATATTTAGCCATTTTTTTTTATTTTTTATTTTTTTTTTGCAAGAAAACATTGTTTAAATAATTTTTTAATTACTACTATTTAAATATGGTTTTTTTTTTGTTGTTGACCTTAAAGTTTATTTTTAGGAATTAAATTGTTAGAAAACTAAAAATTTTGAACACTAAAATCTACTAGTAGTTATTTAAATGTTAAAATTACAACACTATTTTCACTTATAACTTTTTATGTTTTTTAGATCATCATATACCAATGTTCTAAAAAAAATTTCAAACACGAGTGCTGAATAAGAAATTTTGAGACCAATCACAAATTGCTACATTCTTTATTTAATTAATAATGAAAAGTGCAAATAATTGAATTTGGAACTAATTAAAATTGACATGTCCCCCAAATTAAAAATTTAAAACATAAATTGGCCAATTCTAATAATACCACATGTTTTCATCTTAACCGTTGGATCAAATTAAATATTATTTACTTAAACTAAATTCAATTAAGCCAACAAATAAGCTTAATTGAGCCCAAAGATCCAAATCCATGAGGTTAAGTCCATGGGGTTGAGCCCATGGGTCTGGTTCATGGACCAACCAGACTCAAGCCCATAAAGTGCACCAGAGAACTCTATAAATAGAGGAGTTCTCTCATTTGTAAGGGGTTAGAAATTTTTGACTAAGACTCCCTATCCTTGAAGATTGGAGCTCCTTTGAAGACGTTCAACAAACTTCAAGAACGTAAGCATCCAGTCTAGAGAAAATCAAATTCTAGAAATTGAACCACATAAACTCAAGTTCAACTCCACGAATCAAATTTATTCGAAAATCTCGTGCGAACAACGAGTATTATCAAATATACATAATAAATTAAAATATTACAAAATATAAATTTTTTTTAAATCTTACCAATAATAGACAATAATAGAATTTAAAATTTTATAGAAAACTATGAGAAACAATTATGAATTTTAAAAATAGAAATTAGGTAAAAGTACTTCAACATCAAAAAAAAAAAAGAAAAAAAAGTGAGAGAGACCTATTTCTTCCTTTTCTTTATTTGTTATTAAAACAATCATGAAACCCACCATGAAATCATTTGCTCAGACAAAAGTAGAGCATAGGGTACCTTAGAATTGGGGCATATTGATAAAAAGGATATTTGAAAAGGGCATTTACCCCAAATAATTTATGCATTCTATGGGGAGGTTGTGATAAAATAAATATTTCTCCAATTTCAGTGCGCCCAATCGTCCTGGATTCCCACTTCTGAGTGGAGCCATCTCACTATCTTCTTTACGTCTCGGTTTTACACCTAAACATTTCCCTAACCAGCTTCCTGCCTTAACCTCTCTTCTTCCCAGTTGCAGACCACACTCAATGCGCCACCCATGGCCTCCACCAACCCAATACACTCCGACGATAAACTCACTGTCAGTCTCTTCCTTCCCCTTCTACCTCTCCATCCTCTCTCTTTTTTCTTTTCTTCCTTTTATTTAACGATCGTTTAAGTAAGCAATCGATCATCCTGTCCGGATGAAATTGCTTCGCCTATATGGCTTGTAATTTCGGAATTAGAGGTTTTAAAGATGTTACGGCTGGTGTTTGATCTAAGCTTTTGATTGGAGAGTTTAATTGTTTCATTTGGCTTCCGAATATTTTTTTTTTATCATAGTACGTCTGTATGTATCTCCCTCACTTGATTGCAGGTTGCACTGGGAGACCAATCTACTGTTATTGTGTCTTTGACAAACCGTGTAAATGCGCTCAAAAGGCAAATTCAAGCAGAGAGGTTTGTTTCGGTGAAGGTATGTTGAAGAGAATTCTATTTGATATTTTATTACTACTGCAAACCTTCGACATCCAAGAAGAACAGAAGGAAAAAAAAAGAAACAAAGAAAAAACGAAAATCGTATTATGATTGTGCAGGAAAAGCTTGAGAACAATGCTCAGAAGCTTGCAAGTAACGTTGCTCAGGCGATGTCTACAACTTCTAGAAATGCTCTATCTGTTGTAGAAGAAAACAGGAATGGGAAAATGCTTCTCTCGAGGATGGAGTTTCCTCTCTGTAAGTTATCCGGGATTGCTTATGGTGCTGGAGATAAAGACTATATTAACAATCAGGAGGTTGTTTACTCTATTAGTATTAAACTTCCATACATTGAGAAGTTGCCTCCTTACACAACGTGGATATTTTTGGACAGGTATACTATTGTTTGAGATACTCTGGTCATTGTTTCCACTTAAAATTCACTTTAACAGTCCGGTGATGGATATGCTTGAAGTTTCCTCTATCTCTAAGGAAAGGAAATGTTGATATATTTTTCTTGAAAACCTATAGTGGGTGCTTAGGAACTGTGTTGATTTTTATAGTTAGTGATTATTTGTCTATGGGTGATAATAGTACGGGCTGTAGACTATTTTAGTTTGAATAGAATAAAGTAAATACTCATTAGAGTATTAGTAGAAAATAGTAAACACTGCTAAAGTTTTGATATAGCAATAGTGTAGTTTTGATATAGTAATATTGTAGTTAATTGTATGTTATAATAGCCGGAAACAACCACTATTATAATTGGAGCCTCCAACATAGAGTTGGCTATCCCACTCAAAGTTAGGGCCCAAGCACCGCATACAAATGCTCTCAGGCCTCAGCTATTATGAATAAGTACTTTGTTGTTTTATATCTATCATATCTATCTCAAATTTGTCACTCACAGCACAGGAATCAAAGAATGGCTGAAGACCAGTCAGTGGTCGGTAGAAGACGCATTTATTATGATCAGCATGGCAGTGAAGCCTTGATCTGTAGTGACAGTGAGGAAGAGCTTACAGAACCAGAGGATGAAAAACATGAGTTTTCTGAAGGTGAAGACCGTGTGTTATGGTGAGCTAAATTAGATACTGCTTGCTTGTATATATTGATATGAACTGTATTTCTGGTTCTTCATACAACTGCTTAAATATTCAGAGGTGATTTTTAGCTGATTTATTTCTTCCTGTATTGGTTATTTCAGGATCCAGTATCTTCAACTATTCATGCATTTCTTCTTGTTTGTTTATTATATTCTTAGATTGCTGGTGAATTTTCTGTTTTGGAGACCAGATGAACTTGAGTACTTGACCTGTTGTTTAATGCTTTCAGTGGTGAGGCAATGCATGAGCCAAATATGTTGGAAAATGAATTAATGTAGCAATGTCTGCTTATATATGATTTTTGAAATTATAACCTACATAGAACAGTTAAACTCAATTTTTCTTTTTTGTTGTATTTCCAGGATAATTATTCAGGAACATGGAGTAGGCGAGAATGTACTTCAACTTTTAAGCCATTCTATTGGCTGTACCACATCAGAAATCCAGGTAATCTGAATAGACATGGTGAAACACACTCTGTAGACATGCTGATTATACATTGCATACGTATGTATTATATATATTTTCATGATATATATGTATTTATGCATGCACGAGGTCATTTTGCTGTCAAAAAATTTGATTGGAGCCTTCATCCTTTCTATTGCTTGAAACACTCCTTTTCTGTTATTTTCAGGAGCGGTATAATGTACTTAAGGAAAGGAATTACAAAGCAGATTTGAGTTCTAAAGTTTTGGAAGAATCTGTGTTTAAGAAGGGAATATCTTTATACAAGAGCCTCAGTTCAACGTTAGATTCTTTTGATAACCTCTTTTGTCGTCGTTGTATGGTAAGGGTTTTTTTAGTCTTTCAGGCATCATTTGTTTAAGCAAGTTAGAGTAGATTTGGCCCCTTGTTTTTCATGTTGGTCCCCAGTGTTTTTTATGTTCTATTTTGTCCTTCAAAACTTTGAATCCATGTCATCTGGAATTTTCCTGTAAGAAAAAGCGGTGTTGGTATCTTAATTCTCCTGATAGTAAAAATTAAAGACCAATTTAATTTCAACTAATAACTTGGAGACAGAATCAAGGGTTAGAAGATGGCGATGAGAATATAAACTGAAAGTGAGTCGTACTTTAGGAACTAAAAGTATTGTTCAATCAATAATATTAATATTATACAGCCATTTACATTCCAAGGTGCTTGTTCAATCAGTAATGCTCTTTCTCATTTGCTGTATGCATCCCACTGACAGGTGTTTGATTGCCGTCTACATGGATGTTCTCAGTCATTAATCTATCCAGTAAGCAAACCCAATGTACATTTCTTGTCGACTGTTGTAGCCTATGTAATTCTTTCTCTTTCCATGACTTTACTGGGTATCTTGTCTCACAGAATGAGAAGCAGCTCTATTGGCCTGAGCATGAGGAAGAAAGAAAACCTTGCAGTAACCAATGCATACTTGAGGTAAAAATTCCTTTTGTTTTTCTTTCTAATCTTGATGTTCTGTAGCACAACAGAATCTTCATAAGTTTTTTGTCCAACTCATACCATTCGAAGGAATGTTCTGCACGTGTTGGAGTCTGATCTGCTTAATTAGTGTAAGATACATGATAAGACCACTACTTGATGGCATACTAAATTTCCTGAGCACTTGTCTTCTGTTTGTCAATTAGCATTTACTTCTATTCCATGTATGGTTTGCTTGACCTCTTACTTGTATTCATCTACAACTTGCTAATTCCTGTGGCATTGCTGTTGTTCTTGCAAAGTTGTTTTCAGGTTTGATGTCCAAGTCTGTTTCTTTTGCAGCAAGATACTTGCCAGATCCTCACTGTTTACTTTCATACATTCATTACTTGCAGCAAACAAAGAACAAAAATCCAGAACAAAGAAACAAGAGACCAAGATCATCCAAACCTGAAGAGTCAAGTGTTCATCTGGAATCTGACATCATAGAAGATGAAAAATCTCTTACTGGAAAACTATTGTCCAGTACTTCTAAAGGTATTTCTGTTTCTGAGGTGACCGCAGGCATGGATTCAGATATATCTATGGGGACTGCAACCAATCCTGGATCTGGGGCAAAGCAGAAGGCCGTGGAGCACCAAATTAAGGATTCAGTGTCAAATGACCCTGAGTTAATTTCTAATAAATTTCAAGATTGCAAGAAACAAAAGATGTTGCCAGCCATGGATGTTGCGAAAGCCTCTACTGACTCCAGCCCTGAACTCAGTAAAATCACCAGCATCAAAAGCAGTCAAGAGGATATTCATAGACTTCAAAAAAATGAATTTCGAAAGGATGCAATAACTTTAGGTGAAGCCAATGAACAAACTAAGGAGAAAACTTCTCCCTCCAATATTGCTTCATGTAATAATTTGCCGGATACTGCCAGGTCTGACACTGTAGAAGCCACAGCATTGTCAACGTCAAAGCTGTCAACTGAAACTGTCAGTGAACCTGTTGAAGGAACGAGGGGAAATTCTGAGTGGAAGCTCATGGAAAAAGAATTGTACGTGAAGGGAATAGAGATATTTGGAAGAAACAGGTGGGTCCTTACACCAGTAAAGATGCTTATGGATACTAGATAGTAGTAAATACCCTCAGTATCTGGAATGAACATGTAGGTCCTTCAAATTTCGGCTGAAGATTTTTGCATATAAAGTCAATAGTAAAGATAGTATTATAATATCTTAGAGAAGGTACAATTTCAGTTGGTAGTAGTGGTGCGATTTCATTCTGGATACAATCACTGATCTGATTGTTTTACAAGCATTGATCTCCTGTTATTCTATTTGCTGAAAGATGTTTATATTATATTCACTAGTTTCTTATAAAGACAATGTATTTGGTGGAAGATGAATTCTACTACTATATACCATATTTTTCAGATTATGTAGTAAACATAGAGGAGGAAAGAGCGGAAAGAAGACAGAGAAATGTGAATAAAAAAGTAAGGAGGGAGTTCCCTCAATTTAGGAAAAACATCATTCATTTGTAAAGGAAGGGGATGTAGCTATCCAGTAAAATTTGATGCTGGTTTAAGGCTGCGAAGATCTTTGAGATGCCAATCTTTCTTCATGAATTTTGGATTACTTAATGTGCTATATATTGTATACGTTAACTTTGACCATATGTGTATGGTCATCTCATTAGTCAGCTATTCTCTGTTCTTCGTGAATTTTACATGAAAAATATCTGATTTTTTGGGAATATGTCATGCGTAATTAGAGTGGTTTTCATTTTTGTTTCTCTTAATAGAATTTAATTCTATTTTGTAAATGAGTTGTAGATTAATCCGATTGTTTTCTTCGAGACCTTGTTCATTTCTGCGTTAAAATTTTTGGTTGTAGTTGCCTTATATCTAGAAACTTGCTTTCTGGATTGAAGACTTGCATGGAGGTGTTCAATTACATGCACAATGGTGGTGCTTCAACATCACACAGGTCAAGCAGTATGCCAAGTTCAAATGCAGATGACAATGGTGGTGCTGATATTGACTATACCGTATTGGTAAACTGCAAAAGAATAAAATAATTTGTTATTTCTGCAATAATTTGTAAATGCACCCGACGAAAAAAGAATTAATTCCAACGTTTCCAGTCACCTTGTCTTGCTTGTGTTAGGAACAGGATATGCGAATTAGATCACGTCTACTTCGTAAACGAGGAAAAGCACGGAAGCTCAAATATTCTTGGAAGTCTGCTGGTCATCCGTCTTTTTGGAAAAGGATTGCTGACGGGAAAAATCAATCTTGTAAGCAATACACTCCATGTGGATGCTTGTCTTCATGTGGAAAACAATGCCCCTGTCTTCACAATGGGACCTGCTGTGAAAAATATTGTGGGTACGATTTTTCTATTTCTTGGTCCTATCCCCCCGGTTCAACTATATTTCAATTTTTTATTGATTGTTAAATGCTTTTTGTTGCCTGAAACTTACGAGACTTTTCTTTCTGGAAGGGCATTATCAACTAATCCAGCATTTACATTCTCTATCAGGTGCTCAAAAAGTTGCAAAAATAGGTTCAGGGGATGCCACTGTGCCAAGAGTCAATGCAGAAGCAGGCAATGCCCATGTTTCGCTGCTGGACGTGAGTGCGATCCCGATGTATGCCGAAACTGCTGGGTCAGGTATTGAGCATCAAACACATGACTCGGCCTTCTGATGGATATTCATGTATATTGGTGAATATTTATGCAGAAGTTTGTTAGCAACTTCACTGAAGATTGCATTTTTGGTCCATCTTTGTTTACTAGATTTACTTTGGAGCCACAATCTGCACCCCGCACCTTTAGATATATTATTTATTGAAAATTTCTTAGATAATTTCCCAGGGAACAAACGATCATACTTTTCTATGGAACCGTATTATTTAGAACATTGACGCCATGGGAAGTTCATACACTTTTTGAGTCCACTATGATCAACCTGTTTCACTCAACTCGTTAGGAACCATGAGTATTCTTAGGGAATAAACTCACACTCTCAATTTGCAGCAAAATTTGGCTGTTGGAACTTGGTATATATATATATATATCTTGTTGTGAATAACTTCTATGCTCTCTAATGATACCTGCTTATATGTTGAATCTATCTAGTTGTGGTGACGGTTCAATGGGAGAGCCACCTAGACAGGGAGATGGTCAGTGTGGTAACATGAGACTCCTCCTAAGGCAACAGCAGAGAGTGAGTAATACAAAGGCTTAACAACTTCATCTCTCGGAAATTATTCAAGATCTATGATTATGACATTCAATACACAAATTTTATTTTTTGAAAATTTCAGATTCTCCTGGGTAAGTCTGATGTTGCTGGATGGGGAGCGTTTTTGAAGGTTGGACCCTAGTTTTTTGCTTTCTATTCTTGTGTTTAAATAATATTATGAACCAGGGGAAAATATGATTTCAGAACTCTGTCAACAAGAATGATTATCTTGGGGAATACACAGGAGAATTAATCTCACACCGGGAAGCAGATAAACGAGGAAAAATTTACGATCGTGCAAACTCTTCCTTCCTTTTTGACTTGAATGATCAGGTTTGCTTCTTTCACGTTTATTATATACATATTTTATACCTGCTTTATCGTAATAAGGTTACTTTCGGAACTGGACCTGTATACACTATAAACTCTGTTAGATGATACAGTATTAAATTTATTTTTACTTAACATAAGTTTTTAGGTCAAACGATGATCTAAGATGGTATTAGAGCAGATGGTTTAAGAGGTCTTGCGATCGATACTCTACTATAGTATTACTTTTCCAATTAATATTGATTTACACTTGTTGGGTCTTATACATTTTTCAAGCATTCAATTTAGAGGGAGTGTACAACATTAGCTTTACCTTCATTAATAGGCTTAAACTTTTAGGTCAATGGGTGATGTAAGAACTTTTTTATCTCTATCCTTCAAACTCCATTGCAACATTGTTTTATACATGAGCTCGTTTGTATGTCCACAGTATGTTCTGGATGCCTATCGTAAAGGAGACAAGCTAAAGTTTGCAAATCATTCGTCGAACCCCAACTGCTACGCAAAGGTAAACAAAGTTTCAGCGATGCTCATTAAATCTGAAATTCATAGTTCTCTTCATGGTCTTTTGCTGGCTTGGACAGGTAATGTTGGTGGCAGGTGATCATAGGGTAGGGATTTTTGCCAAGGAGCATATTGAAGCTACTGAAGAGCTTTTCTATGACTATCGCTATGGACCCGATCAAGCGCCTGCGTGGGCTCGAAGACCTGAGGGTTCCAAGAGAGACGACGCCTCAATTTCGCAAGGGAGAGCTAAGAAACACCAATCTCATTGATTTTCCATTTAAAAAGGTTTGGATGCACAAACCATGTCCATGTTTGCTTATTAGAACTGTGAATGTGTTTGTCAAATAAGGGTGGGTGGGTGCTTTTAAGAAGCTATAGAAATAATCATACATGTCAATAATACGTAGAATTATTTTAGAGGAATGGTACAAACCCCTAATAAATTTGTGGGAAATAATGTATAACATTATATGCGATTGTATATCAAATTTAGAATCATTTCATGCAAGTTGGGAAATTCGATTTGCACGTCAACTCACTCTGACGTTTGTTTAAAGGGAAGTTTGTGTGTTATTATCGGATTATATATATACATACATACATTGAGTTGATTGTATCAAATAGGTTTTTGAACTTTAAAAGTTAGGTTTGTCTATACCGATAATTTTTGTTAACAACATCCAATGTTCAATTGGGACAGAAAGAATCCCAAAAAACATCTAATATGGATGACCTATTTTAAAATTTTAATTTTAATTTTCATAGATTCTTAAACTTTAAACAAGTTTAAACAATATTAAATTTATCGACTATAAGTTGTTTGTGTTTAATAAATCTTTGAACATTATTTGAAGTTTCATATATAATTAAAATTGTCTTGTTTTATTAGATTTGTCAATTTCTGTAAATTGTGAAATATGATTTGTCAATTTCTATAAATTGTGAAATATGTGATGGATTTATTAGATAAAATTTAAAAGTTTTATATCATGTTATACAAAATTGAAAAAAGACTTTAAATAATTTTAAAAGCTACTGATGAAAATTGATAAAATTAATAATTTAACCAAGCTGAATTATTATTTGGAATGTAGTTTGATTTCCCATTATGGAAGTTCGATCGTATTTTTTACTTTACCAACAACTGGTTAGTCACTAAAGCATTTAGTTCAATTTTTTAATTGCAAATGAATATATATATTAAATTACAAATTTAGCCCTAATTTACAAACTGATTTTGTTCTGTTTTTTAATGTACGTTTTTCTTTACAAAAAATTTTTAAAATAGCAAAATATTAACTTCTAACTCTCCATTTAAGTTTCTTTTAAGTAGTTTTATTTTTGTATTTTTTAAAAAAAAAAAATTGATAAACTATTTACATGTAAAATTAACCAAATTTATTATACTTTTTTTTTATGAAGATTTTGTCAAATGTTATATTTCTTTACAATTTTCCTTATTTTTTACTATCATAACAATTTCCATTAACGAAGTAAATTAGTTATCAAACAATTTTTAAAAATTAGTTTTAGAAAACAAAAGACAAAAAACAAATGAATTACAAAACGAATCCGTAGTTATTTAATTTTTAGGTTTAAATATAGACATCAATAAAAAAGAAATTCATGGTTTGATTGATGTAAATTTGTTAGGTGAAGAGTGCCGGAACTTCTGAATGTGTCTGCTAAGTTGGTGAATATTGAAATTTGAACAACGTAAAATAAATCAAATAAAATAATGTATCCGTTCTTTCCATGCATACAACTCGTCTTTAGTTGGCAAATCAAGCCATTTCACATGTTTGTAAAGAAAAATATGAAAATTGAGTCTTCAATTCAACAACTACAATCTCAAATGATTTTCTTTCTATTTTATAATTTTGGCATAGAAAAGTATGGAGAATATTTTGTTAAAGAGAGAGACAGTTGTAAGAATGATTTCTTGAACACAAAACTTTAATCACTTTCTGTTAAACTTACAATGGAGAAAAGAATTTGAAGTATCAAATCACTTTTTTTTTTTACTTGAAGCTTAGAATTCTTCAGCTTCTACCATGAATCAATGAAGCAATGAATGGGGAATATATTCATACCTTCGACGAATGACGAGACTGATGAAGATTTAAATCGCACTCCTCGTATGCTCGTTCGTCTACAAACGGAATAATTCTGTACACATTGTCAAAAACAATTCATTTCACCATGTCTTTATATTTCAGATGGAAATACAATAACTCATTCCATGTATCAGGAACACCCGGAAGGCACCAATGGCTACAATCTTCACCTCCTCTTGAAAACTTCCTATTGAAAAATGATTTCCCGTACATGGACGGGTGGCCGTCGATCCGATAATCTGATAAACCAGTTATGTTCAACAAAGTAACAGGAGTTTTCATCTGATTTATGACATCTTCTACAATTTCATTCTTTTCAGGATAATTCAAGCTTGATGTTTCATTTAGAGGCTCTGTTGCTTCTCTACAATGCCCACCTGAATTCCACTGCCCTCCTCTATTCAAAAGAATCACAAAAATGTAACACTCAGCAACTGGTGTAGATTGTGTGTTTGGAGCTACTCAAAGTGTAAATACCTGAAATGGGATGGTGCTGAAGTTCGAAAGAAAACTCGGGTTTTCTTTGTATCGATGAATTTGTCAACCCATGAAGCCCAAGTTGTTAGAGCTCTTCTAAAAGCGGTATTTACATCAAGTTTAGGAAGAACTTGATCTCTTTCTTGGTAGTAATTGATCCTATATCATAAAACCATATCATCATAAAAGAGTTTTGGACAATTTGGATTGCAATTTGGTCAATGTTCAACTTCAGGATATGAAATTTCATTAATCTATGTATGGAGAGCGAAAACTGGAAGCATGGTACAAAAGCAAGACATTGAGAAAGACACCTAACGTATTGTGACATAAGAATAGTGAATTAGAGTGTGGCCTATGGAGTTCACTAAATCTAGAAAAGCTAAATAGAATTGCTTCTAAGTTTCTTCCTATTTTCATATCAATGAAATAGGCGTTCATGGTGTGTTATCTCTAAGTAAGCACTGACATGGCAAAAAGTCCTGAGAATGCAAATGGTATGGAACCAGTCAAAATGAAAAGGACATTGCTTCTAATATAACTTTGAGGTCGGAAAAAAGAAACCAACCCTGATTTTGTTTTGAAATGAGACCACCAATGGGCAGAGTTGAAAACCAAAACATCAGCTCCTCGCCATCTGGATGATCCTCGATCAATGGTATCGATCTGCAGCGTCTGAATTCGTCTTCGTCCTAACCTTGCTTTGCCCTCATGAACAAGGAAATGTGACACATAGAACTCAACAGTACACTTGTAATCCTACAAAGAGAAACATCAGACATCAACAATGATAACAAACAACACCTGATAAATCTACAAAGAAGAAAAAACTCTTCAAAGTAGAATGAATTACCACAAACTTAAAGTTATAGTTCCCTTTCTTCTTGGTGATTCTTCGACCATGAGTTTCATAAACCTTCCTTGGATCTTTAATGGCAACAAACAACATACACAACATAGATTCCCATTGGTTTCTGTTAATTGAATCTCCCACGAAAACCAATCTCTTCCCTCTAATCAGTTCCAGCATTTTTGTTGCATTAAACCTTTTATTGAAACATCACAATCATAAATCCAGAAACCATTTTCTTTGAAGGATTTCTTTGTAAAAAATAAGCGGAAAAGAAAAAAAAAATGAAGATGAACATACCCGTAAGCACCACAATCTTGGGGTTGCCATTTCAACTTCTTGTAGTTCAAATCCAATCTTCCATTCCCCTCGCAATCAAAACCTTCATCAATAAAAGGACACGAACTATTCGAGTAAATTGGGTAACTCTCATCATAAACCCACTTCCCTTTTGTTAAATCGCACTGATGAGATTCTGTTCTCACTATCTCGTTCGAGGATTCCAATTTCTCCAAAGAAACTTTCAAATCTTTCTTCTCAATCCTATCGCTAATGGGCAATTCCACTTCAACTCCCTTAATCAAACTCTCGCCGCCGCTTACCCGAACTTCAGTGGTATTCCCATCAGCGCCGCCGTCATTTCTCCCTTCTTCCACGTCGTTCTCATTCCTCTCCTCGCCGGAAACCGGAATCCCACCATACCCAGTAACATTGCCAGGTTTCTTCACATGGGTAGAAAGATTTTCAGATTTCCTCAAATGGGCATCGACAAAATGAGTAGTAACCGCATCAGTTCTTGAGAAATTCCTCCCGAAAGTGTTCACGGTCTGAAGATTCACGGGTCTGAAAAAGCTCACTGCAACTGGGGTAGTAGTTCTATTGAATAACAAAAAACTCGCAGGACGAGCAGGGGAATTCTTAACGATCCAAAGGGAAAAAAACGAAATGATAATGATAAACGATGAGATTGTGAAAGTGAAAACCAAGAATCTAGTGGGTTTAACGATGAAGCTTCTTTGTCGCTCCATCGATTCTCAAAGTTCCCTACCAAACAAAGAGGATAATGAAACCAAAAAAAAAAAAAAAGGGTTTTTGAAACCAAAGAAACTATTGCAATGTCACATCAAAAATGGAACAAAGATCGAAGCAAAAAACAGAGTGACAACGAATAAAGACGAACAGCAGTAAAGGGTTTTGTTAGTGGGTAAGTTCTGCTAAAGCTCAACTGCTCCACCTTCCATCTATCACAAAAATGGAATCATGGATCAATTAAAAAAATAGAATGTCATTTTCTTCTGAGATAAGTTTGGGATAACAACACAACAGCCCATGAAAAGTAGTATTGAGCATTGATCTTCTTCTTCTTCTTCTTCAGGATAAGAAGATATGGCAATGAAACTGAATCTGATTATGTACTGTTACCTTTCAATTAATTATCTAATCACAACCGTTTTTTTTTTTTTGTGGATTCTACTAAGATTTGATTTTTCATATTTTCTAAAAACAATTATAGTTCTTATTTCTCTCTTTACATTACAAAATTTGCTTAACAAGATTTATACATAGTTTATATTTAATCAAATATTTATCTCAACAGTCAAAATCTTCCCACTCCCTCACTATATAAATTAATTTTCTTTGTACTTAAAAGGAAGTAGCTAAAAATTATTTTTTTTTGTCTAAGTGTATTTAAATATAAAAAGATCTTACTTTATTAGTATTTAGGTGACCACTTGATTGGCAATTGTTTTTATTTTAAAACAAAATTGTTACAAAAAGATATTTTAGTTTTTCAAATATATTCTAGTTTTTAAAACACTTCTAAAATTATAATAAAACAAAACAAAAAACCATAGATTTACATAAGTCCTTGTATTTATTCTATTTAAACCCTTAAGTTATATCATTTGAATTAAATGGTAATCAAACCTGTTATCTTTAGAAAAAGAGGTCACACAAAATTAAATTAGAACGAGTATTCAATCAATTTATTTTATGTATTATGTTGATCTTAATTAAATCCTTCGTAGAGGAACATTTTAATATTTGATGAGTTTGGAGAGACCTTAACTAAGGTATGTGATAGTTGTCTTTATTACATTTTTTTAGTTGAAGAGCAATGGGTTGAGAGACTAAATTATCAATTTATGATAAGTAATTTCTTAAGTTATGCAAATTCATCCTAAGTGTTGAGTTTTGTTTAAGGTAAGAAGTTAATTAATTCAAGTTGAAGTTTGTATATGCTTAACCTTTTTTTGAAAAAAATTATCATAAGGGTGTAAAGATAACTTGAATAACCTAACAATCGAACTACACAAGGTTGTGTTGGGTTTGGATTGAGTTAGATTAAAAAAAATTGGTTATTTTCGGGTTAGGTTGGATCTCAAGTTGAAAATTTTGGTTTATTAATTATATATATTATTAATGGAAGAAAAATAAGGGAAAATAAAAAGTTGGTTGATATATCTATAAAATTTGGGTTGAAAATACTATTTAGGTTACCAACTTAACCAACTCGAAAATATGGATCGGTGTCAAACTCGTTTTACAACTACAAGAAAGGGGATAGAACATTCTAACTTGCTAAATTTCAATCAAATTCCTAAACTGCACCTTCTAGTTTTCAATTTGCTTACATTTAGAGGTAAATGTCCTAAGACCAAAACAATGAGTTAGTCATCCCTAAGTATCTTCCACACATAACACCCATCAATTTAAATTAAACTCATACTTTTAACTATAGATGGTTCAATTTTCTTTTATCACACTAATAATAGTAAAAAAAAAGGTACATGTAGAAATATTAGTTATGGTCTAAATATTTCCTAATTTAATCAGTGTAGAAATCAGTATTTCTATATATTAATTTCAAGAGTGAATTAATAAAAAAACAAACTATAGAAAGAACAAATTAGCACATCAGACAACAATTGTTAGGAAATAAATAGAATTATTTACTTATTTACTCTATAAATAAACAAAGAATAGAAAGGACAAATTAGCATTACCAAAAATCTTATTTTTTTTCCCCTTTACTTTAATATGATTATATGGATACAACATAAATTGTTTAATCTTAATAACTTATAACAATATTTACAACTCTACGAACCATTATATTTTGTTAGGTTTGGATTGACCTAATTTACTCATGCAGTATTAATTGGGGTGAAAGTGTGAATTACTAGTTTATTTATTATGAGAAATAACACATCTTAGTTGAGTTATATTAAATTCGAATTATTGAATATTTATTTTTTTATGTTTGATTTCATGTAATAATTATTCAATTATTATTACAAAATTTTGAGAGATTTTGAGTTTGATTTTAAACTTATACATATTAAACCTTCTAACATTTTAAGTATCTCGAAAACTATAATTTGAAAACTAAAAAATAGTTTTGATAATGAAAATTATTTTAAATAGCAAGAAAGGTTGAAAATATTTTAAAAAATATAGCAAAATTTTGCTTTATATTAATGATAAACCTAAACTAGATAAACATATGATATAAAAAGTAAAATTGTGCTCATTTGGTTATACATGAAAACGTCTTTTATAAACTTGTTTTATTTTTAAAATTTGACCAAGAATACAAATTTCAATGTAGAATGAAAGAAAATACTTATTCAACACTGATTCCAAAATTGAAAAATCCATGAACAAAATGGCATGCAGGAAGTCCTAAAATCCATTTCACCTTTTCGTTTTGTGAATTTTGCAAGTCTTTCACAAGAAATCTCCACCTCTTGAAAACAAATTTAAAAGACCTTCCCATCTCTCCACAATCTTCATATTGGAAATAACATAAACCCAAACAGAATGAATTGATTTTCTTCTGTATTCTCAAACCTACATCAAGCATTCTGTCCTACGAAACCATCCTATGCAGAAAAAACAGCCTCTACAAGAGCATGCTTTTTCTTTGGATACCCAATACCGATCATGTGGCTCAGGTACACCCTACCATTCTTCACCGTTGCAGACGTGGCCAACCGATGCTTGAGCCCCGAACATGTCAACACCAAAGAAGCAGTTTCCCACCCGTCGGAGCTCTCCACCAATCTTCCTGCTGGGTTTCCTGCAACTACAAGTTTGGTGGGAGAAAGTAGTTCTAGACCATCTCCAAGCATCAGACTACCTCCAGTTACATTGATCAACTTAACTTCCTCCCCTTTGACTAAATCTATTTTGTACAAATTTCCACTAAATGTATGAATAACTAACAAATATCCATCTGGGTGATAAACTATGCCATTTAAACCAACCAAGTTCTTGTACCATTGCTTTGAAATGAATAGTGGACTATTGATCATAGATAAAAAATTTCCATCGACTCCAACCTTCCATATTTTGTTGTTCTTGGTGTCAGTGACATATGAATTCCCTTTGGAATCTACGGCAACGTCATCCGCAAAGGATTTCTCATCATCTGCATAGGCTTAAAGAGATCATCTTGAATACATAATGCACAAACATAAAAAAAATCTTGGAACTGACATTAACTATGAATTGAAAGCTGAAAACCGAGTGTGAAAAGAAAGTCTCCAAGAAGTTTGTATAGTAACTCAGGATGTCTTGCCTTATTACAAACCCTGAAATCAGTCTGTTCTATATAGAAGTCCAAATCATATAAGTCAGTCAATGTTACTTTCGTTAAAATGACAACATAAGATTGAAATAGAAGCTCACCACAATGTGCAGAATAGAACTTAAACTTAGGATCAATAATGATACAACACTGCTGAAGTTCTAATCAATTTCGATGAAGAGGAGTTACGACTTACAACTTACAACCAACAATCCATATAGGAGAACAGAATATATTTTGACAGTCAGAGGAAATCATTGTTATCAATACTATGAAAAAGATTTTGATGAATTGGTTAAACGCCTTCCGAAAATTCCATAATTTCACCTTATGCAGTTTAATCCCAAGTCCTAATTAAGAATAACAAAAGGGCTAAAAGCATATATCAAATACAGAATTCAGGGATCCTCCTGTTTTTGTTATATTGTCAACAACCACTGAAGCTGAACTGCCCAATTCAGTCTGTTCTCTTTTAAGCTGAACTTCCATTGACATACTTGTATTACTAACTATGCATTATGAAATGGAACCAAGTATATTTCGTGTTAAATTTTGACTGAAGGGTTTCAATGGCTTCCAAGCATCCATAATTTGACTTTTTTCCTCCTTTAATCATCCTCTTAATTGAGCTTGATTATTTCTTCATTTGCATGTTTATCTCCAAACCGATTAGCTAATAAAAAGCATGGAAGCGATGCAAACAAAGAAAATAGAGAGAATCGAGATCTAGTTTTCCGGAAAATACCAAACGCAAGGGCGAAATTCCTGCCGCGGAATTACCGATGAACCTAAGAATTCAAAAACGGAAAATGAAAATGAAGAAGAATTACTCACTCGGGCCACCAAGATGAGTCAGAAATTGCCGTTTCCACGACGAGAGATCATACGCTGCAAGTCCGCTGTACTTGTTGGCAAGCAAATCGGCGAAAACCACAAGCAGTCGATTTCTGGGGCGGTCAACAACAATCCCAAGAGAAGCATTCCCCTGCAAGTCAGCGTCTTTGATGACGGGAACTTCCTCAAGAATGGTCTCCGGCGTGTAATCATCGGGGACGGAAACCTGGCCAACGCCGCCGCCGTCCATGAATCCGACCAAGAAACGGCGGCCGAGATCGTCCCATTTGGCGCACTCCCTAAAGTAACCGGTGCTGTGGTAGTAATAGACATGGGATGGGAGGTTAGCGAGCTCGAGGGAGATGAGGAATGCGATGGGAATGGCTGAAAGTACGAAGAGAATGAAGAGAAATCTGGTGGAGCAAAGAGCCATGGCTGTCTCCTTCTCTATGAAATGGAGAAGGAAGGAAGAAAAGATTATGAGTTTGTGTTCAAAGCCTTTGCAATGGCAGAAACGAGGTTTAGGAGATGCAAAAATGTTGTTTGGAATTTATTTATATGAGACGTGGGAGTACGTGACGTAATAATACTTTTTTTATTATTATTTTCTTTCCTTCTCATCTCAAAATTGTTTTACGAGAAATTTTGAATTAAAAATTAAAAATTATTATTTATAAATATATTTTTTAAAGTAAAAAGTTCATAAAAGACAGAAAATTAGCACAAACAATTACATACAAAGCTAAGCTAAGAGAGGTCCTTTGTAACAACCAAAGAAACTTGCTAAAAGAATATTGTGTTTTAATGAAGACGAAGAGATACAAAATTCCCAATCTTATTCAAAGTTTGCCAAAAGATGACCAACTTAAATTTGTAATAGCATCTTTTTGCATATAAACAAAATTCCCAATCTTATTCAAATACATAACATGTTAGTTTAATCCCAATGTGACATAAAATTAATTTCTATGTTAGGTGGGTTTCAACAACATGTTTATCCTTTAATTTAACAGAAAAGGGAAGATTAGTGCAGCAGTGGATCCAGAAGGCAACATGTGTATACGTTTTAAAGGCTTCAAAACAAAAGCAAAACATGGAAGGTTGGGTTAGATGCAACCTGTACTTGTCTGCTAATGGAGCATGCACCATCATTGTTCTAAATTGAATTACCATATTTGTTTTGTGTCCGGATAATTCAAAAATAATTTTATAGGAAAGACAAATTGATAGAGTAGAACAATGTTAGAAGAAGGTGGGATAAGGAGATGAACATAATAAACTAATTAATTTAGAAAAATATACAAATCATAAAGGAGAAATAGACGTAATTTAGAAAAGAAGAAAAAAGTTACCAAAGGTGGTTCTATATGCTAAGATCTATTAGGAGGCTTTGGTACAGTTGGTCTGTACTGAATAAGTAAGTGTGAGAGTACTTTTAATATTTTAGGTGACCAATAAATTCCTTTCGCTTTTTTCCTACTTTTGCTTAACTCCCTAATCCCTATCCTATTCATACACAATAAATATACATCATATTCTATTTGACAATTCTTTCAATTTGTTTATTTTCTTTACTGTAGCCAATAATTTGCCCTCTTCTCTGACTTGAAAACCCTTTGTTCATAAGAGCAAACAAAGTCTACTTTTCCAAAAAAATTCACCAACTCAACCAAATCTTCTCATCCCATACTAATATCTAATCAATGCTTACATGTTTGAGCCTTCAACTCAATTTAACATCAAAACATCTTAGCCACAACACCTTCACATGAGCATACGATTGGGTGAGCGTCCATACCAAATATTGAAAAAGAAGGTAGGAGAAAGTTTTAGTATTATGTGAGTTTTATTATCTTTGTATATTCTAAACTAATTAATCCAACCGAAAACATGAGATTCAAAGTCATATGAGTACTCATTTGTTAATATAGTTTGACCGATCGGATAGTTGGCTCCAATGGTATATTTCCATAAACTAAGGTATAAGATTTTTAGTGTATGTCGTTTGTTATTGTTTTATTATTGGCACATGTGTTTTGTGTGCAATAATAATAACGTGGTTGTTCCTTATCTAAATAAAATAAACTATTGCCAGATAATTATTATTGGCACATGTGTTTTCCTCGAGTTCTACACTAAGAAAACTTTAAAAACACTAAAAACATTTGTAAATATAAATATTTGTTATCCCAAATGTACTGTAACATTGAAGCTCATAAAGCTAACAATTTTTCTTTTGACTAATTAGAGAAACCTAAATAACGTTGCCAACCATCTATACAAAAAAAAAGAGATCATTGGACGTGTTTCAGACTAGTGTATGCAATAATGGTTGGGTTACCGTAACTTAGCTTGAACAATATTGCTCAAGATCTTCTTAGGAGTTTTGTAGATTAACATTTATATGATAGTTTTATTACATCCAAACTTGATATTTAATTTTTGTGGCTCTTGTCTATGTTTAGTTTTTCTTATTCTCTTTTAACTTGTAGTAACCAAATGAAAAGCCATTTGCAAATCAGGACAAATGCAGCTGCAAGATATATTAGCCAATCTCTTGATATTTTTATGCTCTATGAGACAATATATTCTGCCATTTGCCCATCAAATGGCCATAATTTCTCAAGATTTTTCCATTTCAACTTTGTTTCAATCTTCTACTCCTTTTGTTTGTTTTCCTTTTTTCAATTTTTTGGACCTTCGATGAAATATCTGCATAACTCCTATGACGTGGGCATCATCCATTGGTTGTCATTTGATAAGAAATATGTGTCAATGGCACAATTCCCATTCCATTTATATATTATATAGTTCCTAAAGCCATATCCCCATGATTTATATCCTCCTTCAAGCTCACAGTTGAACTCTAACATTACTTCTTCTCTACACAAAGATATGGCTACCATTTCTGGGGTGAACCTCTCAAGTCCAAGAATCATGGCCAAGGCAGCTAAGACACCTAAAGTACAGCTTCTCAATGTTGGGTGGCTCCGCTGCTCGTGGAAGCAATCGGCCCAACTTGGAGCTATAAGGTTGAGAGTTCCACCGGTTCACGCTGCACCGGATAAGATATCAGATAAGGTAGAAGAGAGCATAAAAAATGCAGAGGAGGCTTGTGCAGGTGACCCCGTGAGTGGGGAGTGTGCTGCAGCATGGGACGAAGTTGAGGAATTGAGCGCAGCAGCAAGCCATGCTCGTGACAGAAAGAAGGAATCTGATCCATTGGAAAGCTACTGCAAGGACAACCCAGAGACTGAGGAATGTCGCACCTACGACAATTGAGTAATGAAATGATATTAAGTTTTAGGCATTTTATTTCATCTACATATTGATTTGAATTAAAGGTATTGGACGACACGTTGTTGTATAACTTTTTAAAGTTGTTAATTTTACAGAAGTTGCATGAATATGGTCATAAACTTGTCTTAGTTAAAAGCTTTGGATATTATCTAAATATTAATCAAATTAAAATATTATAGATTAATCTCAAGCAATTCTTAGATAAGTGTTTAGGAGGTCAAAGTCTTGTCTCCCTTGAAGGAGGTTCATTACTTTTGGTAATTTCTTGCTTGTGAATTGCCTATCAAGTGCAAGTGGGAACCTAGGGAATTATAAAGGATGAATTTATTTCTTTATCTACAGATAGAGAAGATTCAATTTCAGTTAATTTAAATTATGTTTCATGGTTTATGAATCTAAAAATCAACAAAAACCATCCCAACACTCCTATATATATAGAATGGTAGTAGGGGTTTGAGTTTAAACTTTCACTTTGGATCGACTTAAGGGTGTTAGACCAAAGAGTAAGGGTAGAAGTTGAGAAATATGAAATTGGAAACATTACTAATTGTTTGACCGTAAAATTTATGGATGCCACTACTAAAGGTTATCGTTAACTCCTTAAGACCTTACAATTTCTTGAGGTTCACTATTCCACCTGTCACTCCAAACACGCTCCCCAAGGCTTCACTATGATTGTGCTCTCAGAGGATATGTAAAATTCAGGTCGTCTAACATTCAAAACTTCAAAAAACAGAAAGGATATCAACAAAGTAGTAGTTCAATAATCATAAAAAAAACAAACACACATCTATGAAAATATCTAAAGAACCTGGGACACCACAACCTTTCAAAACCAATCAACAAAATACACAGTAAAATTTTGTCCCAAAGACCGAAAACTGTTTTTTAGAACAGCAACAGAATCAGACAGATGATCTAGCTTGTTTAAAAAATAGAGGTAAATACGAGAAACAGGTGGCAGCTTGATAGTTTCTTCCTTAAAGAAACAGAAACCATAGAAAATTAATCGTACGTCACCTCTAGATTTAACATCTATACAATTTGTGGCGAGAAGGCTATTTTTAGAGAATAAGTTTAGTTTATGAAGAAAAGAATCGCAGCATATTCTAAAAGAAGAGGAAATAGACAATTACACATTGGATAATTTAGATTACCCACGGAACCAAGGGGCAAGCAGGTCAAATTTGTTCATTGACAAGCAATAGAAGAATAAGAGCATATTGTGTTTTTGGACTACTTTGACTTATATCTATAATCTTCATTATAATATCTAAACACACCCTTTTAGCAAAATAAAATAAACTATTAATGGAAAGGGACTTTGTTTATCGTATTTTTCTACCTTTTTTCCTATTAAATAATTCCCCTACCTACCAACTCCAACTACAAAAGACCCTGCTGCAGCACACAAAGCCAAACCAAAGAGGAGGTCTAAATAAAGACCAGAAAGAAGATTCCAGGAAGAATCCAAGAGGATAAAATCAAAGAAGTTCAAGATAGAAAAATATATATTCTATTTATCAACTCTATCATTACATTAATGGATTAGTATAAGGAACAGTACTCATCTGGGGTTTCTCCAGCCACAATATGAGGCATATTCCTTTCTCATCCGTGATAACCATGAATCAAATCCAGCCACGAGACTTTTTTTTTATGCAACTGTAATGGATCAATTCAAAAGGTAAGGCGGCAAAATTCCTGATAATCTAAATCAAATTTGTAACAGGGATAGAATTGAACACGGTTCAAAATGCAACAACCCCATATACTAAAAGAGCAAAATTAACATGAAACACCGACAGATCTTTGCATCAACAATATTTCAATGCAGAAGATCAAATTCTATGTCATTGATATCGAACAACTTCTTGGTTTCAGCAAATACTCATAGAGAAATCAGTAGAGAGTGCATGTATAGAAGTTCCGAAATACAGATAGCATTAGTGTATCATTGCCATAAACATAAAACACATAAAGTACCATGTTCTAGACATTATCCTGACTAATCCACAATTGCAGATACATAACCAACCACTATTACATGACACGCAAACACAGACACAAACAGCAGAATCCTAAGACCTGCGATAAATTCACAAACGACTATGGTTTCAATGGACAAAAAGACTCTTGCAAATGTGGGATCCCTAATCCCCTTAATAAGGAGTAGTGTCTAACAGAGAAACGCGTCAGCTACAGGCAGAACTGGGCGAGAGAGCTCCCAGGGCTTTAAGAGCGGATCGGGTATTTCAGGGATATCCATAGCAAGGCCGCTAACCTCCTCAACAATATGAAGGACAGAGTTCAAGGAGCGCAGACGATCCGTGAGTTCCATAGCTTGAGCCCTGAGAACATTATTCATATTGTCGACTTGGACAAAAGCTTGCTCCTTGGCACCAATGCTCTGCACAAGCTGATTATTGGCAATTTGTAATCGGCTTACCTCACCAGCAAGATCCTCCAATTGCTTCTGCTTTCTCATACGAGATCTCCGAGCCGATTCACGGTTAGATTGCATCCGCTTCCTCTTCCTCTCATCAGGAAGAGCAGATGGAGGAGAAGCCCCATTAGATCCCGAACTGGTTTGCCTAGGAATAGAAGCCATATATATATCCAATTGCCTCTTTCAATTAATTGCCGTGGATTAATCTCGAGGTCAAAAGCCGCAATATCAGAATCTAATCCGATAGAAATGAAATGAATGATCCGATGTACAAGTCAATGAATAGAATTTGAGGAAGAGGAGGATGATTAGTAGTTCATGAGAAAACGTAGAACCAGTAAAGAAAGACAACAGAAAAGGAGTGGAGGATACGAATACGTCGCCTTGATAAAGAGAACGTCATAGAAAACCCAAAATCATCTGAGGAAATTGAACAAAACCCTAGAAGGAAGGGGGCAATAAAAAGCTGGAATTGGGAAGAGAAGAAGAGAGAGAAAGAGAGGGAGGAGGAAGGGAGAAATGAAGAGAAGAGAGATTCTAAATTGAAGAAAAAAAACGCAAGAAAGAGAAAGGAAAGGAAAGATATAAAAGAAAAAAGAAAGGAAAAGGAGACTTAGCTTAGGTGAAGGCGAAAAAGCGTAGCGAGAGAAATGCGAAGCGAAAGAAGGTATGGGCAGGCGTGGGATAGGGGTATTTATAGGGGAGCATCGTGAAGGGCTCAACTAAAAAAAAAAAGGATATTTTAATGATAAAAAAGAAAAAGAAAAAGAAAAAACGTAATATTAATGGAATGGCGTCGGTGTGATAGCTGGCAAAATGGCATGGGACGTGACGACACCGTCTAACTAACTCTCTTTCTTTCATTCTACAGTTTCTTTTTCATCCATCATTTATTTACTTTTTAACTTCAAGTTTTGCAACACTCTAATTAATAACATTTTCTTACACTAAATTCTATATTAAGCTCTACTAAAAATTATTTCTTTTTTTTTTTTTTTTTTCTTATAAATTAAAATAATTCATACCACAAACACAAACTATTACTCTAATAACTCACTCTTTACTCCAAACATCTTTTTAATCTTCCACCATCTACTGCTTGTATAGAATGAGATCAAAAACCACTACAAACATAATTGTGTTGAAAAATCCAATGTTATTGAAATTACAAATAAGGTCCAAAGCCTTCAATTGAAACCTGGGTTTGGAATTACAAACTTCCAAAGACACCTTGGGTCTTCTATGGGATAGAGAGTTAGAGTTGAACTGAGACAATGATTTCTAGTGGAGGATTCATGTGTTGGAGATGCATGTCTCCGTAGAAAAAATGGACATCTCTATTTGCTTTTTAAAGTTTTAAATGGTCATTTTTAACTTTTGAAGTGGGAAACATTTTTAAAGGTTTCTTAAATGTCTTTCACTACAAACTTTGCTATGGATACAATGATTTGAGGATTAAATTGTTAGTTTTAATTTAGTAGTACGAGAAAATATATTGACGAAAATTTTATTTTTCTTCCCTAAACAAGATGGTTGTAATTATGTCATTACATATTAATAACATCGATTTAGAACTTATTTAGATTTAAAAGTCCATAACTAATATCATAGAATAAAATTGTTTCGAATCTATATATATACATATATAGGTTTGATGATAGAATTATCTAGCTAGATACTTAGACTTCATATCAGATAAGACTAAGAACTAAGAAGAAGTACAATACATGATGGAGGAATTACAATTCAATTCCATGAGCTATTGTGTTACTTGAATTTGATGAAGGCAAGTAAATACATATATTTAATTCTTTAGTCAACTGATTATTGATAATGTTGATGTTTGTAATGTTCAAAGAAAAATTGATGCAAGACAATTTCAATCCCATATTCATATTAATAAATATTGAATGATGTGATGAAAACAATGTGTACTAGAAAGTATGATGGGTTGGGTGTGGCTCACATGTTTGATTGTGGAATATAAATATATATATATATATATATATTGGTAAAATGATTGGAGATTATGTATTGGATTTTATATATAATGAAAATAAATGAACAATAAATGGGTTGATTAAATTTAATTTACAACATTTATATGGATCATATTTCATTCATAATCTTGTGGTTTGTTTCATTTGATGAGTTAGGTTTGAATTTCGATTTCGTGTAGTAGCTATCTATATGTTTACATTGTAATTGTTTTCGTTTGATTGCGATCAAATTAGTTTATTAAGTTGATCTTTTCCATATATAGATTATTCCTTCAAAAATTAATTTTTGATAGGTTATGTTTCATTTAGTACTATAACGGAAGTTAGAGGATTCGAACCTCCCACTTTTAGAAAGAGAAATCATGTCCATTACCGTTAAACATTAGGTTCGATTTGGTTCAATTGTTTATGCTTCGATCATGATTTTAAAACGTTTTATGAAATGTTCGTGGTAATATAAAATTTAATTAAATTTATTTGTAAAGGACAAAGTTCAAATGTTTTTTTTTTCTTTTTTCTTTTTTCTTTTGCAAATATTATGCAATTATTTCTTTATCAATTATGTTCTCAAGATTAATTAATTGGAATTACAAAATTGATTACTTGGTTTGACTTTGATTAAAAATAAACACTCAACAAAGTGTGTAAAAGCTCTCCCATCTCTATTAATTACATCATAAATGTTTCAATCGGTTCCTTCTATTCTTGTAAAACTATGAGATGAAACGATTTATTTTTCTTCAAAATTAAGTATATGGTGAAGTAATTTTCAAATATACATGGGAATATCTTTAATACCATTTTATGTTTACACTTTAAGCAATTTTAGTAAATGCGAGACATGAAAAAAAAAAGAGAAAAAGATACCATTAATCTCAAATAAAATCTCATAATTATTATATAAAATGAGATTTTGGTTTAACCAACAAAATTCATGTTTCATTCACATGAATAATTAAAAATCATTCAAAATCTTAGTTTAATTTATGCTATTAAGACAATTAACAATTTAGTTTAATTAATGTTTAAGAAACGTGAATAACAATTAAGTGGCTGTAGTTTAGTGGTGAGAATTCCACGTTGTGGCCGTGGAGACCTGGGCTCGAATCCCAGCAGCCACATTTATTAATTCTATTTTTGCTAAGGGATCGACGACGGAGATTAGCACTAACACTTTGAAGATGAGATCTAATTAGGAAAAAATCTTTCTTTTCCATATCAAAATTTTTCCAAAATCAGCACTCTGTTCTTATTAATAAATCAACAACTCTGTTGTGTTTACCACTTCCTACTACACTCTGAATCAGAAACTTGACAGTGCATACATACATCATGTCTTTTGCAATTTCTTCTCCAATTCCATATCTTCTCAACGCTAATGGTTTCGGCAATGGAGTATTGGAAGTTCAGTTAAGTTATCTGGAACGTGTAATTTCCGTTTCTTCCTTCTCCCAACGAATCCTCTACGAAACTCAACCCACTCCATTCAACAATGCGCTCTTCTATCTCTCTGTGCACCAACTTCAACATCCCTTGTTCCACATTCGGCAATTTCTCTACTCACTCAACATTCGAAGGGAAACCATAGCTCGCCAAATCGCTTCCTACGTCGCCCACATGTGTAACGGGAACACGGGGTGGAATTCGAATTTCTATGTCATCGCTAGAGTGGATTTGGTCCGAGTGATCCGGATAGAAGAACAAGCAAGGGCGGAAGGAGGGAGAGGAGTGACGGTGGAGAGGTTGAGGAAGTTGAAATCGGAGGAGGAAAAGGGAGATTGCAGTGTGTGTTTGGATGAATTGGATTGTGAAAAGAGGGAGGTTATAAGGATTCCTTGCGGCCATGTTTACCACGAATCGTGCATCTTCAAGTGGCTTACCAACAGTAACTCTTGCCCTTTGTGTAGAAGTTCATTCCCACTACACAACCTCCCAAACTGAATTCTCTTTTTGCTTTTTGGATTTTGGAATTGTAATTCAATTACTCATTAATCACAATTTTAGTTACTAATGCTAATACTACACCATATCTTTTCTTAGTTTATTGGATCCATTGAGCAAAACAATATGGGTTAAGACGGCCCATTAAATGTGGGCAGTCTTAGGCTCAAGCTTCAATGAACTACTTGTGTTAAAAGAGTTAGTATAATTCATGGCTGTTTTTCGAGTTAATGGTGATTTCTCCCTTTATTCATTCTTCTTTGTTTTTTCACCTTTTCTTTTTCTCCATTCTCTTCCTTGCCTTGCTAATATTCTCATCTCCCTCACCTTTGAGTTCTTTTATTCTTCTTCATCTTTGACAGTTTTGATTCCGACGATGAGAGTGATTGCAAGTGAAGAACGGACTACAAATAGAAGAAACAGAAGGTTGAATCAATGTTTTGAAACCCAAATATGGCTTCAACAAAAAGTAAAAGAAGAAATCAATTTAGAAAAGTAAAGATGAATTAGATTTCCCCCAATTTTAGGTCATCCATCCTAACAACCCAAATTATAATAAATAGCAGAAAAGTCAGAACAAAAAAGGACAAAAGAGAATTAATCTTAAATTAAACCAACTTTTACATTACTTTTAAAATTGAAGCATGAAATGTTTAGGTCCAAGAAATAGATATATTAGACCCAATGATGCCAAATCATATTCAACTTTTCAAATCACATGTTATTCAATAGACTAACCATTAGGTTCATAGGTTCCAACTCCAAAGCCCCAACTATATAAAAATAGAAAGAAAAAAAAATCCTATTCTAAAAAGCATAATGGTTTCTCAAATTAAATGAAAACAGCTAATATTTCATACAAAGTTTGGGGATGCCATTTCAAAGGTAAACAAAGCCATTTCCAAATTTTAGTTAACAAGTCAATTTTACTTGTTTGGGCAAACAATATAAGGTTACCTTTTGTTAGGTCATCTTTTACTTTACTTGGTTTTGAAGTTTGAATCTTTTTTCTTCCTTTTTCTCTTCAATAAATAACCAATTTTTTATGCTATGTGGATTGCTTTAATAATAAATGTTTGGTAAACAAATAGGGATGTCAATTCACTAGTTCTACAAATTGAGTTCAATGAAAATGGATTATTTATAACCTTACAATAAGAAAAGAAGAACTTAATCCATTCTTAATTACTAATTAAACACTCCTTGATTAATGAAAATATATGTACTCTATGACTTACACTTACAACACTCATTTAAGTACAATATTAACAAAAAAAATGAAAATTTACCATTGAATATTACAATCTGAAAGTGTTTACACAGATTGAAAAAAGAGAAAAGATTTCTTTTTTTTTTTTCTTCCATTATTGAGATAAAATTACATTGAATTAGGGGGAAAATATTGACAAAGTGAAGAATCTATGATGTGTTGAGTTAGTTCAAATAATTTTCCTTTTTTAAAAAAATGTAACAAATAATGAGTGTCTGTATAAAGCTTAGACAATATGATGCAGTCTTCTATCATCATCTTCAAAGCTGGAAATATCATCATCATCATCAGAATCCTATTGCAAACACATTCAAAAGAAATTCAGTCAACCATGGGAAGAAACACCTCAACTTTTCCCCTTCTCTTGGCTTTCAAACAATAAAAATAAAACTCACCTCGTGATTCCGATATCGATACTGATACCGATTTCGACGAACACTGTTTTGAATAGCAGTGATCGTTCGAATTATCACGTACATTGGAAAAATAATTCCACTGGCTCTTAAAATAAGCACCTAAAACAAATACACACAACCAAATACTTAGTATATCACAGTATCTTTCTCCTATAGTATGATAGAGTAGTAGCAATTATATTTTTTACAATTTTTCACAGAATACTACTCTCGAACCACAGACGAAACAGAATAGAGTCAAGTTGAGTACTCACAGTGGCAAGTGTAAATGGATAATCAGCAGTGCCAACAGCAACCACATCATAGAAATGTCTCACCAACAACACTAAAGTAAACTGCATAAACAAAGTTAAAATAAAAATATGAACTATATAAAGTCATAAGAGAATAATCTTAGTATCAAAAGGAATGATTTTTTTTTTTTTTTTGAAATTTTCAAGGGAAAAGAAGAGAAAAGAAATAGTAGCTAAGGAAAGTGATGGTAGGCTGCTAGGGGCTAACCGTTAATTGTTGGGTTGGTGAGCTACATTATATATTATTGTTACAATTGTTTTTTACAATATAGTTTTAAATTATTGAGTAAAGTTTCAATGAAGGCCAACCCCACCAAGAAATTTTACCTTTTAGAACATTTTTATTAAATAAAAAAGATAACAGTTTGAGTTAAAATTACTAAATAAACAAATTTAACATATGGTAGTGGGTGGAATTAGTGTTTTTCATAATGATTTCCAATTATGTAGTGATAAGTTACACCCACTTAAGTTCTTTTCTTTTTCAAAATTTATTTTTATGATAATGTAGCAATGAGACTTTCAAACTTTGAGACTTTGTTCATATAATGGGCTTAGCACCACTAATACTACAACCCCTACTCATTTCAATACTTTAGGAAAATTATAAAACCTTTCCTCTTTTACTCACCATGTGTTCAATTCTTCTTCTATCATAATTGAGTTCATATTTCAAAAAAAGTTCTTACTAAACAATTTTCAAAAATTAAGAGGAACTAACTTACAGTAAGAGCAACGGATTTACAGCAGGAGGCACCACGGTCAGCGGTGGTGGAGCAGGCGGAGACGGACGCGCCGTCGTCATCGGGCGGCGATGCCGGCTCTGCCGCCTCTTCGTCCTCGCTTCTCGGGATTTCCACACCATCCCTGTCAACCAAATCGTTTATTATATATAAATATATTTGAATTCTGATATTCCCCATTTCTTAATTCAATATTATTTTTGAATTCTTAATTCTCGAAGTTCGTAAAAATGGCCACGAGAGCCGATGAATTGGCTGTAAACCATGTCTGGCTTCTGCTTTTACATATTTCCCCATTTCCATCATCCATCCCAGTACAGTCTGGGAGCACTTTGAGTTCAATTTAATTTCATTTTTCAATCTACGCCTTAATTATTATAAGAATATGGTGAGGGGAAGAGAAAAAAAACATATATTTGAGAATGAAAATGGAAAAAGAGAAAATACCTAAGGGTGACACTTGGAGGATCGGCGTGATGAGGCTTCTTAGAAGGTGCAGTATATCCAGGTTCGTAATTCTGAGAGAATTTTCAAAATTTTCAAATAAATATTCTCTATTCATTTTGAATTTTTGTAATAAAAAATTATAATAATTCCAGACAGTACACGAGTTGTCAGAAGACTTGTGACCAACATAAAAGATTTGAAATTTTGTTTATTTATATAAACTGAAATTTTTAATTTACTGTTCTTAAAGTTGGATTGGTTTTCTTTTAACAAATTACCTGTTAATTGCCAGTTTCCCCATTAAATAACGCATTAAAATCTTCATTGAATTAAAACAGTAATCTTCTTCAGTGATAAATGAGAAAAAAAAAAAGGGGATTGAGATTGAAATGAAATGTTAAAGAAAGCAAATTCAGAGAACTTTATGGAATTTTGAAAGTTCAACTTTAAAACACGGAGAAAGAGACTTGAACACAAAGAAAAAGACGAATTCATAAACTTCTTTCCCCTTTCCCAAATTTAAAAATAAAAACCATATCCCAAGAAACAGAGCTTCAGAACAGTGGTTTAGAGACTTCAAAATTCGAAATCTACGAAAACCCACTTCATATTTCGTGGAAATAATTTGACCCAGAAACTCAAACATCAAAAACGAGAATTTAAACAAAAAATTTTAAGAAATCGAACCTGGAGACAAATTTCACAAACTGTGCTGCCTTTCTCGCTGCACCATCTCTGAATACAATCTCTATGAGCAAACTGAAAAACAAAACCCAGAAATAATTTAAAACAAAAATCAAAGGAGAAGAAATCGATGGGTTTAGAAAAATAATTTGGGGGGTTTTTTTTTTACCTTAATGGTACCTGAACAAGAACAGGGGGCTTCAAGTTGGAGAGGGCTTTCGAATTCTTCTTCGTGGCAAATCCTACAGCGCGAAACGTCGTAGGACGTTTGAAATCGAAACTCCTCCACATATACAAATACTTCCTCCATCCTCTTCGCTTATTTTTCCGTATCAATCTTTGTTGTTTTCCTCTGTTTTTATTGAAAAGAAAAAAAACTCAGTGTCTGTATTGTCAAATTTTCGATTTCCTTCCTTCATTTGTGGATTTGGAGCTTTAAATAAAAAGGAAGTTGAGAATGATTTTCCGAAATTACCCCTTTGGTTCTTTTTGGGACCGACGTGGACTTTTAGACGCGTTGGATGGAGGACCTTAACGCAGCGCCAGTTCATAAATTGCGACAATGAATTTGTGATTTTTAATCAATCAATGAATCAAAATACAATCAATTCAATCAACTTTGATTTTTCTTCCTTTTAGATGCGGCGAAAGAAGGAAGTCATTTATGATTTATTTACATATATACACTTACTTCTTGTCTCGTTTTCTTTAGTTAATTGGATCGGTAAATATAGTAATTACAAGGTTGATGGATCCTCTTCTAGTAGTCGATAGTAAGTAGAAAGGCTTTGTTTCACTAATGGAATAAGTAATAATATTGCATTGGATTAGTCTCATCATAGTTTGGTTAAATTGACCTTGGAACTACTTATCTAATGACTATTGCACGTATTGAATTGATAAAATAGAGTACAAGTGCAATGTACCATTTTTTGGGAGTAATTTTGTGAATGATTTGCATCACTCTATTTTGTATAGTTATCTATTTGTGTATGTCTTAATTAGTCAAACTAGCTAGCATTTTTTAATAGACATAATTGGATTAATTCTTGTATATATATATAAATACACCTAATATGTTAAAAGCAAAAGAGTTGGATCTTGTGGAGGTAAGCATAGTCTCGTATTGATTAGAAATAGGTAAATAAAGTTTGAAAAAGCATTGAGGTGATTCGTTGCTCAAACGATATAGATGTTAAAAGGAAAGCACAAACAGCAACTGTAACAACAAAATACCAACAACACGTAGGTAATTAAAGAGACACAAAAGTTGGTGACCTAGTTTTGCAATAAAACCTACATTTGGAGCTGTCTATTCAGAAAAGATAATTTACTGATATTAAAGAGTTAAACCGTTCAAAAACCAAACGTTTGAATTTGTTTATGTTATTTAAAATTTAAGTAGTTGACCTAAACATTCTTTTTTTAAAAAAATTACTTATAAACGAAGAGATTGAAAACTCTTTGACACCGAAGATGGATTTTTGGGAATTTAAATTAGAAGAGAGTTGATTGATTGATGATCACTCACATAGTGACTTCCAACTCAATTTATATCTTTAAAAAATTGATAGAAGAGAAAAAGAAAATCATGAAAATGTGAAAATTCAAGGAAACTCAAAAACCTCATTTCTTGTTTCCATCTATTGTAAAAAAAAATTCTTTTTTTTTTTGTTTGTATTTACTTTCATGTTATATATATAGATACGTTCACAAAAATAGCAACAAAATCTATGATAATATGATCTTTGTCACTACATTTTCTAAATTATAAAAGTAGTAAATTTTAAGGTGGATAGCTATAACCTTTTGATAGCTGTCTAATAGTCGTATGATATATATAATTATTTGTCATATTTATCATATTTGTAATACACAAAAAAGAGGTGCTATGAGCCGTTTTTTCATCTGATTCAATTTCTTATATATTTGTATATATCAAAGTCAATCCTTTCTTCTATGTTTAATAAGTAGAGTAAATATAATTGAAAATGGCTAAATGTAGTAATAAATATATATGTAAATGCTCATTAATTGGGAACTTTGAATTTGAATATAATGTTTAATGAAAATATTAATAAGAAATTAGGTAGATAAATCAATCAACTATTTGTATCACATTGTTTGGTTTGTGAAGCAAACATGACTAAACATTTATGATGTTTAGATATATATTGTAGAGCACCTTCCATTAGTGAATGAATAAAACCATCCTTTATAGATAGGAAAAATAAGGTTTTATTTTTCTTTTCTTTTCTTTTCTTTTCTATCATTAATTTCTACTCTGATCAATTAAAACTTTAAAAATAAATAAAATAAATAAAGCACCTGAGAATAAAAATTTAAAAAAGGAAGAACGATGGTATTAGAAAATAATCTTTTCATACTAAAGGATAATCGTGAAAGGATAAATAAAGCATGTACCGAATTTGTTATTCTATCTATGGATGTAACCAGTAATGAAAAATATTAAGAGGGTTCTCAACCGAAGCAATATGCTCAAAGAGAACTTCTTTTTGGACAAGAGATCTATCACATGCAATGTATCAAATTCCACCTCTAATGGTTGATTGGACATAGACCACTCATGCTCACAAGCACGGACTAATCCATCAACATTGTTTTTCAGCTTCTGACATAATGACATTTATGCTCTTATTCATAAATTTTTAGCCCTTAACATTGGTTGTCGTTCATAATCACAATCCACTTGAGCTCACCTAAGTTTTTTATTTTTATTTCATCAACACTCATGATGAAAATATGAATCTCTCATAATGAAAATATGAATCTTTCAGCACTCTCGTTTACCGTCAATTGAGTTTTTCATATATTCAAAGTAAGACACTCCCTTTCAGTTGTAAGAAAACTAACATTCGAAAGGATGTTTTGTATAAAAAAAACTCATTTCTCAAAGATGCTTTAATTCATGATTGGATAAGAATATATATTTTGATAAGAAACCATCTCTAATCCTTTATTTACACTCCTTTTCGATTCCCTTTTTGGGTAATAATCTTTCAACTATTTATTAACTTTTATTTTCTAACATATTTTTCTTAATTAACTATTTAATTTGATTTGATTTTTTAAATATTGATAAAAGAGTAGATAACATATGTAATTTAAATCATGAACTAAAAATTTAAATTATTATAAGTAGGATTTATGAATATAGGGGAAAGCATGTAATTTATATTCCTCTATTTAGCATTATTTAGAAGAACTCCAAATTCACAATTGTTTGAATAATTTAAATCATAAACGACTAACTAAGAATTATGTTCGAATGTATATAATATATGATTAAAATATACAAAAACCCAATTTAAATAATTCCATGATTTGAATTATTTTAAGTTTATAAATACATGAAGCAAATCTCAAGCAAGATTGAAATTGAAAAGATTATGGATTGAAAGGAATAATTTAGAACGTAACATGCCCCCAAGTTTCGTTAAATAAAGAATGAAAATTATGCCTTCATAATTACTTAATTATAAATATATACACGCTTCCATTATATATTATGAGCTAAACAATACTTAGATAGTTGACTTCTTTTTATTGATATTTTCATTCTCAAACTGTTTTCATACCAAAAATTTCAATAAATATTTTTAACAATTATATATATATTTTGCTAAATTAAGAATTGAAGCTTAATAATATGAAGAAAATAGCAAAAACCCATTATCTAAAATTTAGAATTGTACTTACAACGTTATTCAAATTTCTTCAAGTAAATTATAAAATATACTCTATTTTAATTTAAGATTAAAAAGCCACTCTTTTTTAAAAAAAATAAAATAAATTTAGATAGATATATATATATTATCTATCTCTATTATAAAATTTTAGTGTAATTTGTAAATATTTTCAACAATTTTAAAATTTTATTTATCGAGAAACGTGTGAAGAAAAAAAAAGGCACGGGAGAAAAATGAAAATAGTAGTAATTGGGAAAAACATGGTAATATGGTTATCCAATCATTCTCTTAAAATAGTGTTAGCTAAAACCATCCAAATTGGAGTGTGATGTGGCATGATTATCAAAATTAAATGCCACGTGTTCATGGGTCATCCTTTCTCAATAATCTTTTAATGGATAAGGTCTCTCTCATTTGGAAATTCAATCCTAACTTTTCCATTTTTCTAAGACAGAAAATAATAAGATAGAGATAATTTCTTACTTTTTTAATAATCAATTATCAATATACCATAATTGAATAATTGAAAGAAAGAAAGAAAAAGAAAACCTGTTAGAACTTTATTCATCTCTTTCAACTTCAATTTTCGATTATAATTGTTTATCTTATCTTGATTATAATAAACTTTTTTAAGGAGTAAGCCACTAAATAAAAATAATAAATAATCACAAAAAGAAAAAAGAAAAAACAAAAAACAAAAAACAAATGTTGGTTCTATCGATTTTCGTCATTTATTATTTTAATGATTGATTTACGTCTTTGTGTCATATGATGTTAATTTAATATTAGCTAATCCAATTATGTAGTTATGTCATGTATATTTTAATAGTATTATTATATATATATATAGTTAGTTAGTTAGTTTATAATAACAAATATGAAATTGGAGATCTGAATTTCAATCTTAAGAGACATTTATAGTGTAATACTAATATAGATTATTAAACGTGAGAAGTGAAAAAATTGGAAAGAAAACTTTTTGGAAGTTTAGAAGGCAGGATTGTTATTAGCTTAAATATATATGATTCATAGAATCAAATTAATAATTTACCATAAAACATAATTTTAAAATCTTACTTTTTTTTTTTTTACATATATAAAGACTTTAACGTGATTGATTTAACAATCTTACCAAGAAATCAATAAACAAATTCTTTTAATTGTTCACCTAAATAATAACCAAAATTGTATCAAATGTGATAATCACGTGTATGTATATATATACACACCCAATAATAATTCAATATATCAGCTTATTAAACACGAACATAAATGATATCGTTTAAAGGAAAAATCATTAAAACTCACTTCATACGCACAGATGAACCAACACAAGTCACCAATAACATAACAACATGGTAGTACCCAACAACTTTTAGAAAGAAAAATAAAAAAAACTAACAAAATTAGCAGATCAGGTAAGAACATATCAAATTACATACTGCAGAATTTATTACACACATGAAGGAGACAAAGCAAGAAAAGAATAGGACCCAGCTAGCTTGTCAAATTAAACCCTTAATTTCTACAACGTACGACATGCTTTATATTTACCTCCATAAAAGATTTGAAACAGTAGTTGCTAATCAAGCTTACCTCCTCCCTCACATCCAAATTCAACAACCGAGAAAAGATGGAAATGAAACTCATGGATGATAGGTGGAGTTAAGAAAGGTGAGAATAATAAAGGAATGTTGTAATAACTTTGTCTCACAGCAGCCAATCCATAGGACCACCACCACACATGAACATAAAGAACCCCAAGATATAAGAAATGAGGAGTTAAGAGGAGGTAGGGAGAAAATGGTATTTTGAGATGAAATTCAAACAGTGTATGGGAATTTGAATTTGGATGAGGAGCGTGTGATTTTAAAAATCAAACGGTCAGGAAGAATTTAAAGGTTTCATGGGGACGTATTGTGACCGGCCGGTTTTGGGAGGACGGTGGCCGGTTTTCAGATTCTGTGGGGCCGTCCATACTTTCCTTTCCTTAAAATAAAAATAATAATAATTATTTGGATATTTTTTTAGGGTTTGGGTTTAGGGATATCGACATTTGTACTTATCCTCTCTCTCTCCCTCTTCTTCTTATCGTTCTAATTATGTGTTCTCTATTTTGACTCTTTCTTTCCCTTTCCATATTTTTCTTTTCATCTGATTGATACCAATCATAACCATTTCTTTATTTATTTACTTCCTTTTTTTTAAAAAAAAAAAAAAAATTCTAATTCAATTAATAGCAACTATATTAGTGTGCCCTATCAATGTGGGCATAATCAAAAAAATTTGGATCACTCATAAATTATCATACAATTTTCTAAATTACTCACAATATTATGTATGGTTAGATATTATATTTATTAAAAATTGACATTTGTTATAAATTGAAATTGAATATATAGGTTAATAAATCTCACTAATTTTATTTGTTTTAATTCATCCAAGTTCAATTTACCTACAAATAAATTTCATTTCATGTATAGATCAACTAAGTCTAGTGTTTGATTAATTAGGTTAAGGACAAGTTTAAAGAGTCTAGAGAAAATTAGCAATTTTCACACCCTTCAATGAACAAGTCCATTAGGTGGAATACAAACTTTGATTGTTAAGAGTTGAAGTGACATAGCTCAATACATACTTTAAATTTTCAAAATAAATGAAGTAAACTCTAAAACAATGTTATTCACTACATAGAAGACAAAATGAGGGTAGCTAAACCTACGTAAAAAAATGCCAATTAGTCAATCAGCATTAATAACTTTCTACTCGATGCCTTTATACCTTTACATGAATTATATAAATTATTCTTTAAGGTTAGTCTATGAAAACACTAAAATTCGTAGGAAGGAAAAATTATAATAAATTTTGGAGAAAAATATATCTTTTTTATCCTACTTTCTATTTAATATATCTACGACTCAATACCTTACATTTAGTTTTTTAATTTTCAATCTGCTTTTAATTTATAAGTGTCTAAGCTTTAAAATATTATAATTTTACTCCTGTCATTCAAGTTCTTAAATTTCAATTTTACATTTTTAATCTCAATTTTTTTTAAATAATCATTTTAAAAAATAGATATTGTGTAACATTTCAAGACATAAAAATGAAATAAAACCTAAAATTAAAAGAAAATAATTTTTCTTAATATTCGTTTATTAAAAAAATAAAATAAAATTTGATGACTTTAGTAAATAAATAGCAACTAAAAGAAGAAAAGAAAACTTAAATTTGTTATGAAATTTTGCAATAGTTTTAATTATTGTTTGTTGTATTTAAAAATGTTCTATAAATAAATTTAAAAAAAAATTTGTATAAAGTGGGTTGGTCCAAGACCGACTTCGTTTATTGGGTGCACCCAACTATTTTAGTGATCCAACCAATCGAATCATCGAGATTCAATCTTTTTCTCCTTATCTTGCACCACAAAGTTAATATACATCACAACCAAGTCCACTTGCATGAATTAAATTTTTTTTCAAAATTTGTGCCACTAACTAGTCATTATATAATTAGATTGCAAATAAATGAGAGCAAACATTATAACGTGTGACTTGCAAAAAAAAAAAAAAAGGTAACCTAATCTCTCTAACATGTTAACTATATATATATGTAGAACAAAGAAAATAATGAAGAAACAAAATTGAATAAAGGTAGAACAAAAACTAACATTTAATTATTTGAATTAAGTTAGCTTAACAAATTTATGTGGGGGGCATTTAGTAATAGTACTATTGGACCCATATAAGGAGAAGAATTTGACTCAATACCTAAACTTTGAAATCTTCAACATCAAAGCTAAGTAATAAGAGGAATTTAAGTTTAGTAACTAATTGTTGTTATGACCCAAACTTTGCTGTTCATAGTTTGGTAGCAATTCAAAGTCTTACCTTCAAAGGAAATGATATGAACATATTATTAAATCTTCTTTCTCAAAAGTATAGAAAATAATCGAATTGATTTGATGTATTAATTGTTTGGTATGTATGTATGTATTATTATTATTAGTTTGAATGTCTGATTGAATCATATAGTTTAGTGGTATGTCGGGTGCAAAAATTTGAATCTTAGAACTAGGATTAATTAAAAGAGGTTTTGATGTGTTAGGGTCGGAATTCCTAAAGCCCAACAAAAATCATCAATGGACTTTGGTTTCATCTTTAACAAAACCCATTGGGTTCCCTAATATGGACCTTCCTCCACATTACACCACACCATAATTACACAAATATATCTCAACTTTCATTTTTATAAAATAGGAATTTCATCCTCCATACTTTTGAATTGAGTTACATCAATATGTTAATACATATCTTAAATAGTAGTATTGTAGTCTATTCCATCTCACTTCATCTAGACAATTCCTAAATCATCAAAAACAATTTTTGATAAAGTGTTGAATGAAATTGGAGGAATAAATATGATGGATGGGTGATTTGATGAAAGAGCAATGGATATGAAATTAAAGAGGAGGTGTCATCATTCATAGCCATTCACCAATGCGTCCCCTTACCTTTACTAATAAATCAACATCTTGGACCCCATTCAATTATTATTGTCCATCCTTTTTCTTTTCTTCTTTCTACTTCAAATTCCTATTTATTCCATTTCAATCTCTATCTTTCAACTTTTTAATTTTAATTTCTGTTTTATTTTAAAAAATCTATGAATATTCATCTTCTTCTTAAACTCTTTAATAGTGAAGTTTCTTTTTGTCGTGATTATACTGATTTTTTTTCCATCAAGCAAACATCCTTTTAAACGTAGATGATATTATATTACACCGAACTGAGTTACCAATCTTTGTGTCTGACTTATCAAGTGGATTTTGTTACCTAAATTATGGACCAAATGATTTAACCATGTCCACTAAAAAGAAAATAGTAGTGGTAGAATGGGTTAGGGCCAAGTTAGGTTAATCTCTAATTTTTAAATCCTCAAATTCTCTCATAAATTGACATTACTTTCTTCTCCAAAATTTGGAGGTTCGATGTTTCATCTCTTAACTGTTTTTAAAATAGTTGTTGAAAGAAAAATGTCAAAATAAATTTTATGTTACTAATTTGAAAATATAACAACCCATCCCAAATGTAACTTTTTTCTTTTTCTAGCAAAATAAATCAAATTTTCTACTTGAAAATACAAATATTGAGAAAATATAAAGAAAATATAATATATGTATATAAATAAATAAATAAAAATAAAAAAAATTATAAAAAATAAAAAAAAATCTAGTAAAATCTCCACTATTTCTAATTTATTTAGAATTTCTACCAATATATGTTTTTTTTACACAAAATTCATCAAATGTTACTGTTTGCAATTTGGCAAACATGAGGTGAATTACATGAACATTAAAGTTTAATATCTTTAAGATACATCCGAATGAATATCTATTTAACAATATTTATAATAAGTTTGCTTTTTTTCTTTTAATCCTACCTATTTTGACCTCGAAAAAAAGATATTTTCTCTAAGATATTAGTTCTAAATCGAAGAAAGAAAACGATGAAACAAAGTCATTATCAAACAAAATAAAAAAGAAATAGTTGTTTACTTCCAATTGATTCAAAATATCATAAAACCATTTATCATTATTAGAAATAAATACAACAATCTGTTGTTTTCATTCTTTTTCTGTCTTTTCAAAATCGGCGTCTCCAATAATTTTTTTTTTTAAATTTAAAATTTGATTTTGATATAAACAAATACCAAAAAGTCAAGAAAATGGTTTGAATTTTCGTTTGGTTTTTAGATTTTAATAATAGAGTAAGGTAAACTTTTGATTTCTTTTATTTTTTTTTTCTTTCATTTGTCCTATCTATTTGATGGATATATGCATTATGAGAAAATTTTAATTATATTTAACAAAAATTTATTTATTCATTTATATGCTTTTCATATACATAGCAAAATGGTCAACTTAAAATGACAAAAAAGAAAAAAGAATTCACCTTCTCCTTTTGTTATTTTCTATTATTATTGAAGATACTCTCAAGATTTTGTTATTTAAAATAGAAAAAATTACCATTTTGATCTTTCATTTCAATGATGTGAATATGAATCTACCATATTTCAAATTGATTATTAATTGCATGTTTAAAAAGTCTCTCCATACTAAAAAAATTTCATAAGAAAGGTTGATGAAAATTTCATCGTACATAGAAATAATATCTCCTATGAGAAGTGTTTTTTCTTCTACATATTGAAAAGAAAAAAAAATGGTATAGTGTGTAGAGAGTTGGAAGGATTTAATAGGAGTATATTAGTGTCACAATCATATCATAATCTCATCCTTTTTTGTCACACATTTTTATGTCATTAATAAATGTTATGTGCACCCATCAAATTGAATTCTAAAACCATGATTAAATTATGTAGATATTGCTTTTTTCTTCTTCTTTTTAGATATATAAATTTGGATTAACATATATAATGTGTAATAATAATTTGGTATAGTTTTGGTTACCTATTTCTATTAGATAGGTGTACCTAAGGCTCCATCCAAACATTCGATTTAGGATGCGAACTAGTGAGGTTGGTAGTTTCAGTTTCAGATTGAAAACATATATAAAGTTCAAAAAAATTTAAGTAGTTTAGATTATTATATTTTTTAGTACAACAATTGTGAAATAAGGATCTGAACATTCCACACTTTTGAAATGGTGGATCACGACAAACTTTTCAAAATCATAATGTGGTAATTGATATTTGAATCGAATTGAACTACTTGTAATTCTATTTCCTATCGATCTCCTTTAATATATCCATTTCTCACTCGATCCAAATGGTGATAAATCTATAATTTTGGGGAGAAAGCTATAAGTGTTGACAAGAACTCCACATTCTGAATTAAAAAAAAAAAAAGAAACTATGATGAAAGCAATTAGATGAAATCCACAGTGATCATCAATTCGTTCGAATTAAACTTGAATATGACTATGATCCATACAAAAATTTCTCTGATGTGATGAGCGAGATGTGTTCGGATGCAAAATTATCCATAATATGTAGTGCAAGGGTACATTGTTTAAGTATTGTTTTCCACGAGATTATTTATGTAATTCCATTATTTAAGAAATAGTTTTTTTTTTATGTAAACCAAGTGTAATCGTTTTTTTTTAAATAATAATATAAAAAAAACATGAATTACATATCAAGTTTCAACCATGGATAAATTGTTATGCGGTCGCATTGATTTATATGAACCAATAACAACTTCTATTTAACATTGTGTTTCAAGTTTTTGATGTGCCTAAGCAATTGATCCTATATTTATTTTTATAGCTAATTACATCTTAGATAGTCTTAATTAAGCAATCTCTTAACATTATGATGTATCTTATATCTAGGGTCACTCTACGATTTCATAAATAATATTTTACTACGTTCACATCTAAACTTTATATCATAGAACACCTCATAGTAATTAAAAGCTAATTATGAAGGAGACTTGATATGTGACAAAATTTTATTATATATATAACTTCAATTATTATTTTTCTTTCATTTCGGTTTGTATGTATTATTAAGACCAAGAGATTAGGAGCCAACTGTTTGTACTTTGCTTTGTTTATATATATATATATATACTTCTTTATAAATATATAAATATCTATTTTATTCCCTTTTTTTCCTTTCTTTTTCATTTGATATTTTTCTCATAATTTAGGATATTTTCAATTTTAATAGCTTCTCTTTTCTTTTAAAAAATCTTTACACCACTTGTTCCTAAAGATTGATTTTCTACTGGAAGTTATTTGATTCAAATAGTTATAAGTAATGAAAGAGGAAGACAAAATAGGAATTTAAAAAAAAATTAAAAGTGAGAAACTTGATTATTCGTTCAAACATTTTTTATTGCGTGAAATGATATACGAGTACATATTGTATCCCTTCGACTCTAATATATATATATAGTTGTAATGAGATAAAATTGACATACATGATCATTCATACAATGTATCTCCTTTGTTAGATTGTGACATGATCAGTACACCCATACACACCAAATTTACCATTTCATCGTGTAGTTGTTTGATTTTGCAATTAGATTGTGATGTGTAATACTTTCGTTCTATCATTAAATCATGAATATTATTTCTTACACGTCTTTTTTTTCTTTAAAAAATGAATATTGCATAATTGTTAAAAAAACATAAATTTGAGTTTTAATGTTTGTTTAGATTATCACTTAAGGAAAACAAAGATTCTAAACCCATTTATATTTAAAATCTTTTAATTAAAAAATTGTTTAAAATATAATTCAAAAAACTATTTCAAGTTGTTGTCAAAACATTTTCATTTTGTTTATGTTTTTTTTTTTAAAATTAAACATCTAAGAATGTATTCTAAAAAGAACCTAAGAGACGTTTTTAAATATAACAAAAAAAAAGTATTTACAAAATATAATAAAATCTATAAATTCTCTTCTATATTTTTATAAATAATTTCAATATTTTTTTTGTTATCTATAAAAATTCTTTTTTTTTTTCTTTTATATTAATGTTAAATTAGTAGAATGTTTCCCAACCCGATTTCACCCCTAGTTTCCATAAACGTAACTTGTTGATATATAGAGTGATATGGACGTCTAAGATATTATGAATGAATGGATTCTATAAAGTTTATGCAATTAGGCCTAAACAAAAAATGGATTCCGGTGTGTGATCCACATCCTTAGGCCAATACACTTCTCCACGCCATATATAAACACACACATACCATCATTCATTTCATTATAGCAATCGCTCTAACATTATCTCAACAAAATTACAGTCAAATCGAGGGAAAGAAGAAGATAATGGAAGCAGAGAAGAAATCATTGAAGGCGAAGGGAGAGAGCCAGAGGATTGTGGTTGCTGTGGACGAGAGTGAAGAGAGTATGTTCGCCTTGCAATGGTGTCTTTCAAATCTCACTTCTCCAGACACCAAAAACACTCTGATTCTCCTCTACGTTAAGCCTCCTCCAGCCATCTCAATCTCTTCCTTCGATGCGCCTGGTAATAATCAAAATTTCTCAACTCAGGCATCGGCAGAGATGGTCGTGTTTCGATTTCGATTTATGGGGGTTTGTGTTTGTAGGGTATGTGTTTTCAAGCGAGGTGATTTCGGCGATGGAAAAGCAGAGCAAGGATTTGGTTAGCGCGGTGATGAAGAGAGCGGAAGCGGTTTATGCGAAGTTTAGTAGCAACGTAAGTAATGGTTGAAGAAGATCAATCGAATCTCTGATTTGTGATTGATTTATTATTATCTTTTTTGGGGTAATTATGTGTGGGGCATTTTGTCGAACACTTAATTGGTGGGTTGCAGGTAAATTTGGAGAGAGTCGTTGGGAAGGGAGATGCGAAGAACGTGATATGTCGCATAGTGGAGAAGCTTGGAGCTGATACCTTGGTAATGGGATGCCATGGTTATGGCTTCTTCCAGAGGTTTGCTCACAAATTCATTTCTAGCTTCCATCTTCTTTTTCAAACAACTCTCATCATTTTCTTCCCGATTTTTCTTGAACACTATCGTATAGAAATCAGCCCATCATAAACTGCAGAGATTAAACCGGTGGATTAGAAAATTTGAAAGTACATGAAAGTATAGAAACTGACGTTTGTTTTGGTGGCCTGAGTTTAATCTATGTTTATGGTTGGATTCAACATTTTGGACTTGGATTTATACGCTCTACTATGAACTATCTCCATTTTGTCTTTCTACCTGCCTGATCTACTGATTATGTTCATAACTATATCTACTAAAAGTATTTTTGACCTTTAGAACATGTAGCCATCTAATTGAAGTTGTGTTTTGATTTGATTTCAGAAAATTTACATTTGTTTTCTTTCTTTTACTCATCTTATTTTAAAAATATCTTTTTCAGTGCCCTTTTTGAAAAAAAAAATCTTATCTATCAATACTAAAATTGAGAATGTATTTATTTTCAAAATATTATTTTGATAATAATTTAAAAATATTTATAAATATAACAAACTATTAGAATTTATTTGTAAATCATGATATACTAATATAATAATGTCTCTTTGAATCATGATGGATATTAAAATAGTAGTCTGTCGATGACGATGGACATGGATATTCTTGTAAATATTTTGATTTTTTTTTGTACATTTGAAAACATTTTTTTTAATTATGGAATATTTGGGTAAATTGTGCTTGCAGGGCATTGCTCGGGAGTGTGAGCGATTATTGTGCGAAATATGCAAAATGTCCGGTGGTTATTGTGAAGCATCCTTAAGAATTCGGAGAAACAATTTAATTAAAGGTCACCAAAGAAAATTAACATAATTTTAATTGGCATGATCTTTCTTCTTAGAGAATGGAGGCTTGATTTCTCATCTTCTGTTGTAATTCAGCTGTAATATTATATGCTATACCTTAATGGAAATTAGGTGTTAAGTCTCTTTTACTTTCAAGGAAGATAGAAGAATCATTCTACTTATTCTTAAATTGTTGAAATTAGGTCGTCTAAATTAAGTTCTAAAACCATAGATTTTTGGATATGACATTCTAACTTAATTCTAACATATATAATTTGAAGAAAAAACTTCATTAACCCACCACTCTTTAACTGTAAAGTAAATAAGTTCTTATTAAGAATTGACGACGCCTAACAAAAAAATCAACTTTTCAATAAATAACAAGAGCTTCTTCTAAAGGAAAATGGTCCTAAACATTACAAAAATAAACTTCCCAAGGGATGCGTGTGTATTTATCGAAGGGGCATCAACCGCGTTCTTGGTTTAAATAAAACTTAGATATTTTGATAATTTTGTTGTTTTCCATTGATTTGAATATAAGAGGTATGATCAGCCAAATATTCCTTAAAAGTATGAGAAGATACAATTTTGTGGGTGAATCTAATAGGTTTTAGACTTATCAACAACTCATATGGACAACAATTTGTCAAATCATATTACTAACTTTATTGATATTACATTTGAATTGATGGTAATAACTAAAATGAGACATATGGATAGTATACAATATACCACAAGCTAGATTCTATTGTAAATTAATTACATTCAACCTAATATCTATTGGAAAATTTATTTTATAGTTTATAAACATATTTTGAACCATTATCAAAATTAGAAATTTGAATATACTGCCAAATAAATGTTTGAAACATCGAATTCCTTATTAAAATTTTGGTTAATTTTAGATTGTTTTATCAAACTATAATTTAAAATTTTAGACATGGGTTTCATTATATATTTCTATAGAGTGATATGTATATTAAAATGAAGTTTTAAGATGAAAGTATAAAGTTAAATTTAATTGAGTTTAAAAAGAACTCATTTAAAAATAATTATATCATAATGGTCTTGTTAATATTTTAATTTATTTTATTATTTTTATAAATTCATCTTTCAAATATATTTTATTTATTTATGTTATAATTGAAAACAATAAAAAAATACTTTTAAAAAATAACAAAGAAAAAAAGAAAAAAAAAGAAAGAAAGAGGAATTTAGTTTAATGAGAAGGAATTGGATCCGAAATAAAGAAAGGAAAGGAGAGGTGTGTGTGTGTGTGTGTGTGTGTGATTTGATTTCACATTAACACCCAAACAACAACAAAAGGCTGTATTTTCGATCTCTTTCTTATTCTCTCATCTTCTTCTCCAATTCCCAATTCCCAATTCCAATTCCCAAATTCCACATCCCTTTCTGGGTTTCAGATCGAAGACCTCAACCATTCAGATTCCTCAATCCCCGACCTAGATCCCCTCCGATCTGCTTTCCCAATGTTCCTCATTGACTGGTTCTATGGCGTCTTGGCCTCCCTCGGTCTCTGGCAAAAGGAGGCCAAGATCCTCTTTCTCGGCCTCGATAATGCAGGAAAAACCACCCTCCTTCATATGTTGAAAGACGAGGTTTCATTCATTTCTTCCCTTTCCCTTTTTCCCTTTTTCCCATTTTTCATTTAACGATCCATCTGTTGTTTTGTTTTGTTTTCTTAATTGCGACGGATTTTCATTTCTTGCTCATGTTGTGCCTTGGTTATTTTTCTTTGTTTTTTTTTTTTTCATGCTTTGCTTGTTCTAGAGGTTAGTTCAGCATCAGCCTACCCAGTACCCCACGTCCGAGGAGTTGAGTATTGGAAAAATCAAATTCAAGGCCTTTGATTTGGGTGGACATCAAATTGCTCGTAGAGTCTGGAAGGATTATTATGCCAAGGTACCCAATTTTCTCTAACTCAAGCTTATTGTATTTCCATTTCGTTTGATTTCTTTGCTTTTGTGGTGAGTTTTGTTTTGTTTTTTTTTGTTTTTGGGCATTAGGCTCTTTGAAGACCATTTTCCTATGAACTACCTCTCAATGCTTGTATTCTTTATCGATTGTCATATGTTCTTAGTCTGAGATTGATTTGTAAAATATTATGGACTTGGGTTTCCATCTAACTTGCATACTTATATAATTATGATTTATATGCATCTTCCTCCTCCATTGATGAAAGAAGAATGACACTAGTTCCTTTATTTTACTTATGTTGTAAGAAAAACCAGAGTCCTTCAGCAGCTTATTACTTGCTTAGTGTTTTGGATCTCTTGCACCTGTTGTTTATCTAACTTATTGTTGTGTGATACTCATGTAATCAGTTTTTTGTTGTCAGTCTTTTGTTATCATAATATGCTCATCTGCCATTGACTTGTAAAGAATACACATCTAATAGCACTTGCTTTGCGGCGGAGTGATATTTCCTATAGTTTAGTGTAATTTGAAATAAATTTACCCAACTCTTATGCCAAATGGAGAAACAATTTGTCTTAGCCCTGAACCTTTACAAGAAAGTTAACTAAGTTCTTAAAGGCATGGTCAACCTTGTTGATTATCTGTTTTTATTTTTTTAAAGTGAGAAAGCATTTTTTTCAATGTCTGTTTTGTTGCCTGGTGTCATGTTTGATTATCTCCAGTTTGTAGTATTTCATTTCGAAGGATCTTGGTCATCCTTATGGCTTTAGGCAATTACATTGAGTGTGAAGTGTGAAGTGCTATGTGGTGGATGGTTTTGCATATATTTTTCAGCTTTCTCCAAATACTATGGTCCTTAGACATGAGTTCTAATTTGAAATGAAAATTGATATTACAGGTAGATGCTGTCGTGTACCTCGTTGATGCCTTTGACAAAGAAAGGTTTGCAGAATCAAAAAAGGAGCTCGATGCTCTTCTCTCTGATGAGTCTCTTGCTACTGTGCCATTCCTTATCTTGGGCAACAAGATTGACATTCCATATGCTGCCTCAGAGGATGAATTGCGGTACCACCTCGGTTTGACCAACTTCACCACAGGCAAGGGAAAAGTAAATCTGGCTGATTCAAACGTACGTCCATTAGAGGTATTCATGTGCAGTATTGTTCGCAAAATGGGCTATGGCGATGGTTTCAAGTGGATGTCTCAATACATCAAGTAGGTGAGATCAATAGGGTATGTCATACAGTTTCATGAATTGATGAAATCCCACCGTCCAAAGCCCCTTCAAGTCATCAACGTACGGATTGCAGTTTGATATTCAGTGTGTTAAGAGGGGCTTTATGTTGAACTTTTTTTTTTTTTTTTTTTTGCTTTCAGATGATGTGTGGAAGGAGGTACCAATGCTTACTATGTAAAAATTCACTTCCTTACCTCAAGTTTATTATTTTTGACATTCTTATCTCTCTTATTCATCTGACTGGTTAGATGCGCTTTTCTAATTGTTGTTTTTCAACACTAGTTATAGGTTGAAGGTCTGAGAAACTAAAAACTTGGACTTGAGGGGCATACATGAAAATTTGATTAAGATATTTTTTGGGGTTCTGAATAAGAAATCATAGCTGATTGAAAGACTTTCCTTTTCCTTTTTTTTTTTCTTCTTAAATTTAAGTTTGTTTGTTTGTTTACTTTTCCACTATGATTTCAATTTAAGAGGGAAGATATCAGTTGCTTGGAAATGGAGAATTGTTTACTAATAACACTAAAAAGTTGTTTGATTGGGATGGTAGGTTTGTGTTATTTGAAGTTAATGGCCATATTTATTTAAACGTTAACGTGATGGTCATCTTAATCGTTTCAAAAAATGATTGTCACATAGAGATGGTCATCTCATAATGCTATAAAATGGATACTGTTTGTTGTGCTTTCTCCATTTTTTTTTTTAATTTTTCTCACAACTTGGGTCAGAGATGATCATCACAGTATGTTATTGTTATACAATGGTAAGAAGAAAGATAGATGTTAAACATTTGTTAAGAGCCGGTCATAAAAATGACAGTGGTTTTACATAGTGCTTATGAAAACCCTACTTGTTCTTTCCTCCAATCAATTATAAGCCATGATGTATCTATGTGTACAATTCAAATGCATATTATCAAATTAGAAAGTAAAATTTATTTATTAGAAAATTTTATTTAGAAAAAAGCAATGTGAAAATTAAAAACGTGTGAAGAATAAATTGTGGTTTGACCAAATTTATTAAACAATTGTATGATTTATTTCAATTTTTGGTCTTGGGAATGAAAAAGATATGTATTTATTTATGTATCAAATCAAAGAATATAAGAAAGATTATGGCCTTTTGTTTCTTATAATGAAATAAGGTCAACAATAAAGAACTGCGTAATATATTGGTTTAGGTAATTTTGAATTTCTTATATTTTAATTATGTACTTTAAACTCTCTAGTTTTAATTTATATACTTTCAATAAATTTCAAACTCTCCTACTTTTAGATATGAAGAATATGAATTAATTTAGATTTTTATTGTAGGTATGAAGAAAAAGAGAAGAATAAAAATGCTAGATAATAATAATATTAATATATAGTTTGATATAATTTGAAGACATTAATATGAAAGTTGTTTACAAATACTAGAATTATTGATTTGTTTAATTAGGTGATCAAGAAACTAATGATTTAATATTTTCATTCTCTGCTCTTTATGTTGTTTTTTCTTCCTTTTTCTGTCCACAAACCCAAATTCAATACTCATCCATCTCCTAAAATGTTCGTCAAATTGAGACTTGAGTTTAATTAGAATAGTAGTTTCTATTTCGAATTTAGTTCTTATATTTTCATTAAACTTATAAATTAGTCATCACAGTCAATTTCTTGTTACACTTTTGATTTAGTTTAGTTTAACTAAAAATGAATTTAGAAACCCTCCTATTGTGTTCATAAAACATAATTTCAAAATGGACAAAAATAGAATGGAAATAGCCATTTAAAAGGTTGTATTCCTTGGAAATGAAGCCACTTTAAAGCAGAAATTAATGGCTAGTACTGCTGTCCAACTTGGCCAAAATATGTTACTAACTAATTCACTCATCAAGCTTATCCAATTCAATTTACTCTAATTTTATAAATTAATACTACTTTGGATTCATTTTAAAAATCACAATCCTCTAGAATTAGTCATATATGTTATTGATGAGTTGCTAAAGTTTGGTTTCATAATGAACCATTAATTCAACTATAACTATTTGAACAAAACATATAACTTTAAAGATATACTAAATTGATGCAATGTTTACTAAAGTTTATACAAATTAGTAGAACCATAAAGTTTATTCCATACCATAAAATTAAATAATCATGTTGTATTATTAACATTGTTATATTTGGAAATGTTATTATATTTTTACAAAAAGAAAGGCTTTTTATTGTATATATTTTAGGTGGATTCATTATCAATAGTATAAATTTGATAGAACAATAATTTTATTTTATTTTCCTCATATTGAATTCAAAATATTACTTTTTTTCTAGAAAAAAAAAAGTAAAGGTAATAAATTCATTACTTAATTGAAATATCTTCAACTATAAAGGTAATAAATTCCTTCCTCGCCAAAACTATGCCTTCTACTTCCACCCTCATTCTCTCTATCCTCATCCTCTTCTCCGCCATCCACCGCGGGGCTTATTTGAGGTGCCATTCAGAATGTGTGTTTATCCAGTGTGATGTGCTCATACAATCAGGTCAATGGTGTTCCCACCTGTGCCGATCCTAATCTTCTAACCAACACCCTCCGGTCTCAATGGCATCTCGACGGGTAGAATTCTTTTCATTCTTTAACTGTTAGTTTCATTGTTTTAGGACATGGCTTATTTGGATCATAGTCTGATTTTATTTAGTGTATTTGTGTGGCTGTAGGTACATTGTGTCTGATTGCGACTCCGTTGGAGTGTTTTATAATAGTCAACACTACACTTCTACTCCTGAAGAGGCCGCTGCTATGGCTATTAAAGCAGGTTTGGATTTGGATTGTGGGCCATTTTTGGAAACCCATACGGAGAATGCAGTGAAAAGAGGGTTATTAAATGAATCCCACATTAATGGTGCTCTGTCCAACACTCTTTCCATTCAAATGCGCCTTGGAATGTTCGATGGCGATTTAAAAACACAACCTTACGCTCATTTGGGCGCCAAACATGTCTGCAGCGACCACAACCGGCAGCTTGCTGTCGATGCCGCTCGTCAAGGTATTGTCCTTCTTGAGAATCGCCGACGTTCTCTTCCGCTCTCCACCTATCGCCACCGTATCGTCGCTGTCGTTGGCCCTAACTCCAATGCCACTCTTACCATGATCGGGAATTATGCTGGTGGGTAATCTTCTCCCACTTCTCAACATCCATTTTCGTTTTGTAATTTGTGCGGCTTTATTTAATTGTTAATTGAATCTCATTTTTTATTTTCAAATTCTACGTGGCTCTTACTTTTAGAAGGTGTAATGAATTTAACCGTTGTCTTTATTGATCAATAACATTTTGACATTTATTTTCTACAGGTATTGCTTGTGAATACATTACGCCATTGCAAGGAATCAGTAAATACACAAGAACGATTCACCAGGAGGGATGCAGAGGCGTGGCCTGCCGGTCGAACAAGTTTTTCGGCGGAGCAATAGAGGCGGCACGTGAAGCAGATGCGGTGGTGCTTGTAATGGGTCTGGACCAGTCCATTGAGGCTGAATTTAGGGATCGGGCTGGGCTTCTTCTACCTGGGCTTCAGCCAGACTTGGTATTGAAGGTGGCTTCTGTGGCAAAAGGTCCAGTTATTTTGGTTTTAATGTCCGGTGGCCCAATCGACGTTTCGTTTGCAAAGGATCATCCTAAAATTTCAGGTATCATTTGGGGTGGCTACCCCGGTCAGCCTGGAGGACTCGCCATTGCTGATGTTTTGTTTGGTCAAACTAATCCAGGTAACTTTTCAACGTTTCATTAGCTTCTAAAATATTTATTTGTTCAAGTTGAAATTACATTTCTCAATGAAACAATTTCTCCTCTTTTATGTTTTTAGGTGGAAAACTACCGATGACATGGTATCCACAAGACTACGTATCGAAACTACCCATGACAACAATGAGCCTAAGGCCTGGGCCATCTTATCCAGGACGAACGTACAGATTCTACAAAGGCCCCGTTGTTTTTCCATTTGGCCACGGCTTAAGCTACACCAATTTCACTCACAAAATCCTCAGCGCACCCACCACCCTCACCATCCCCGTTACCGGCCACCGACATCCCCACAACGCTAGTGAATTGTCGGGCAAGGCTGTAAGAGTCACACATGCAAAGTGCGACAGGTTGTCCCTGGTGATCAAGGTGGCAGTGAGGAACATAGGCGCACGAGATGGGGCGCACACGTTGCTAGTTTACTCCATCCCACCAATGGGGCTTTGGGCTCCCCAGAAGCAGCTAGTGGCATTTGAGAAGGTCCATCTTGATGCCCAGGCCCTAAAAGAAGTCCAGATTAATATCCACGTTTGCAAGCTTTTGAGCGTAGTGGACAAATATGGGATCAGAAGAGTTCCAATGGGGGAGCATGGGATTCATATTGGTGATATTGTTAGGCATATTGTGTCGCTACAGCCTCAGACATTGGGAATTATCATATCCTAAATGTGTTACGGATTTGCCCTCTTCCACCATTTTGATTGATAATGATGCTTTTTTCCTTTTCAGAATTGGATTATCATGACATGTATTTCTTTGTTGAAAGAAAAGGTATATCTTTTTAGACCTCACTTGGAATTGGAACTGCGATTATTATGCATAAAGTATTTCTTTCAAATGCTTATAATTGTTTTTAGAAATCTCAAAACACTTTTTCCGATCATAGAGAGAATCAAAATACTATGAAATTGTGTTATAAAGTGCTTTTAATAGCTAAAAGTGCCTTTTAACAGGCTTTCAAAAGTCTTTCTCATTTGCATTCATACCTAGCATTGAAGTTTTTGCCATCTATTTTAGTAGTATCACAAAATTTAATTTGGTCCCAACAAATTAATACTACTGATGCCTACACACCATAGACTCAAAAACACAATAATTTAAAATACAAATAAATAAATAAAATGGGGTTTAGGCATAGAGTTAATGTGTGTGTGAAAATGACTTGTGTCAAAATTCCCTCCAAGAAGAAAAAGAAAAACCAATTTTTTGTTGTTGTTTACAACCCAACAAACCCTACTGAAAACAAATTATTCCATAGCCATAAACAAAGCATCATTAAAGGCATATTCTGTATACATAACCATAGAGGGTTGGCCTAGGAATCCAATTCTTACAACAAAAACCTCTTTTCTTTTATTTATCCAATTCTCATACCTATCCCATTACTTAAGAACTCCCAAGTTGTTGTCTTCTTCTACGAAACAACTCAATTCCATCAACATTTAAAATGGCATTTTCTGCACTTACTTTTATTTTGGGGACCAATTCTGAGTTGGTAAAAACACTTTTATCATCTGTCAAATTCCCAAATCCCAATGACTTTCTCTTTTTCTGTCCTTTACTTTGCAACCCCCTCCTCTCTTTCTCTCCCATTCAATGTTATAGTAAAATATCATCCTTAGTAGAAATAGATTTCTTTTCCCCAATCATTTTTGTTGGAGACATTGTTACATACGTACAACATTAACCATTTTGGTACACCATACATATTTTTAAACTCTACAAAATACAAACATACCATAAACAAATTCTAACTTTCAACTCATTTATTTAGAACACTCGATACATTATAAACACTACTTCCACTTTTAAAATAACATGAAGGATATTGTGTTTACATTTAGTGATACATGATATTATATATGTTTTCAATTTAAGTTGCATGGTTTTGATACTTAATTATATCGATAGAGAGATACGTAGTAATATCTAAAATAACCTAAACTTTTATTTTCAACCAACATGGTTTCCAATTTGTTCTATGAATTATTTTCTATGAAAAATTTATTAAAATGGTTAGACGTATATATTAAAGTTATCAACATAAAAGTATTTATGTACAAAGAGAATGTGACCGTTGGGTATTTAAAATATAATTTAGGGAATTATTTATAATTAATAGTATAAATAAAGTAAGATTTGAAGACATTTTAAAATGAGTTAGCCCATGATGTCACAAAGAATAAAATCCTTTTAAAAGAAAAGATCAAATGGGCAGATTAAAATAAACCATTCACAAGATTAGATTAGATTCAAGTAATAACAAATCTGTAGTCTTATATAAATCCATCTAACTGTTTGGTTTATTTGAGAAAGAATTTTGAATTAATTAATTGTAATCTTATTTTAACGTTCAAATCTCTGATTATTTTGATCATCTACCAAAGTTTTATATTAGTTTCATTTCATACAAATACATTTATGAGCACAAGAGGGTCTAACCTACCCCTATTGAAAAAGTGAAGCCTTACTTTCATTAAAAATTCATATCTTTCTTATAAAATATGTTGTAATTTAAAACAAGTTTTTAAGTGTTGCGTTGATGTTGAATTCATGAAGATGTGGAGGAAAATTGAATAATATGAATTAAAAAGAATGGTATTAGAGGATGATAGTGGTGGGAAGAAAGTTGGGGGGTAGAGCTGGCAGATACTCATGGGGCATGTGGAAGAACAGAGTGATGGGCATTTGGGAATTAGGGTGGTGTGACTATCACATGTGCACTCCAATCTTGATATCAATAAAAATTATACCTCACATATACTCTTTTCTATTCTCCACCACCCAAATCCTCTAATTTATATTTCATTATATACAAACATTTGTTTTCCATAGAATTTGGATCTATTCAAATATAACACTTTCAATCTTGAGCTATATAAATTGGCCAAATATTGCTTATCTTTCCTATTCTTCTTCTCCTCCCCTATTCATAATATATCTTGAATATATTAAACGTTAAAAGTTTATACTCTTATTAGACAGTTTTAAAATTTATGAAACTATATATTAACAACATTTTAAAGTAAGAAAACTAACACAAACATATAAAAGCGTATAAGGATTAAACTTGTAATTTTAGTCAATTGTAACGTATAAAGATTTTGATGACAATATTATTATACGTGAAACGTTGCAACGTCTATATGTTTGATTCTATCACCCTATTAATTAGTTAGTTTATATCTATATATTATTTCATTAATGTCTAATTGCTATCTATATCTGTGTTAATAGAAATGAGTTATATATGTTAGAATGGAAATTGGAAATCTAAAAATTGTTTTTTATATCAAGATCATGATCTCACTATAATATGATTTTGACGTTCTAAATTTAATTAAAGAAGAATGCATGTAACACTACACCATCTACAATTATTTATTATAAAAGTGTATCATGATGACCTAATCTTACAATATACATTTAATAGTTCGAAACTATGTGCTAAGTTGTTTTAATAATGAACTATTCTTTTACTTTAGAGAACACAATATAATTAAAAACACATTATAGGCTCCATAATGGTTTTTAATTATTTATTATTATTATTATTATTATTTCCTTTTTATAATAATTAAGGTTAATATTTAATTGTTTTTTATAAATTATTTCACATGTAAATGATCCCATCCATCATAATTCTTAATCAAAAGTTAGAAAAAGTAAAACATGAAAAAACAATACTCATTAATGTTTTTTAATATATTATCATACTTTCTATAATTAATAGAGATTAGAAAATAGAGGTTAACATTATGATATTTTTGCATTAGTTTATAAACAGGCATATTTTTTTCCTTTAATCACTTTTTTTTTTTTTTTAATTTTCCAATGAAAAGCAGTTTTCTAATTTCTGAAAACTACTTTAAATTACTTTATTGAAGAATCACTTAACCTCTAATTACTTTTTTTTCCTACCAAAAGTGTGAATATTATTGATCTCAAGATCAGTTCATTTCCACTTTTTTTTTAAAAAAAAAAAAATTAAAATTTGCAATTCTTTAACGACAAAAATGGTCTTGAATTGTAAGAACATTTAAATTCAATATTAGGAAAACAAAAGCTTTATAATTAACACAATCTTTGAAAAGCAATTCATATAATTAATGCAAAAATCCTATATATATATATAGATTAATTACATGTAATTAAAAAACAAATAGAGAAAACCTATCGTTTTGCGAGAAAATAAAAATCGTTTGACGATGATGAATAAGAATGTTTGGAAACAATTTTGTGTTTGTAGAATATGAAAATGTTTTAACTCATTTTCGAGACAATAAGTTGAAAACTGTGAAACAAACACGAGAATTGGAAGTATGTGATAATTTTCTCAAAATAAAATTGGCAGAGGAGTAGGCTTAGAGGGGTTTCAAAATATTATGTTTATGATTGGGGACTTTTTAGAAAAGCATACAGCAGCTCCATTATATTAACACACAACACAAAATTAGATTAAAGTAAACGAAATTGAAAATTATGAGCACTTACCTTCTTCATATCATATTCTTATTCTTGTATGAATAAAGCTGCAAAAAAACTTCATGTTTTGGCATTTGCACATGGCCCCTTTCTTTTCTTCTATGTGGCTTTAATTTGCAACTCCCAATAATATGCTCCACTCATTTTCTTAAAAAATATATACCATTATTCTAAACTAAACTAATTACCACATGAAATTATGAGATTACACAATTAAATAACCTATTACCTTTATAGTTGAAGATATTTCAATTAAGTAAGAGATTATATTGATGATATTGAAATGAAATTTTCACCTAATATTTATAAATTATTAAAATTATATATACAAATACATACTTATATTAATATAGTTATTAATTTGCCTATGATTAAAATAAAGACTACATACAAAGTAAAAAAAAAAAAGTGAACTAAACTTGTGAAAAACTAAATAACAAAGTAAGATTGATTTAGTTTTTTTATTATTATTATTACTATTATGAAAGAAAAGAAAAGAAAAGAAAAGAAACTTTAATTTAAAGAATGAATTTTATATGGGAATATTTGGATGGCTGATCCATAGGGTATGACATCAGCTTAATGCTTCCTTGGAAGCAAACATGTCTTGGATAATGAGAACTACTTTTGGTAAAATAAATTTAAAACTTTGTATTATTATTTAATGAATACCAACAACATTAATCTATAATTGATATCTGATTACAATAATTTCATATTATTAATATGGCAAAGAGGTGAGAGAGGTGTGTCCTATAATTCTTTGTGTATTAAATACAAGGGCACTTGGTTTAAGAGTAGTTGCCTCACCACACACCCCCTACATTTTAAAGGGTATCCTATGATCTCCCCACTACACAACACATACATTTCATTATTGTTTATAGAAATGAATTAATGGGTTCATTGGTGCCCCTATTTTGTAGGGTAACAGATAGGCTTATTGAACAAACCAACTTTATTATTATTATTATATTAATGTTGATCCGAATCTCTTGCACGTCCACATTAATTCTCTACTTATTTATATCCAAAGTTTCTTTTGTTATCTATTAGTGAAGTGCTATATCACATACATTTCTCATTGTTTAGATCGAGGTGGTGGTGTTGATGTCTCAACTTAACAACGTGAAATTAAAAGAAGAAGATGATAATAAAAAGATGGTGAACTTCTAATAATCTAAGGTTTGTTTGTATAAAGTTGGTGATTTTAACTTTAGAAGCTTCTTATTTGAACGACTTTTCTCCCACATTCCTACAACAAGAGAGCTCTCTATAATCAAAGAAATCAACTAAGAGATTCTCTATGTATATCATTCACTTTAAGTAGAAACAACAGAAGGGCACTACCAACCAAACCAATCATATATATTTGTTGGCAATCATCTTTCCACATACACACAAAATAAGTCTCATATTTTCCAACAACAAATCTCATTTGGGGTCCATCTACACATTCTTACCCTATCACTATTATAGATTGATAATTATTTCATATATTTCAAGAGGTTGTGATGTGATCAATTTAAACATTGGTTTGTGTAACGGTGTTATTGAGAGGAGTTTGTGTAACTAAATAAAAATTACTCAATGTTTTAATACTTAGACTTCTAAGCCATCTATACATTTGAACAACAAGTTGGTTATATTGTTGTCTTTAACAGCATGTAGTTTATAATAATCACGTATGTTTGGTGTGCATGATATTTCAATTTGGATTATTATAGTTTGTGTTTGAGTTGTAAACTATTTTAATTCACAATGATAATCGGAGATTTGAAATAGTAATACATTAGTTAATCAATGCTATAATAGTTGGAAACACTAACTATCAAATTTGGAGCCCCAAACGTAAAGTAGGCTATAACACCAACTTTAAATTGAGGGTCCAAATATCCCTTGGTGGTATGATCTTCCTTCCTCTGACAACTAACTCGGTCAATCACTTCAACCGCTAACTCTATCAAAAACCACCTCGATCAAATCCAACAACGACCTATGCCTAACTCAAGTGACCAAATTTTGGTAATCACTCCAACAACTAGTGTATGAAAACAAATTCATTTTGAGTATATAACAAACCAAATAAACTTGTGTATAAAAACAAACACTTCATACCAAATATCTTTATATATTTATTTTTATTATAAATCATATTTAAATAATAAAAAATGACTTTTTGAACAACATATTTTTCTAATTATGTCCTAATAAAATATATAATTTTTTTTATATATCATTACTTAATTGTCATTGTTAGTAGTCGATTAATATTCTATTAGATTCACACCAAAATAGGTAATTGATCCAAATGATACAACGTTCATCTCAACAATATATTTTTTATGCTTATCTTTATTTTTTGATTTTATAATTGATCGATATAATATATAAGATGTAAGGTTTAGAACTAACTACATTATTATCGAGTTAAAATTTCTTAATACGATACTTATGCTATATCAGAGAAGTGTGTTAAAGATAACTTTTTTGGGATAAAAATTATAATTAGACAAAAGGTGAATGTTGTGGATAGTGATATACACATCGCTAAATTGTAGGTTAGTTAGATGAGTCCAAGCATGGTCGATTTGTGAATCTTGATCAAGGTATTTAATATCATCTATATTCAAGTATGACGACCATGTGAAGTGGACGCTTATTCTTCAACTTTCATTGCAATAAACATATCAATTACCTTTGACTTATAAAATTTTTTGAATAGAGGAGAGATATATTTATGAGAGGGATAAAGGAAAGTATTGTTAAAAAATATTTAAACGAATCGATAGTTGCTATCTTTACTGATTAGTGAGCATTCTTTTTCCGTGGCTCAATTATAAAAATTCCAAATTAAAGTTAAATGTGTTTCACTTGGAACAATTCTATATTGAGTAGCTGTACGAACATTTTTTTTTCTCTACAGAGAACATGTGTGTGAGAACAAAACATACTAAAATCACATGCTTTGGTTTGTGATGATTGCATTTACTCTTTAAAGCAATTTGAATGTTGATTGCTAGTTAATACTAGGGTTTTGAATATGAAATTTTAATCATATCGTTGGAATTTCAAACTACGTTCATTTTGACACCCAATAGAAATTATTTGTTTAAATGATGAATGTTTTCATCTATAATTACGATTATATTCTACGGTATCATAGACCATCAAAACATCGTTTCCTATGAACGTAGGACCGCAAATCCACAAGACAAATAATAATACAAAAACACGTCGATATCAACGAAAGCATTAAAGTCTTAATTTTACAAAATTATTAACAAAAATTTAACAAACTAAATTCAAATGATTAAAAGTACACTTAATGAATTTTCTTTTAAAAAATCAAAGGTATGCATTTCTATTACATTCACATATGGATTAATTTCTTATATGAAAAAATGGGAGGATGGGAGGTTGAAGAAAAGAAAAAGAAAGAGAGTGAAGAAATGGTGTTATAAAGACTAAAGAGTAGAGAGTAGAGAATAGGAATATTTATGGTTAAAATGGAAGGTTTAGAATAAAATGATGTGGAAATGCTAAAGAGGAAATTGTTGAATTATTTGGGGGACAGTTAAGAAACAGCTCTCTTTTTTCTTTTTCTTTATGCCTTTTTGTAATTCCTTTATTATGTTTGGCCTTTGTCCTCCCTAAAATACCCAAACATATTCTTTCTAACTCCACCCTTCCTAACTCAAACATCCCTAATTATTTCTCTACTTTTCATTCATGATTTAAATTCATTCAAATAATAAACAACACTTTGTATATTATTGATAAATTCTAAATTAAATTACTTTTCGAAAAAGAAAAAAACACCCATTGATTATTATTAATTTGGTGTCTTTGGGGACACGGAGACAGCAAAATATAATGTGACAGGAAAAGCTTATTCCCAAGTGGTGTGCAAAGTTTTAATGTATATTAATGGTCTTTCACCAATAAAAAAAAATGGACATTTCTAATATTCATATATAAAAAAGAAGAAGAAGAAGAAGAAGAAGAAGAAATTAAAAAGAAATTAAAAATAAGGTTTCTTTATTTAAGTAAAATTACAAGTTGTATGTGTGTCCCCAAAAAGAGTTGTTTGGCTGTTGTTTTCAAAAATTAAATTTGAGAAAATTTCCCACTCAATTTCTATCACATTGATCTCAACCATAACAATACTCTAATTATCAAACCACATAACTAATTATACACTAAATTATTCATTGATTTATTAATTGAAACTAAAAGTTTAAGATTATACCATGTAATTTTAGATGGATTATTTATTTATTTATAAAGCTGAACCATAAAGAATACTTTTTTTTTTTTTCTTTCAAAAAGTAAATTTGGTTATGAAATATTGTATTTCCTTTTGAGTGGCATTTATAGGAAAGGTGCATGGGTTGATGCCACAGTTGAGAGTATAATACATATCCTTCCTATCTCTCTCTTTCTCTATCAATACAAGCAAAAGAGTAACTTCTTTCCCTTTCCAATTTATTTTTGGCATGTAAATAATAAATGGAATTGAAATTCATAGCAACTATCCAGGTGTCTAGATCAATTTCATTCTTCTTACAGTTTCCATTATGAGTATCAACAGATAAATAATGGCCTACTTCTCCCTTCTCTTTTACTTTGTTTCAAGTAAATGACAACATTTATTTCATAAATTCCCATTATTTATTCATGTTATCGATATCTTCAATATAGTCTACTGTAAATGGACTTTGTATGAAGGTTCAAAGTAGTTTAGGAGAAACGTCTATATTTTCTTAAACCAAGTATTCTAATATACATAAAAAGTGGTTGGTAGAGAGAAGTGGGTTGTGTATTGTATAAAGACAGTGTAAAACTTATTGATGAGGAAAGGGGATCCAATGGAAAAGTGACAGGTGGAGGGAAATGAAGGTGAGGTGGGAGGTTTAGAGAGTAAGGAAGGTCAATTATTATAATTAAAAAAAAAAAAAAAAAAAAAAACACATAAAATAGAATGTGAGCAGAATAAAGAAATGGGAGGAGGGGAAGTTGGAGAGTGTCTTTATGAGATGCCCCTCTGGCCATCCATACACATTCATGTGCATTCATAAATCTAATTGCCCTACTTTTTGATTTTCCGTTTCTTACAAGCCTTATTACTACTAATAACGGTTTTATCTGTTTTGATTCATTATGGAATTGTTAGGGAAGGTATTATTGGTTGCACAAAATAGAAAGTTAAAAGGAAGGAATTAGTTAAATAAGAATGGTAATTAATATAGAATTTGGATTAAGGGATTAAGGGATTAAGGGATAAGGATAAAAAAAAAGAAGATTGGAGTCACTCCCCAACACCCGGTCATCAATACCAAAAAGAAACTATACATAGTCACCGGCTTTACCCGGTTACCAGTTTCCTTCTCAAAACAAACTAGAATCCGATGTAATGGCAATCCACTGCCACCCATCAACTCCATAACCAAGCACAAAAAATAATCTTCTTCCTTTAATAATTAATATCTCTGTGATATATAAAACTACTTCTCTCTCCCGCAACTACCAAGCCAAGATCAACCCCCCTCCCCCCTCCCCTTATTTACTCACCATTTCTTCACGCAAAATGTCAATCCCTTTTTAAATTCTCTTTTCTTTCCTAATCAATTGTAAATAAAATGCCATAATTTTTTTATTATTTCTTCTACCCTCTTCTTCATTCTTCCAGCATTTCTGAATTTTGTTAACAATGGTGGTTTCATCTCCCTCTCTCGCCCTTTCCGAGAAGAAGCAATGGTGGCTTTCTCATAAACAGGTTTTTCTTTCGTTTTAATTTTTCCATTTCCATTTTTTTAAATTAATTTTGACCTTTTTCTTTCTTTCTTTTTTTTTGTAGATGGCGAATAGGTATGTGAAAGATGCCAGGTGTTTGATTGGTTCTGGAGGGCAAAACGAAGTCGTTTCGGCTTTGAATCTTCTTGATGCGGCTCTTCTTCTTGCGCCGAGGTATGAACAGGCATTGGAACTTAAGGCTCGGTCGCTTCTTCATCTGCGGCGGTATAAGGATGTTGCTCATATGCTTCAGGAGTATTTACCGAGTATGAGAAGTGGGGGAGACGAATCGTCGGGATCGGAAAACTACTCGTCGCAGCAATTTTCGAGAGAGCAAGCGAAACTTCTGGTTTCTTCTTCTTCTTCTTCGTCGTCTACTTGTTCTATTTCGTTATCAGAGTTGCAGGATCGTGACTCCTCGTTCAAGTGCTTCTTCTCCGTTGCGGATTTGAGGAGGAAGATCATGGCAGGATTGCTCTGTAATTGTTGCGAGAACGAAAGTCGATGGAGGTAATTTTCTGGAAAAAATTAAACAAGAATTAGTTTAAAAATATTTAAACTTTTATTGTTAGATTTTAAGTTTATCTAACCAATACTAAGTGGAAATCGAGTCTTTTACTTATAGTAATTATTATTTTTTAGTACAAAGTGTTTTACTTCGTTACTTATGACTGTCATATAGCAAGCTATACATACTTTCTAATATATATATATATAACAATTAATAGAACATGATTTCGATTTGAAAAATGTTAGGATAAACTAATTACATGAGATAATTTGTATTTTGATTTGAAAATGTAAGTAAAATTGTCAAGGGAAGCAAATATTATTAAATACCGTAAATGATATATTTTTTATCTCCAATCTTATTAGGTCCACAAAGGACATCTTATATATTCTCCCACTCATTATTGTTATATCACACAAGTGCATACACACACTTCATGCAGCGTCAAGATATATCTGATATCTCTCTATGCAATCTTTTTTACTTAAACAATTATTTACATTTTAGTTATGATTAGCTTTGGTTGTACTAACTTCATACTTAAACATTTAGTTGTTGATATGAAATCAAGAGAATGTATATTCAACATTGAGTTAACACAGTAAGGTTGCTTGATTTGTATAGGTACGTGGTATTGGGACAAGCTTCGTGTCATTTGGGCCTATTAGAGGATGCCATGGTTCTTCTTCAGACTGGGAAACGCCTCGCCACCGCCGCCTCACGCCGGGAAAGCACTAGTCGGTCAGACGACGGCTTCTCACTCAACAATTTCCCAATCCTTCCAACAAACACCGTTGAATCCGACACCACTGCTGCCCTTCTTAGCCACGTAAAGCTCCTTCTTCGTCGTCGCACTGCCGCCATTGCCGCCCTTGAGGCCGGCCTACCTTCCGAGGCCATCCGCCTCTTTACAAAGATTCTTGACGGTCGTCGCCCTGTCCCACAAACTTTCCTTGCCCAATGCTTCCTCCACCGCTCATCTGCTTTCCGCGCTGCTGGCCGCACTGCCGATTCTATCGCTGACTGCAATCGAACCCTCACCTTGGACCCCACCTGCATCCAAGCACTAGAAACTCGAGCCCATCTCTTCGAATCCATCAATTACCTCGCAGATTGCCTTCACGACCTCGAACATTTAAAGCTCCTCTACAATTCGATATTGAGAGATCGAAAGCTTCCCGGTCCAGTATGGAAGCGTCATAATGTACGATACAGAGAAATCCCTGGGAAGCTTTGTGCGTTGACAGCGAGGATTCAGAAATTGAAGCAAAGGGTTGCTTCAGGTGAAACTTGTAATGTGGATTACTATGGTTTGATCGGATTGCGACGTGGGTGTTCCAGATCTGAGCTAGAAAGAGCTCATTTATTGCTCTGTTTGAAGCATGCGCCCGATAAGGCAACTGGATTTCTAGAGAGATGCGAATTGGGAGATGATTTTGATCCGGATTCCGTTAGAGATAAAGCTAAAATGTCGGCATTGTTGTTGTATAGGTTACTGCAGAAAGGGTATTCAAGTATTATGACATCCATTATGGACGAAGAAGCGGCGGAGAAGCAGAGGAAGAGGACAACAGCGGTGATTCAAATGCAACAGCAACAACAAAGCCATGAAGGTGGTGTTGATGAAATGGAATTAAAATCAGAGGACATCGTTGGATCGAATTTGAATCATAATACATCGGTTTATCAAGGGGTATTTTGTCGAGATCTTGCAGTGGTGGGGAATTTACTGTCACAAGTTGGATTTGGGCGTCCGATTGCGGTGAAGTATGAGGCATTGAGCTGTTAGTTTCAGGCTTCTTCTTCTTCCATTGTTTGTATAAAAAGGAAAAAGAACTGACAGGAAATTTTGTCACTCTTGCGCTTGATTTCTTTAGGAATTGTTTCGTCAGTTCGTGTACAAATATCGTCAACTTCTTCACATTTTCTTCCTTTCATTTTCCAATATTGTTTTATTTTGTCAATCTTTTGTTCTCTTCTCTTTACCCCATTGTGAACTCGAACAATCCCCCCAGCCCACTCCAATCTTTCTTCTCAACTGATTGGGGGCAGCATCCGCATGTAACTCTACAGGCCCACTTTAAATGACTTAAAATAAGAACCTGATTTCATCTTATTGCTAAGAGAAAACATATTGATAATATTTTTTAAAACAGAGCATTGTTTGTAGATTTGCTAACTATAATATTTTGAAATATGCTTTTAAAATAGAAAAATGTTGCTATCATGTTGTTCAATATATATTTAAACAGAATAAGTCTAATTCCATAAACCTATATAAAAATTGTGCAGCTACGACTTTATATTCATATCAACGATCTTCATTGCTAATACAAAAAAATAAATAAATAAATAAACATCTTATGACCTACCTGAGATAAACCTTCTAAATTCTGATAGCATTTTCCATGCAAAACCAAATATAATCATCTTCGATCCTTAGACATTTGTAAAATCTTATATCAAACATATACATAAAATATAAAATTTATATTTAGTTGAATCCTAAACTTCAAAGTTTATGTTTAAAGATTAATTAGGGAAAAGTGAAAGTTTGTTTGTAATAGTTTGTTTGTATTACGTTGGATTGGGCCTTAATTGTGTAATACATATTACATATATCCTATATTATAGTTATGGTCTCAGTATATATTATATTATATCACTTACTTCGTTACATCTATTAAAGTATATTTAGTCAATTTAGTCATTTTACAAACATATACATTATCTAATAATAATGTTATGATAAATTACAAAATCCATTCTTAAAATATGGTAATTATTACAATTATAACCCTAAACTACATACATTGTTAGAAAAAGTTTCGTATGGATTAATATAAATAACTAGCGATCATAACATATTTTAGAGATATTTGTTAACAAATAAAACAATAAACAATAATTTTGAAAATACTCATTAATGATGATATATTTTATAGTTAGTAACTAATAAAAATAAGAACTCTCTAAATAATTGATATTAAATTCATTTTGATTTTCTTTAATGTTCTAATTGTAACATACTATCAAAATTAAATAAGAAAAAGAATGTACCACAAGGTTAAAATTTTTCCAAAAAAAAAGATATGTACAAAATTTAATTATGAAATATCATTTAAGTTAGTGGTGAGCATAAATTTTGAATAAGTTTTTCAAATACAAAACAATGTTCTCGTATTTTGTTGTTCATAAAGTTATATAACAAATTCAAAACATTTCAACAAACTCAAAAATAGATTGCATTAGCTTATTTGATTAGTTTGCGCGGTACAAAGGTCGACATTTCTAGTTTTTATGATTAAAAGAGACTTCTATATTGAACTTCAATATAAGAGAAATTTGAAGATCACAAAAATGGCTTTCAAGAATTGAATATGCAACTTAAACTACACACAAAATTATTGGAATATTCTTGTGTGAACAACATGTAATTAACACACTACATTTCTTGTAAAGATCCAACCATAGAATATTAGAGAATTATTTAGCTCAACATTACTATATTATTGAATAATTATGGGAATTGAAGAAATAAAATGACATTTTTTCAATTTTTGCTATTGGTAATTTGTTCATTTAACAAAATGGCTAATATAAGAAATTTATTTTTCATATATACGTGTTGTAGTGTGAGCTAATTAGGGTACTTTTTCAACACCCTAGTTTTTCTTTTTCTTATAATTCGGTGATTATTTATATTCTCATTTATGTGTTTGACAATGACCTCTAAATCGTAAATGACAAATAATTGATAATACTAAATTGACAATTTGGAGGTCATTCATATACGCATAAACTAGATTGTAGTGTTTTTTGTTTTTTGTATTTTAGATTTCTTTTGACTCGAACATAGAATGACAAAGTTGAAAAGTCATATATTATGTAATGAGTAGAAGCAATTGCACTTGAATAAAGAGAAATTTGTTATGGCTCACATTTCTCAAATCATCAAATGGGACAAGTATCTCTAAAATCACAATCACTTTGCTTCTTCTTCTTTCTCATTTCTTTTAAAACAAAATGTTCATACATTGATTTAAATGTATTCTAAATTATTAATCAATTAGGTAGATGGTCTCGTTCTATATTAATTAGATACCAATATTAAGAAATTTGAAGATATAACTACGCTTAACTAACTTTGCCCTTTTCTTTAATCATTAGAATTTATCATGCTAGGCTATGAGGTTGTGGAAAAAGCAACAAAAACCTACACATGGACCAATCCTAATACTAATAATTCAATTATTCAATCAATCTAACACATAACCTAAACCTTAAATCTTAGATCATGACTAATTACATATCATGAAGTCAACATTAACTAATAAACATGTGTCAATAATTCAATTTAAAATTATAAATTGAAATCTCATTCAAATTACATTTTGCATTCAAATAAATATTACCAATTTCGTTGCGATGAATTGGAGTACTACCAATCTTTAAATAGAAGGATCAAATCTTTGACCTTATCGAGACAATATCAACTAATTAAGATCGACATGAGTTGGATTGATTACAATCAAAGGGCTAAAATGTACTACAACAATTCTAAGATGGAAGCTTTCATCTTTTTCTCTTTGGCTTAAATTTTCATTAACCTTTGATTGAATCGACGTTTTCGTTTTGAATTTTTTGAATTTTATAAAACAACAATGGTGTATTAAAGACCTGTTTGATAACATTTTCGTTTTCTTTTTTCTATTTCTTGTTTCTCGTTCTTTGTTTCTTCTTTTTTTAGAACAATAAAACAACACTATATTTGATAACTATTTCCGTTTCCTATTTCTTAAAAAGCAAAAGAAACAAAAACGGAAATTTATTTGATGATCATTTCTTGTTTTTTGTTTTTTTGTGTTATTTTTCCTAACATTTTAGCTCTTTTTTAGTTTAAATATAATTTAATTATGTAAAAAAATAAAAAAAAATACATAGAATACAATGAAATATGAAAAAACATAATTATAAAACATTAATATTATGAAATAGACATAAATCCCGTGGCAAAATTAATAACTATAATACAATAGTTTTTATTAATATGATATGCGGTTAAAATTTGATTTGAAATATTATTTATCATTCAATTCATATCTCTTAAACAATATTGTTGATTCAAATTCAACTCAATTACATTAAAGATAACCTAAACGATTATGTTAGTAAAAAAAATTATATAATATAAAATTCTAATTAATTTCGAAGATACTAAAAATAATAAATTTAGAAAATATTTAAATAAACATATTTATAACTTAAATTTGGGAGATCAAAATAATATATAAATTTAAATATTGAATAGTTTAAAATTTAAAATTAAATTAAACATTATAAATACAAAAAATTAGTAAATATAAAATATAAAATAAATATAGCTAAATAGAAAAAAAAAATTGGATCTAAAATTTGAAAATCAAACAATACATCAATCTAAATATTATATTGAAAATTTAAATTTTAAAATTAAATTAACATAAAATTATGACAATTAAGAGAAGAATATATATATATATATATATATATATATGAAAGTTTAATAAAGAAAGGAATAAATAAATAAATTAAGAACTATTAAACATATAAATATGGAAATTTAATAAAGGAAATAAAAAAAAAACAAAAGAAGTTAAGAAATAATTTTTTTATCAAAGTTGAGAATTAAACCTAAAACATTTAGGTCAAAAGTGATATTTTTCCTAGTTTCTTTATTTTTGTCCAAACTTTAGAAGTGTTTCTTAAATTTTTGAAACGAGAAACGAAAAATGGTTAACAAACATATCTATTCTTAAAAAAAATAGAAACAAAAAGAAAAAATAGAAATGTTATTAAACAGAACCTAAATTAACCATAATTATCATACAAAAATCAATAGTATTTAATAGTATTTCAAAGTAACCAGCAATTTTTCGAAAAAGTAATTTATAATCCAAATTTGAGAATGTGTTTTGGGTGTTGTATATATCATAAAATACTTTGGAAAAAAGGATTATTTGATAAAGAACAAATTAAGGGCATGGGTATGATTAATATGATGGTTAATTAGCCACATTGATAATCCATTTTCAATATAATGTGACTAAGGTGGTTATAACATGTATTAGGTAAGCATTAATAATGCAATGGCTTTTTACATACAAATTTACCTAAATCTGTGTATTCGAAAGCACAACCACAATTTGAAAGCTCCATTCGAAGAAGTCTCTGCATTTATTCTCTTTTTTGTCAAAACAAAATCTTACTGTGTGAGATCATGTGTACTACCTATTTCTTAAATTCTTTTCAATCTTATAGACTATTTTGTTTAGCCTAAAGTCATTCCCAACAATGTCTACACAATTGCCATAAGTTAAGTATCTTTGAAACATAAGTCCCAAAATATTTTCCACAACCAACCCTCTCCCATGACTTGTTAAGTTATTTAAATTTATTCACTACTTTCTTTCTTCTTTTTCTTTTTACTTCTCCATTCTTTTTTTCTTTGTTAGTCTTAGTTCTTCAAAGGCTATTTTGTTACCCTACAAAAGATGTATTGTTTAATAATTTTCACAAAGGGAGAACACACAAAAAGGACAATAGGGTCCTAATTCCTATGGCTCATTTAAATATTTCTCATCCACTAAAGTTCTCTTTCACATTATTTGCTCCTCTAAAAAATACATTGAAAATGATCTCAACATCTTTCCTTTTCAACTTCTTCCTTCTTTTTCCTTTTCTTTTGGTCTCCAATTCCAATAGCATTGATAATCCATTTTCATCTCTGTCACATATATATCACTTTTTTCTTCTTGGATTTATGTGGGAGTGATATTACTTTTATCATACTTAAAAGTCATTCGAAAATAATTATATTGGTCAATCCCTCTAAATTTATATTTAGTACTTAATTTTTATAGCCATTTACGTACAAGTTTCATATGATTTGAAATTAGTTTTGAAAATGTCATTTACGTACAAGTTTCATATGATTTGAAATTAGTTTTGAAATTTTGAAAACGTATTTTGAAATATTTTGAAAATGATAAAAGTGATCATTCACAAACACACACTTAGTAATATAGAAACTTTAATAAAACAAAATGTGATTGCAATGAGTAACACTTTTAAGATTAACAATTAATCAAGTGTATAACAACATTTTAAACAATTTACAAATATAAAAAATTTTATCATTAATTCTATCACTGGTACACTCCAATTAGTGATGTGGTTTTCTACTAAGGATGTGATTTATCACTGACAACGGTTCCAAGAACTAAATCTATATTTTACTATATTTGTAAATTATCTTACATAATGTTATATTAATTAATAGTTTGTGTCTAATTGTTATATTTACAATTGTCTCGAAAACAAATAATTACGTTTTAAGGTTAACTAAAATTCTTAAATATAAGGAATTCTTGTTCCAAAATTAATTAGTGAAACTATTATTATTTTTTTATAATATCATAAATAATAAATAATTAATTCGATGGGTAGAATTGTAATAAAAAGTTTCTCAATTGATAAATCAATATTAAAAGTGAAATTATAAAGCCTCATTTATAAAATGATTGGGCCAAATAATTAATAGTTAATCCCATGTGAGTTTTTACATTTTAAGTTAATTAGGAATTTGCCTTTAAGGGATAAAAGACAAAAGGAATTTTGAAATAGAAATTGTTGCACAACATCAACAAACAATGCTCATAATTTGTTGTGATGTTTTCTAGAAAAAAAAAACTTTATAGTATAATTGTAATAGTAATTCACTATTTAACATAGTCCTCATCTAATGATTTATTAATTGATTAACTTATTCAGTAGAATCCTATGTAATTCTTAAATACTACTTTTAATGATAACCATTGATGAACTAAAATATATACTAAAGAAAAAAAACCATTTATATTTTATAAAACTTTTCTGGTGATTTCTTTATATACTTCTTAGAATTATACTTTAATAACTCGTATAACTAAGAGTATGTTTGAATTGTCTATTTGAATTGTCTATGGAAAAAAGATATTTTTCAAAAATACATTTTCTTGTAAACACTTTTTTTAAAACGAGTTTAAAATTTAGACACTTACAAGTTTGGGTTTGATTAGATCTTTTTATATATAAGTATTTATATGCATAATTTTATGTAAAAATCTATTTTTTGAAAATTTTGTGTGGAGTGTTTTCTTTAAAATGGATTGTTTTTCAATCTCATTTTCTGAAAATGCATTTTGAAAAGTTAATTACAAAACACCTCAAATTTTTTAAAAAGATTTTTTTTTCAAATTTAAAAGTTGTTTGTGTCATATTCTAGTTTAAGTTGTGCTGATTGTATTATACAACAGGACTTTTGCAAAAATAGTAAAAAAAATTATGATAATAGAGCACATATCACAACATTTTTTAAATTTGTAAAAGTAGCAAATTTAAAAGTGATGACTCTCTAATAGTCCTATGATTGTTGTATGATAGCACCAATTTTGTCATACTCACAATATGCAAAAAAAAAAAAAAAAAAAAAAAAAAAAAAAAAACGTGAGCTGTTTTTGTCATTTGATGCAATTTTTCTTATACAAACGTGAAAATTATTTGCGAATTGTTTCAATAATCTTTCAATCCTTGAGTTTTAGAATAGAAAAAAAAACCTCACAATTATAATTTTGATAAAAAAAAAAAAAAAACAGTTGGAATGAAAATATACTGTTTCAAGCAATGGTTAGATGCCATAATTGAAAACAAAACAAAATCGGAAGGTGAATTTTGTTGAATTTAAATGTAGATTGAGATGCATAAAAGATAGGCGCAATCTAAGTGCAACCACGTTTTCCTTACGGTTTCCTAATAAGTGAGGTTTTGGGGAATCCATAGACAGAATAGAAAGTTAAAACTTGGTACCACCCTCGTGCTGCTACTTAATGTGAAAAAAACAAATGATTGATAATGGAAGATGAGAGGTACTGCTCCAAAACCTTTAATTTCCTTTTGTTTTTTTTTACCTCAAACATTGGAGTGGCCAATATTTCATGGGACATATATTTTGCCAAAAAAAAAAAGCTGCAAATATAATGTGTATTGTACAAAGGGCACAATCCTCCAAAAGGGTATGGTTGAAAGGGTTTTCAATATGTGATGTGACAATTAATATATAAGTTTGGACACACCATCAATAGGGTTAAAAAAAACTCTACATATCATTACTGCTTTCATCCCTGTTGTATTAATAAGCTCAGTGTGTGTGTGCTGAACCTTATGTAATTGTATTAATACCACCAAATCTCTCTCCTTTAATGCATGTGATTTTCTTATAACAAAACTATAGTTAAATAGGTTTTAGTAGTCTAATTTATGCCATTTCCCCCTAATATTTAATTTTCTTCCACTAAAGTAAAAGTTAGATATAGTGGCTTTTATGTTGAGGTTTAATTTTATACTAACAGTCTACGAACTTCTATCTAATTATCAACTATTTAACTTTACTTATGTCATTATGATCAATTTAATTTGTAATAAACATTTTCCATTAATTACTGTACTTCTAACGGTAAGAAAAGTTATGCTATCTTTATCCTGTGGTATAAGATTGTTAGGCTGGGATAGGATTGTCTTTTTAATTTAATTAATCAAATTTCGTTAACTATAAGATACTCCGCTGAAAACTTATAGATACACTCTTATGAACTGTAGAATATTTTGTGTTATTTATTTAACCATTACATTTAAGTCAATTCTTCTCATATATATAGTTCGTAATTATCTTTTTTATCCTTGTAATTATCTTTTGCTTCTTAAGTACCACGAGTTCATTCTCTAATGAACTACACGAGAAGAATAGTCTTTCCAATGTGCTATTGCTATTGGGGTTGCACATGTATTTTTGTGTGAGATGGTTTATTCAGTACTAATCAACATCCTTCTGTATTGTTAATTCATGTACCAAGAGGAAAGAATTAATTAAGCTTAGTTAGTGACAATTTATTCTTGAGATATGTTCTTGCTGTTCAAGTTTCAATCTTGCATAAACTTTATTTGATCTTAAGGAAGCCTAAGACAAAATTTATCATTGCAAACAACTTTCCCTGTACATGTTTCTTTTAGTATTAATATAGTAATGCTATTTTTTTTTAATTAAAAATTTGAATGAAAAGAAAAATTAGTTGCTCCCCAGGCAGCACAAAGAGTTGTCCAATGTAAAAAAATTGTCTAATTGCAGTCTGTTTTTTTCAAAAAAAATAAAGATTAGTGTGCACCTAATCATTGTTCATTGTGTAAGAAAATTAATCTATTAAAGTTATATGGGTAGGAAGTCATGTTTTCAACTATTATGACAAAAGTCCATGATTCAACCACCTTCAAGTTCCTCACCCAAACACTTTCTCAAAGTAAAAGAATCTGTCTGTATTATGTATATATCTTCACTTCCTGTTTTTTCTTTTTTTAATTTGTATAGTTTTGTTTCGTCACACACTTTCACTTTTCATACACTTTTGGGCATCAATTGATAGGTTATAGTATAAAGAATTAGCACAATATTCTTGGAGAGAATATACTTCCATTTATTGGACCATGAACATATCATATGACCACACACAACAGTGCACACACACACACACACTCATCCCTCCACTCTCATTCTACTAATTTATTTTATATTAAAATCAAAAGGACTAGTTTACCCTCTTACATTCAAACCCTGAAACGACGCCGGTTTAGTCCTCCCACCATACTGTCTTAAATTCGGTGGGACTCTCAAGTCTCTCAGTTAGATGAAGGAATTAAAAGCTAACAAATGGACGTGTACGATGGCTAGACATGTTACGTATGTACTGCCATAACAATATAGAAAACACCAAATTTTGTATTAATAATTCCATTTTTACTCTTCTACAAACCTCTCTTACTAATGGCTGTCAATAATTCCATTTTTATATGATCGTAAAAACCACTTTCCTCACATTCAAAATCATTCCAGGATATACTTTTACGTACCTTATAAAAATCAATTTGATATTTTCATTTCTTATACGTTCAAAAGCACTTTTCATTTTATCCAAATTGGTTTTGAACTATTAAAATCATGTGATGTAAATCTTTTAAGATTGGTAAATTGTAGAGATTAACCTAATATTAAGGAGAAAACGTTGTAATTTAATAGATAGAAGGTAATGTTTTCATTAGGGCTAATTAAATGACCATAATACAATAGAATATATCACCGTTTATTCCATTTCTTTTTGGAGAGAATTGTGAAAAATGATGGAGTAGATGAAATATTTATCTCTCTAAAGAATTGTTTTCTTATTGTTCTTAAAAAATAAAACTTCTTTCTTCCCTCTCAACTTAAATATATGGCTTCCTACGTACTTAATTCCCAATATTTTCTCTCTTTAATTTCTTCAATATGTTCTCTTACCCTTCTTTCATTTGTCAATCTCTAAAGTTATATTTCATTTAATCAAAGTAGTTAGAATATAGCAATTAAAAATGAGAGTAACATAATCACAAATTAAAAAGATTGTGCCTAGTAATCAAGTTGAGTTAATACATTTGAATTCGAATTCAATACTGGAAGAAAAAAGTGACACACTAAAGAATTTGTATCATAATTTCGAGGACAAAAAGTAGAAAAAATTAAAGTGAGAACGATGTGCATGTACAATTTTTTTCATATATTTTTTCTTTTATATACTGTGATTCATTGTTATGTGTGAGTTGTGGTATGTTTTATTACTTTGGAACTTTGTAAAATCTTAAATCATGTCTAATCGATGAGATACTTGATATTTAAATTGGACAAATAGAGGAAACAACCGACAGCATCCTTACATGAAAAAAGAAAACAATTTATGTACAAGTTATTTTTAAATCTGTTGCCTTTCTATTAAAGGTAAGTTTTTAGAAATTGATTATGTTGATACTTAAGTTTCTTGTGTTTATATCTCCATGCATGTATGATTATAAATGAGAAAGCTTCTCTCACTTATTTAAAGTTATAATGTTTAAGAAGAAAGGAAAAAAGGACAAGTCGTTTTAGAGATTATATTGAGAGGTGAAGGAAAAGAAGAGAATGATAAATTGAAAAGTATGCCCATATAGATTGAGGTGGGGAAGGAGAATTAATGTAATAGGGTATACTATATACGTCCACATGCCATTAAGCACAGTTTTAACATTTTCTATGGTCATTCAATGAGGTACTCACGATTTCATCCATGCATTTTTAGTCAAGATTTTTTTTTACACGTAGTACAAAGGTAAATTAGTGGAAAGTTTATAAATATCTCTCTTCTTATAATTTAAGTACATCTCGTTAATGGTGATTTCACATTACAAAAACTAGTAGACATCATATAGTTATTCGTCTTTTTATTAATAGTTTTTATCCATGAATATAAATGGATGTTAATTATTTAAGAAGTAAATAAAGAAGTGCCAACGTGGAAAACGTAAAGCCCCATCACTGATCTCTCCACCGTCGATTAGCCACGAGTTCGTGGTTAGCTTGAAGTGTCGTGGCCACATCTTCATCCACGCATCTATAAATGAGATTGAAAATGCCACCTCCTCCTCCCACGTCACCTCTCTCTTTATAGTGTGTGTGTGTATAAAGAAAAAACACGGAGTTTGAGAGAGAGAGAGTGGGTTGTTGATGTTATAAAGTGACCCAACTTGTTCTTGAAAGCTTTAGTAGTTAAGAGTGACAAACAGAGAACAGGGGAAGGAAAGAACTGGAAGGGGTTTAATAAAAGTGAAAGAAACGATGACGTTTTGAATCTGAAAAATACAAAGGGAGAAGGCGGCGCCGGTGACGGCGAGAAATGGGGAGAAGACCGTGCTGTGATAAAGTTGGTCTGAAAAAGGGGCGGTGGACGGAGGAGGAAGATGACCGGTTGAAAAAATATATACTTGCCAATGGTGAAGGCTCCTGGAGATCTCTCCCCAAAAATGCAGGTTCGTTACATACCTCTCCCATTAAAAAAAAAAAATTACTTTAATAAAGATAAGTTAACTAATGTTAAAAACTACAACCTTCATATGATTCTTAACTATTTTTTTTTATTATTGTTAATGTGTGTTTAGGTCTTCTCCGATGTGGTAAAAGTTGTAGACTGAGATGGATTAACTATTTGAGAGCTGATTTGAAACGAGGGAACATCACATCTGAAGAAGAAGATGTCATCATTAAGCTTCATGCTTCCCTTGGAAACAGGTAATTTGATGGACAAACGTTTTAAATTTAAATTACAGAACGTTCGCGATAAATAATTTTTTTTTTTTTTTTTACATTTTACTATATTTATCGATATTTGAATAGATAAATATTTTATTTCTTTCAGAAATAATGGTATTTATTTGAAAAACTTGAAAATATTTGAGAGTATTTTAAATTACACATGCTAAAATAAATAAAATATGAGGGTTATTTTCATTGAACATAGTATTGATGTACATTTTAAAAATTATATTTTATGAATATTATACCTTAAAAATATATATGTATAAAGGTTGAATGGGAAAAATATATGATGTTGAAGTTCAAATTTGTAGTAAATATTTTCTTTCGTGCTGTTTTCGAGGAGAAATAATAAAAGGAAGATAGTAATAATAAATAGGTAAATAAATAAACCAATAACTTTTTCTTTTCCTTTTCTGTGGACCAGAGAGGAGGGTGACAGAGAAAGGCTATAATGACGACATGAGTGTACATAAACTAGTAATTAATTTATTAAGTCAGTATTTAACTTTTCTTCCATTGGGAGTTAGGGAAAAAAACAATTCATCCATTGGTGTTTTCTTTTTTCTATGTTAAGTTAACCCATTTGGTGATTTCATTTTCCGTCTGTAAATTTTGCAGAAGTTAAAAGAAAAAACAACTTTATTGAATTGATGTCTTGTAAGTGTAATAGAATTTTTTTTACAGAAATTTAAAAACAATAAATGATAGAATAAAGTACGCGAAGATCTTTAGTTCTTAAAAAATTGATGCAAGTTAGGAAGAACACTGTTAAAGTTTGTTGTTTCTTTTCGTAAAATGGAAGATGGAATCACTTTTTGGAGCATTGCTTTCCATTTTCTTCTCTCCACTTTCGGAATACATATGTCACGTGATTATTTTTTTTAAATTTTGTTCTTACCAAATCGAGAACAGCGTAAAGCACAGGAGGAAAAAACCAAGATGATCATTTTAAATAATCCATTAGCTTGTAGATTGTTTTTATCACTTAATTGATTTGTTTTTTCTTTTTGAAAAATTTATAGGTGGTCTTTGATCGCAAGCCACTTGCCAGGCAGAACAGACAACGAGATTAAGAATTATTGGAATTCGCATTTAAGTCGACAAATCCAAACGTTCCGGCGTCGAAACGATGATGGGGACTCGGTAATTGTCGACGTGGCCAGGATCAACCTCCCGCCGCGGCGGAAGGGGGGACGTGGGCGGAGGAGGAAGGAAGAGTCGGAAATGGAGAGAGAGAGTGGTGGGTGTGGGGGATGTGTGGATGAGGTAAGGGAAGAGGAAATTATTAAGAAGACGCCAGAAGGACGACATGACGTTGGTGGGTCTGTTACAGTGAATTTGAATAATGATGTTTGGGAAGAAGACGAGATGTCGTTAGACTTGGATGAATTGTTGACAAACGTGGAAGACTACGAGGATGAAATTCATAAGTTCATCACAACTGGCACGTGGGAAAGCAACACCGACAATGTCTCCATCGCTCCGGCGGAGATGGAGGTGGGCGGTGAGTGTAGTTCCATAAGCAGCTCATCCTTGATCAGTCTTGACAGTCCATGGAACTGGGAAAGCTTCGCGGGGGACATAGAATGGGATGCGGGAGAAGATTTCGGGGGTGGGATTGCGGTTGCGGAATCAGAATCGGAGGCGGTGATTTCTTGGCTTTTGTCATGATGATAGAAAAGGAAAGGAAAGAAGGGAAGTAGTTTGTAATTAAGAGTGTTTTTCTTTTTGGGAAAGTTTGTGAGATATTTGGGAGTTTTAGTTGTGTTTCCCCTTTTACCCTTCACTATCCTTTGTTAAAATTGTTCTCTTTAAAGCCTTGAATTGGAATAAACGTGGGTTTCTATTTCCACGCCCTTCCGTATAAATTTAAGAAAGAAAAAAAAGGACATCCTTTAGATTTTTTTTATGCTTTAAATTTGATATTCAAATCTAAACTATTTGTTCCCAAAATTCTTGTTTTTTGTTGGTATATAAACAGATTTTGTATATCCTTTGTTTATATTTGGAGCATGATCATTTAGATTTGGCTAGTTCTTCCTTTGACCATCCAATATCCCAATCATTTTTTTTCATCATATGTTATATTTGACGTACGATCTTAAACAACCAAATAATAGTTTGAAAATTTTTCTCTAAAAATAAAATTGCAGAGGAAGAAAACTTGAAATATTTTAAAAAATGGTTAGTTTCACCAACTTTTTCATTTGGTTACACGGCACATCAATATTTTGTCCTTTCGTTATATTTATGAAAAATTAATCTTTAAAAAATATACCTGTTTTATTATTATTCTTTGTTTTTTCAGTTTTAAAAGATAATCTCAAACTAAAAAAATGAATACTCATCCGAAATCATTAAATTTTTATTTAAAAAATATCTCTAAATTATTGAAAATTTTCAAAATTACACTCCCAATTAGTTATGAACTGAAATCGTCGATATCTAATTGTAAAAATAACTTTAAATTAAAAATATTTCTATCATTAGTATAGTGAAAATTTTATTTGAAGTTTTCTTGAGTTTGAAAATAATTTATTTAAAAACAAATTATATTGGTATCAGTTGGTACTGATTTGGTATCTACAGTCGTTATGTTCATCCTCAAATTTCTTTGTTTGTTATCTGCTTTTTAGTGAAGATGGTCTTAAATTTCCGAGCTTAGAGAGTTCCTATCCAACCACAATGCATAATAGTAAGAAGAATGGAGTATGCCTACAATATGTTTAGCTTTTCCTTCTTCTAACACAGTCAAACACAACAACAAAATAATACAAATGTTACTCTTAAAACAAACTGAATGACCAAACAAGATAATAAACTAATTATGCTCATGTCATGTAAGTTTTAAAGTTTCCTGAATAATTTATCTTGGGTTTTAAAAAGTGAAAATATGTTAAACAAATATGAACATTAAATTTTTGTCTAAAATCCAATAGAAACATCCGTGAAATAAACGAGGTCTTAAAGAAAAAAACAAGGCATAACTTTAGAAAACAAAATAGTTGAGAGGGTTGAGATTTGATTGACAATATTTTGGACGTTTCCAACCTATTTTGGTTCCTAAACTTTTTATTTTATTCTATTTTAGTTCCGAAACTCTTAAAAATGTTTATTTTATTTCTAATCTTAAAAAAAAAGATATTTTGATTCCTACCATTGAGATTTTGTGAACACTCTAACGAAGTCATGAGGTTGATCGCTTCTATTTAGGTATACTACGCTGCTAAATAAGATAATCACTCTTAATAATCTATTATTTTAATTTCTAATTATATGTTATATGGTAACTTGACGTTTTATTAAAAAAACCTCAAAAAGTCACTCTGATCTCAAGATTTTGATCAACGTCATTTGGGGTATTGTCATTCTACTTAATGTTCTTAACTCATATGTTCGATGCAATTTATCAACGTATAAATTTTTTAGTTATTCCTCAAGTTTGAGATATTTTGTGATCATTGTGGGAATATTTATCTATAATTTCATAGAGTTTATTTTACACATGTATTGTAATTACTTGACATGAACATCGTCATATCAGCTCTATTTTATTTCTTCAATCTATTCAACGTCGTTATTTTGATTTGGTTCGAGATTCTAATTTGAAGAAGAAGAAAAATGCACTGTTTATTATTTTATTTTTTTTTAATTTCTCTTTCTATCCACGTTTATTGCACTAAACAAATGAAATTAATGGCAAACTTTTTGTCAATATATAAAGTTATAGTTATATATATATATACACACAAACACACTTGGTGTCATTGTAATACATTGAGAATCCAACAAAAGAACTGTCACATGGGCTATCTTGGTTTGTAATTTATTATTATGGTGATTATTAATTCAAGGTATGTACTGTCAAATGGCTTCTCTCAAATATAAATTAATATATCAAATCATCAAAATTGTCTTATTTTATAAAAGAAGAACATGAATGTTACTTGTACTTTACAATAAAATCAAATATTACAGATCACAGTAATCTTCTGTGTTTTAAAATCTATGCTACTGTGAACATAGATCTTAAAAAAACATCCAAATATGGTAAACGTTGCATCTCGAAGAACACAAATAAAAAAAACAAAAAAAAAAACTTTTAAATATATATAGCAAACTATTCTTGTAAATAGTAAAATTCATCTCATTCTTATGTTTTTTTTTAAAATATGTCGTCTTCTTAAATTTATAATCTCGAGGTAGTGTTTTTAAAGTTTACAAAATTCGTTATATAAATCCATCATGAATCATTCATTTAGATTAAAATATGTTTTAAGATTCTTTGTGATCTTCGATAAATGAAAACTAATAATATATATATAATAATAAGCAATAATGCATGAAACTTGTGTTATTTAAACTACAGGCTAGATATCCTCCTTTTCACGTGTTACGTTCTGTATGATTAATTAGTTTAGTTTCACATAAAACATAAAAACTTGTTGTTCATTAAAATATTTGGCATATGAGAATTGAGAGGTGATACATATATTCAACTTCTTAGTTCGGTAAATTAAAGAAAGTGTTAGCATAAAAAATATATCACATATCATAGTTGCATTCGTAAAGAATACTATAAGACTGGATTCTCATCAATTATTACAATTTGCTTAAACACCATTCACAATATAATATATATATTAAGTTAAAAAAATATCCATTTAAACATTTAAAGAGTTAATCCAAACCGTTGATGATTCTTTTAACTATTCATTGATGTAATTTGGTTCATAAGCTAGGTTATAATTATTTGTTGACATAAAATCTTCCAAATTTTAGGCTATCATAGTTCTTTTTAAATGTAATTTTCGCCTAACTTGAAGGTGAATTGATTGCTCTGCCCTTCAAATTCTAAGAACAAAATTAAATTAAAATGCAATTTTCTTTCTTGGTTGAAAGACTAGATCAATAACATAAATTTATCAATTTAGATCTCGTTTGATAACGTTCATGTTTCTATTTCATATTCATGGTTTTCATTTTTTAAGAAACTCACATATTTGATAACCACCATTTGAGAAACATTTCTAAAAATCGGATCAAAATTGAGAAACTACAACAAATTTTATTTTATGAGTTGTAGCAAAGTGTACACTCATCTAGTTATTTTCTAATATAGACAAATAAACCAAAACATTTGCAAATAATAAAAAAAATCAAAGTTATGTAATATATTTTGTTATATTTATTTGCTACGATATTTTGTTCTTATTTATAAACACTTTTAGCAATTTAGTGGTAAAATAATTTTTCTTTTCAATGTGTACATATAAATATTTTTTTTAATTTTGAATTTTAAATTTTGCCATATGCACTTTTTTTTTTGTATATTTTTAAAATTTTATTTAATTCATTTTTCGTACATACAAAACCAGCTACAACTTTTCAATATCTAAAATTTATACATACAGATACATTCGTTTAGTTCATTTTAATATTATTACAACTACGACATCAAATAGGCCCTTAGCAACTAAACTTTATTACTTTACTAGTATATGTTTTTAATGGTGTTTTATTTTGTTCATCTTTCTATTATTCTTTTTGTTTGAATCTTAGATGAATTCTAATGTAAGATAATCAAATTACAAAGGGTCATAAACTATCATACAATTAAATGAGCAAAGTTAAAAAAGTAATTTGAATAGTGAAAATTGGTGGAGGAAAGGAGCATTAGAAGAAAAATTAAATAAAATTTATAAAATAGAATATTTGGATGCTATACTATATTGACAAGATTAATTTAAGAAAAACGGCATGAAATGATACTAATTTTTTACATATTACGAATATGACAAAATTAGTGATATGATACGACTATGAGAATGTGATTATTTTTAAATTTGTTACTTTAAATTAAAGATGATAATAAATCTTTAATTTTGTTTGTAATTATTGTAATTAAGGAGATGTGTTGATACAATTTAAAGGCATCCTATAGGTCCTCCAATTATACATTAAATAATTTATGCTCCACAAACATATTTAGGCCAATCATATACTCCAACCTCATGTGTTCTTGTCTTTCTTTTATTACTATTCTCTTTAAAGTTGCTTTTTCTTTTATTTTCTTTTCCAATAGTACAGCCAAAATTCCACCATATGCCCATAAATTAATAGAAACAAATCTATGAAATGTTTTGTTTTTTCTTTCTTTTTCTTTTTCTTTTTCTTTTTTTTTACAACAAAACCATATCTTATTTTATTTTTAATTTTGGTATTTATATTTTGATTTTTGTTTGATTTTTGGTCAATGTACTTTTTACATTGTTTAATTTTGGTTCATCTACTTTTCATAAAACTTAAATATGATTGATAACCCACCTACTTTTCATAAAACTTAAATATGACTGATAAACCAAGTGGGTTAGGCAAAAAAAGAAATAGTAACACATAAAGGTCTAAGTAGGATGAAAAATTGAAAAGTCAATATATTGGGTTAGGAGGGGGGAGGGGGGAG
>CM046889.1:20478163-20514216 GCA_025688845.1 Cucumis hystrix
CTGAGTGGCATGAGATAATTAATTAATGAATGGTTTATTGTGCAACCCTAAGACGTTCGAGTAAACCTAGAAGCGAATGGAGTCGATTTGTTCGATTGATTTTCGTGTATTTTTAATTAAGATTGATCCAAACTGGATTGGTTTGAGTCAGTCTTTACAGCCGTACTTTAATCAACTTAGAGAAAAATCGCATTGGATTTTTAATGTTGACTTTTTAAGTTAGAGTTCAATCATAGTATAATTCTTAAAACTTCCATGCAATTGGTTGAAGTGATCTCATGTTGCCTAGTTAGTTAATTAGAATGGTTTTGTTAGTGTTTCTAATCAATTTGGCTAGGTTTAGACAAAAAGTGTAATCTTAAATTAGATGATGGATTAAAGTAATTGAGGAAACTTCGAAATAAATTTAAGTTAGCTAGGCCTTTCAATATAATATTTCTCTCCCACAACTATCCTTTTTTTTCATTTATTTTTATGCAAACAATCTTTTCACTCATTTTAATTACAAGTAAGGCCTAAACGTCACCCCTCAACTACTAAGTTAAGGAAAGCAATGATTTGATCCACACGAGAGAGTTTGACACCTACGATGAGGATGATCATCGGTGCAACCTTAAATATTATCTAAGTTTGTTTTCTATTACAAAAATTATTGATCGTTGACAAATTATTTCATCAAATTGATTTAAGTGCACATAAGTGCTCGATCATGAATATATAATAAGAAAAGAACTATAGGCATAGATGGACCCATGAATAATTTGAAAATAATATATAAGATGAAACGATTGTTGAAGACCTCCCCTAACGCTTGAGCAATAATAATAACCAAGATCTTATTATTGTCATTTGGATTCCTTTTTTGGAAAATAATTGAGAGTGAGAAATTTGAAGTTTATATGGTGATCTTGATACATCACATCAAACATTAGACAACAATTTCATTTATGATGAACAGTTTAATAATAAATTTCATTTAATGTGATTTTACTTTTTATTGGTTGTTGAAAAGTCAAGAAAAGAATCATAAAAATAAATGACAAAAAGTGGTTGACATCAAACATAGATATGATGCAAATTAAATTTAATTACCATATGCTCCTCAAAACCCATTCATATTCAATTGTAACCAAAAGTAGGATTAGTCATAATTTGTTTTTCTTTTCTTCTTCTTAAATCTATACCATATTAAAATGTTTGGAAATTTCTCTAACATTTTCTTTATTTTTCTTTTAATCTTTTTATTTGGTATAAGTTATAGTTCAACCATTCACAAGCAACAAACAAAATAAGATTATAATTGGATGCAATAAAAATATTCGGATACATTTTTTATGCTAGAAAATAAGACACTCGTTTCAAAATGTTCACAAGATATAGTAAAATTTTAAATTCTATTAACGATAGATACTGAGAAACGATACAAACAAACTTTTATTAGTGTCTATAAGTTATTTGCTATATTTTCTAAATAGTTTCTTTTTTTTTCTATACCTAACAATTCTCCCATTTTTCTTTAAAAAACTATATAATATTTTAAATTATATAAACTTATTTTATTTTTGTTAAATTAAAACAAATGTAATAACACAATCTGTATAGTTTTGTAAAATAGTTAATGTCTAATATTTTTTTCTTTTTGAAGAAAGTAAAGATTAGAGGGTAAATAGGTACACTAAGAGAAACTAAGGGAATATTTGAAGTAAATAAATATACAATATTAATAGCACAAAAGATTATATATTTGTTTATTATAGAGTAGACTAGTTTATGACTACAATTATCTTATACACTCTAAATATTATATATCTTAACAAAGATTTTAAATAAGTATTTTCATTGAAATTTAATTTCCAACTCTGTTTGTTAACATGTATACAAATTTAATGTTATAATAAAAAAAAATTATACATGAAGGTTTTGATAGGAATTTGCTAATGATCATTGGAAAAGGTGGTCAGAGGTGGCTGAAGACGGTCATTGTAAAACAGTAGATATAGTTTGGCAACATTTGTAGTCAAAAGTCAGTCGATGGCGATCACCGAAAAATAATTGTCAGAGGTTGATTGATTGCGGTTGCGGGAAAAACGACACACGGAAGTATTTTATACAAATTTGGACAATTAATCATTAAATACTCAAATTTTATTTTTTTAAAGTTGGTTTCAAATGTATATGCTAAATCACATTTTATAAACTCATTTTAGGTGGTTGCCAAGAACATGAAACTTATTAGTTAATTTAATCACTAATTGAAAAAATGAAATTCAAGATGGATCAACCGAAGAAGATACTTCTCCTTCACTTTTTTCGGAAGAAAATGAGGATCTGGACAAAATCGATGAAACGGAAGAGATTCGAATAGATAAAAAAGAAAAATCTCTCTTTGGGTTTGAAAAACCTCTTGGGAATATGCTTTTCGACTATAAAGGATGAAATCGTCCATTTCGATATATAAATAACGATAAATTTGACAATGCTGTTAGAAAAGAAATGTCACAATATTTTTTTTATACATGTTAGAGTGACAGAAAAGATATAATAGTTTTTACATATCTACCTAGTGTAGCAACTTTTTCCAAACTGATACAAAAAAAGATATCTTTGTTTTCAACCAAACAACTTGTTTAGGATGAATTCGATAATCATTGGAATTCTTCTAAATCTTGAAACTCAAAAATGAAACTAGAACAAAAACCATATTTAAAAAATAAAACTGTAACGTTTTAAACTAAAAATTAAATTGAAAAATTAATGCTTTTGGACCCATGAACTATAGATCTAAAACTTAGGGATCAAGTTGTTTATAATTAAAAAAAAAAATATTCTCCCTTTGAAATTTTTTTAGTAAAACAATCGGAGGATGGAAGATGAGAAAAATATATTTATAAAGAAGGAAAAGGATGAGAAAAAAATAAAAGTTGTAATCCAATTAACAAGCGGAGGGTAATCAATGTGATTGGATTCAAAAATCACGTTTTACCATTTAGGTTATGGATATCATTATTGTTACAATTTTAGAGAAAAAATTTGTTATGGTTTGAGTATGGGATTGTGTTACTCAAACCATTACAATAATGGTAAATTTAACAAGTTTTAGGTAAATGCAATTCATTTAAATTTGTGATCGCAGTCCATTACAAAATTGTTCTATCAATGAAATTTCATTGTGATTACACCAATTTTCATTACGAATGGGTATACATGACCTATGGTCACATTTAACTCCAATTAATTACTTTTGTGGTTGTTTACATACGAGCTGTAGAGCCCACCTTGAAATTTGTAATCAAATTGTGCAATCTAATTAAGAAATGGTGGGTGTTCAATATCATTCTGTTTGAAAATTTCTAGGATCGACTACATTTGCCATTACTATAACACCATTATTACATATATTGTTATCGTAACATTTACCTTTACAGTTACTGTTAGAGTCAAGCATTAAGAATAATAGTAGAATGCATCATTCATAATTCTACATAAACACAATAAAAATAAAAATAAACAATCCAAACATAGCTATCTAGGCTTATCACAATTCATTCACTAACGAAATCTCATTCTGATTACACTAATTGACGTTATAATTTGATAAACACAACCTAACTTAAAAGGCACACATATTTATATATATATATATATATATATATATAAAAAAAAAAGAATAAATAACCAAAATAGTATGATACTAAAAATCTAATAGAGAAAAGAATCAAAATAAGAAGATTGTTCTTGTGGATGTGTAAAGTTAAAAAGTGCAACTTTATGTTTGGGGTTTTTTCCAAATTGAGTTGAAGAAGAAACACAAAATATAAAAGAGTGAGAGAAACAAATAATTGATTGGAGTTTGAATGATTGTACGAACCAACATCTCAACGAAGCATAAAGGTCCCCTACAAATAATGTCTATAACTAAAGATCTCTTTCTCAAACTACTTTTCATTTTGACTTTTTTCTTCTTTCATTTCTTTTCTTTTTGTACCTTTTTAATAATATCACCTTTTTATTTACGGTCAGGAAGAACTCACATACGTCGTCCAAAATTTTATATTTCTATTTTTATTTTTTATAAATAATTAGTTCGATTTAAATCATGAATATTTGTATGAATGCTAGTTCGGTGAGAGGACAACAATGCACAACTTTAGTTATCATTTATGGTAACAATTATTGGGAACATTTTTTTTAAATAATGTGATTTTAGAAAGTATGGTCAAAAATATGTTTGGGCCAAAACTATTGACAAAAATAGGTGAGTTGGTCGTGTGGGGCCACATACCTTTGTTTTTCATTCGTTATTTATATGAGCCTCACGCCTTATTCTTTTTCATTATTATATATATATTAATTCATATACCCTCCATTTTAAAAACTCTTTCTTATCAAAATTATACATATATTTTTTTTTCAATTTCTTTTTAAAAACACATATAAACAAAAATATGTTATTAAAAAATATATTAAACAAATTAAAATAGTAATAATAATAATTGAGAGAAGTTGAAGTTTACCCTACAAATAATAACAATTGAAAATATATATACTAATTCCCCAAATACTCTCAATTCTAAAAAAAATTCATGTCAATTGTTATGATTATTATTGTTGTTATTATTTTTGGAGTAAGCTTTAACTTCTCTCAATTATTATTATTACTATTTTAATTTTTTTATTATATTTTTTAATAACATATTTTTGTTAATATATGTGTGTTTTTTTTTAATTGAAAAAAATATGTATAATTTTAATTAAGAAATAATCTAATTAAATTAGAAAATATGAATTTAATAAGAAAATTTGAATATTGGGATATTTAATATATAAAAATAAATTCAAAAAATTGAAATTGAAAAATTGATAGTAAATACTTTTTTAAAACCGTGGGTATGAGAATTAGTATATATATAAGATAATATGTGTTTTTTAAAAAGAAATTAAAAAAAAATATTGTGGGGCCCACACATAATATATATTATATAAATAATGAATGAAAAATGAAGGTGTGGGGCCCACATGGCCACATCGGTCCTCGACTTGCCCAAACTCACTTGTTTTTTACCATACTTTCTAAAATCACATTATTTTAGAAAAAGGTTGCATTATGGGTGGTCAACTCTCAATTGTAAAAGAAAAATAAAGAAACGTACGGAAAAAAACTACTGATGTTAAATAAGTAGAAAACGATGCCCACAACATCAGAATTTAGAAAATTCATAACTAAAAAAAGCATTCAAAATTTTTAAGATATCTTTGGTAAGGGCATCCTAAAATGCCTAAGAATCTCACATCCACTCCATTATCCCACAAAACAACTATGAATTAGAAACATTTTTAACATTTAACAAACAATACAACTTTGTATATAAAAATTTATAACAAACAATACAACTTTGTATATAAAAATATATTTGACAAAGAAATACCATATTAGATATCATAGAGATCTATCTTAAAATCGATTGGTAACAAAAGAAGTCCTCCAACTATCTTATAAGAAACGTGAGATCTCATGATTTTACAACGTATAATTCTTAAACATTCCCAACAAAAATAAACTTAGTTTCATTTTAATTCTTCCCACACAGACACAAAAATATACATACATTTTATTAGATCTTTATATAATCATTTTAGAAAAAAAATTGATTGTATGGTTTTTTTTTTATTTATACATCCAGCTGAATAATTTTAAACTATCATTACTTCATATAAATATAATATATCAGAACATTTAAACTTACATTTACATTAAATTAGAAGTTTAATAATAAATTTCTAAACTTTCAAATTTTGATTTTAATTCCTTAAAAATATCAAATAATTTGATAAATTACTTCAATCTCTAATCTAATGGTCCTCAAAATATCTATAAAATAATGGTTTTATTAGACAAAAAGGAAAAGGTTATATTTTAAATAATTCAGAAACCTATCGGGCAATTTGTAAAGTCTAGGAACTATATAAACACACAAATAAAAGTTGATATAAATAAAACAAAAGATTTAAAACTGTTGAAAAACTAAGAGAGAAAACACCCCAAACAGTAGCTCTTCAGAATGGTAACTTGCAGTCTCCAACTATACAAATCCAAATGGAAAAAAGATATACATACCAATGATAAATACATCAGCTATCTAATCGGTAATTTTACTATACTCTACAGTATAATGTATATTATTTTAGCTATTTGCTTCAAATTCCCTTTGTTCCTTTCCTCATCTCTTTAAATCTTTTAGTTTTCCCATCCATTATGCCTGCATGCTCATAACGCAATTAGAACAAAAAATTCAATAATCACAGATATGAAACGAATGGAACACTTGCAACTTCAACCTTGTGACGCATAATGCCGCATCATTTATCAATAAACTTAACTCTCAGAAACTTCTTCTCTTTGACTCTGGTAGCTCCAATAGAATCAAATAGATAGATAGAGCTTTCATACATGATTAACCCAGATCAACCATGAACGTCTTCTCAACTCAGGCTTCACAGGCGTTGAATGGTTAAACGCAACTTCCACACACACTTGACAATGAAAATAGCACAAGGCACCACGCACTTGGAAATGGAGCTAGCAGAAGACTAAACCATCCTCAATCAAGAGAAAGCAGGTAAATTAGGCAAACGTTTTCCAGTCTCACAGCAGCAATGTGTCACATGTGTTGTTATGTTAGAAGAGATTTTTCTCTGTACATTTTTAGCATTTACTACCCTCCAGACTGGCTGTCTTTCATATCCCTGTTCAAGTCCTTGCATGATTTCTGTTCATTATATTCAGATTCAGACACTCCCAACCCCATTGATGAGCATTCCTCGAGTTGATAAACTCTTTCATCAACCAATGATTTTATACAAGAGCATGGCCGGTCTTCAGTTTCTATATCTGGTCCAGGCTCAGGCATAGAGCAATATGGCAACTCCATAGATGATGGACCAGGAGGTTGTGCTCTCATCTGTACCGAACGCAGGAGCGCAGCCCTTCTCAGATCTGCTGAGTGACATATATCACTTGGAGATGATGGGAAACGACCCTCAGAATCTGATCCACGTTGATGAGGCTGCAAGCTAGTGACGGGACTGGTAGTAGAACATCCAAGCGAAGTATTGGTACCTGTTGAAGGAGCCACCCCACTGAATGGCCTTTGATATCGGTATGGAGAGACCGGGCTGGTAGGTACACTGCTATCAGACTGCGAGGGAAACAAATTGGTGGATGTCTCACAAAACCGGCAGTCATCTGAGTCTTCTGACATAGGGGAATATTGCCAGGACATTTCATCTCTGAGATGTAGGGTTTGAGAAAAAAGAAACAAGATTAAATCATCTTTCAAGAATGATTACAATATTAAAGGACAACCAAAAATATAATTCACGACTATTGGTGGCAGTGGGGACTTGATTTTCTAAATAATTAGAATTTGTAGAGATGCATGTAATCTGGCCAGTTAGTGGAGAAAAAAACTTAAACCAAAGAATAAGGTTGCAGTAAAAGGCTTTGGAACTGCAGGAGAGCTGGAATAGGTGTATGCTGCATCTCTTTGTTCTACGTACAATGACCCTGCTACTAGTTTAGGCAGTCGAACACAGATGAGAACGATATGCAATTCTTTTAACAAGAAGAAATGAAGCTGATCATGAAAATAATGGAAGGTTTGATGAATTTGGAGATAGGATCAGGTTCTTCAAAGAAAACGATAACGGATAGACGGAAAAGAACGAAGGTAGAGGATTCGATTAAAGTAGTGAATGGGCCGCAAGAGAAGACTTCTTCAAGTAAGGGAGTAATAAGCACATTTTGTAATCTGGAGGTTCCTTTCTCTGGTATGCGCCAAAGGAAATTAAAGGTCCCTATTTTTAATGAAATCAAAAGGTTCGTGATTTTGCGTGATTACAAAACCTTAAATCAAGTTATGGTCCCAGATAAGTATCCTATCCTAGTGTTGATGAGTAACTAGATGGATTGTTTGCCACCTCCATTTTTTTAGAAAATAGATCAAAAGTCTGGGGGGAGGGGGGACCAGTCTTGCCTCTAATACTACCCAGTTGTAATAGTTGTATTGATTAGTAATATAAATGTATTCGATTGTGAGAACCCTCGGCAAGTTCTTGCACATTAGATAGGCCCTCAATTGTGAATACACATACACGTAGCATAAAATGAGAAGTAAGCGTGCGTGAGGGAACATTGTTGTTTGTTATTTGGCCCCCTCTAGGAATGTTGTTAGTTAGGCAGGAAATTTAGGTATTGAGGAGGAATATATACTAATTTGTTGTGAGGGCGGGTATCTTTCTGGTTATCATTTGTATTGGCTTCTCCATGAGAATTGGGAGAGAATAAGGAGCTCTTGAATCTCCCCCACTGTTGTAGATAAATTAAATTGTGGCTGAGACCTAATAATCACGAACCCCACAATGTTGAATTATGAAAGGGGGAAAAGATACAGTTACCTTTATGTAGCAGAAAGATTGCAATATCCTCGCTAAATTTGAATCTTACAAGCTGTTAGATGATATATAATTAAATCTTTGATATCATCCCAAATCATCAATTGACCCAAAAGTTTAAGCTGATGGGTGAAGGTGAAGGTAGATTTGATTATATATCATCTAACACAAGCACATAAAAAGAGAAGTTGGGAAGTCACATGAACGCATTGCACTTCTTCGATTCGCAAATAAAGTAGATAGGATACCCTTTAGCTAAAGGAAGGAATGCAGAAAGACTACTTCAAAGTTTGGTACAGTGGGTTTTGTTGAGCAAATTACAGTAAACTTTCTAACAAGGCTCGGGAAACCTTTTATTAACAGCGTGAAGGAAAGCCATAGTTTCAGAGGAAAACTCCATCTTGAAAACACTAAACAAAGGAATCAAGCAAGAATTTTGTTTCAGAATTCCCACCCACAAAAGCACCACAGACGCATTTCATGAGAACATGATTTGTTAAATTGGGAATTTTCAGTTTCCTCCACTAAAATCCTGTTATTTCCATAATATTATACAGAAAGGCCGCAAAGTGCTTGTAAACTTCTATGTACTCAAACTATCATTCGTATACAAAAAAGTCAGTTAAACTTTATAAGAACAAATTCTAGTACCTTTGATAAAGCATAGACTCTGACCTCGCAGGGGAATCCATAAGATTCTCTGAAAGGGGGTCCCCCACCGTCAATCCATTCAAACTAGAAGCCATTATCTGTGCAAGATCATCATCAAAGAAGGGATGTAGGTTAGACACATAAATGACGCAAACTTAAAGAGCATAATTGGACCCAAATGAAGAAACCCCATAAAGATTATCATATATTGTATGCGGAAATTGCAAGTGCAACTGACACACCGATAGCTTCTCTGAATTAAAACAAAATGTCTAAAAGCAAAAAAAAAAAAAAAAAATAAAGAAAAAAAAAAAAAAAAAAAAAAAAATTAAAAAAAACAAAAAAAAAAAAAACGAAAAAAAAAAAGAAAAGAAAGTGTGAAAGAAAAAAAAGTTTCAAATGACCTAACATTAAATTGAGGGCACCTCACTGAGGTAGCGTTTGTGAGAGTGGAAATTGTCGAGGTAAACTTCATCGTCGGGATCTCTGGCCCTCTTCCCGCTCGGAGATGGCGTAGAAGACGAGGACGTTGGCGGGGGCGGCGCGGAGTTTGATTCGACGCCCATCAGGGCAACTTCAACAGTTTCCCGAGCAAGAAATGGAAGCAACAAATAGGAATTCGATGATCCTTTAGGGTGGAGAAGAGGATAATGTTGGCAATTTTTGAAACTGGAAATGGAATCACCGGAAGGAATTGTAGAAGATGAACGATAACAAAGCTTTTTCTATGGTTTTTCCCTTTTTGGGACTCTCCTTGGAATTTTCCCAAAAACAGCTTTAATTTTATTATTCAAACTTTTGTTGCGGATTTTTATAAATGCTTGAATTTTGAAGCTCTAAACATTTGTACAAATTTATTTCAAACTTTAATATTTACATCAAACTATTATTTCAAACATTAATTATTATGTATAGATTCATAAGTTTGGGACAATAATTTTAATGGTAATTTTTTCCCTTCACACGTACTAATAAATAAATACTCTGTTTGGCATTTTAAAAAGTAGCAAAATATTAAAATTATTGATAAAATTTAACAAATTTTCTATATTCCATTTGATATTTTTGTCATAGTTTTTTTTCTATTCCTAACCATTCTTCTTTCAATTTTTATTTATGAAAGTTTAGTTTATTTTCTCACTATTTTTTTATTTATGATTTTATTTAATTAAATTTAATGTTTTATTATAGTTCATTTTAGTATATGTTTAAGATATAAACCATTTTAGTTTGAGAAAAAAATAATAACCATTGCAGTAAATAATGAGAAAATTATGAATATAAAATAGTAAAAACGGTAGTAAATATAAGTTGTTGAAATAGTGTTGATTGTAGCCTATCACGAAAGATGATCTTTGTGTTGGAGAGTTAGTCATTGGCTTACTACATTGTATAGTGTAATATGTAATATGAAGCTGAGTTTGGATTGATGGTTTTAGGCTCAAATTTAATCCAATCCTATTTTATTCCCACCATTTTCAACCAATTCTATTTCACTTCATTTCACCCAATTTCCAATCTCATTTCCATTCGTCATAAATTAGACCTCTTTCTCTTACCATTTGGTTTTCTCCACACACTACCTCTTCTTTTCTCTCGTATCTTCTTACCTCTTCTGTCTTTGAAACCCAATTCAATGCTTCTTCTCACCATCAATGGTTTGTCCCACTATCGTCTGTAGAGTCTCTTCAATTTTCTTTTTCTTTGTCAATCAATCAAATCTCGATCAAGACATGTGATCTTCTTTGCCATCATCTCAAGAACAAGAAAACTTTTGGGAAGCTTATTGGTTGTTGGTGAAGGGAAAGACAAAAAAGACAGAACCCTTTCTGTTATTTTTCTCAAGGAGAAAGATAGTTTTTGTTTTGTGTATGATAGAGTTATATTTCCTCACCCCATTAACCAATCCCACCAATGCAAGAGAGTTTAACCATTTTTTTTTTTGGTAGTTTAGTTTAAATTTAAATTTCTAAAAGAATTATTCAACAAATGCTCTTCAATAATCCATAAATTCAAACAATTTTTACAACCCAATCTCCTCAAATAACTTCTCATTCTAAACTCAATTATTAAGTCCTAAAACTAATAGTTGGATTTGTACAGGTAATTAATTGAGTAAATCCCCAATGGTTCCATTACTCATCACCATCAGAAAACTCATCGAACCGCAAATACGAGACCTGACTCTGCATTTTCATTTCCTCATAAAACATTTTTATAAACTTCTCCGCCTTCAAATCGATCCCTTCTTCTTCTTCTTCTTCTTCTTCTTCCTCCTCCTCTTCATAATTCCGCCTCTCCCACTCACAATCGTCGTATCTCTCAAACTCAACCTTGGGGTTTATGCAGGAGAACCGGGGTATGAGGAACAGAGCCGCCGACGCAGACGGGGCACGACGGCTGTGGAATTTCAGATGGAAAATGGGAGTGTCGTTGAAAGAGAATTGACGCTCTGCATAATGTGGGGGAAGAGGGGTTGGAGTTGGGTGAACGATTCGCTTGATGAACCGGCGCAGGGAGCGGAAATCCACCGGAAAAGGGCGGCGGTGGGAGTGCAATTTCCATTGGCGTAGGATGATTTTCCAAGCTTTGCGGACATGAAAGAATCTAGTGTTGGACATTGTTGAAGAAGGAATGTGATGTTGTGAAGAGATTAAAATTGAAGAAAGGGTTTAAATAGTGAATTGAAAACTGAAATGGGTGAGAAATTGTTGCAATGATGGGATTGGTAATTTCAGAGAGAAATTGAAATTGTGGGCGTCAGAAGGGAACTTCATGGTTGGAACTGGAAGTGGTTTAGTGGAAGGTGAGTGTGAATCAAAGCTGGATTTTAATTTTGAGCTCTTATATATATATATTTATATATAGTTTTACTATATACTAAATAATACAAACTATTCCCTAAATTTTAGATTAGGTTTTTTCAATTATGTCTTATACTTTGGAAACTCTTACCTTTAAAATATTATAAATATTTACTAAATAAGCAAAATTCATTCATTTATATAATTTTTTTTTTATCTTGTAAATAGTTTGTTTTATTTTCTATCATAGATTGGAAAGCTTATGAATTTGGTAGGAAAGTACTGTGGTATCTTGAAGGATGTGCCAAGTTGTCAACAATTTCCCAAGTGCCTTCTTGAGAAACTTCTTGCACATTTTCTTATCATACTTCTTTTTCTACTTTTTAATCAAGTGTGTTTATTATATATAGCTAAATTCGAAATACATTCAAACATTTTAATAGTAATGCGTTTACTTAAGAGATAACGTATTGTTAAGTGTGAATTGTAGCAATATAATTCAACAACTTAGTTAAAGAAACGTTAAGAATAATCTTCTCTCTAACGAATAAATTGTTAAGAAATTTATTTCGATCTTTTTTTTACAAGTATATTTGCTCACGTCAAATTTTGGTTAAGAAAAAATACACCTAACCTCTACATGATAGCGGTGAATTTGTAATTTGAAAAAAAAAATAGAAAGATTTGACGTTTTAGTCTAGAAAAAAAACTAAAAATAGTTCATGTTGTGGATTAAAAGTATAGAATAAAAGTATAGATAGATTGGTGATGATAGATTGATTCCATTTGATTGGCAATAATTGAAAGAAAACTACAACATAATTTGGAAACCCTTTTTGAAGGCAACTGGGTGTTAAAAGGACAGACAGGAAAAGGGTGGAGGATAGCTTTTGAGCACAAATGGGACCCAAACTTCTTGTAGCTAATTGTTCTCTTTACTCTCAAAACCATTTTTTCTTTTTCACACACACCATTATTTTGGATATATACCAACTTGTTTGCTGCTTTCTTGGATGCCAACATTCATTTTTATGTAGATTTTTTAAGATTAGATGACATACATAAGAGAAGCTTGGAAAGTGAGTGTACGACGAGTTGTGTCGAACTACTATAAAATTGATGGTTTCAACTTCTCTATATCCTTTTCATATTGAATTTTACACAATTAAATTGTTAATGTATTTCATTGTATAAGACTAATTGTTGTTGTTATTGTTTTTGAATCAAGAGAAGAGAAATAAATGATGGGCCAGAATTTTTTAAAAAAAAAATTATAGTTGATCTTTTTCTTTGTATTTATTACTTTTTAAACTTTTTTTAATCATATTGGACCAAAATTAATTATTTGAGAGTACAATCACTAAAATTAAATAAGTACCAAAGTATATGGACCAAAAAGACATTTGAATCTAAAAAATGGTTAAAAATATTATAACATTATGCTTCTTGAGTTTCTTTCATTATTTCTCTTTATAAGACCCTTATTTTCAAAGGAGAATTAGAATGATCTTTACGAATCATTATACTTTTTACTCAAGCAAACATCTCCTTTACAAGTAAAATATTTCTTGAGTTGGGGACGTTGCACAAGAAATATGTTGTATTTTCATTAAACGAGAAATTGATGTTGATGAGATTTGTCTCTCTATTAAATTAAAAAAAAAAATAGAAATTGGTTGCAATCTTTCTAGAGAAAATTATATTTGTTTTCCTAGAGAAGAAGCATGTAATTTCTATAAATTGGTTTTAGAGAAAATTTTACATAAGACCATCTCCTAGTCACACCACTTCTCAAAAATTGATTTTCGAGAAAGTGCTTATAAACATTAAAAAACCGACTTTTATTTTCATGACAATATTCAATAACCCAAAGTACCTACTAGCCACATCATCATTCAAAAATGGACATTCATCTTTTTCGAGAAGGTACACGTAATCGTTAAGAAATCGATTACCATCTTTAATTTCTAAAGAGAATTTCATATAAGGAGTCATATGCTCTCATACCACTTTTGGTGAATTTATTTTCATAAAAAGTGGTTATAATATTAAAGAAATAGACTTTAGAAAGTGTCTAAGTAGCTCAAGCAAAAGTTTTCATTTTGTGTCCTATAAAGTCTTTAAACTTTTAAATTTGTATCTAACGTGTCACCAATCTACTTTTAATTTCATAAACTTACTAAACACAAAATTAAATTTTATTTTGTTTTGTGGAATATGATCTTAATTTTACAAAATATATACATATGATAGGTTAAACATGTGAGTTGATTTATTTGCAAAAATAAACTTGTAATTCAACCAATTTTAAAAGCCAAGTTATATAGCTAACCGTTTTACGGTAAAAGCAGGGAGGGGGAGGAAGAGGAAGAGGAAGAGGAAGAGCATTTTGACCAAAAGAATGACAACCAAATTGTAAAGAGTGGGATCCTAAAGTTGCTCACCAAATGAAGTAGAACCACATATCTTTCTATAGCAAATTCCATAACTAAATTAAACACCAATCATAACTATAAAAACCTCTCCCTCCCAACCTTCTTTTTGACCCATTTTTCTCTCCTGTCTCACCCTGCATTTTGCAGGGTAGAGACAACCATAATATCAAATTCAAAACCCAAAAAAAAATACATAATTTTTTTTTAAAAAAAAGCTTCTTCCATCCGTGTGGTCCGATTAATGACAGAGCAAGCTGTTGGTGTAATGACTGTGAATTCTTCTTCTTATGAAACAGTGTTGCAAATTACGAATGACGACACAAATTACGATCACAATGTCAAAGTGGAGCATGAGTGTGAGGCCAAGAAGAAGAAGAAGAAGAAGAGCACTAACATTCTGAAGGTGGCTTTGATGCTTCTACGGCAACGCTCTCGGAAGCCGAATGTTGTTGTTAACAACAGTGCAGTCATTGATGTGGGTTCTAAAGGAATGTGGAATAGGCTTGTAGGGGCAATGCGGCCTTTGCATTTGCAGAGCGATGAGTCAACCATTATTCCTTCCTTGCCCGCGGCCAGTACCGAGCCTCCACTGCCCCGCTTTCCTTCCTCCCCTTCCCTTGATAACTTTGAGGATGTCAATTCCTCCTCCTCTTCTGTTGATGGCATGAGCAGGTTCCTTCTTTCTTTTTCTTTTTTACTACAACTGGAGGTTTCATGATTTGAATTCTTTAAGTTTTTTAAACAAAAAGAATAGTTTTATTTAATCTTTTTTTGAAATTTTGGCTTATAATTCAATGAATTTGGTGATAATTTGCATTACTTTCTTATTTAAACCATTTTGTTTTACAACACAAAGGTAGAATTAGACTTGATAGAAAAAATAATTCTCTTTCTTATTTTTCCATATTTTAAAGAATATTGGTAGGTTTGAAAATGATGACAAAAGTATAAAGTCGAACCACGTTCTCTATTTTAGTAAATCAATATTTAACCAAAACGTTCAATTTAAAAATTATAATAAATCTAATCATTTTTATTTCTTGATTAAGGTATGCTTCTGCTGCCAACCTTCAAGAGTTAGATCAAAACGACGGAGAGGACGAAGAAATAAACAACGATAAAGTCTGTGCAAATATGGATGGCGAGGACGAGATGATCGATGCCAAAGCAGAGATGTTCATAGCTCAATTCTACGAACAAATGAAGCTTCAACGCTCTGAATCTGATATTCGCTACAACGAGATGATTAAAAGATCAATTGGCTAAAATGTCCAACTATCAATATAAAACATAATCTTACTCACTCGAGAATAAAATCTATAACAAGGATTTGATTTTACAGTAGAATAATGAAAATCCTTACAAGGGGTCGAAAAAAAAAAGAATGAGAAAATTAGTGGTGAAAGGTTAATGATGTTTGACATTTCTATATTAATTGAGCATTTTTAGTTCATTAATCTATATGTTTAAGCATATATAATCTATATATTTGCCTTTTTATTTGTATTCTCAATTTATTTATACGGAACCATTTTTAAATAAAATTAAAATTATATATCTTTTTAGCTCTTTTTTTATTAGATTAGATTAAAATGTGTTTTCCATCTAAGTTATAATCGTACACAAAAATAAAATAACTAAATTACTTTAAAAAAACAATATTAAGTATTTTTATGTCAAAATTCCTAAGAATTATATATAACAAATTAATTAATTACATTACAACATACACATAATGTTTAAAAAAATTCCATTACTTTCATTTATTCTTGCTCTATACTTTGTAAATTAAAACTTAATAAGTTTATGTATAGACTAACCAAAATTAAATTAAATTAAATCAAATGATGAGAATAAAGAAAAAGTGATGAAGATAAACAAGAACTCAAAAAATAAGTGGACGAAGAAAAGAGAAAAGGAAAAAGGAGAACCGTTGGATTGTTTGTAGTAATCAAAATCCATGGACAATACGAGAGCACTTATTCTTGATCCACCGTAGTCCCTTCCGAAGCGAATCCTTCACTCTCCCTTCAACCGTATAGACTTTATACTTAGCGATCCTCTTCCTCCGCTTGGCCTCCGGGTCAGCGAACCCCCACGGCTTCCCTGTAGCGGCCGACCCCACGCGGTTACCGCTCGTATCCAGATTGGGCGACCTGTAGATCTGAGGAGCGGCGCGTGCACCGTTGTGTTTGCCGCTGACGATCTCGATCCTCCGGGCGGACATTTGAAATGGAAGTGGAAAAAGGGAAGAGAGGGAAGGATTTTAATTAGTTTCTTGGAGTGTAGAGAAATGGGGGAGAGGGGTAAATTTGGGAAAGGGGTAATCTGAAAAAGTTTCTGAAATCGAGAATGAGCTGGAAGGTTTACAACGTTTGGTTTTCCCGATCTATTTGTCGTACGGAGACTGAACTCTCTGTCTCCTTTTGTGTATTATTATTATTATTTTCAAAAGGAAAAAAAGGAATTGAAGATTATTATATCTGTTCGTCGTAAGTTTGTCATTTTTGGTTATGTGTTTAAATCTATTTAAGAATGTAGAATTGGTTGACAGTGAGGAAGAAAAGGTGTATGATGTTTCTGAGGTAAAATATTATAGAAAGTGGTGTGTGAGCTTTGGATGTAAAAGAAATTAAGAAGTGAGAAGTTAGACGACATTGAAGGTGGATTTCCAGATATGTTGAGAAGATCTAAGAGTGTAAAGAGATCGGAGGGAGAATCCATGAAAACGTGTAGAGTTATGTTCAAATATATTATAGAATTTGAAAAGACTTACTGCAAATCTTTGGTAGAGCTTTCACATTTATACCATTTTGCATTCTTTGTATTATCTGGGACAAAAATATTTCTCTCGAGTGTGAAGATGCTATGGGCAATGAGTCTAGGTAATTATGGGTCATTCCCAATACTTCTCTTTTCGAATGGCTAACAAGTATCAACAAAACGATCAAAAACAATACCGATTCATGGTAAACTTAGCTAATAATATCTTGCAATTTGAATGAAGTAGGGAAGAACTAAGCTTTTATATATATATATATATATAAGTTACCTCCTAGACTTTTATAAACTATGGTTGAGAACTTCACCACACATATCTATCATTTTAATTTCTTTTTTAATTCCACGATAATATCATGCGTCAAGTGCCTTTTACGCCATACGCATAACCTCGAGTCTTTGTGAAGACTTTAGAAAAATATCTTCAAACTCTTTCATAAAATTAAAAGTGATCACACCTTTCCATTTACGTTAATTGCTTCAACAAATTAAATCTATCGAAATACAACACTCAACACTAAGCTATAAAGACTTTCCAAACTATATCCATAAAATCTAACACAAAACAATAGACGATGGATCACATCAAAGGTTTGAGTCTCATGTTTGTTGAAGATTTTAGAATTTTTCTCTTTGTTAAGTCTTTAATTTAGTGAGAGGTTTGTTCATTAAGTTCCTCTCGAATCTCACATATTTCAAGGAGAGTGGAGGAGTTTGACCTTTAACTTTAAGGTTAATAATACCAACACTATCTTAGTTTAACTATGCTCATTTTAACACTAACTTTATTTAAGTTAAATCGATGGTTTAAAAAATATATGCTATCACCGTACCATATTAGGTGAACAAAGTCATTTTCCAACCACACACATTTGTCAATCAAAGTTCAAAGTAAAAAAAATTAATGGAGTGGTGATAGCACTCGTCCCAATTTTGTTTCAATAACATACATACACCAAAACAGGACAAAACATACAACATTTACAAAGTCTTTACAAAATGAAAAACTATTCTAATTGCATTCAACGTGACTTGGACTGAAACAAAATGTAACCTTTTTTAGTGTTAACTTGAAACTCAAACCAGTAAAGACGTGCACTGTACCAAATAAGATTTAAATATACATAGACATAATCAACAAAATAGATGAACATACACTAAATAATGAATCGTACATGATTTATAAACTCAAAGAAAAAGCATAGCATCTTGAGCAAAATGTAAAATAAAGGAAAGTACAACACTCAACTTAAATTCATTTTTAATAGAAAGTAGCAATTATTTCAAGTATCCAAACAAAAGAAAGATCACAACAAAATTTCCTAAATGCATGCACATTATGACAAAGCAAATTATGTTTGTTTGTTAAAATTAACATCAATATATATAATAAAAGGTCAATGATCAAAAGGAAACCAAGAACACTACAACGTAATCAATAACCTATCCAATCACAATGAATATAAAATTCATTTTTTTTAAAGTTGTTTATTAAATCAAAATAATCAAACATACTATTGACAAAACTCAATGAATATAAAATATGTTTATTTAATTTTAATTTTGGATGTGTATTGTATTATATAGGGGTGTTCACAGTTTGGTTTGGTCCGATTTCAAGTTGAAACCGAATCGCAAAATACAAAAAAAAATCTCATACGAAATTGAACCAAAGTGCACGTTTGTGTCAAATCGAATAGCATAAGTTCTGTTTAAATCCTGGAAAATCTGAAGCCACCAAAGCATCTAGTTTGATAAATTTGCCTTTCTGTTTTAAATCTCGGACAATCTCGAACCACCAAAACATCGAGTTCTATAAAATTTTTCTTTTCTAGTTTAGATCTTAATGGATCTCGTGTCAAAATATTTAACCAAATTTTAAAAATAAAATCTTTACAAACATTTCTTTAAATTTATTAATTTTTTTAAATGAAGCAGTTCGGTTCGGTTTGGTTTAGAATTGATTTAAAACATTAAATCGAACTGAACCGCATAAGAAACGGTTTCAACATAATATAAATCGCATACAATCGGTTTTGGTTTGATTCGGTTTGATTTGTTAAATCGGCTTGGTTTTTAAATAAATATTTTATATGAAACATTAATGTGAATGGATGATGTAGTAAAGTTAAGAGAGCAATCCATGGACGACACGTGTCATGTCGAACCACATTAAATAAGGACAGCAACTTCCTTGATGATATTAGTTGGAAAATTGCTTCTACCATTTAATAACGTCTTTATCTCCAACACTATACCTAACTTATTTTTCTCATCTAATATTCAACTATTTTATATTTATTGTGATATTATAACACTATCAAGACGAGCGTAGCATAGCTTAGTATGTGTTAGAAACGATACATGTGTGGTACAATTTCTCCTACTCATATATTTTAAAAATGACGTTAATTATAGTTATATTAGTTTTACAAAGTCATGTAGACGTTGAATTACTATCAAAAGAAGAAGATAAGAAGAGAGTTTAAAATTTGAGGACGAGTATATAATTTTAGCATTATTTGGGTATGTGTTGATGTTGATTTTTTTTAATAATTGAATGAACACTATACACAATAAAGAAGAATCTCTTATTGATGTGGTGTTAGCTACCAACACTCTATCATTTAAGTTTCGATATTTGTTTAGAGAGCTAAAGAGTAGAGTGTTTTAGGATGTATTTCAACAAACTTGAAGATCAGGAGTCCTCTCAATTATATATAAATAGGTTTCGCCAATTAACTTCTCTAATCATTAATCAAAGCATACTAAACCCTTGTAAATTGTCATGTTTATTTCACTATTGATTCAAGCATGTACAAAAGGAAAACACTTAATCATAATCTTGATCTTCATAGGGTCCACCTCTTTTTTAAAAAAATGATTTAAGATCGAGAGAAAATTAGTTAAAATTTGGTATATAAGATTGAAAAGTTAATAGAGGAAAACTTAGTTAAAATAAAAATGGAAATTTTTGCATAAGTTCTATAATTAGTTAAGACTTGATTTTTTTTTTTTTTATTATTATGAATGGTAAATAGTTTTTATTTTTATTTTTTACTATTTCTCTATAAAATAAATTACAAAGTTTGGTTCTTTGGAATCTCTCTTTTTCGGTGTTTTCTATTGGTCAACTTTTGTAACGTTTATTGGTTAATTAATAGATTTTATTAAAAAGTGAAAAGATTAGGTTTAATTTAAACACTTACTTAAATTCAAAGTAAATCCTAATAAATGTATTGTGTAATTTAAAATTTGTGTATCCAAAGGAAATTTACAAATATCATAATCAGCAACCTATGTTTCAAGATTCTCAATTTACAATTGAAATATAATTTTTAGTTCAAAAACAATTAATGAAATTTAATGCTTATATTATTATTAACACAACACAACATTACTCAATAAATATTCATCTTTCTAAACCTCACCCACTGCTTCATCTTCCCCAATTTCACAATTTTAGAAAGAGAGAGAAAGAGAGAGAAGAAAAAATGGATGAAGACGGAGTTTCAGAAAAATGGTACCAAGGGCTAAGACGCTACTGGAGAAGAAAAAACTACGAGAAGCTTAATGGGTCGTCGCGACGCCGGAGGAGGCTAGCCCAGGTCGAGCTTGGGTCCACCCGGAACACCCGGCGGCGCTTCTGGCGAATCAAGATCTCACCCAAGTTCCGATTCTTACGAAAAATTCCGTCGCCGAAGAAACTACTCCTCCGTCTCCGTGATGCCTATGTCAATATGATGCTCGGATTCGCCAATTCCCGAGTTTTCACCACCAGCTACGGCGGAGGCGCCGCAGTGTGCGACGGCATTCCTGGTTTCGGACAACGGCCGGCGAAGGAATACGACGAGAAGATGATCCTCGAGATCTATAAATCTGTTGTGGCGAAGCAGCGGGAGATGATCCACCGCCCTGTCGCTGCCGGATCGGCGCCGGAAACTCCTCAATTTAGGTGAAAAAGATGTGTTCTGTTCCCGAAGGTTTTTTGGGTGTTTTTTTCTTCTTTCAATTTTAGCGTTTGTTATTTAATAAAAAATAATAATAATAACAATAATATATATTTCAATGATATTATTTTCCAAAAAGTTGAAAATGGTTGAATTGAATATGAACTTAGAAATTCGAATAGATTACTAATCAATAAAGCAAATTCAAAATCGAACAATTTCAAGCTTCTCATCATTAATTAATTGTAACACTTAATAACATAAATCATATTATCAAAAAGAGATGAAATACAACGAAATTCAAGCTTTTACGTAAATGAATAAATTACATTACTAGATGAAAGAGTGGAAAGTTCGAATTTCTAAATTTTCAGTCAAAATATATACTTGAGGAAACTTTCAAATTCTTTACTTATTATTAAAATTGTGTTTATTTAAATGAGGTTGTTGTAATGTTGATCCTCCTATGATGCATATTTTGTTGTTTTGTTAATATTCAATATGTACCTGTTGTTGATTAAAAGTTAGTATGATCTAATTTTGTCTGTCTTGTAGATATGATTCTTTTCTCTTTCCTTTCTATTTTTTGATTTCCAGATTTAATTATGTTAGAGGTTGGACGTGTATGGGTGTGTAGTGAAAAACAAATTGGATTTTGCCTTTGACTTTTGATAAGGTTTTCTATATACATAAACAAAGCATTTATATTATGAATTATAATGATGAGAAGAAAGTGCATGTGGTTTAGAGTGCCGATGGGGGGCATCATGTATACATATGCTTAGTTTATGATTTGTGAAATGCATTAAAAGAAACGAACTAAAAGTCAAAACATTATTATTGATTGTGTGGATGGAGGCTATATGGTATGCCCAAGTAATTCTAATGAGAAGAGAGGCCACCTTGATTTTTAAGACCCAAAACTTTTAATTGGGCCTAACAACATCCATTGAGTTGGAGCTTTTGTACCAAAGCCTTCTCATGGTGTCTTTTGGATTTGGGAAGAGAGTTTATGAGGTTACATCGTTGATTTTAGTAATTGATTGATTGGAGAAAGTGTGGTAAATCTCTCCCAACTATACTCCTAATATTAGGATGTCGTTGTAATAGTGGTAAGTTTGGGACTTGGTAGGGAAATGTGAATGTAGTTTTATGCTAATTGGGAATTTTAGCTAAAGTGATCGGAGGTTGGTGTGAGGAGAGACGGGAGGGTTCGTACTTTGATTACGGCCCAAAATAAAGCAAAAGATTAACGTAAAGAAAGCTACAAAGATGGAGGAAGAAGAGGAAATTTGAGCTTCACTTCAGCCTCCTATAGAAACAATTATATATAAAATTTGCGATGGAGTCGTGGTGCTTTATCCTAAATGGACTCTATTGGATGTAGATCATAGTGCACGCACACATTTTTTTAGGTTTTGTCAATCTTCTGAACGTCGTAACGCTATCGTGCTTCCTCAAGGCTTAGATTTTGAAATTTTCGTTGAACACGACAAGCAACATCAAGCACATCTTGTCACTGCACTAACTCTTTTGGGTCAATTTTGTCTTTTCATATTTTTTGAAGTCTTGGATACACAACATGTCTCCTAATAGCTCTAAATCAACTCAATTGATACGTAAACACTCATAATGCATGATTTGCTCAAAAATATATAATTATGAACTTTTAAACACATTAAACACAAAACGTCAAGAAGATATTAATAGTTTGCTAAGATTGTATCAATTTTATTTTGGGTTCAAAACATCTATTTTTTGGGTTTTGATTATTTTAGTATAAAGTTGAGAAGTATGGATTTAGGTTTATTGTTTTTTTTTCATAGTATTTTATTTAATTATTGCAAAATTGTTATGAATAGAAAAAAATTGAAACCGTTTACAAAATATAACAAAAAAATAATTTTGGAGTAGAGAGAGTTGGATAGATTTTTGCTATATTTTCTAAAGAGTATCAATATTTTGTTTGGCCTAAGGAGTTGGTGGATCACCCTACTAAAACCATCAATTTTATATCTTATCAACTTTTTGTTGTTGGTGTGTTAGTTCACACAACTCTTCATTCTTTCACTTCTTACCCTAAATCATACTTATTAATTAATATTAAACTACTTTAACGGGATGTTAGTTTCCCAAACATCCTAGATTCTCATGGAGTGGACATCTAAACTATCTTTAAGTTTTGCATTATTGTAAGATGTCCCAAACATATGAAGATTTCTGGGCGTCTTATGATGCTCTTGAATGGAGAGGATCTATAGAGTTTTAGATGTCCTCCAACCTGAAACATGACTTTCAATAGTCGAGACGTTTTCATTTTCCATTTTTGTTTTTTTCTTTATTTTACATATATATATCAATAAGTAATGTATCGAAAACTCTATTTAAACAAGGTATTGAAAACTTCGTAATAAATCTGAATTTAACTTGTTCATGTCAATTTTAATTTTGAAAATCTTCCCATCAATGGTTGGATTTAGTTTAAAAATTGGATGATAGAGAAATTATTTAATCTCAAACACACAGTAAATTCAACCCTTAAAACTACAAACGTAAAAGAAAAGCAGCCCAACTTATTAATCAAAACAAAAACTATTATTATTATTCAAAAGAAAGTTCTAAAAGATTCATATTAAATTTCATTTTCAATACTTTATTTGATCATTTAAGAAAAAATAAAAAAAAATATTATTAGTGTAAAGATAGGTCAGAAGTCACTTTATTTGGTAAAAGGCTAGCTCTTAGTATTGTCGTCAAATATGAAAGATTAAATGAATGTAACTACTTTGATGTCATGGTGTGCAATAATCCAAATTCTCATAAATTAATACATTTATAATAACATACTTCACTGCTAGTTGCATAAACAAGATTAATTTGATCGCCACGTGTCCTAAACAATGCACAACAAATGTGTTTCGACTTATAAACATGACATTTTAAAGACATGAGTGTATCGGTACAATATCTATCTAACATCCATCAACTTTTCGGCTTTTGGATATATCAACAATAATATATCTAACACCAATCAACATCTCAAGTGCATATCATTGTTGTATCTAACACACGAATCAACATTCTAGTGATATCAATAATATATATATTTTATACTAATCAATGTTGAATCAACAATCACATGTTCTTATCGTCGTGGCAAAGTTTATGGACCTTTGATTATTTTGGTATTTCTTTTTAGTTATTAAGAGGTATAACAACGATGAATAAAACACTAATCGATTAATACACCTCCAAAAGAATTGTGTGTGTGTGTATACATTGTTCACTTCTAATGATACATTTTAAAAGAAGTACACTTAATTGATCAATTGTTTATAAGGTTAAAGAGAGAATACAAATTAGTGTATTGAAAAGGAAATTTAAATTGATAGAGATATCCACCATATCACTAGTGATGAATAATCTTCTCAAAGAAACTCTCTTCCATTGCGCCACCATCATGAGATTTATATCATTTCCTCACAGCCATCAAAGAAATCATCAACATAGACTAAGACTAACAACACTCCAATAATTTTAAGTTTCAAACCCTAAATTATAGTAAAATGAATGTGTGTATTATATGAGAGAAATATACACATTCCTTTTATATATTGTTTCAATAAAAATTATTATAAAAGAATTAATATTATATATGCATTCAATTCTTAGAAAGAAACGAATGAATTATAATGAAATTGTAAAATAGTCAACTACTTATACTTATATATAGAAAGCAAGATTTTAGGTCATATTGATTTAAAATTTGATAATCCAATAAGTAAAGAAAGAATATACTTTAGAATATTTAATATTGAGTTGTTCCATTTGTTATTTTTTTAATTGAAGAAATGAATTAGGGATTTTTACAAATTGATTCTTCTGATTAATAATCAATTTTACAGATCTGCTATGGTCAAAATATTGATTTTTTTTTTCAAATTCAAGAACTTATGACTAAAATATTTTTGTCAAAATTGAGCTATATTAAAAATATATATATTCTTAAAGAAATTACTCAGAAGAGGTTCAAGATGGGATTTAATTGAAATTAGTTTTGGAGGAGAAAGTAAAAAAGAAATAAATTTCGATTTGATGCTCAAATATTTGTCAAAAGCTTCTAAACTGGCCAAGAAGCTTTCCCAAAAGCTTTTACTAATATTATTACTATAGTCCTTTTAGAAGATTTTGGCATAAGATTTTTCTTATTCTTTTAGAACAATTTCATCCAACCAAAACAGAGTTGGAAATATAAGTCTATTGACTAAATAAACACATTAGAAGAAACCCAATCAACTCTTCCAAGGGGAAAGAAAAATGGGTACAAAACAAAAACCATAGAATTATCTTCATCCCGACGACAACCAACAAGCATCAATAAGCTCATATCAATCAAATAAATGCTAATATCTGTCTACTTTGAGATCATACTCAATGCTAATACACATCCACATGATGCTTAAAGTTGGGTGAGTAAGAGTTAACTTCTAGAGAAATAAAATAAATGCAAGGAGAACAATATCAACATGAAAGCTCTTGAAGTTCTGGGAGAATTTAAGTAAAAGATAAACTATCAACATAAAATTAAATGTAATATTATTATACATATGTATGTATATATAATTGCTTATATTTGATTAGTTAGTAGGTTGGGATTCTGTGTGGGTTTAGGGCTAGAAACATTCAAGGGGTTGGTTTTGGTTCACATCATAAAATTGATCCTTTTTCTTTGGTTTACAACAACACAATATCATTTCTGATGAAGAATGAAACTTGGTTAATGTGCACTTTTTTCTTCTTCTCAATTTCAATTTTGTTTCTAATCCAATCTTTACTTTCCAAAGAAATTGAGTATGAAAAAACTAAAACAAAAAAAAAATATTTATTATTTATTTTAAACTCCATTCAAATTTATTTTCATTAATTTCAATTGATGGGAGTTTCTTTTTACCATCCCAAAATGCAAATTTTGTAACATTTCTATATTATTTTGTTATTATTTTCATTGTTTTGAGCTTCAACACTCTCGAATTGATATTTTCTCAAACAATCATAGCGCTCAACTCAATAAGTAATTTACGCGTTTAAATTCCCTACCCTCAAATTATATTAAAAAATGGTCAATTATATCCTATTAAACTTCCATTAAAGTTCCACCAATAGTTAATTATAACACATTCCATCACTATTTATAAAATTTATCGAAATTTCCATTAACATAAATATTTTCATAAAATTGAGGCTTCGATATTTGAACCTTGAATAGAAGAAAGAGCAATAGTGTGTGTATATATATATATGTAATAAAAAACAAGGGCATAGGGTTTAAGAAAGAATAGGCTAAGTTGAGAATTTGAGAGCATAGGGTTTAAGCTGGTTAATTATGTAAAATTAGGGGATCTAACGTATATATATGAATTGAAGATTAGGGGAAATGAAGGTAAGTGTAATAAATTCTAAAAATAAAAGCAAATTAATTATAGTAATTTATAGGGTACACATAGTTTAATATTTGTCTAAACCTAACATTTCATAATCTAATTTGGTAAAAATATATACAATAAAATAAGGATAATTTAATTATCTTAGAGGAGAAGAGAAGGATTGATTTGATATTTTTTAGTTTAATTTTTGGAGATTTTGGAAATTGGGAATTGGAGTACCAATTTTGTAATAATAATAATAATAAAAGAACAGAAGTAGTAATTGACCCTCGAACCCCCCAAAGACTTTAATAATTAAAATTTAGGCCATGTGGAGTGGAGGAGATCTGAAAAGAAAAGAAAAGAAAAGAAAAAGAAAAGAAAAAGAAAAGAAAAAGAAAAGAAAAGAAAAAGGTCTATTAATTTCACTCTACTTTGTGCGTCTGCACCTTTGTCTTCTTCCATTGCTCTGCAACCGACAGAGTAATAGAGGGACGACGAGGAGGAGAAGGAGAAGAGATATAATCCTACTGCAGACTCCCCATCGGTGGGACTCCTCTCTCTCTCTCTCTCTCGCCTTTGTTTTGAGGTCTGATTCTTCTTCAATGCTCACCTCTACAAACTTATCTTCTTCTTCTTCTTCTTCTTCTTCTTCTTTTTTTCCCTTTTTATCTTCTCTCTGCTTGCTTTGTTCCCACGGAATACTTTTTCGCTTTCATACGCTCTTCTAGGGAGGAAAAAGACCGATTCCATCTCGGTTTAGGGCTTAATATTTGTTGTTGTTTTTCTCCATGTATTGATTTCTCGAGAGTTCTGGAGGACTTTAAAGGAACCCTAGCGTTCCTCCGAACGTGTTTTTTTTCCATTTTGGTTGATCGATTTGGTTTCAAGTGGAAGAAGAAAAAGAAAAAAGGGGTTTATAGTGTGAATATGATTTGGTTGATGAAATTATCGGGGCTTTTTTCCGCCGCAATGGTGATGATTGTGCTTGCTCCGGCTTTACAATCATTTCCTCCGGCCGAAGCTATTCGATCCTCTCATCTCGATTTTTACCTTCGTTTGCCTGTTGATACTGCCTCTTCCAGATCGTTGAATAGATTCTCTTTCCGAAAGGCGTCTACATTTCGCAATGCTGGTCAATGTGGAGGCGGTGACTCGAGGTTTTCTGGGAAGTTTGGTGTGTGTGATCCGAATTTGGTACATGTTGCCATTACACTCGATGTGGAGTACCTTCGTGGCTCAGTTGCGGCTGTCAATTCGATTCTTCGAAACTCGCTGTGTCCAGAGAGTGTTTTCTTTCATTTCCTTGTTTCGGATACCAGTCTCGAGGACTTCGTTCGATCTACCTTCCCTCAGTTGAATTTCAAAGTCTACTACTTTGATCCGGAGATTGTTAGGAATCTGATCTCCACTTCGGTGAGGCAAGCGCTGGAGCAGCCGCTTAATTACGCTAGAAATTACTTGGCTGGGTTGCTCGAGTCTTGTGTGAAGAAGGTAATTTACCTGGATTCTGATCTTATTGTGGTGGATGATATCCGAAAGCTATGGACGACGAATTTGGGTGAGTGGACAATCGGGGCTCCTGAGTATTGTCATGCCAATTTCAGCAAGTATTTCACAACCCGTTTCTGGTCTGATGAGAGATTTTTCGGCACATTTGCTGGAAGAAAGCCCTGTTACTTCAACACCGGCGTTATGGTCATAGACTTGGTTAAATGGAGGAATGGTGGGTATACGGAGAAGATTGAATGGTGGATGAAGCTTCAGAAGAGTAATCGCATCTACGAACTTGGGTCACTTCCCCCGTTCTTATTGGTTTTCGCCGGTAACGTGGCGACCATCGAGCACCGGTGGAACCAGCATGGTTTAGGAGGTGATAACGTCAGAGGCAGTTGCCGTGACCTCCACCCGGGTCCGACTAGCCTCTTGCATTGGTCCGGCAGTGGGAAGCCATGGTCGAGGTTGGACTCCAAACAACCATGTCCACTAGACGCTCTATGGTCACCATACGACTTGTACGGATATTCCGGGTGATATTGCAGATCATATATGAGGTCGCCGGTAAATTTTCCCGCAGGACTTTTTTGACGCTTTTCTCGATAAAATTTTCAACTTTAGTCCTATTTTTCATTGTTTTTCCGTCTCTTTCCAGTTACTTTTGTGCTTCTTCTTCTAACTCCATCTTCCAGGCGATGTGTATCCTATTTTACTATTTTTCCTGGGTCTGAAAATAAAAAGGGAAAAAACGAGCTATTCGATTTGTTTGTACAGACTTTGTATTCTTTTATGATGGATACTTGATGGTGGTTTTCCATGTATTAAGATTTTCGATCAAGCAATTCTATTTGTTTCTCCCTTCCTAAGCTTTTGCTATTCTGGAACAATTATATTATCAAGTGTAGCGATCCTATCCTTCACATGGTGCTCTTGCCAAAAGTACTCAAGTTGTGGTTTATCGACAAGGATTTTCATTGGCTGGTCGAACATAGATTATTTGTTGCAAGCGTTATGGCTCCATTTAAACAACATATTTGGCTCTGGAGAACTCCTCTCCTTATTGAAAGGTACGGTTACCATTCCATATTTTTCTCACTTTGACTTATTTCAAAGAATTGTGATTATTGATGCACCAGAACGTAACTTTTTAGGCATGCATCACTTATCTCAACTCAAGGGCATTTTTGTTCAAATTGTTACTGAATTCTCAGGCTTTAAGCATTTTTGGAACTTCTTTATCCTTAATGTCTGTTTTATTGCTAAGATCAGAAAGTTGTCTACGTTTTAAGAGAAGGAAGAGGAGTATGAAGAAAACATTGCGGGCATGTGCGTTTAGGCGTAATGCTAGTGTGTGTGTATAAATTATTAAAAGGTTATCCGAAATTGCCAATAGTGGCCAAAAGGGACCGAGTGGCTGTCTCTAAAATACTCCAATTTGTGCCAGCTGGAGGACCAAATTGTAGTATTGGAAGAATCTTAAATGGGTTTTGATAAGAAGTAAAGTTCATGGACTCTTTTAAGTTAAAGAAGCGGATTCGGTGGCAGGTGCAGGTGACTTGTTAACTACCCATTGGCCCAATGTCCTTTTCTTGTGGCCTCACACCCACACGGGTGGGGTCACACCTCCATATGCTTTCCTTTAGTCTCTCCCTTCTTTTCTTACAATGCTTTTTCAGAATTTAGCATTATAAATATAATTATGGGGTGGAGTTTCAAACTTTTGACCTAAAGCTCTAACTACAAAGCTATGGGAATTGGTTTCTTCCCCTACTTTTATGTTGCTATATATTTCATTTTCTTTTGCTCAAAACGGTAGCTGAAGTATGTTGATTCATTCAGAGGAAAGTAACAGATTTATCCAACCATTTTGCCATTAATTAATACTCTTTTGTCGCTTAGAAAGGAAGAAGTTGAGAAATTTAAATTTAGAACAGCATGTAGGTTGCGGGACCCCTTGTGTCTCATTATTTTATGAGTTGGGACCGTTTATTGCCTGGGCTTCCGGTGCGGCTGGGTACATTGGATAAACTTTACTGATCATTATAATAATATTCATTATAAAAAAAATACCTCTTACTATTCTTTATAATATTTTATTTGAAGTGGATAATGCAAAATGTTGGTTTAGTTACAAATCTATTCTATTCTTTTCTTATAAAAAAAAGTTACAAATCTATTCTATTCTTTATGATCCTTGTGCTGGTTTTTTTTTTTGTCTGTTTACTCTTTGTAAACCATATCAATGTGGTTTTTGTTAATTATTGAATTATATTGTTTTTGTTAATTATTGAATTATATTGTAACTGAAGTTTCATTGACATTATATGGCAGCCAGCTGAAATGATGGAAGTCATTTTTCATGTAGTTGTATATCCATTATTGTTTGATAGGCAATAATCTCATAATCTATTTATTATTACAATTTTGAAGTCGATGGGTGAAATACTGGAAATTTCTGCCTTTGTTGTTAAGTTGAGTGAAGTAAGAAAGTAACATGTAGCAGGGACCTCCATGATTGGATTGAAGTTCACTGTGAGCATAATTTTCTTATTTAAGTCTTTTCCACTTTGTCTTTGAATTGTGGATGGGGGCAAACATCTCTACGTTTCCTCCCTTTTAAGTCGTCTTGCTGTGCCGTCATGCCAGGCTGCTTCTTGTGATTATTTCAAGACATAATAGATGTCTAAATGTTGCTTTCTTTGCCTTTTTCTTCTTTTATATACTAATTCGGAAAAAAAAACAAAAAGATAAACTCAATCACAGCCGTGGGAGAGATAAATCTCATATTGGACGGCTAATAATGGGGAAGAAAGAAGAAAATGGATGGTGTTTAGAAGAGTGAATTTTTGGGATCCCTTTACTTTACAGCTAGAAACAGCCATAGGAGAGTTGAACATGAAATGAGGGGACCAAAAATTCTACTGTTTCTTTTTAATTAATTTTTTATGCATTTTATTGAGCTTTAGATTTCTCACTGAATATTCTCTCTCTTTCTCTCTCTCACTTTCAGGCTTGGTCTAAATGAAGAGGATCGTTTGATTAGAACCTAATTGTGTCCTAATGGGATGGAAGTATATTTGGATCCACGATCTAAAGGAATCTCTCTAACTTGTGGAGGATATGGAGAGGTAATAGCTCTGTGTATAATTTTTTTCTTTTATAATAAAAATTGTGGTATTTCAAACTAGTTTGTGAAATAAGATTATTTTATGTCAATTAGGTGAAGCAATGGGTTTCTTGGTGGGTGCAATTTATCGTTCCTGTCTTTTAGCATTTGATCATCTGAATAACTAGTCTTTGGCGCCTTCACGATTATTAGCTTATTTGGGTGTTAATATAGTAAATTGATACAGTTGATTAATTTATTCTTGTTTCTTTTCTTCATGTTTTTCTTTTATTAGAAATAACTACAAAAGCGTGGTAGTAATGAACAGGCCCACCAATGAAAATTCCAGAAGTACTTACAAGAGTGGACTCTAATTCAAAAGAAAGAGATCAAATGGGTAATTTGGGGGCAAGGAATGGAGTTGTGAAGATTGTGGATGACTCCTAGAGCCATCAGTGCAAGGAGTCAATAATTTATAAAATTGATTCTTTTTTTAGTTGTGGGGCTCATGGACTTCATATGCCAAATAAAGAGTGGAGTTTACAACTCTACACTTTTCAACTTCTTTCTCCCGAACTCCTAGCCCACTTACCGTAGTACATCCAAAGCAAGTTTTCCATAAAACTCTTTATCGTGAAAAGGAGGGTTTAGGATGTTACAAGTCGGGTCAAATTCAGAGGTCCTAGAAAAATCGGCTTCAAAGAAAGAACAAATGAATAATCCTACCGAAGATGGTTGAGCAAAAGAACACATCATTTCAGTCACAAACACAATAAATGGTTTTACATAGGCCTTGAACTCAGGGAGCTCTGCCATGAACACAAGGGGTACTATTGTCTTTTACTCCAGCATGAACTCATTTTACAGTTAAGACTAACAAAAAAAAAAAAAAGAAGAAGAAGAAGAAGAAGAAAATGATGTGGGAATTAATTTCCTATTGGATTCTAATGATATGACAATTTTAGATCAAGTGGCAACATATATTAAATTAAAAGAAACTATAATGGTTGGCATGTCTAATGAGCTATGAAGCACAAATACAATATACAACTATGTATATGCGTCCATTTTTAAAAAGTTTGGGATAAGAAACATTACTCGTAATGAATTCAACATAAATATTAGGATATTATAAGTAAATTCAACATAAATATACTAAGGCCATGTTTACTCGTAATGAATCAATGATAATTTAGAAGTTACTTTTCATCTTGTGTTTTGCTTCCATACCAACAAATGGGGCAAATGTTCAAGTTTGTAAACAAAAATTGTCATCTGATTGACGAAGGTGATCAATCTAATTGTATTTGAAGTTTATGTCATGTCTTTACCATTCTATGGTTTAGGTTACGGCTATGGTTATGATTACAATTATTGTTTCTTTCTTAGAGGAAAAAAACCTATGAATTTGGACGTGTTTTGTTACTGTTATGGCTTAGGTTATGGTTATGGTTAACCGTAACTCAAATCATAACGACAACGATAACTTTGACAAAATTAATAGTTTTAGGTAAATTTGATATACAAAATAATTCAATTACATTTGTGGTGGTGGTTATTACTTTATTACGATTGATCTGTCGATGAAATTTTATAAAGTCACAAATGTCAAATTAGTGACAATTGAAAAAAAATGCAATACACAAATCAACATGAGAGATAAGGAAATACAATAGTTATTGAATGCAAATCAACGTGAAATAAAAAAAGGACTCAAGTAGATCACCAAAGAGGAAGTTGATTAGAGGGAGAAGTACAACTAAGGCTTGTCCACGACTTCGGCTTGGATTTGACTTTACTTACTCTATTTTTGTGCATACTTTTTCTTCTACCTCATTTTTTACATTATTTTTTAAAACAACATTATTAAAAAAAAAGTTTTTAGTACCATTGGAAAGGTGGATGACTATCATTGCTAATAAATGTAGACATATTTTTATGGCAAATAGACTATTATGGTTAGTGATAGATCTGCAATATGGTTTATCAATAGAAAAAGCCGCTTGGTAGGATTTTAATAAAAACAAAGTTTTACTCTCAGATTTGTAGTTCACCACTAAATTTATAACCCCAAAGAAATTTATGTCCTACAAAAACTAAGGTAAATTGTATAATAATAAAGATACTTATGAAATTTGCATATTGTCAATTACCACAAGACAAACCATTAGAATAGAAAGAACCAAGCGAAGGTAAGGACTGTCCGCCATTAAACTATAGAAAGGAAGAAATTTGAAAAAGGAGAAGTTGGTGTTTACACAAAATCCAATCTAAGTTCTCAACACAAAACATGAATCCATCCATCAACACATAGTTGCACAACCCTAACTTCACGTTCACCCATAACACCAACAGGAAATTGAGGAGATTTCCTTTACCCAAATCCAATTAAAGAAATTGAAACTTCATATGATTTTGTGCCCCAGAAGGAGATGTAATGTAGATGCCCATCAACAAAACTATGATCGACACAAGTCCAAACCAAACATAGAATAAATTCAACGTTCGGCTGCGACGTCCCATCAGCCCTTTGGCGAAAGGGTGGAAATGGCATAGAACCCAGAAGCTGTAGGACACTCCCCCTACAAGCTTGCTCCATTCTGGATGTGGACTATACAATGCTCTTACAATTCCCACTGCAATGGCAATTGTGTTCACCAACATGATTGTGATGGGAGGAATCATCATAAAGCTCCACTTCACCACGTATAAGTCAGCAAATTCGTCATCTCCATCCTTTGGTGTGGCTAGTTTGGGTGTCAATGTGTGTGAGATATCTACTCCCGTTATGAACTTCACCAAGCCTTGTAGCACAGCAACCGGAAAGGAGCTTGTTCCCCAAATTACACAGACTTGCTTCTCTCGCCACCAGTTGGTGATCGTCATGCCTGACCACTTGGTCTCTACAATGACGAGTAAGTATAATGTGATGGAATCAACAAGATTGAAGGTTAATAATGTTACAAATGACTGGACCACGAACTGTCCTGAAAACAGAGAAACTGCAGGCAAGAAGCAGTAGACAAGAATGAAGAAGGATGTGAATGGATACAATAAAATGTTAAAGTAGTTTAGTTTTTGCAAGAATTTCATTCGACGCGTTGCGAACAAGGAGTTGTTCCTAGAGAAGAACAACTCAATAGACCCTGTTGCCCACTGGAGCACTTGATGAAGCCTATCAGTTAGGTTGATTGGCGCTGTGCCTCGAAAAGCGTCATGCTTGGTAATACAATACACTGATCTCCAACCTCTATTGTGCATTTTGTAGCCAGTTACCACATCTTCTGTCAAACTGCCATAGATCCATCCCACACTTTTACCCCACTCTGTATTGTCCTCATAGACGCAGGAAATAACACTAATGGCCTTAGCAACGATGGCAACGTCTAAAGGTTGTTCTTGAGGGGCAGTAAGAGAATCAGTCAGGCACCCTTGATTGTCCTTACTTTCAAATTCTTGAAGCAATGTTCCTTGAAACTTCACAACTGTAATTGATGCAGCCAGAGAAGTAGAGTTTCCAAATCTCTTTAGCAGAGGTAAGGAGCCAGTGTCTGCATCATCATTATCATCACAATCTAAAGTACATCCATTGATTTGAGTGCCCATCTCATCGTCTTCCTTCTTTGATATCGTGAGCTTTCTTCGTAACAACTTAGTTTTTTTAGTACCAAACAAACCATGGCGCTTTGTTACTCTAGCAGGACTAAATCCATAGAGAGCTATCCTCCTAAAAATGCAACAAGTCCCTATATAATAAGGGCCTTGTATCCCATCAAGAGCTCTCATGTTTACATTAAGAAATAGAGTATTATGATTTGCATAGAGATCGTCTGGATCGATTCCATCGAACCTTTGCGGAAATTGGACATAACAAACTCGATCGCCGCCCTTGTCAAGCATAAAACACATCCCCTCTCTTAGAGCTAAGGAATTATATATGTAGTGGTCACAATCAAGATTGAGAATGAAGAGTCCATTCGACATGATTGCACTGGTTCGAAGAAGAGCATTCATCGCTCCGGCTTTCTTGTTGTTACAGTACCCTGGTCGCTTCTCACGAGACATGTAAACTAGCATTGGCAATCTAATATCCACGTTTGTTGTATCAATCAAGTTCTTCCCATTTTTGTTTGAACCATAAACTGGTTTTGCATCAGAAGAGGCCAGTATAACCTATTTTTAAATGATAAAACAAAACATCTTAGCCTTCTTCAGGAAATTACACAAATGATTCCAAAAAACAAACAACTTACCTGAATTATACCAACATGATCTCCTCTAGAGTGATCATTTTCACCTGGATCTTCCCAAGTTCCTGGCCAGTAGGAGCCATCATACATCCAAGTTGCCTTTGAGATCTTTATTTCGTTTAAAGAAACTTGCCCCATTTCCGATGGATTCATTTTGGTTTTGAGTTCTTTGGTGGCATTATAAGCACCTGATCTTCTCTTTATAGTCTCTGGCAATGAATTAATCCTTACCTTAAATTCATCATACTCCCTCTTCACTCTTCTCCAATCTCCAGCGAAGTCAAGCCTCACTTTATTTTTAAGAAAGTCATGCTTTTGTTTGAAATAGGCCTCAGGACTCCTTGGCTCGATTCCGTGCTTTCGGCAGAATGGAACCCATATTCTTGCAAAGTTGGCTGTGTCAGAAAGTGCTTCAAATGTCAAGAGAGAACCGGCATCGTCTGATAAGTAACAAGTCAGCTTTTCAACCGGGTAATCCACAGCAAGGATTGAGAGAATGGTGTTGGCTGTCACAAGTAGAGGTTCTTTTTCAGGATCCGCTGTCGTTACAAACACATCGATTCCTGGGAGATCAGATCGACCCTTGGGGTTTTGAAGATTTGGGGACTCGAATCGGTACTTGAGAGCAGATACGTCAGTGCCTCTGTTTACTATGCAGAGCCTTGGAAGTTGTTCTAATAGCCATGACAATGCAAACCAGAGCTC
>CM046889.1:20514226-20533493 GCA_025688845.1 Cucumis hystrix
AATTGTAGGAGAAACAGGGAGTTTCGAGGTTAAAGGTCGTCGGGTTTTCTCCCCAAAGTTAGGCTGGTGCTGAAAATCATTATTCTTCACCTCTGAACCAAACCCAGCACAGTCCTTGGTTTCAAAATCATCCGCCATTGAAAGCAATGACAAAGCTTGGTCCTCTGCTTCATCATCACTAACATGTGTGTAACTCTGTTCACAGCCAGAACAAAGACCTCCACCATTGTTAGTATCCAATTTGATCAAGTGCATACGAGTCACCGTATTGAAACCTCCCGTGAAAATAGCATTAGAAATCTGCAGCTTTCCCATATTTGCATTGTCTTCAACCGCTTGGTCTTTCGTCATTGCAACAAACTTCTTGTTGTTGCCACTAGAAGCTTTGTTTCTAATATTAATGTATAAATTGTATTCACATTAATTGACAATTATGTATTATTTATTTAGGTGACTACGAGCGGTTAGTAGACCATAAAGCAAACTTCATGGAAATAAAAAAAAAAATAGACCTATATTTTTTGTTATTTTAGTAGAACATTTGATCTCTAGGAAGAAAGATAATCCGAATTAGTTGGTGGAAACATTCCTATATAACTAGTCATAAAATTTTAAATTGTAAAGTCGAGACTTTAATTATTAGATACAAAATTTTAATCATGCGTTACATCAAATGTGTCAACCAATTATCACATATTAGTTATAAAATTGAAAATTTATGTATTTATAGTCTTAAATTGAACAAAAATAAAGTATTAAACATGAATAATTAAGTTTAAAAGTTGCATTAGAAACGAATTAGATAACATTGAAAATTCTAGCCTAAATTTATAATGTAACATAACTTTTTTGACAAAGGAAAATTAAATTCAAACATTAATGACCTAAGTTAGTTAGTTTAAAAAACCCAAAGACCTACCTATTTAAAAACAAATGATAAATGAAAAAAAAAAATATATAAAATTCAAATTCAAGTTATTGGATGAATCAGAAACTAATTAATTTTTAGTGACCAAAATTGTATTCACTCCAAATAATATAGGAAAAAATTAAAAAAAAAAAACTTTAATAACTCGATATATAATGAATCAAACTATTTAGAAAATACAACAAATTTTAGATTTTATTAATAGTCCTCTAATAGTGTCTATTGGTGAAATTGATAGAGACATCGATGAAAATCTTTAGTCTTGAACATGAAATTTTTAAATAAAAATATATAATTATAATAATACAAAAAACACGTAGTGATCATAGTATTATTAAACTTCCATCAACATGTCGATATTTTTATCAAAATTTTCACGTTTCTATAAGTTCAACATTGAGTAGATGGAAGGGAATTAGTACAAGAAAAATTGAATTTGATTAATTCAACTTCTAAAAGTTTGGAACAATTAGAAAATTATAAAAATGAAACTATTTGTTTTGAACAACAAAAAGCGATTAATCAAGTACGACAACAGGTTTTCCAACAAGCCTTACAAGGAGCTCTAGGAACTCTGAATAGTTGTTTGGACAACGAGTTACATTTACGTACCATCAGTGCTAATATTGGCATGTTTGAGACGATGAAAGAAATAACTAACTGATTAGTCCTCCCAAAAACTTTGGGAATTAAGTATACAAATCATAGAAAGATATATATACAAATATATATATAATAATAGTTTTTATAATTGTTTCTTTTGATAAATATGTACATGTGGTGTGAAGTTGGAAGAGAATGAGATGTTGAACTCACCAGGAACACTCTGAAATTTTCTGATATTATCAAATAAATAACATCAAACACAGCAAAGCACAAAAACCAAATTTACCGAACAATGGAGATTTCAAGTTATAATCTCTCTCCTCTTATTTGGTTGTTATTGTTTCATCTTCTTGTTTTTTTGCTGCACATATTTATATTGGAAAAACTAAGTTCAAATGAAGTTGAGAGGATCATATTCATTTTCTGGACTTTGTTCACAGATTCTCCTACAGTAAGCAGCAACATTTTCTTTTTAGAAATTAGAGTGGGAAGAGATGGGGTTTGACTAGCGTGTCTTCATCCAACGTTTGATGAACATGTATCGAACATTTGTTAGAGCAACAACATGCATAGAAGTAGATTCAAAAGACACACATAACAACAATAATAGTAAATTTTTAGTATGCAAATTACTAAACTTTTTAAGTATATAAATGCATAGAATATGAAATTTTGCTATATTTTATCAAATTTATCATTTTTTACAATTCTCACACACATATGCTTCTATCAGTGATATTAATAGAAATTTATTGGTGTTTATCATGGTTAGAATCCAAAATTTTGTTATATTTTATAAATATTTGAGTTTATTTTATTGTTTTTGAAAATGATACTTCTGACCGTTTTCTCTTTAGTCTCCCACTTTTACATTCTTCATCTTTGAATCTTTATCAATTTCAAATCTTTTTATTGGTCGATTGCTTGCTTCTAGGCATTGCAAAAATCTATAAATAAAAAGTATACATAAACATATTTCTACATAAAAAATAGTGAACAAGATAAAAATAAGAAGAAAGAAATAGTTTTATAAAAAGACATGATATGATATTTAGACTCAAATATTTGAAAAGGGAAAAGAATTTGAAAGGTTGGAAGAGATATATAAAATAGTTAGTATGAAAGAAAGGAAATATGAATAGGTGGATACAGGGGAATGTGAATGGTTTTAAAGAAATTTTAATGACATAATTAAGTGAGGAAAAAAAATTAAAACTATTAATACCAAAGTATTTACTAATAATTAATTTTAAATTAAAAATAAAGAAAAATCAAATTACAATAAAACCAAAATAGAAAACAAGTAAATAAAATAATAAGAAGAACAAAATAGAAAACAAAAAGTTTCTCCTCATCAATATTTTTATATATACAATATAAATAGATAAATGTACCGATTCATTTACTTTGAATATAATGGTTATTTTTTAAAATTTAACTTACCGTTTTAAAAATACATGTAATTCTTAGATTAAAATTAAGAGTTAAAAGATAAAAGAGAAGAAATGTAAATATTAAAGTAGAAGTTATAATCAAATATTAAAAATATTGGGCCTTAATTGGATGGGAATCAAGGAATTGGTAAAAGTGAAAAAATAAATAAATAAAGTGAGTTGGTCGTGGTTTTATGTTATGACCAATTAGGTATTCAACGAACTTGAAAGGTCGAATTATTCTTCTTTTTCTAATAATCGATTGACTCGAAAGTTTAATATAGAAGTTGTCGAATTTAATTTTGTTTATTTAAGATCACTTTTTGGAAATTAGAAATGAATACCACGTGTGTAGACTTTTATAAATATAAGATTAATAAAATAAATTAGCCTTTTTAGTTCAAATACAAAAAATAGTTTAGAAAATAGAATTGGGATCGACTTGAAAGAATACATAGTGTTATAAAAACGGATATTTCTTTAAAAGTCAGTCTTTAATTCACAACACAAATGGGTCGATCTTAATTTGAAGGTATTATTTGGAAGATTGAAATGTAATTAAGATTATGTGAGGGACATTAAAATCGAGAATAAAATGAGATTGACTTATAATCCACTAAAATCAAAATTCATTGGTCAAATGTAGAAGAGAATAAAATATTATTTTATTCTTTCCATTTGAAGAATAAAAAGAATTTTGTAGGCCGAAGACACATTGGAATGTATGTTAAGAAATTTGAGAAATATAATATTGTTCCAATTTTGAATATCTTTTTGGTTGGTAGAGTTTAATTTGAATTTTATTTTCATTTGATTGTTCTATAAAAATAAAAGTTCATCAAAACTACAATTTCAATTTATTTCTATACGTTGAAATTTGTGTTATAAAATAAAGATAAAATAGGATAAGATAAGATTTGATCATACGTGGATTAGAAAAATCTCATATCCTAATCCTAATTCTAGTAGATTTAAGATAAATCTTATGTTATATAAAAAAAAATATGTTTAAATCTTATTTTGGTATCTAAACATTGTATTATACTTTTGTCGCTTTTCAAAAGGTCTTTTTTAGTTCATAAACTTTTAAAACGAATCTATCTTAGTCCATGTTGTTAATATTTCATTAACTCTCTAACAAAATGGTGATGTGGTTTTTATATCTGGATATTTAGGTGGTCAAATAAAATAATTATTTATAATAATATATGGTTTTAATTTTTAATTAAAGGCTAGATGGTAAATTGATGTTTTATGAAGAACTCAAAATATCACTTTATCTTCAATATTTTGATCATCTCATTTTGATGCATTGTCCTTTTACCTCATATTAGATGCCACAGTTTATCCACATATTGTAGCTCAAATTTGAAATATTTTATGATCCGTATAGGTGTTCTTTTATTTCTCTTCTCGTCATTTCTTTCTTCTCTTTCTTTTAGGAAAGGATTGTGATTCATTTTATATATGTATACTAATTATATATTTCAAATAAGCCTTTATATGGCAAGAGATTATTAGAGAGTGTTTTGTAAGTGAATTCTATCTAGAGATGAATTAAAGAGGGTTGTATGTTATGAAAAATAATTTTTTTTTCGACCTAAATAAAATAAGTTTGAGATTTTTTAAAAATAGAAAAATTATTTAAATTCTTTTTACAAATAGTTTTTTTTTTTCTTCTTCTATCCATGACAATGTTCAACTAATATCATGAACAAATATTATAATTAATTTCATGCAATAATAAAATTTAATAATTGCACAAGTAAAGTGATATAAGGATAGATAAAATTAAAGTTACTCGACACAATCCAACTTTCTCCATTTTCTAAATCTAATTATAAAAATAATACAATCCTAATCTATCATTATAATTAAAAAAAGAAGAAAAATATATAGTTCATTTGCATGAGCAATGGCCACGTTTTGAGAATTGAGAACTAAGATTATGAGTTTAGGTACACTTAGATGAAAAGAGTAATAAAGAAGAATGAGATGTTGGGGCATACACAGAATGACAGAATCCAATCTAAGTTGATACCAACACAAAAACATGAAATCTATCCATCAACGTAATGAAACAATAAGTAATGCAATGCCTATACTTACTTACTACCTACACTACTACTACTACTACTACTTCCCCACAATAACAACAGGAAATTGAGGAGATTACCATTTTCCAAATTCAATCTCATCAAGGGAATTGAAACTTCATATGATCCTGTACTCCAGGAGGAGGACTAATGTAGACCCACAGCAATGAAATTATGATTGATAGAAGTCCGGACCAAACAAAGACTATTGTTGGGACTCGGCCACGACGTCCCATCAGCCCTTTGGCGAAGGGGTACAGATGGCACAAAACCCAGAAGCTGAAGAACACTCCTCCCACAAGCTTGCTCCATTCTGGAAATGGACTGTACAATGTCCTAGCAACTCCTACTGCAATCGCAATCATGTTCACCAGCATGATTGTGATGGGAGGGATCATCAGAAAGCTCCATTTCACCACATATAGGTCCGCGAATTCATCGTCCCCGTCCTCTGGTGTGGCTGATTTGGACGTCAATGTGAATGAGATGTCTACTCCAGCAATGACCTTCAACAGGCCTTGTAACACGGCAGCCGGGTGGGCACTTGTTCCTCCAATCAACCAGAATTGCTCATTGCGCCACCAATCGTGGATGGTAATGCCTGACCACTTGATCTCAAGGATGGCGAGTAAGCATAATGTGATGGTGATGGCAAGTAGGAAGATTAGGAATGTTACACTTAGGGATTGGACTATGAATTGTCCTGAAAATAGAGAAACGGCGGGCAAGAAGCAATAGACAAGGAGGAAGAAAGATGTGAAGGGATACATCCCAACATTGAAGTATGCTACTCTTTGCAAGAACTTCATTCTACGTGTTGCAAACAAGGCATTGTTCCTTGAGAAAAAGATCTCAACCGACCCCGTCGCCCATCGGAGTACTTGGTGAAGCCTATCAGTTAGGTTGATTGGTGCTGTGCCTCGAAAAGCATCACGTTTAGTAACACAGTAAACTGATCTCCAACCTCTGTTATGCATTCTGTATCCAGTAACCACATCCTCTGTTACAGAACCATAGATCCATCCAACTCTTTTGCCCCACTCTGTCTTGTCTTCATAGAAGCAGGAAATAACACTAATGGCCTCAGCAACAGTGGCGGCATCTAAAGGTTCCCGGGGCACTGCAAGAGAACCAGCCGGTCGACCTTGATTACCCTTCGTTTGCAATTCTTGAAGCAATCTTCCTTGGAACTCTGCAACTGGAATTGATGCAGCCAGAGAAGTAGAATTTCCAAATCTCTTTGGCAAAAGCAAGGACTCAATGTCCGCATCGTCGTCATCACAATTCTGACCACGCTGGTTGATTGGTACCGCCATCTCATCATCTTCCTTCTTTGATACCCTCGACTTTCTTAGTAACAACTTAGTTTTTTGAGTACCAAACCAGCCATGGTGCTCTGTAGCTCTTGGAGGACTAAATCCATATAGAGCTGTCCTCCTGAAAATACAGCCAGTCCCCACATACATAGGCCCCTGCAACCCATCAAGAGCCCTCATGCTCACATCAAAAAATACAGTGTTATGATTTGCATACCGATCGTTTGGGTCAATACCCTCGAACCTTTGCGGAAACTGAACATAACAAATCCGATCACCGCCTCTGTCAAGCATAAAACACATCCCCTCCCTCAAAGCCAAGGAGTTGTATACATAGTGGTCACAGTCAAGATTGAGAATGAAGGGTCCATTTGACATGATTGCACTTGTTCGAACAAGAGCATTCATTGCTCCGGCTTTCTTGTTGTGATCATACCCCGGCCGCTTCTCACGAGACACATAAACTAGCATTGGCAACCTGATGTCCACATCTGTTGTGTCAATCAAATTCTTCCCATCTGCGATTGAACCATAAACAGGTTCTGCATTAGAAGGAGCTAGCATAGCCTGCAGTTAAAAGATAAACAAAATTTCTTAGTTTTCTTTTCAAGATTTTACAAATGGTTCAAAAAAGAAAAAAGGAAAAAGAAACAACGTACCTGAATAATACCAGCATGATCCCCTCTAGAGTGATCGGCTTCACCTAAAACCCAAGTTCCAGGCCAGTAAGAGCCATCCGACATCCAAGTTGCCTTTGAGATCTTGATTTCCTCTGAAGGATTGCCCCCCATTTCCCTTTGTTTCATTTTGGCTCTGATTTCTTCGTGGGCATTGTAAGCATCTGACCTTCTCCTTATAGACTCCGGCAATGAATTAATCCTTACCTTAAATTCATCGTACTCTCTCTTCACCTTTCTCCTCTCTCTAACGAAGTCAAGTCTCACTTTGTTCTTAAGAAAGTCACGCTTCTGTCCAAAATAGGCCTCTGGATTTCTTGGTTCGATGCCGTGCTTTCGACAGAATGGAACCCATATTCTAGCAAAGCTGGCTGTCTCAGCAAGTGCTTCAAATGTCAAGAGAGAACCACCATCATCTGATAAGTAACAAGCTAATTTCTCCACGGGGTAATCCACTGCAAGGATTGAGAGGATGGTGTTGGCTGTCACAAGCGGAGGTTCTTTCTCGGGATCCGCTGTTGATACAAACACATCAATTCCTGGGAGATCAGATCGACCCTTGGGGTTTCGAAGATTTGGCGACTCGAATCGGTCTTTGAGAACGGAGAGGTCAGTGGCTCTATTTACTGGACAGAGCTTAGGAAGTTGATCTAATAGCCATGATAATCCAAACCAAAGCTCACAAGTAATAGACATTCCCCACAGCCACAGTGCTTCATGATTTGGATGTCTAACTCTCCATGTTAAAAAGAAACCAAGTGCCACTAGACGAATTATAATAAGCAGTCTGCCAAAATGAAACAAAAGCCTTCAGAAACAAAACACAATAAAATATATACACAAGTTCAAAGATATCACATCAATCACCAAATGTTGATTGTATACTTAAAATGTTTAAGGATATGTGACTAATAACAAAGTCAATTATCTTAAATGATCAAAATATGATTTCTTAAAATACCATAATACAACAGTATGATCAATGTACAGATGCAAAAAACAGAAGGAAGAAAACTACTGCCGAAAATGACGCCAAGCTAGAGCTGAGAAAATTAACATTTCTAAAATATAAGTTTCAAAATGAAATAATAACAAAAAAAAATACCTGTATGGACTGAGAATGGCAGCAGAAACAGAGACTTTCCGGGTTAAAGGCCGTCGACTTTTCTCCCCGAAGTCAGGTGGATGGTCGAAACCATTTGCCCCTGAGCCAAACCCATAGCCGTCCTTTGGCCACACTGCATTTCCATAGCCATATGTCCCCTTGGTCTCAAAAAGCCATCGGGCATGATCGAAGTCCGGTGGGTGATTTTGAGCTTTGAATGATTTCACCAAAGACAGCCTTTTGTCAAGCTTGGCATCCGCCATTGAAGGCAATGGCAAAGCTTGGTCCTCTGCTTCATCATCACTAACACTTGTGTAACTCTCTTTACAGCCAGGACAACGGCCACCGCCATTTCCAACACACTCCAAATAACAATCCCTACAAATATTAAACCCACAATCACAAGGAACCATCGTCTTCCCTTCCAATGCCTCATCACATCCCTTCATCCCACAAACAAGCCCTAATTTCATTTGCTCAGTTGGATTCGCCAGCGACTCAATCACATGCCCACGAGTCACCGAATTGAAACCCCCAGTGAAAATAGTACCAGAAATGAAGCTCCTTTGCGACTTCCCCATATTTGCATTGTCCTCAGGGAGGCTTGTCTGAGAATCAGAAATGGACTGATGATCTGGGGTTGGAGGAATATGAACAGTGTAAGTAACAAACTCCGAGTTACTTTCTTCAACTGCCTCATCTTTCGACATTGAAACGAACTTGCCACCACTAGATCGGCGGTTTCCACCACTAGAGGCTCTGTTCCCTCTGCCACTGAGAGGAGAATTGGGGTTATTCGAAATCGAAGCACGCGAAATCGGACTCGTTAACCCCATCGATATGATTCCATTGCCAGTCTTACTTCCAGAAGAGATTGTTATCTTCACCGGAGAAGACGATGGAGACGAAGCCCTATTCACCATTTTCTCACTCGAACAGACAAACAAACAAACAATCAGAACCTGTAAATTTCTCCTCAGAAAAGAAACAGAAAAGCCAAGCGTTGAGAAGGAAAATTCTTAAGAAACCATTAAAAGGTATGGGGGATTTGGAAGTGGGAATGAAGAAGAAAGGGAGTCCGTTGAGGGGTGGGGGATTTGAGGGAAATGAATCGGGGTTCATACAACGGCAATATTTGCTTTAGATGATAAAAAGCATACCATTGGGGTTTGGGGGAAAAAAGAGAATTTAAATTTTCAACGGTCGAGAGATCTGGACCGTATAGATGATGGGATCCTACGGACCGTGTTTTTTTGGCGAAACGGTCGAGTGGCTGGAAAGTAATAAAGTCTCTTTTTCAAAAAAAGAAAGATCCAAAAAAGTCAAAGAAGATTGAGAAATAATAATTATTTTTTAAAATGGTTTTTTTTTATATTTTTTGTGATTTAAAATTGAAAACTTTGGCAGTTCTTAGAGCAGTGTTGAGTTTTCAAAAGTTGGAGGGCCATACTCACTTATCAGAAGTTTCTCTCACTTTTTTTTTTATATTACTTCTCATTATATATTAATTGGAATTCATTATGTTAAAAATCATTTCATTATTTTATTTATAGTAATTGCTTTTGCATCTTATGTTATGAGATGCCATATAAAATATGAAGTTTAGTTGAGTTAGATTTCTTTTTAGAAAACTTTTCTGTTTGAGAAGTATTAAAGATCACTAGGTTATAGTAAAATTTCAAATTTTATCAATGATAGATAAAGATAGAAGTTTATTGATGTCTGTTAGTGATAGATATTAAATTTTATTATATTTTTTAAGTATTTTAAAGAAACGGTATTATACAAAGAGTTATAAAAAATGACAAACTTGACAAAATATAGCAAAATTTCATATTCTATCAATGATATACATTGACAGACATCGATATGCTTCTATCAGTCATATTAATAGCAGTGATAGAAATCTATTAATATCTATCATTGATAGAATCCAAAATTTTGTTATATATTGTAATATTTTAGTTTATTTTGCTATTTTTAAAAATGTTCCTATTATATTCTAAAAAAAATTTTAAAAACAAAACAATAAAGAAAATATGTATATACTTTTTAAAAAAAATTGTGAAAAATTATATACCTAAACTTAAAATTAAAATTAAAAGCTTAGGTTCTCATAAGCATTTATTTTTTATGGTTAAAAGATGGTGTTTTCTTTGCATATTTTCTTTATAAAAATTATTTTAAATAACAAAACTTCTTAAAAATATGTACAAATATAACAAAATATCACAATCTTTTTATGATAAACTATTTTCTATGGATTCATTGTAGATAATAGTGTGTAATATTTTAGAAATAGTCATTTCCTTTATAGTAGTTTTTACTTTTATTAAGAAAATTTTTAGTTCAAGGTCAAATTGTAAAAATAATGATGACTATTAACTTTTCAAAACCTAACTTTAGTTTTGAAAAAATTGTTTTTAAAAAAACCCATAGAAATAGTGTCTCTAAGCTTAGTTTTAAAAAAATAGAAAAGAAAATGGCTATTAGATTTTGATGCCAAATTTTGGCTAAGGAAAAATGTACATGATCTTCACATGGCAACAACAATAAATTTATAATTTGAAGAATAACGTGACCTGTAAGATAAAAATATTTGCACACCAGTGTGGTGCTTGTGATGCCTAAGTTGGAAAATGGTATTCATATTAGTAAGTAGAAAGTTCGAGTATTATAAATGGACTTGCTTGCTTAGAGGTCGTAATGATATATTTATTGAGAAATTATGTCTTAAAACATCTTTTATCAAAGTTTCTAAGTCATATTAGGTCATCTTTAAATTAAATGGGCTAGGTAATGCATTTGGTATGCTCCATTACTCAATTTTTGAGGCTCGACCTCCACCTTATTTTTAGTCTAGGACAAGGCCGATGAGGTTGGATTGGCCTTTTAACCCAAACCATTCTCTTTTCAAAGATAAGGTCAATCCACTCATCAAACAGAGAAGGTTGCTCTCAGCTTTATCCTCGAATGAGACCGATTGGACTTTTATGGCTTGAAGCCAATTAACCTTTTTTCTTATGACCACTTTAGTCTCTTGGCTCAATTGCTTTCTCTTCTTCGTTACGTCGTTTTTACCATTGATTCTATAGTCTACCCATAACATTAGACATTTTTTTTTAAAGAAAACATTAAGCAAAACAAATGACTACAAAATAATATCTTAAGTCACAAGAAAATTAAACCATTTTAGGGGTAAAGTCATTGAAGAAGAGAAGTTTGTTCTTCCCATGCCTTAAACATCTTGTATGTCATAACACAAGGCTTTACACGAGAGAAAGAAGCATCGATTATCTCATTGTACAATCAATAACATTTTGATTATCAAATGCATACTATGTAATGTATAAATATTTGAAGAGTTTTTTTTAAGAAAAAAAAAAGTAAAGAAATTAAGTATATTGAAGTGTACAATGGAGCTTTCGAAAACAGAAGAGAAGAAATGAAAATGAAAAAAGAAAAAGAAAACGTCGCCTGAGAGATTCGAACTCTCGCGGGGAAACCCCATGTACTTAGCAGGCACACGCCTTAACCACTCGGCCAAAGCGACTATTATGTTGACAAAGAGAAATCATTAATATTACTACTTAGCTTTATAACACTAAGCTATACACCGGATGTTTTGGTGTTGGATTGGGCTTTATCCGATCAACTTTCACAAATAACACAACGGTCTATGATTAAGATCCTAATTCTCATTTTCTCAGTGGGCTTTCTCAAGTAGAAGCCTACCCTTTCTTCTTTTTTTTTTTATGCTTATAAACTCCCTACAAAATGGTATAATTGTAACCAAGATAACCGTGAAAATAACACAATTAAAAATTGAGCTTTCAAATTTATTCAAATTTTAAGTTGAACCTTCAAACTTACATAATTGTATTGTAAACTTGGAATCCAATTTTAACACTTTTAGAAGTTTAGAGACATAATTGTTATTATTAAAAGTTTGAGACTGTAATTGCAACTACCACTATACTTTACAGTGATTTTGCAAGTATTTATATTATAACTATACCTAATTCTAAAGAGATAAAGATGTTATTCTTGATCTTTATTTATATACTTTAAAATGTCCTCAACGTGAAATTTACTTTTCTAGAAGTCGAAAGTTTCATCTTTAATTCTCGTAATTGTTGTGCTAAAAAAATATTTTCACTTCTAATCAATGTGATATCATATTTCAAATCTCTAACCCATTGAAATAATTATCATTATTTTTATTTTATATAGATTCTTCTTTTTAAATAGAATGGTAGAAGGTCTTGTTTTTCTTTTTTTCTTATAATTTAAAATAGTCACGTTTTATATAATAAGAATGATGTATATAGTTGAGAGTAGAATAATTATTGATGATATTAGTGTTTGTAATGTTAATGTGATGCATTGGAAAAGGTAAACACAACATTAAATTTGCTACAAACTTTGGGGGAAAAACAGAAACAGACATATCTTAGATTATTATCAACACACTGTTGAAAATCAAATCCAAACTGCCAAACCCCAATATTCAAAACACTAATATTAATTCAATGGATATTCATCAAAATAGACAAAGTTAGAATTCATCCAAATTGCATAATCTCATTTTGAGGAGAGGTTGACTTGTCTAAATCAAAATAAAATTTAAGAAGAAAAAAAACCCATATTTTAATTAATAATAAAGAGTTGAGAACATATATATATATATAAAAGATGAACAATTCAAAGTAACGCATCAAGTTTAGGAGGTGAACATGAATGAACCAAATTCACAAGTGAATGAGAGGGATTCTAAGGATAAAACAAAATGTTTCTTTTTTCTTTGTTAGGGAAAAAGAAATATATATTTATATATAAAAAAGATAATGATTAATGTCTAAAAGCCTAAATATTATTTAATAATTTAGTGAGATGGGGTGTCATCTCCCTTGAATGAATTTTTTTGCTCCTTCATATAAAGACATTACACAAATAACATGGAATTAATTAAAATGATGGACCCATGATTTTCATAAAATAAATAAATAAATGTGAATTTACTTCGAAATTTTCACAATCCAATTAACTTAGATTTTTTGAAATGTAGAGTTGAAATTAATTTTAAAATGGTTAATGCACAAAGTGACAACTCAAGTAGACAAATTAAAAGAGAATAAAAATTTGTGCTGTTTTTTTCTTTTTTATCGTTTCAGGTTGGAGGAATAAAGAAGATTATTTTGTTGAAAAAGGGCAGAATGGTCAGAGAATATATGCTCAAATTTTTAATATTGAGGAATATTATTGTTCCACTTTGACATCTTCTAATTGCTTGTCTTTGGGTTTTGCATAACTTTTGGTTAGTACTGTATGAAAGAACACAATGGACAGATTAGTAATTTGGTTTATATGCTTTTTGAATTTTATTTTCATTTCATTCTTTATGAAAAATATAAAGTTCTACACAAATTATTAATTCTTTATATAATTAATTTCTACCCCTATTTCAATTTACCACTGTACTTTACAGATTAATCTTTCAAAATCCTAATAATATTGTTGTCAAAAGTGAGTATTTATATGTTAGAGGTTTAACCTTTCACTCGACAACCATTGTACTAAAAAAGTGATCACTACCGTATCAAATACATGAAAAATTAAACTTTGAAACTGAATTAGATTTGTTGAAAACCTAAACTATTTTTGTCCGTTCCATATATCTTAACGTTGTAGTCCCTTAAACTTAATTCTTCTTAATCAACTCTTTTTGTCAATAAATGATAATTTTGGAACCATTTAGTTACTTTTGAAAGATATTAAATTTACCAATGATAATTTGAACAAAAAATGAAATCATAATAGCATATAAAGAAGGAAAAAAAAGTGAGAGAAGAGAACATAATTAGAGGAGCAAAAGGGAGAAGGGCTCTTTATTTAAAATTTTCATGTTTTATTAAGTTTCCTCCATCTCATGATGTGTTAAAGGAGAGTGGGAAATGCTTTCATCATTCCTTCTAAATGCAGGTTGCCCCCACCCAATATATATTCTTTTTCTTCTCCTCATTTTTTCCAATAAGTTGTTCAATAATAATGTTCATTATTCTAAATTTTATGGGTAGATAGTATATGTACTTTGTCATTCAGTTATCAATGTTATTAATGTTACAACTAAGTTAAACATAATTCAATTAACATAGTGTTATATGTTATCATCTTTAATGCAAGGGATTAACTTTTTCTCATCTGTGAATTGTATATGTACCCAACTTGATTAATTTTAATTTGATTTAATTAATATGTGGTTTAGGTATTAGAAGGGTAGCTGGAGTAGTAGTTAGTTAGCTTTCCAGATTAGACCTTCTAATTTCAATATTATTTTTTCTCTAATTTGCCTTTTGTTTTTAGTTTTATAATTCTCTCTGTGTGCCTAAATGTTGTTGCCAGCAAAAACTTAGAATGATTATAATGATGGGATTGCTTTTAACTTTGTCAATTTCAAAATGAAATTGGTGGATTTTCTTTTTTAAATTATAAAGAAAAATTAATTGGGAATCCTTAATTTGCAAGGCTAAAGTTAACCTCCAAAAAGTTGAATTGATGATATTATTAAAGAGAGGGGTTTGGTTGATAATCTTTTTTTTCTTTCTAAAATTAAGAAAAAGAAAAGAAAAATGTTTGCGTGGGATCTCACAATTTAGCTTTGGAGGAGACATTACATTCATAATTTCACTTTCTTTATCCATCAGATTGCCAAAAATGGAGGAATCCTATAACAAAGTAACAAATGCTCTATACACCCTAAAATTACTAAATATTTCTTCTTCTTTTTTTTCTTTCAAAAAATAATATTATCTTTTTAACCTTTCATAAATATTGTTCAAAGCTAATTAAATAGAAATCGGTTTTGGCACGAAAATTAGGTTCAAGATCACGTTGTGACAGTCACTTAAAAAAACTAAAATCAAACACCATCACACTCGTTTCACGTCTCAATTTTATCTTTTTTAGAACCATGTATGAAAATTAGGTCATGTGATAATTTTCTTTTATTAGATAGTTTTTAAAAACAAATAGTAAAGTTTAGCAATGTTAAATGTAATTTAATCTAATTTTTATTTCAAAGCTCTATTATTATTATTATTTTGGAACTCATATCTTAAATTTCATGTTTACTTCCCTTAAAAATTACATCAAGAATTATCTTTCAATTATCATCGGCATTAATGTTTACATAAATAATTTAGTTAAAACTATGTACCCAAAAAAGTCTATTATTGTTTCTTTCAAAGAAAAAAAGAATCCCTTTTTAATTTATTTGATGATGAGTAAATATTCATATATACTTAGTTGTGTATTGAACTTCAAATTATAATCTAGATTAGATTTGTCCTAACATGATTAATAAAATAAAAAGAAATTAAACTGTAATGACTAAATAGTTTTAAAATGTAGCACATACAAATTCTAGTACAAAAATTAGATAATAGCTACTAATGAAAGTTGTTAAGAAAAATTACATAAATCTTGGTTGGATTACACTAATTATATGTATGGAATTATTGTCCAAAATTAATGGTGGACATATATGATAAGAAATTGAATTATAAAAGATTTTAAGGTATGATGTCAACTGCAAAATAATTATATTATCTTATTAAGATGTGGGGCGTTTATTACTTTAATCTTTTTCTAATAGTAATTATCATAACTTAAAGACTATTAATTTAAGATTAATATATATACTTTAAAGAGGGAAAAAAGAATATTAATAATTAGCTGGTCTACTAATTATATTTCTTAACAATCTAACAGTTAAAATATTGTCTCCAAAAAGGTTCGATTTATTCAACCTCTTTTGTGGAGTTATTTTTTATATTAATCAATTTTTTATAATAATAATGTATGGTATTAGATTTTGACATAATATAAGATTATCAACAATTCAATCTCAAAATTGTTATTTTTTAAAAAGTTTGATATTTTTTCAAAAATTTCTCATATTTTAATCGGTTTAAAAAATGTAAAATTAATTTTTTAACAAAATTATGTATGATATTGTATTGATTATAATATACATGAAAAATGACATTCTATAAGATTGAAAAAACATAATTAAAACTTCACAAAAAGTTTTATCCATTAGTGACCCATTGAATGTTGGTTTATCTATAATTACATAGCTTTAAAAGTTTCATTTAGGAATTAAACCCAACTCATATGGTTCCAAATTAAACAAACTTAATTAAAAATAAACTCAAACTATAATATATATATATCAAAGTTGTAATGTAATAATTTAATCATAAAACTTCCCCACAATTTTGCATCTGGATGATATCTCACCATCAACAATCACATGCAAGAAATAAGTGAATTCTTGAACCTAGCTAGCTTAATTCTTTTTATTTTCTTTTATAGAGAGTTGAGGGTTTCAATTGTGATGATGACGCGTGTGATTTTTCTTTGGTGTTGAAAATGAAGTGGGCTCAACAAAGTCATGAGTTTGGGATTGTTCATTTCATGAAGAAGCATAAAGTTATAATATAAAGTTTTGAAAATTTTAATACGATCATATATTATATGAACAGTTAGTACAATGCACCACTTCCCTTGGCCTCCCTTCCCATGTGAAGCTTATCTAAAGTTTTCAAACACAAAGGAAATATCCATTTCATCCACTCATTTCAATTATTACTTCTCTTTCTCTCTATTTCTCTCTCAGCTTTTAGTTTTAATCTTCCTTTAATTAGTATTTCTTAATCATAATACAGTTGATTACTCACTAATTCTTTCTTTCTCTATCATTTTTCTGTTATTCTATACATTATAGTTTCTTTGGTCATCTCCACTCACTTTCAAGAGAGGTCATTTTCACCTTTCTTTTTTCAAACCTAAGTAGAAATCCATGAATTTGATTTCTCTAAAACAAAAAAAAGTGTATGTTTTTAGGTATAGATGGGTTGGTTTGACTTGTCTGTTATAACAGTCAAATGAGTTTTTAACAATGACAATTTTCCATGACTTGTTCATTATTTCTTTGTCAAATATTATTTATTTATTTTATAACGTTTATATGTTGAAGATATTATCATGGGTTACAAGTTTTGTAAGAAAACATGGGTAATTTAACATAATATTATGAACAATAAATTTGAGTATAGAGAACATTATATTATGAAAAGAAATTATTTAGCATTATTAGAGGGGGCAGAGGGCAACCATAAAAATTAAAAACTACTTTTCTTTCTTTATTTATACATACCGAAGCGAGGGAGGATGGAAAAACTGAGGCGCGTACCCACACGTGCTTTACATGAAAATGGTTTATCAAAACCGGCCCCACTTACCTTGATGACACGTATGCAGTTTGAAACCACGTAGGCACCAGTTGTCAGTCTACCATTGGTCCTTCACCTAAACAGTTTTATTCGTCAAGCTTAGAAAAGTATGGAGTGAGATGGGCCCACGTAAGACGCTCCACGTGGGGTCTACGGAATCCGAAGCTAAGTTAGGTTTAAGAACGAACCAAAGATTTGAATTTTTTGGACGTTGAACGGTAACCTCTGTCTTTCTTTCTTTCTCTCTTTCTCTCTTTCGGCTCAATTGACAATTGTAACCTCCATATCCTTTGTTTTTTAATGCAATTTTGAATTGAGTTCTTCTTTCTGCCGTTTCAATTATTATATTGTGTGTATATATTGTAATTTTAGAAAAATAATATGTGTAGTGTGGCTTTCATAAATGAAACTACAATTATTTTTCCATTTACCTTGTATGCATTATTTTTCACTTTAAAATTTGCTATTCAAAAGTTAGGGGTATAATTCGCTAGCTCCTCCACGCTTTAATTATACAATAAAATAAAAAAATAGAGAAAAATATATGATTTCTTTTATTCATTGTTATGATACGAATATTTGTTGACATTGTCAAAATGAACGTGTTAATTGATATGCACGTAGATATGTTTTGCTAACGACCAATAAATTTACGTAAAGTTAATTTGGGAGATGAATAGAAGATTGTGAACTCGAAAGGCTTAGTTAAGCATTGTCACAATGTTTTAAGTATGTCATAGATTAGATAATAGTGTGCAAGAGGATGATGAAGATATTAGTGGTTAGAATAAAGTTGTCTTATCCCATATATCATCTCGACTTTTAAGGAAAAAAATACCACATAAAATATTATGTCAATTACATTATAGAGCATGATGGAAAAATTTAGAAATTTAATTAAAAAAAAGGCAATTAGAAAAAGATAATGTATAATTTATGTAGATATGATGAAATTAGGAATGAAATAAATTTAATGAGGGAACTATAACACACTTATTTTACAATAATGTTAATACATTATTAGATGTTCACTTTCAAACTTTGTCATTTAATATAAGAAGTTCAAAAACTATTGAAGGTTGATTAATTAAGAGAGAAAATTTTACATTTCATTAATATACAATTTTAATTATTAAAAAGTACAATCATCACACCCTTTAATAATTAACATCCAAATTTTGAGGTAGATGTTGGAAACTTAATGCTAAATTGAAGATCTATTAAATTTTTTTAAATATAACAAATTAAACTAAAATATCACTTATAGATGTTGATAGACATTAATAGACATTGATAAGCTACGATCATCTTATTACTAATACATTATCAAATTTTGTTTTTTTTGTAATTTACTTTTAGTAGTTTGACAAACAATTTTTCAAATTTATAAAAGAGTTGACGATAGACAAGACAAGATATAACATTTAATGGTAGAGCCAGAAATTTAGATAAGGAAGGACACAAGTTCGTATAAATATTTTTAGATGAATCAATATGATATTCAAATCATATGATATCGTCAAAAAGGAGCAAAATTAATTGGTGATAAATCTAGATTTTCATGTTAGATTTTAGATAGAGTTAAAATTATAGTCCATTAATGTCTTAATTAATTATGCTATTTTAAAAAGATATGTGGTAGATGACGAAATTCCTATTTTGTATCTAATATGTAATATCAAAGCTATAAAATTGAAAATCTAAGGTTTAATTAGAAACAAAACAAAATCTGTGCCCAATACAATATATAGTTAGTTTTTAAAACATTATATATATATATATATATATATATATATATATATATATATAT
>CM046889.1:20533503-20789285 GCA_025688845.1 Cucumis hystrix
TCAAAAATTATATATATATATATATATATATATATATATATATATATTTATCAATTCAAGATGAGACAACCTTCGATCTTTAGAGAAATAGATTATCACTTTTTATTAAGCTAGGCTCACTTTGACACTATTACGGTTATTAAGAAAAACTAAAATCTTGATATAATAGTCTCTTGTCCTTTATGGTTTTATTTAAAGTGACATGGTTGTATTTGAAGTGATTTGCTTAATTGAAAAATATTATTGAATTTATAGTAAATTTCATATTCTATCACTCATATACTTCTATAGGTATGTCTTTAATAGAATATAAAATTTTGATATATTTTATAATTATTTTGTTTAAATATTTAAAAACAATTTCAATAACAATCATTTTTAAAAATCTTAATATTAATATATAAAAATAAAAAAAGAAAGAAAGAAAGAAAATTATCCATTCAACCTTATTTTTTTTTCTAATCCATAAATAAATAATAAACAATTTTGAATTTAAAAAAAAATAAAAAGAAAAACCGACAAATTAATTATTATAAAGTTTGAAATGATTCCTACGTGGACGTATGATCCCATTGTTCACGTGACACGTGGCGAGGCAATAAATGAGGCACCTCTAACCTCTTAAATTTCAATTCTCACATAGTTAAAAACAAAAGAATGGGAAGTCACGCGCTTTAAAGAGCCGTTGGTGGAGGTTAGGTTTAAGGTTCGGCATAAGGCTCGGTTTTCAGCTTCGAAAAAAGCAGAAAGTAGTATAGAGAGAGTATTAAAGGCTTACAAGAATAACAGATAGAGAGAGAAGAGGGAGGGGGCTCTACTCTGTTTCAGTATCTTTCTTTGATCGTAGAGAGAGAAAGTGAAAAAAAGGGTCGAAGCAAAGCAATGGAGAACTAATAACAAAGAAATATCAACCAACTCCATTACCCATTAACCCCATTTTTCATTGCTTACCAACAACAACAGCAACAGCAACAGAGGATCGCCACTTTGTTGGCCACAGAGGAAGAAACCCTCCATTAATATTCAAACACTTTCTTCAGTTTTTCTGTTGTAGATCTTTTTTAGTTTTTGGAAGTACCCACCAATTCTGATGCATTTTCGTGCATTTGGGTGTTGATTTTTTTGCGGAGAATTTCATTTCTTGTGTGGACATAGACGAAGGTTGAAACCATGGAAAGAACGCTGTCGTTTTCAGTGGCATCGGTGGTGGAGGACGTGCTTCAACAGCATGGGAATCGTCTTGGTAATGGAGGAGGAGGACTTGATTTGGAATCTAGAAGAGCTGAGGAAGCTGGTAACTCTGCTTTTTCTAATCTTCTTTTTTTCCTAAATCTTTGGAGTCTTGTGAATCTGATGATTTAGTTTGCTGATTAATTCACTGATGCGGATTTTTTTAAAGAAAAAAACAGCATGTGCTTGTATTTTGGATACACATTCTAACAACAAGAAGATTTAATTTCTACCTTTAGAAATCAATGATGCGGATTTATGATCCTCTGTTTTCTCATCTACTTGATCGTAATTGTGTTCTGTAATGAGATTTTTTTCCCTTTATTGTTGAATACGAGTTCCCACTCAGGATGCACAATTCTTATCAATTTTCGTTGGTACTGTTATTTGGGACAATGTGGGCGATGGTTATTTGAGGGGTTGAACTGATCTATTGAAGTTCTTAAGCTTTGGGGTTTATTGGGGTTTTTAGCTGTTTCTTTTTATGATACTTATTGAGATTTTGTTCTTTCTGTAAACTAGCATCTAGAAGAAATGAAGCCGCCGGGTGGTTGAGAAAGATGATCGGGGTTGTTGCTGCTAAAGATTTGCCAGCTGAACCTTCAGAGGAAGAGTTTAGGCTTGGATTGAGAAGTGGGATTATTCTCTGCAATGTCCTGAATAAGGTTCAACCAGGAGCGGTTCCCAAGGTGAGCCAAATTCACATTTGGGTTTGTTGTTTTTTAGGCACTAATTGTTTTAAATTCTAATTTCTATGTCTCTATCAAAAACAATTGTTAGGTAGTTGAGAGCCCTTGTGATTCTGCCCTCATCCCTGATGGAGCTGCACTCTCAGCATTTCAATATTTTGAGAACGTGAGGAATTTTCTTGTAGCTATACAAGAGATGGGAGTTCCTACCTTTGAGGCATCTGATCTAGAACAAGTATGTCTGAAGAGATAAAAAAAAGATGATGACTAAGTGGTTGAAAGGGCTTTTGATTGACAATTCTTTCTATGATATTTCTTGTTCAGGGAGGGAAATCTGCCAGGGTTGTCAATACTGTTCTGGCTCTTAAATCTTATGGCGAGTGGAAACAGGGTGGAGGCTACGGAGTTTGGAAATTCGGTGGAAATGTAAAACCCACTACTACTATGTCCGCTACTAAGTCCTTTGTGAGGAAAAATTCAGAGCCATTCACAAATTCCTTGTCAAGAACCTCCTCCCTGAATGACAAATCTTTCAATTCTTCCAACGCCGATTGGAACAAAACGGTTAGTAATGCGGATTCTTTCAACCTTGTGTTATTTGCTTGTTTGTCTCAAGTTATTTGTTGGGAACCATTTCTAAACTATGCATTCTATCTTGTCAATTATTCATTGTAGCAGAATAGTTCCCGCGCCGCGCTCATTCGTGCACTTTTAACAGATAAAAGGCCTGAAGAAATTCCAACGGTGATTACTGAATCTTGAGAACTTTGTTTAGATAGATTGTCTTGATATGCTTGGTGGTAGCCTTAGATCAAGATAAATGGACATTGTTAATGAATTAGAGGTTTCATTCCGCAGATTGTGAGGAATTATTAAGGAAAAATGATCATTGTTTCTGTTTCAGCATGATTCATCAATTTAATCATCTTACCTTGAGAGTATTTCTTAGCTTTTTCTTTTTCAAATACTAGGCTATCATCAATGGCAATTTGATTCTGCTGTTTTAAGAGCATATATGGTCAATTGCTCTATTTTGTATAAATTGGACGTTTCCTCAACTTTTTCTAAATTATGTTGCTCTATCTTCTTGTAGTTTGTAGAATCATTGTTAAGCAAGCTTGTGGATGAAGTTGAGAATCGCTTCTCCAGCCTTGATCTGGTACGTATACTCAACAATCTTGTTTCATTTGTGTCTTCACATTTTGTTTATTTTCCCTCCTACTTTGCAAACAGACAAAAGCTACTCCAAAAGATGTGGTTTCGGCTAGTTCACAAACCAACAAGTCGCTCTTGAAATCAGCTTTTGGTGCTAAAAGGGTGTGTTGTTGATCTTTTATACTCACGCAGCTTACAATTGCAGTATAGCGGAATTGACTGAATTTTTACCCTCTTCACTCTTTATATAGGCAGAGGAACCAAACTCCAAAGCGATTGAAAAGAATGAAATAACCCATGAAAGCAGTATATTTGAGGAGCAATCAAAGAGCTTGCTTATGAAGCAGCAAGTGGTTTTCGATCAGCAGCAAAAGGATGTTCAGGTACGTACCTATTGCATATTTTTATTAATTGTGTTTTTCTTTATTGTTCGTCATTATACGTACTAATTTCAAGTTACTATTGTAGGAACTAAAACATAAACTGCACGCTGCAAAAGCTGGAATGCAGTTTATGCAAGTAAAATTTAGTGAAGAGTTCCACAACCTCGGTAGGCTTACAAGATATACTTTTCTAGTAGCAAATTTCATTGGGGAGTCAGTTAACTTTTTCTCATCTCAAATTTTTGGCTGTGTTTTCTTTTGTAGGTATGCATGTACATAGTCTTGCTCACGCTGCATCTGGATATCATAAAGTTCTTGAGGAAAATCGTAAGCTATACAATCAAGTGCAGGATCTCAAGGGTAATTTAGATCATTGATCATATAAATATGATTGAATTTTTTGTGCATTTTATGCTTTCAGATCATAAATATATTGCTCTTTTTGTGACCAGGTAGCATAAGAGTTTACTGCCGAGTTAGACCCTTTTTGTCTGGCCAATCAAATTATTTGAGTGTCGTGGATAACATAGAAGATGGAAACATTTCTGTTAACGCTCCCTCAAAACATGGGAAGGGACAGAGATCCTTCAGCTTCAACAAAGTATTTGGTCCATCTGCTACACAAGGTTGATGAAATATTTAACTTAGAAGCTTTATTGATTTTCTAACACATATTTTGACAATTTGTTTTCGTTCTATCGCAGTGGAGGTCTTTGCCGATATGCAGCCACTCATTCGATCTGTTCTTGATGGATACAATGTTTGTATTTTTGCATATGGGCAAACAGGATCGGGGAAAACTTTTACTATGGTAGGTATTAAACATTTGAGTTTCACCTCTAAAAAAGCGTATCTGAAATTCAGATCTGGGCTTATATCTTTCATTGTCTATACGCGTCTAGTCTGGGCCAAAAGAGCTAACAGAGAAGAGCCAAGGAGTAAATTATAGAGCATTGGGAGATTTGTTCCTTATAGCAGATCAAAGAAAGGAGACCTATCGTTATGATGTTTCTGTTCAGATGATTGAGATTTACAATGAGCAAGTCCGGGATCTCCTCGTCACTGATGGATCTAATAAAAGATATCCTTTCATAATTGATCTTGTTTCTTTTTGAGTTTGTAGACATAAGTTAAGCAAATATTGTATAGTTGTCAATATGGAGATGCACATAAGTAATACTTTGGTTGTATCTATGATCATGATGCTTACAAAATTGAACATTCTCGTTTACAGTTCCAGAATCTAGACAATTTCAATAATGCTTTTATGGTGTCATTTCCTTGACTAAATTTTACATTAGAAATTCGAAATAGTTCTCAAAATGGACTTAGTGTACCAGATGCTAATCTTGTAAGTGTGTCGTCAACTTTGGATATCATTAATCTAATGAACCTTGGCCAAAGGAATCGTGCTGTAGGGGCGACAGCTTTAAATGACCGCAGCAGCCGTTCCCATAGGTAAAAATTCATTGATCTTGTGGTATTGAGGATGTGTATACGGCTTCACCAGGCACCAGGCTAACTTCAATTTGAATTATTTTCTAGTTGTTTGACGGTTCATGTTCAAGGAAGAGATCTGACATCTGGAGCGATTCTCCGTGGCTGCATGCATCTTGTAGATTTGGCAGGAAGTGAAAGGGTTGACAAGTCTGAGGTGACTGGAGATAGACTGAAAGAAGCACAACATATCAACAAGTCCCTTTCTGCTCTAGGTGATGTTATTGCTTCTCTTGCCCAGAAGAATCCCCACGTCCCTTACAGAAATAGCAAATTGACACAACTTCTTCAAGATTCACTTGGTAAGATGAAAGTGTACACACTGTAGCTAATCGATCCACACACTTATTCTTGTAGATTGACCAACAATTTTAAATGTATCCATAATTTTTTAGGTGGGCAAGCCAAGACATTGATGTTTGTTCACATTAGCCCAGAACCTGATGGTATTGGAGAGACATTAAGTACACTTAAATTTGCAGAGAGAGTTGCAACAGTCGAACTTGGTGCTGCTCGAGTGAACAAAGATACTTCAGATGTTAAAGAGCTCAAGGAACAGGTTTTGACATTTTGGTCTCATTTGATGATTAATCTCAATCATGTTCATGCAAACTTCTATTAATATACTCATCAAGTGGAAACTTGTGTCAGATTGCAAGTTTAAAGGCAGCTCTTGCAAGAAAAGAGGGGGCACAACAACATACTCCACTTCCAGCTTCTGGGAACTCGGAGAAATTCAAGACAAAAGCAAATGAGCAGTCACCTTTCCGGCCTAAAAGTCAGGACGTAGATGTGTTGATTGAACATACTATCCGCCGTCAGCCTATGGGCGATGTAGGCAACATAGAGGTATTCCCTCCCCCCCTCCCCCACCCCCCGTTGAAAGCGATATCTAATGTAGCTACTTTGTTTTCATTGGATGTTGTCGAGTAGAGAACCATAGACCTTAGGAAGTTCACCCGATTTTTCTTCTTCAAAACTATTTTTTGCTGATATGATAATATACAGGAGAACAATTGTGTATTCTTTCATCTCTCATTGAAAGTTAAGTCTCTTGTAGAAAAAAACCACAAAAAACTAGGTTCTGCCCCATGAGCCACCTACTACTAAAAAACACATGTTTTATCCCTCTACGTTGGAATCTGTAAAAATATGGTTCAATGACCATTTTCCCCTCAGTGTCCCTTGAAGAAAAACGAAGTATGGTTGGTCGGTGTTGGTGATTGTGAATTCACTTTGATAGATGATTTTGCTGTTAATTCTTTCCTTGGTTAAATTAGTTCACCACTCTAACATTCTTAACATCAATGCCTCAGCTTCATAATAACTCTGCAATAAGACAGAAGAGGCAGAGCTTTGACATGGATGAAATATTGGCCAATTCACCTCCATGGCCGCCCGTCAGTAGCCCTTGCCTGAACTACAGGGAGGACGAAAAAGACATGGCCTCAGGTGAATGGGTTGACAAAGTAATGGTCAACAAGCAAGACGTTAACCAAATCGAGAATCCATTAGGATGCTGGGAAGCAGAAAATGGTAACTTAAATGACATCTTCTACCAGAAATATCTTCAAGACTCCTCCAAACTGTATACAAAACAAGGATACAGTATGTTAACTGGAGCCAACCGATTTAACATGGTTGGCATTGACGATATAGACGATCTAGACGCTGGAACAAGCGACTCTTCTGAACCAGATTTGCTTTGGCAGTTCAACCAATCTAAACTTACAAGTATAGGCAGCGGAATTGGATCGAAAACGAAGAAACCGAACAGTGGAAAGCCAGTAAAGAGCCCAGAGTTAAGGTAATATAGTAGTGTACCTACTATAATACTAGCTATGCTTCTTCTCTCGCAATAGAGCTTTAACTTCCAAAGTTGATCTAATATTTGTGGCTTCTTTTTTTTAATGAAATTGTGCAGCAAGAACTTCAATTCTTCAATGGGACCTTCTCCTTCACAGAAGATGTCAAATGGGGCTGCTGCTCTCCCACTGCACAGAAATGGGAGACAGCCTACTTCTGCTGATAGCAAACGCAGAACTGGAAATAGAAAACAATAATTCTTTTTTCTTTTTTTCTTTTTTTTTTTTCATTTTTTTGATTCTTTAACAAAGTGAGGGAGTGTTGATTTCCTTTTTTTTTTTTTTTTTTTTTTTTTTTATTATTATTTTTGGCTATGTTGAAAACAGAAAAAGGTGTTTTTATACATGTCTTTCCACTTTTTTTTTTTTAAGTTGTAATTAATTATTGTAATGGTGAAAAGAAGCAATAATTTCTGTTGCTTTTGTATTTTGGTTTATGACAGAAACTGTGTTAACAAACAAGCTCCATAACATTTCTCCTTTGCATATAAATTTAAATCTTTGATTTAGAGTTTTTACTTTTTTCTAAGCCTCATCAATATGAAATAACCAGAAGAAAAAATTAGGTGCAGTTGGGTTGCTGCACCATCTCGCACGCTCCCACAGCATCCAATCAAAAGTTTGACACCCAAAAAATATATATGTGTAGTAGTAGTTGTACCTAACTACCCTAAGTATGCTATCATACCTACAAATATATATAATAGATGCAAAGTTTGTTACATTCCAACCACGCACATAATGTCAAGAAGAAGGAATAATACTAAATAGAGATCAGTAGCCTATTTTAGCATTACTAACCATTGTTTTTGCCCTAAAAGAGCATTTAGCAATAACAAACAAAACAAGACAAAAATTACACTTTACAACTAACTAAATCATATATAGTATGCATAGATTCAGGTTTGAATCTCTGTCCTAACTTATTATGGTCAGTTGGATATTACTTTATTGTACGTTTTATAAATTTCATCAATTTTAACCATCATCTGCTCCTAATTTATGGTTTTCACGAGGATATTAATGCAAACTTTCAAGGAAAAATACATTTTTAAGACTGATTTCTATTTGGTTTTCTAAATTTTCTTGAAATTTGAGTTTTGTTTTAATTTGATCATACAAGTTTGAAAATTTACACTTTTAACATCATTTCCTTTTACTTAATACTTACTTTCTGCATTCGACCAGGTCTAAATTTTAATCATATAGTTCAAAAATTGTTCAAGTTTAGTCCTAACACTTTTAATTGTTATTATTTTTATAAAGGTATTATATTACTAAAAAGAGAGAGGAACATCATAGTCTGAAGTCAAGGCATAAACAAAACACTGAAACACAAAGTAAAAAAACAACCTAAAAGAGGAAAAACACAACTTAAAAAAAGAGGTTCCAAGGAGAATAACCCACATGGTTTCCTATCGAAAAATCCTTAACTACTACACTCACGTTAAATATGATAAATAACAACACACCAAGCAACTCTCCAGAATTCACACCTCAATTAAATATAACAAAACCACAAATCCAAAGCCAATCATCGTACGTAAAGGAAAATGCTATGAGCCACCCTAGGGCAGGACAACTTGTCCTCCCATCTTGCATAAAAAGATTATTATAATTTTTTAACAAAATTTCAATCAAAATTAACTTTTAGATAATTGAACTGAAGTACTAAAAAAAAAGAGTGAATTGGAGTTGGGCCGGGCCGTCTTAATTGGGTTGAAGGAAGAAAAGTCACGTGAGGCAGGCGCAGCCGTGAAAGCCAATTCCATTTCTCTTTTGAATCTGTATTTTGTTCGTCCAAATAAATCGCCGTATTCTTTCACGACACCTACCACCTTCTGACGTCACCTGCCATTTCTCCGGCGTCTTATCTCCGTCCATTCCTCCTTTCGAGGATTCCACTTTTCCCAATCTCCATTCTTATTTGTTACTCTTCCGGATCACTCTCTCATTCTTCTTCCCCAAACTCATATTAGCTTTTACCTCTAAAAAATGGCGGCCGTCTATGTTTTGTCTCGGCGATCTTCCGCTTCACACCTCTTTGGGATGGCTCGTTATGCTACTACGTCATTGAGATCTTACTCCACATCTTTTCGCGAGGAAAGGGATACTTTTGGACCTATCAACGTTCCCTCCGATAGGTAGTTTGTCGACTAATAATTGCTTTGTGTTCGTTGTGTTTTAGATAATGGGGAGCTGTGATAAGTGAAGTGAAATGAGTTTTTATGAATTGTTTGTTGTGTTTTAGATTATGGGGAGCTCAAACGCAGAGATCGTTGCAGAATTTTGAGATCGGAGGCGACCGGGAGCGAATGCCTGAACCTATAATTCGTGCCTTTGGCGTTCTTAAAAAGTGTGCTGCCAAGGTCCATTCGTTTTCAAATTAAGTACAATAGTTCGTGTTTTGCAACTGAGATAAACGTGGAATACTGTTTGGGAAATGGTTTCTTATTCTCTTGCTCATTGTGAGTCTGTTTTTGTAGGTAAACATGGAGTACGGTCTTGATCCAACAATTGGGAAAGCCATAATGCAAGCAGCTCAAGAAGTAGCGGAGGGAAAGTTGAATGATCATTTTCCACTTGTTGTATGGCAAACTGGAAGTGGTACTCAGAGTAACATGAATGCGAATGAGGTTGGAACAACTCTGTTTTTATTTTGATTATGAAGTGTCGAGAGTGAAGGATTGTTCGTAGTTCGCATATTTTAGGATTTTTCACAAATCATTTTCTTTGGAGAAGTTATTGAGGCAGGCGTCACAATGTGTTTTCCATCATTGATAGTTTTTCCTTTTTTTATCGAGATGTGTGGGACTCTGGTTACCATCGAAATGCTTTCCAGAAGCATGAAAGCTTATGTCACGCTTCTTGGTCGTTTTTGTGTTCTTATAAACAGCAAGACGGCAGGCGTACTAACTCATAGTACTGGATCCCCTATCATGCCACATTCCCAAAGAAAATGATTTGCTTCTCTTGGGTAGTGAGCTTCAGTCAGTGTTCGGATTTACTTTGCCCCTAAACTCCATTGCTAAAATTTATTGTACAATGTTACGTGAAGTAGGCAGCTTCAAAACTAGTGCTCAATAATGGATGAATTTAAAATGGTGTAAGATGACAATAGTCCTTCCCCCCTGCCTTTCCTTCATTGTGTCAAATTCATGCATTCTCTAAGTATAATCTCTTGTAAAATAAAATCCTTTATTAACCTTCATTAAAATATTTGAAGTGCCCCATAAGAATGTTTTGTGCACATAATAGATGAAGATGTATATTATGGTAATCTGTAAAGTAATTTTTTTAGAATGCCCCTTAGGGTATACTTTGTTGGTTGATTTGAATGTTAGAAAATACGGACCTCTACTGCACAATTGACGAACATCTTACTTTTGTGGCAGGTTATTGCTAACAGAGCATCTGAGATTCTTGGCCATAAACGTGGTGATAAATTTGTTCACCCAAATGACCATGTTAACCGGTCCCAGTCTTCTAATGATACATTCCCAACTGTAAGCTTTTGCTTTACCAAGTTAATTTGTCAATTGCTTGCTATTCTAACTCTAATGCTATAACTAACGAAAACCAAGTTTAGCAGTTGTCCATGGCCAAGCTTCTTTTTGTTTAGTAATTTTAATAGTCAAACTTTTGTCTTTATTACTTTGGTCTTTGACCATGAAACAACCTTTTTTTTTGTCTCAATTGACTGGTTGTTTTTCTCCACACTTCTGATTTCTACTGTTTTCCTGCCGCAGGTAATGCACATAGCAGCTGCAACAGAAATTAATTCCAAATTCATACCAAAGTTGAAAACTTTGCATTCATCACTATACTCAAAGGTTTGATGTTTAGGAGGTCTGCCGAAAATTTCAATTTCATAGTTTGCAAAAGTCTCTTTAATTCTATGCTTGTTTAATTGCATGGGCTTAGCTGAATGTATAAAAGTGGGAAAACATTACAAGATCCACATTGTTTGGATCTTATTGTACCATCCTAGGTTTAGCACATTTCAATTGAGTTGTGTGCTAGTAATTTATGTGTTTATTTACACTCCAAGCTCCTACCTTGCATTCTATTTTCCCTTTGCACTTTCATAAGTTTGTAATTCCTTGTATTTTTCTGTTATGATCCTAACAGTCTATAGAATTCAAAGATATCGTGAAAATTGGACGCACTCATACTCAAGATGCCACACCTCTAACTCTTGGACAAGAGTTCAGTGGCTATACCACACAAGTATGCCTTCTTTCTCTATGTGCTTGTGGAAGTTCTGGGTTATTATGTCTATCGAAAAGAAGAGGGTTCACGAATTGCATATGAGTAATTTTCTTATTGGTATGCGCTTGGACTGCAGGTGAAGTATGGTATTGATAGAGTCTTGTGTACTTTACCTCGAATGTATCAGGTTGGAAAACGTGTGATTTTCCCAGATGTTTTGTCTCTTCTTTTCTTTTTCTTTTTTTGACACTTCAACATTCCATTTGTGCAGCTTGCCCAAGGTGGAACTGCTGTTGGAACTGGATTGAACACAAAGAAAGGGTATAGTTCCTTTTAGTTAGTTTGGATAAGGAAAACTATCTTGTTTTTGGATATTCTGCTTGATGTCAGAAGGCTGAACGTGTTTCTCATTTTAGATTGGTGTTATCTATTGTTCAGATTTGATGTGAAAATAGCGGCAGCAGTAGCTGAAGAGACAAATTTGCCATTTGTGACAGCAGAAAACAAGTTCGAAGCCTTGGTTAGTCATTGGATGAGCTTCATCCTTTTATTCCACAATTTGGGGTTTCTATCCTTTCACACATGGAACCACTTCTTTATTATAAAACTTTTTTTTTTCTACTAGGCTGCACATGATGCCTTCGTTGAAACTAGTGGATCTCTTAACACAGTTGCTGCTTCTTTGATGAAGATTGCCAATGACATACGCCTGTTGGGAAGGTTGTATTAGTTTTGTCAATCTTCTCTTTGTTATTTTTTTTTTCTTTCTAACATTTTCTCCTTTCATTTCATTTCAAGTATACAGTGGTCCGCGTTGTGGTCTTGGTGAACTTATTCTTCCCGAAAACGAGCCAGGCAGTAGTATTATGCCAGTTACTCTCTCTCTCTCTCCTTGCATATATATTTGGTGGCATGTGCATTCTGGGTTTTCGTAACCTAAACAATTTTTTTTTTGTTTCAGGGTAAGGTGAACCCTACTCAATGCGAGGCTCTCACTATGGTCTGCGCTCAGGTAAATAATATCTTGCGTAGTTTGTGGGGTGCTGTAAGAGAAATTAATTAACATAGATTCAGTCAACTCATTATGTTTGTTTCCTTTTGTTCCACAAATTCTTTTGGCTAATTTCCATGAGCCTACGCGTACTCAGATTCTTAGTGATTATTTCATGTGTATTGTTTTGTCATGCTAGAATTTAAAAGATGATATGGCAACTCTCATCGTTTATATGCAGGTTATGGGAAACCATGTGGCAATAACTGTTGGTGGGTCAAATGGTCACTTTGAACTTAATGTATATAAACCAATGATAGCCAATGCTCTTTTGCATGTAAGTTCCATCATCATCTCTTCACCGTTACTATGCCTAGGGATTACGTTCAAATAATGATATCAGAAACTAAACAGTTAAAATAAAAATTCTGGATTCATCGAATTTCATCTCCAATGCTGGTGTATCATTGGCAGTCATTGAGATTATTAGGGGATGCTTCTTCTTCATTTGAGAAGAACTGTGTGAGGGGAATTCAAGCTAACAGGGAAAGAATTTCGAAATTACTCCATGAGGTAAATTTTCTATTATTATTTGACGAACACTTCTATACTACACTGTTGAATAGAAGATTTTTGGCTGATGATTCTTGTGGTTATCTCTTCGTGTAAATCCGATGGCCCCTTCAGTCTCTGATGCTCGTCACAGCTTTAAACCCTGTAAGTGTTCATCAACTAGAAAGCTCTCGTTTTCCTTAAGCTTGGTATTTTGTTTGCTAATCTATGTCTCTGGCTTATTGTCTCCAGAAAATTGGTTACGACAACGCTGCTGCAGTTGCAAAGAAAGCTCACAAGGAAGGGAGTACTTTGAAAGTATGAATTTTATTTATATTTTAGTTTTATTTATATTGGGGGTAGGAGAGCCAAACTATTTAAGTACCGCACTGATTATCCCATTCTAACTAATGTGGGACAAGGACATCTAAACTACGGTGGTTCCTAACAATATTCTATCCCCAGAAAACCAATGTCCTGACAGCTACTTCAGTGATACCTCACTAGGCCACACCCTGTAGAACCCTCTGTCAGTTCCACTTCAAAATGTCAACAACCGTATTTTATTATTAGATACTTAAGCACCTTGGAGAACTACACACCTATATTACGGGAAAAAAACAAACTTATACTTGATGTCATATGAGTGAATAAGATGTCTACATGAAAATGTCTAGGGGTTGTTATATGAGTGAATAAGACGTCTACATGGAGAAAAAATTAATGTTTTTCTATAATTAAAAAGATGTCTACATGAACAAGTATATGAAGTCAAATGCTGTATGTTAGGTGTCAAGGCTTCATATATGCTTGGGTGTTTAGATTCTTGTTGGACGATTAAAGAAAAATTAACTGGGATTATATTAGCATTTTAATGTCAAATATAGAAATAAGAACAAACCATTGAAAGTTAAAAGGGACAGAGAAATTATACCACTTATTAGAAATTTAGTCCATGATTGAGGTTTGTACTTGTTTTGTCCCTAAATTTTCAAGTTTTTTTTTAAAAAAAAAATCAGTCTACTAAATACAAATTGAAAATCTAGGATTTCATTAGACATAAAATTCAAATTATCTAATAGAGCAATCAATTTTTTAGATCAAAATTGAAGTTCAGGGACTTAAGTTTGGAACAAAAAAGAAACAAACTTACATTGAAGAACTAGACTTGTAGACCAAATGAAACATATATGATACGATACACAGACCACCAAAATAAGGATTGAAACTTAAATTTGATTGGTTAATTGTGGTTTTGGTATATAATAATGCAGGAAGCTGCACTGACGCTTGGAGTTCTAAGCGAGGAAGATTTTGATAAACATGTGGTGCCCGAGAAAATGATTGGTCCATCCGATTGCTAATAGAGAGAGAAAGCTTCCTTCTTCTGTGTTTGGATCCATCAAAATCATTTTTATAGGTACTCTCATTTTACCCCTAAAAGAAACAACAAATCCATTTTTATGAGGATTGAACTGGATAATAAAATGACCACACAGAAAGAGTGTCGGGCCGTTCTCTTCTACTTTATAAAATATTGTCAAAAAGGTTTTCTTGCGGGAAGTAATTAATAATTTCTTTTGGAGACATTAGTTCTTGAGTGTACGTCTACGTCCATTATTGGATCTCTTTGAGAATTTGATCATTTTTCCCCTTTTGAAAATGAAGAATATGACTTTCATCAATAGGGGATTTGAGCCTCTACTTGTTTATTCGAATCTTGTAGTGTTCATTCTGAAAAAATAAAAGCATTATTGCACACATTTTATTATGCATACATCTTAGGTATGGTATAATGACGACTCTAAGGAATATTGGTATAGAGTTGATTTCATGATGAAGTTCCATAAATATGAGATATCGCTTTGGAAGATTTTTTATTTGCATCATATTTCGTAGCCAAGCCATGGATTGTATATCATATTCAAATACCGAACTTTACTCTTATATATAGTTGGCAAAAGAGAAATTAACCTTGTTAGAAAACCACATGGTTTTGGTTTTGTGCTTTTGATTATTAAGCTTCTAGACATACTTCACATTATGAATTATCCTACAAGTTTCAATAAGTGTTTCTTTGAGAATATGCATAAACAAATTTGAAAAAAAAAATGTTAGGGTTCATTGGATGACTATTTCAATGAAACCAAAATATGCAAAAACATTTCTGCTCAATTTTACTAAATTTGATTGCTACAAAAAAAAAAAGCCTCGACTAAATGGATTAGAATTGGGTCTATGAAAAATATTTATCGAACTCCCAACTCACCAAAACACCTTTAATGATTTTAAAATTTGATAATTTGGGATTCGTTACTCAACTCATTGCAGTAGTTTTTACTCACGAAAAACTTGTTGAATAAAAGGTGTTTTCTTAAAGTCACATCAATCGTTAGGAAATAGAATCACCTAGAAGGATTTTATGAAAGTATGATTCATGAATCACTTCCCAACGAAATGTTGAGATAATGATATTCCCATGGTTATTACTTAGTTGGCAACAATTGAAAGAGAAGTGCCTAGAGTTGCTGTGGGATGAAGAAGAAAGCCAAACCACATAACAAACAACTTGTTTAAGTTTCAGAAGTTTAGGCATGAGCCTAATTTTGTGGTCATCACTTCGTTACCAAAAGGATAAGAGTCCTAAACAGAAAAAAACAGCGAGTCCGCCACGATCAATGATTTCAAGTTGATATGAAAGTCCTACAGAACTGGCCCTCTTGAAAAACTAGTAGATGGTAAACGGCATTGACAACATATGCAGATTTATGCCACTTAGCACAAATCAGACTCAAGATTTCCCAAAAATTTAATCACTATCCATAATCACCAATGATTAAAATCAACCTTTAGATTAATCCATGCTTATCAATTAGCTTCACACTTCAAAAAACGGACAGCCAAACCCATTTAGTAAGTAGTAGTGTCCCTATAGTCTGGGCCTTGAAAACGTTCAAGGAAAGCAAGAATAGGAAAATAAAAACTGATTAACCTCAGACTAAACTATCAATATCATTTGGATCAATACAAACGATTAGGAAAAGAACAGATAAAGAACAGCGGAGCACTCGGAGTTTCACAACTATTTCTTTCACTACCTTCAAAATACAGACCAAATCGGCTATTTAAGTTCCGAAGTTCACATTTTTAATGGATGTAAGGCATATTCAGACATCAGATATTAAGAAAACGGGGATGAAAAAGGCTCCTAACAAAGCTTGTGCGAAAATCTGAGAAATATATATAAAACATAAAAAGAACCCAAAGATGGAACAATTGATAAATTAGAAAAATTATAGATGTAGATATCTATTCGTCTGGAATTCTGATAACAAAGAAAATTGTCCGAAACAAGAAAAACAACAAAAGTGGTCAAAACCAGTAGAGTAATCGAGGATCTACGATCGATCAGAAGTTCACTTCTTTGCTTTTTTTGATACCCTGCACAGGAGGAAAACGCAAATTCATTATATAAATCAGCTACCTAATCTACTTAATTTAAATAAAATCATAATTACTTACTGAGGGGCTTGAGAAGCAGCAACTGGGGCAGCTGCGGCTGGTTTTTCACCAGGTCCCTAAATGACAAGACAAAGTCAATAATCTGACATTGGATGGGACTAATGTTAAAGAAACTCATGGTTGAAGCAGCATGAGATACAGAAAAGAAATGAGGTTGTCCAACTTATAATGAGTATTGATGTACCTGGGCCAACCGTTCTTCTCTTCTGGCAATCTTTCTTTCCCTGCTGGCCTTGTTCTTTGCTCTCTTAGCCTCAAATTGATCTGATAATGTCTTTTCTCTTGCCTTCTCAGCCTTTGATTTGTGGATGCTCTCCATCAGCACACGTTTGTTCTTGAAAACATTACCCTTAACTTTCATGTACATGTCATGGTACATATGTTTGTCAATCTTTTTCGACTCCCTGTACTTACGGAGTAACCTCCTCAGGACACGCATCCTCCTCATCCAGAGGATCTTGGTGGGCAATCTAGCTTCTCTGGTACCCCGACGCTTACCTAAATGCAACAGACATAATAAGTGACTAAAGTCACCACAAAAGCACTTCACTAAACAAACACTTTTTGCTTCCAAATTGTAAAAGCCCTTGATACATCATTATGTGTAAAAAACGCACATGTTACTGAGCATTTCATTACCCATTCTGATCCGTACACACAATTAAGCCGCTAAAAATGATAACTCTACCAGTCAAAATTTAAAATGAATGTATCTGTTTCCTGACTAAATTTTAAGATTGAAAAAGAATATCAAATCGTTAAATATATTTTCACAAGAAAAAGGAAACATTTATCAGCTGCAAAAAGAGTATAGTGGACGAAAACAAATACAAGTCTTCATAAAAAAATAAAGAAGCAAACACCATGATATCTTGGCCGTTATGTTGCTACATAACTAATAACTACATACCCTAATTCTAAGTTTCTTAAAAGAATGTGGGTTTCTCATCTTCAATTTCTCTAAAAATGGAAAATTTAAAAAACAACTGAAACATTAGTTTATAAAGTGTCCATATCCTGCACACAAGACCGGAAATTATGCAAGAGTATAGAACGTGCACTCCAACAATAACACTAGCAGAACTCAAAAGAAAAATACCGTATCCAGAATGACGTCCCTTCCTCTTAGCCTCCTTCATTCGTCGAGCACGGGAACGAGAGTGAATCTTCGTTGGCTTCCTGATAATGAATCCATCTTTAACCAACTTCCTAATGTTTTGGCCTGCACCAAACAGAACACCACTTTAATCAACGCCCCCCCAAAAAAAAAAAACCGAAGCACACATACTAAATAAATATTCTAGACTCCCAGAAACAAAAAAATCAGTATATATAAGAAAAAAGGATCTAAAAAGTAATGTATCTAGAATTAAACAAGTTAAGACGAATGGTGTATCCCAATCAAGCAGATCAAAATGAAAAATCCAACTCTACAGCTTACGTATACTTATCAAATTACGCAACAAACAACCAAAAACAACTTAATAAACAAGCAGATCAAATTGAAATCCCAACAAGTGGTAAAAGAAGAAAGGAATCAAACAAGAAAAGGAAACAATTGGTGAAAAGAAAAAAGAACGTACGAGAATTGGCCATAGAGATTTCATTGACTTCATTAGGATCCAGCCAGACCTTGCCTCTACCGCACTTGAGAACACTAGCGGCAAGCCGCTTCTGAAGCTTGAGCGAAACCATTTCTCTAAACCTCCTGCGTGCTGCTGCAATCCAAGAGAAACGCGCAACTCATTCTTCCGCTATTTATATACAAACCACTGATGCCTCTTTTGCCCTAGGGTTAGGGTTTTTGATTTCTGGACTTTTTTGGGCTTCACGACGGCCCATTTAAAGTTATTTGTGGACATAAAAATACGATTTTGGGCTTTTTTAAGTTTTACCTTTCATATAGGGCTTTGTATATTTCATCACAATGAAAATTGATATATTTGTGTTACACCTATAAATACCGATGAATAAAGTACAAAATATGACATATTTATGTGCACTCATATAACATGATATAAATTTAATTCTTTACTAATAAGGCCAAACAAATGAAAATGAATATCAATTGAGAAGGAAATAATAGTTGATTATTTTAAATAAGCAATAATCCATTAAAGAAAGATCCAAAGTTGTTTTATGTAACTTAACACGTATGTGGTTGATAAAAGGGTAATGTTTAAGTAACAATCTAAATGGTGTATATTATATGAATAAGGTTGGCTACCCTATCTTGGTAACATTATGGATACAACCTATTTTGTATAGTAAAATAATACAAAATATTTTACTCTAGTCATTTATGTGGAGACATGCGAGTGGGGGTACTCTATACAAAGAGTTTATAAAACTGAACAACCAAATGATTAATCTTCCTTTTATGACATTATTGATTGAGAAGATTGACAGTATTTTATAAGATAACAATAGGTGACTCGACCTTAATTCTGAGTGAGTTATGAAATCTTGTTTATAAGGGCAATTCTTTTATTTGTGTGAGTAAAAGTGACCAAATTTGTTGGCTTAGTAAGCATACCATTTTGAAAATTTTGTTAGAGTAACTACATAAGATTGAATTGACTTTTACTCGACTTTAGAGTAAGTAGATGAGTTGTTCTCTTAAGTGCTGACTCTAGACCTTGAACAACAGGGCATCTTCTTCTCATTGGATAATAGGATTTTGTTTATGGTAAGACTATAAATTACTTGTTCATTGTAGGATCGATGAGACTAGAGATTTAGATGTAATTATAATTGTAAAACGATAATTTGACCCACATATAATTACAAAGTGATTTGTGAAGGGTCGACTTACAGTTGATTAGTTATATTCATGGACATAGAAATATGTCTCAAGTGCAAAGAGTGCAGTTGTGGGTCTTTAGTGACCGAGTGATCTACAGTTAAAGAACATTGATTAACTAGTTAAAGAATTTTATAATATGTAGGTCCATTAAGTTCCTTATTAACTCACTAAAAATGAAACAAAGAGTATAAATGTTTTAGAATAAATTGAATTGTTTAAATTATTTATAGAAGATAGAGGTGTGATTTATATTAATGTGGTTCATATTTTTTTTAAAAGAAATAAAGTATGGTGTATATTGATACACTATAATATATAGTTAGCTATAAATATGGTTTATAGTTAATGATATATATATGAGAGGTTATATTTAAATAAGATTCAAATTAGTATAATGAATACTTTATTATTTATCATTCAAAATTATACTTTATCATATGAAAGTAATGCATTTGAATGAGATTCAAATATTAATTATATGGATGAGATTCATTTGTCCGTTTTTGAATGTTTTGGGTGTTGATCCCACACTTATTAGACCATAATCAATGGGGAGAAATTCACCTAATCATTTTTTATTTTTTATTTTTTTGAGAAAAAGACAACTATTGGAAGACAGTTTGAACTCCAAAACCTGAGTTTGGAGATTCACGTATCAAATTTTTTAGAAAACAAGTTAGGAAGATTTGAGTTTGGGATCCCTTGTGCGTGTTAGCTGAGCTAACTTTTGTTAGCTTCATTCAGTAATATTGTTATTTAATTATATATTAAATAAATTTAATATTTTATTTAAATAAGAGACATTTTTTAAAAATAGCAAAATAAATTAAAATATTTACAAGTTAAGCAAAATTTTGGATTCTATCATTGATAGTCTTCTATCACTATAACATATTAATGACTATCAGTAATAGAATTTGCTATTAGTTGTAAATATTTTGTAAAATTACTATTTTTAAAAATTTCTCTTTAAATTAAATAACATTAAAATTGGAATAACGGCCTCTTCATTCATCACCTCTCAATTTGATACTTTTCCTTTTGACTGTGTAAGAGTCATGGAACACTCGTGCAAATTCCTTGTTTAAATTGATATGTTTACGACATTTAGGGTTTAAAATTGATACAATTATTAGTTTTGAGTTTAAATGATTTTTTTAGAGTATAACATTCAAAGTTTAGTATAAATTAATATTTACTCGGTATAACATCTATTTAAATTATACTCAAATAAGTGAATTTGCTATCTAACACATTTGACCAAAATGATTACAATTATATCTTCAATGAATCCTTTATTTTCAAATTCTATATCAAACAAATCCTTACGAGGGTTTGGTGTAAGTTGATTATTATAGTCAGTGATTTATCATAAATAATCAGGCAATTATGATAATATGTGTTATGGGTATACACTATTTTAGTTTAGGTTATAATATTTTGTAATTGAATTACGTACTATTCGACTAGTGAGTGAAAAGGAGAGAGGATGAATATGAACAACTTAATAACAATAATAGACATGAAATAATAATACTCCTAGTTTATAATAATTGATAATAATTATACATGAAAGAAGGCTAAATTACATTTTTAAAAATGCCTTTAAAAAAACGTGGTTGAAATTTCAAAAACATTCTTAAACTTTCAAAAAGAGTTTAATCATACTTATATCATAGGTTTTTTTTTATAATGAAAACCGTTAAAGCTTTATTACAAAAATATTCATAAACTTTCAAATGTTAAAAAAAATACCTCGATCATGAGTATTTGAACATAAATCGATAATTCCTCGTGACAAAATAATAAACTTAATTAAAAAAAAAAAAGTTAAAAAAATCTTTCAACCATTAATATAGCTATTAATTTGTTTGAAGTTTTCTTAAGCTCGAAAATAATTCTATTTAAAAACAAATTGTATATATATATCATCATTTTTTTTATACAGACACTTCTCAACTTTCCAATTCTTATCTTACACAAATTTTTTCAACAACAAAAAATAAAAACCAAAATTTTAAATTAAAACATAAAATCCCACCAAATTTCACAAACCTCCCAAATCAAAATCTTATCTTCAAACATACCAAAACAAGAAATAATCAAAGAAAAAAAGTATTAAAATTAAAATCTTATCTTCGAACATACCAAAACAGGAAATAATCAAAGAAAAAAAGAGTATTGAAATAATTATTTTTTTGAAAAGTACTTTTCTATTAACACTCAGCTACTAACTAACAACTTAAGGGGTGTTTGACAGTCAGACTATGAACGAGTAGCCCACTCCATATAGTCCTATATCAATATTCTTCTCCCCACCTCTCCCTTCTTCTATTCCTAACTTCCTTAGATTTGTTGACATAATTAAGTTTTACATTATTAACCCAAACAGTAAAATTGAGAAAAGGAAAAGAAGATGGCGGTGGGAGGAGAGGGGAATGGGGAGTAGCAAAAGTAGAACAAATCAGCTAAGAATCTAGAAAGTAGAAACGTACTCGTTTTGTTTTCACCCTTCACTCTACGTGCGCCCACCTTTTTCTCCTCACCCATAGTTCTCTCTTTTATTCTCCTTTCATTTTGGATCTTTTTCTTCAACTAACGACGAATTCAATCAATCTTCCAATATCTCTGTTTATTTTCCACCGCAACACAAAATGGTATTGTGTTATTCCTCTCAAGAGATTAACGTTTTAACGTTCATATATTATTCATTAACTAAAAACTTCACCAAATCTGAGTTAATTCATCAAAGAACAAAAAAAAAAAAAAGTAGCTTGTACTTGAGATCAGTGTGCTTTGGAATGGGACCTTTGATGTAAATGAAAGATTTCTATTTATTTCATTAAATAAATGAATTAATGGAATGTTGATTGAGAAACAGAATCGTACAAAGAACAATTTCATATCAACAAATTGACATCGTTCAACGACAGAAAATTACACAAAACACATTCTGAAATTTAAATAACAAAACAACAATTGAAAATGGAGGAAACCGGTTTGAGATGGAGTGGCCGATAATTCAGAGAAGTTATTGGATCATCAATCATCATAATTCAGACGACGAAACAGAGCCGTGAAGGCCATCCTCGTCGTCGAAGCTCCAGAGATCGCCCACCACCTGTTCTTCGGTTGGATTCGTCACCGTTGACTGACCGTCAAGGTATGGAATCTGGTAGAACTTCATGAAGTTCTCATACGCCATTAATTCCTCAGAAAGCTTTTGCACCTCGTTCTCTTCCTCCACTGCAGCAATAACGCTAACCTTCTGCTCCGGCTTCTCTTCAGCCTCTTTCACACCGAATCTCTCCGGTGGAGAATAAGAATCCTCCGACCCAGAGCCGGATTGTTCCTCAATCGCCACGGGAAAGTGAGTGCCGGTGAAATCACCGATTTGGTTGAGATCGTAGGGGAATTCGGAATTTTCAGGGACAGTGTAGAGATGAGGGTGAAATTGAGGAATGGGAGCTTGAATGGAATATGCATCATCTTCATTAGGGAAATTGACCTTGGCTTTCTTTCCACGAATCTTGCGAGCTTCTCGATCGTAAGCTCGAGCGGCTTCCTCAGCCGTATTGAAAGTCCCAAGCCAGACACGGATCCCCTTCCTGGGATCACGAATCTCAGCCGCCCATTTTCCCCATGGGCGCTGACGAATTCCTCTGTAAAGATTCTTCCTCTGGCGCTTCTTGGGCTTCGAAGCCTCTGAAATTAACGAACCATGAAAATTATTTTTAAAACAACAAAAAGGCAACCCCGAATGGAGAAGAAAAGAAGAGGAGAAGGAGTGGAGAAATGATCTTACCGGAAGAAGGGAGGAGGGTTCGTTTGAGGGGAGTTGAAACTTGATCGGAGGGAATTTTGTTGAAATGGAAAAGGGAGGAGTTAGGCCAAATGTCGGAAGCAGTAACGCGTTGGCCGTCACGGCGAGGGATGAAGTCGGCGATAATGCCGCCACCACACATGATTAGACAAATAGGGATTATAGAGAAAAGAAGAAGAAGAAGAAGAGAGGATATATAGGAATGAAGGATGGATGAAAGGAGAAAGTGAGGAGAAGAGGTTTTTGTAGGCGTCGTTACGTTGGTGGAAGACAGTGAAGAAACTCAGGAACCTTCTTCCCATTTCACCCACTTGCCTTTCCTTCTTCTCTCGCCTCTTTCTTTTACTTTTACCAAAAAAAAAAAAAAAATACTATATGATTCGTTTGTCATGTATTTACAAATTTTTTAAAATTTGCTATATATTTAACTATTTCATAAATATAACAACAAAATATTTTTATGGTCCATAGGCCTCTAAGATAAATTTTGGTACATGAATTTTTAACTTTAAATCACTAAAATTACAAAATTAATTGATTAACAAGTTAAAAAATTACTAAACTTTGTAATTCAAAACTAATATTATATATTCTTTTCCGAAAGAAAAACTTTATTAATAGGCTAATTTATTTATACCTTGATTAAGAGATCTTAGTCAAATTCCGATGAGATAATACTCCACTGTTTCTTAATTAAAACTTATTTATTTCGTTAATTTTATATTTTCATATAAAGTCATTTCTAGGTTTAATCTTCAACTAAAACTAACACCAATCCTTTTCTTTAGAAAGTTAAAAGAGAAAAAAATCCAATTTGACAAAAAGTATCCAATAAGCTGTCTTCAATGTTTATGACTTTATGTATAAGAATGTGAATTGTGATCTCATCACTAACTTTGGCAAAAATGGTCATTTCATGGATGCCACTTCATCTAAATAAAATTATATTAGATATACATTGTAATAAAGCTAATTAGGCAATGATTAAATTAAAATATAGGATTGCCTACTCTCACTAATAAAATAAAATAATAAATCATAGTGTAAATGTAATAAACCTAATAATTAGTTAAGCTAAATGGAAATTAAAATCAAAAGAGTAATATAATCCATATATTAGAAATGGTTAATTAAAGAAGAAAAACCAAGGAGACCGTTGTATTTGTAAATGGTGGGCAAATTATTATTATTCCAAATCCCACTTTGGTTGACTCAATTCAAATTATGATTAAGATTATATCCCTAATTACCCTTTCTAATTTTGACTCTAATTAATTCAACTTAAGACCACTGGTTTTCCATCCATTTTTATTTCATATATATATTTTATTATTAAACCCTATTATATGTTTAATCAATCACATCCAATCTAAACATAATTCAATACTTCTTACTATTTTAGTCCATGATCTTTTATTCGTTTAATTAGCATAATGGAAAAGGTTAAACGTGTTTATCATAGGTTAACTAAAATTAGAGCTTTGTTTAAAATAATTTTATATATGATTTAATTAGTTATGAACTAAATAATGAATGTTATTAACTTTAAAAGTACGTAAGTAAGACTAGATTTATAGTTTTCACCTTAATAAATTTAACCAAATTTTCTTTCGAAAACGTGTAGTGGTCAACGCCAAATCTTTAGACTTTTAGGATTAGTGTGAGATTTTATCAAACGTTGATTTGACATTTTCTAAACTCAAGCTCGATGAAAAACTCTTACCTTTTTTTTCTTCTAACCCTTTTCTATTATTTGTTTACAGTAACTTTTGTTCTTACAAACTCAATTGGGACGGTTTCAGCCTAACTTCAATTAAGGGTTTATAGCCCACATGTATTTAGGGTTTCAATTCTAATTAATTATAGTAAACTATAATTAATATTGCGATCGTCTTGCTCATTGCTTTTGTAATCTAGTGCCAACACAACCTTTTTTTTTTCTTTTTTAACTCATTTATATATCCTTATGTTTAACTCTATTTTATCGGACATTGACCTTCGTCGAATCTCAGCTTGATCATTAGTGTGTCCCTTCGTAGCTTTTGGGTCCTTATTTGATCTCTGGGACAGTACACAAATCTTTCAAAGGGAAATTTCGTGCAACATTATATTCCTTAATTGGGAGGTGGAGATGGGAGCAATTGGTTGTGACCTAAAAGGGGAGGTTAGGTTGGCCATGGAGAGACATTTTACTATGGTGGTGTCTCTTGAGGTTGCTAAAGCTATTATGATATTTAAAGGTCTCTCCAAAGCTCTTGAGGCTATAATCCCCTCCTCTTTAGGTTGAAACTGATTCACATATCTTTATAAATCTTTTGGTTAGAAAATCAAGATATAACAATGGAGTTTAGGAGTGCGTTGACTCCATTCATGATCTTTATTTCACTATATCAATTTTGTTCTTGAATTTCTATTACTTAATGGTAAGAATAGCTTTTAACCATGTTATTTTTCAGCAATCTAGCTCAAAATATTCATTTTGGAGGAAATTTCGTTATTTGTTCTGAAGTTTTTTCTTTTTTATTTGTTTTCATTCATTCTTTTTTTTTTTTTATCGTGTTTATTATGGACTAAGACATAGCTTCCACACCACATTCAGATACATACAAGTGTTAGTTGAGTTAAATTCTTATTGGTAATGTATTTTTTTTAATTAAAATATATATTGTATGTATTGTTTTTTTTCTTTTGTTATAAGCTGCCAAAAAAAATGTATGACTTTTGCTAGTACTAAAGGCTAAAGTTGAACGTGTTAATTAAAATCCTTTAATTTACTTTTGAAAGTATTTAGTTTAATCATAACCTTCCAAATATACCTTTCGTTTCTTAAATCCCAACTTCCTCATTAGCTTTTACCTTAGGAGCCCTAATCCATTAGAAAAAAACTTATTTATTCTATATAGATACTAATAGACTTATTTATTCTATATAGATACTAATAGACTTTCACTAGCGTTTGATAGAAATCAATAAAAATTTACTAGTACCAATTTCAATCTATTGATAAAATATGAAATTTTGAAAAAAAAAATTCAACAATTTTATCGTTTACAATAATTTCTTTATATATATATATATATATATATATATATATATATATTCTTTTAAGGTGTTTTTTTAATTGTTTATGATTTTGCACGGGCATAGAGTTGTCTCAATAATTAAATTTATATGGAGAATTGGCCTAGGAGTTCTCAACAAATATCATAATAATTTAATTACACCTTAATTGTGAAAATTGGAAGGCATAAATGATGTGAATTAAAACTCAATTTCAATTGTTTCTGTCATTTATTTCAACTAAAAAATATCATTAGCACTTGCATTTGCATCATTCATAAGGTCAATGTAAATTTAAATAGTACGATCTTATCATTTTCTAAAAACAATTTTAAATACAAGAGTTACATGAACCCAACTATGTTTTATATAATTTAACTGAATTAATATATGTGATATGAAGAACGTAATAATTTCAGCTTAAAATTGAAGGACAAAAAATTTAACTCAACTAACATCTTTAACATACTAAGAGATTCATAGTTTAAATTTCTTAACTTCGTGGGTACAAAAGAAAATTAAACTTTGAGGGAAATAGAGTTAGAATTGAGTTTAACAGTGGCAAGAGAACATAGAACTTAGAAACTAAAAAAGTTGTTGCTTATTTAATTAAAAATCTTAACAAAGATTGAAACAGAAACTTATTAAGAGAGAGAGAGATTAGAAACAAAAATTGAAAATGTAAATAAAAGCTTTAGAAAAAGAGGTGAAGAAGAATTGTGGGTAAAATTGTTACTCTATCCTCAATAGTATTCTTTACAAAGTATAATTGCCTTTACCTATTCACTCCTGTTTGTATACACACTGCCCTGAATCCACATACTAAAACTCAATTCACTACCAACTTTATTTGGTTTTTCCACAAACATAATGGGGAGACTAACTACCAAAAATCTACCATAAAAAAGAATATTATGGAATTTTCGTTTCCTCAGGAACAAAACTTTCAAACTCAACCCTCCATTTCTTGGGTGAAAGTAGTTACCTCACTGGTTCCTCCCTTGAAGAAGCTCTCCACTCCATCAGCACTCTAGAAATTTTTGGTTCTCATTCTCCACTGTGTTCGGCCAGCTGCATCCCGTCGACCATCCCAAGACACCCAAGATTGTGTCCACCCTTGCACATGCATTGACCTGAGAATAATAGTGTTACATTTTCAGGGTTTGGAAAATGCTACAAACAGAGGTGTGTGTGCACGCATGCAGAGATGCAAGAACTCGAGAGAAAGCGGATGGTTATGCATTACCACACTTTCCAGGTCCCCTTCAACATGAAACAGCATGACAGCTAATCCTCTTCCTCTATCCATCTCGGCCTGACCATTTCATTCATAATGAGAGCTACTTAGATGAGGAAAGAGCTAAGAACAAGGAGATGTTCAGCAAACATGCCGGAACAATAATTGGACACTCACCACGCAGGAACAAATAGTGATGCCTGCTGCTGCTAATTCTGTTGTAACCTCGCCCATTATGCCTGAAATTATAGGTCTACCACATTTAATACTTGCAAAGAGTTATAAATTTCATCGATTCTCCAACAGAAGGATTAAAACAATATTTTCGAAAGTATTCCGGCTATCAAAAATTCATATATAGTATTTATACATTATGATACAATTAGGAGGTTAATGTGACAGACTTACCTCTACGATCTATGCAAACAACACAAAGCCATTGAATAGAGTGCCCTTCAAGACTGTGCCAAGAGGTAACCTTGCTGATTTGCCAACTATCCAAACCAGGCAAAACTTCCTTGTATAATGGTTGCATAATCCGGGCAACCCCATTACCCATCGATAATATATCTCCCTCTGCTTTCAACTTTACATTTACGTAGTGATTGTGTTTACCATTCACTTTGGGAATGGATACCTTGTTGTTTTTCGTCTGAAAGTCGTCCTTCAAGTTTTTCCGAGTGGATGAAATATCCACCATATCTAAAATTTTCTCCCAGAGAGGTTTTTTCTTAGTGGAGACAACTGGGGATTCTTCTGACTCACTTTCCTCTTCAGAATCAGCAATGAAGTCAGTAATGGTATCTGCTGTTATCTCAGCAGCTGACAGGGTAGCTTGTTCCCTTAAAAACTGCAAAAAGAATGAGGTCTTTTTTATAAGAAACAATTTCATTGATGGCCGTCCAAGTGGAGTTACAAAAAAAATTCTCCAATAAATGTAGCTAAAGAGTAATCCTTGAAATCAACCATGTTTACACCAAAATAAAGCCAAAAAGGTAATAATCTCCTAAATTAAAGATTTCTTGAATTATTCATTGTTACGGGGAAAAGAGAACAAAAACAATAGCAATATATCCATAATGGTATAAATTGTTATGACAAACCATACCTTCATAATCTTGTGTCTAGCACTTCGTGTTTTTGCATGTTGCAACCATTGTTTATGCCGCTGATAAGCTGATTTTCCAGAAAGCGCCTGCAAACAAAGGAGAAAAATGGAACTTTTGGATCCAGCTATTTAAAAAGTAAATTGGGAACTAATTTTAAAAACAAGTTTGGTTCCTAAGTGCCTAATCATGACATCCAGTCCATCAGAAGTTTAAAACTAAAATGGTAAAGTTGAAAATGGTGGATTTAGGTTTTCGTAATGTCGGTTTACAAATTTGATCAACGATGCACACAAACCAGAGATGCAGTCATGACATAAAATTAGCAACGGAAGATAAAATATATGAATACTGCCTGACCAATTAAACTCAACCAAACGTCTGTTGAAAACCAGAGGATAAAACATCCAATTTACATAACACATCACACTGCTTGAAGGCAGCTTAATGCGTGACCATGACAGTTAGAATTAAGACGTTCACATTTCTTTCCAGGGCAAGTAATCTTTCCAAAACACAAGTTTGAAAATGTTCAACACTATTCCAAATACTCTTAGCAGTTTCTATGGAATAATTAGAAAATTTTATGCAAGTGACTGTAGACATGAGATAACAAAATTTTTATGTAGAGATAGTAGTCCAGAGGTGACAAAGTTTAGATTTGAAAGGCAAGCGCATGCACATCTACATCATAGAACAAACCCAGAAAAGTCAAAACACAATAAATTTTGACATTACATGTATGTTCAATTGCTTTATGTAAGGACTAAGGCATATCACATACGCAGGCAGAAATGCAAAAACAGAAAGTAGCTGTTTTAAGCACTAAGCTTGTATATATTTTTTACTTTTATTTATTATTTACCTTTTTTGTGTGTGTATAAAAACATGAGAGACATCTTTTAGAAATAATGTAATCCAATACACAGGAAGGGCAAGAGATTACCCAAAAGCTAAAGAGACCAGAAGAGCCTCCAAACTTTATGAAGAATAATATAACTCAAACTTGTAACTTACATTATATGTGATTATCTCAACAACTTCTGCATTAACAAGAACATGCATTGGAGAAACAAGGTTACCATTCACCTGCAACACCAAAGTCACACATTGTATATCAAGATCCATTCTATCCAGAAATGCAGTCATAATCCATCTACTATGAGATACATGGATACACAATAATCTTTCAATCAACACTTGAAACATTACCTTTGCAGCTACCATCTTGTTACCAACTTCTGTGTGTATCATGTATGCATAATCAATCACAGTAGCACCCTTGGGTAGATTTTTAATCTACAGACGTTTAAGGACAGTTTAAGTTATAAACTTAATAAACCATGACAAAGAAAATGTTCTGATAGTGGCCATTTATACCTCTCCTCTTGGCGTAAAAACAAAAACCCGACTGCCTAATAAATCTCTGGTTACAGTGTCCACGAATTCTCTTGAGCTCATGTTACCAACAAACTCTTCTTGCCATTCTCTTATAGCATTGAGCCAGCCGATCTGGAAGAAATCAAAGACTTCATCCATGAAATTATCAAATCCAGACTAGTTCCTAAAAAAATCTTAACACCTGAAAAGTCAACTACCAGGAAAGGTAAACAAATACCCTGAGTGCAATATTTGCATCACTGAGACAGACGGCTTTCCCTCTTGAACTTCTAGAATTGGGCATAGAGTTTCTAACTGGGCTAGTTACAAGCCCACCCCCACAATAATGAGTAGCAATGCCTCTCTCAGCTATTAGGTCCATCTCCTCAGTTCTGATCTGCCAAAATTACCATTACTTTTATGAACTTCAACATGCAACCACCAACTAAAACTGATGAGTAATCAAATATTTTTGAAACTAAACATTTTAGCAAAGGGAGGAAAGCTCCAAACAAATTTCTCTAAATGCAAGTCAGATATGACAAACTAATCGAGCCAACGTGCTAAAACTGGAATATTTAAATACCTGAACTTCTAGCCGGAACATACTCTCATAAAGGAATGGGATTACAGTTGTGTGAAGACTTTGATAACCATTAGGTTTCGGTGTTGCTATATAATCTTTCATCTGTTACAGAGAGCATCTCAGTATTCACCAATATACAATCAGTTTTGGGGAGTTATAAGAGAAGTTGTAGTTAACTCACAGCTCTAGGAATAGGGGTCCATATTCCATGTACCAGTCCAAGAACATGATAACAAATCTACAGAAAATACAATAATGTTAAAGTGATGGTTATTGAAGTCGTACGGTGATTACAAAATAGCCAACATCATAGAATTTGATAATCATGGCAACGAAAATAAGTACCTGCTGCGGGCTACATAATGGTCCAACATCAATGCCTTTCTTTGGTTGTATAATAATGCGAAGCTGAATTGGAAAAGGGGAATGTATCATTAACAAGAAAACGTGAAACCTTCATCAAATGCCAAGTGAAATGTTGGATAGTAAACAGACACCTGTGCAATCTGGTTAACTTCACTGATTGAACATTGAGACTTGATAACAGCTTTATATATGCTGCAAAATATCAATTCAAAGCATAAGATTGCATTTTGCAAAGTGAGGTAGGAGATAAATTTAAAGCAGGTATTTAAATATGCCTAATGTATCTATCTATGGACTCAAGTATCATGCAGCCCTAAAAATGCACTGAGCATCTACCCTTCTAAGAAAAAGAAACCTTTCCTTATCTATATGTATAACCCAACACTCGCAATGAGTGCAACTGAGAAAGTGGGAACTGCAAATATGGAATTCAACGCTATACCTGTAAGGTTCCTTACATACAGATCGAACTTCAGTTCTCAGAGTCATAAGGTCTAAGAACTGATCTTCCTGAATCCTCTTCATCAAAATTTTCTTTGCCTACAAGTATGATAAATGTAAATGTAAACCTCAAAAAATATAAGGAAAATCACATTTTAGAATGCATTTAAATACCGCTTCAATAGCAAATAATTGTTAGTTCCACAGTTGTTTGTGAGAGAGAGAAATAAAGAATTACTTATTTCCTACTTCTAGAAAACAACAAAACAGTATATCCACATAAATAAGATTGCATGCAATCCCTTCATACCCTGACAAAACTTCAATTACCATTTTTAACACTGGCTGGACATGTTAGGAATTTGATATGAAAACGAAAACCAATCTTTCTTCTTTAAATTATAGGTGCTTGACAGGTAGTCCATCTAGCATGAAATCAAGTATCCTAAAGGCAATGTATTTTATATCCATTGTTTTACTTCAACAATGTGGGAGTAGGAATTCAAATGTTTGACCTTTTGTTACGGTTGTAATTTGCTCAAATTGCCATATTGTGTTTCAATTTTCAATTCTTAAGTTTGTGGAACCCAAGGTTCTATTATTTTTCCAAACCTTCTTAGACTCTCTACTTCTACAATGGATCTCACGTTTTAATTTAAATTGACTATCAATTGTGAGGCCCAATCTTGTCTCATTTCAATTCCCATTAAGAATGGCCTTTAATTTTTTATTTTTTTTTAAAAATGGCTGAAATATAAGTTAATTTAAATCGGATACAACTGAAATATAAGTTAATTAAAAGTAATGTTTCGTTGGTTACTCACTATAAAATGTACATTAGTTTGTAAATGAATCTAAAATGACCCGATGCCTATTTGAAGTTACACGATAAATAATGAAAAAGACAACAGCATTACCTCTATCAATTCTTTTTCGTGTTCTTTAGAAAGGTCTGCAACTCTTCTTTTGACCTTGGAATAATCTTCAGGATTGGTATACATGAAAGAAAGGTTTTCTAGTTCTGACTGCAATTGTCATCAAAAAAGGGTGCTATGATGTAAGCATGCTTTCAAAAGATAGATCAATCCATCATATGACAAAATAATCACTTTAAGGAATCTAAGTAAAAGAGACAAATGCCATCTGTTTATCAAATTATTTGCTATCAGAGGGAAAGTTGAGCAAATTAGTTAACCAACGTTAACAACTCCTAATTGCAACAAGAGACACCTGGCAAAACACATAATAATAATAATAATAACAACCAAAATAGCTAATTGGACATACCTTGATTTGGTACATACCCAGCAACTTGGCAAGAGGGGCAAAGACCTGCAATGTTTCCCTTGCAATGCTGGACTGGACATGAAGCAAAAGTGTTAAATCTAGTACCAAATAAAGGTCAACAACCAGATACTCTTAAAAGATAATATGCAACCTGCTTATGAGGAGGCATGTGTGAAAGAGTGCGCATGTTATGCAAGCGGTCTGCTAATTTGACAATGATCACACGGACCTGAAACCAAAATTCCTTTTAGTTTTTGTAAAGTTTCATAAAAGAATGATGAAATTGACAACAGTAATTACAGAAATAACACCTCTTCTGTCATAGCTAGAAACATTTGTCGCAGATCATCAGCTTTTACATCTTGTACCGAATTGCATTCATTCTTGCATTTCAACTTACCCAGTTTAGACACCTGAATGGAAAAGACGGCAAAAATCAATTACTAAGGTTGTTGACCACGATATGCTGAGAGGGTATATACCTATGTATCAACGGTAACACAAAAAGTAAGAGAAGAAGAAAAATTAAATAACCTTAGTCTCTCCTTCAACAATGTGACGAACAGTTGCACCAAATTCCTCTTCTATTTTCTCAAACGTAACAAAATCTGTGTCTTCAACTGTGTCATGGAGCAATCCAGCAGCAATAGTTTCCCAATCTAATTCCTAACATAGGAAGTACTCTTTTTGGTTATGGACTATAAACTTCTTTTTTCCTACCAGAAAAAGGATACAAAAAAGGATAGAAAGAACTTACAAGTTCCCCTAGAATTCGGGCAACCTCAACTGGATGAATAATGAAGGGCTCTCCACTACGTCTTTTCTGGCCATCATGAGCCTCAAAAGCAAGCTATACCCAATAAAACGGGGGGGAAAATCGGCTGATGCACCAAGTAGTTGTACATAAAAAAGGATTGTGCTAAATTTGGCAGGTAAATTAGCTCACCTTTAGAGCATTATGCACCAGTTCCAGTTCCTTGGGTGATAAATAAGAGATAGAGGGCTTAAGGTCCTGAGGTTCGGGAGCAGAAGATTAGTGAAACATAAAGGTACAAGGGATACTCCATCTTGAAAAGTAAAGTATAGAGATGCCACACTATTGACAATATGTACCTCCCACAAACCTTCAGGAGAAACCTCGTCAAAGGCATCTGAAGACAAGAATGAAGAGCAACAAAATTTCTTCCTTCTACAAACATCATGAAGCAGGCCTGATTTAAGTAATCTTCCAAGATGTACATGGTTGGTAACTTCATTCGAATACCATCCCCTGACATTGATAGACTCAAATCTCTGAAATATACAAAAAAAATTACAACCATTGTTACATATATACACCAAGGCATATACAATAAAAGATAAGAGGCTGCAATAATTTGACATTAGTAAGGTTGCAATTCATTGTTTTCCAGTAACTTCCATGCAATAGAATTGGAAGTAATCAGTGTCAAACTAATTCATGGTCACTTAAAACTTCAAAGAGTCTTGTTTTACATCAAAGTTGGAATCTGAAGATTCACAATGATAATGTTTGGCGCGAAGGTATTTCTCCCCGCACCTTGGAAGAGGATTTGGGTAAGAAAAACTATATCAATGTCAAAATGAGAGTACTTCAACAAAATGGCTGGAAGCAACTACCGAACAGTTACAACCAAGTATAAAATATTCACCATTCACTATTCAGCCCACAATTTAAAAAGCGCAAAACAGAAATGTAATATGGGAAAGACGAAGGAAAAAAGGGAACCAAACATGACAACAATACAAGTGGATGACTTCCACAAATGTTCCAAGAGTGGATAACATACAAAACTCAGTACCGTGTGATAGTGTTCCAATATAGGAGAATCTAATTGACAAGGAGATAAAAAAAAAAAAAAAGAGAAAGAAGTTACATTATAGAATGAATAAAGTAACTCGTCCAGCGGTCAAAATTCGTATAATTCAAGCATAAAAGACCACTTACAGAATTTATTCTGCTTCTTTTGCCATTTTTTGAATACAAGAAAGAGGAGCAGTGAAGAGAATGAGTTGTGCTTGCAAGAAAACCCGTCAAGACCCTCGGAGCCTTCCATGCACACGATAGAATACTGCAATCATACCGACCACTACTTCCATCGCTTTTCGAGAACTTACATATATTCACGCATTCTAAAGACACTACAATTTCTCAAAAAAAAAAACAAAAAAACAAATACTCATCAAAATCACAAAATCTCTAAACCCAATACGCCAAATTCCCCCCTACTACACCAAGTCTTTTAACAAATGAAAGAAAACAGTGAAAAAAAACCTCCCAAAACGTAAGCTGAAAATCTTAATTAAAAAAATTAAAAAAAAAAAAATAAAAAAAAAAAAAAAACCCAAGACGGACATCCTCAAACGAAACAATCTGTTGTCATTTCTGAAGCAAAGAAACAGAGAAAAAGTAAGAAGAATTGAGAATTAGTGGTAGTCATACCATACCTGACATCGAAGGAGCGGATGCCATCTCTAGTAGAAGAGAGAAATCTCATTGAATCCAAGTAGCATTAAAATGAAAGGAGGAGGAAGAAGTCAGAATCGAGGAGGCCAGTGGCAAAATCTCATTAAGAAAAAGAAATCGAAACGAAGAAGAAGAAGAAGTTGAAGGTGTGAACCCCGTTCACGCATCGGTGATGGAGAATTAAGCAAAGGGGATTGAAGATTAAAGATTGAAGATTGAAGAAGGCCAAGAGATAATAGTGATGGGAAGAAGAAGAAGAAGAAGAGAGAGAGAGATGTTGAGTTCAGCCAAGGCCACACAAATGCCGTTCGATAATGATTTTTATTTTTTGCCTTTTCCGCTTAATTCCCCCTTTCATTTTATTTGTATATATAATTTGTTTTGTAAAATTGAGTTGGATTTTAAGTTTCTTTTTAGTGGACAGTTCAACTGTTCAAAAGAATATGGGTCAGCCAACGTGTACCGCGAGATCTGCTGCCCGCAGACCCTTTACGACATGTCGCTCGTCTCATTCCCTCCTTTTCTCTTTTTTCATTACTTTTGAGTCCTCAATTTCATAAATAAGACATTTTAAGTTCCCAACAGGGTTGAGTAATCGATGATTAGTGTTATGATAAATTATGTATTTAGAAAAAGGATTACGTAAATAATGTTATGATAAGTTATTTTAATATCTCTGGTTTTTCACAAAATATTTAAATTTAGTATGTGTCCTTTAACATGAGTGATTGCGATACTATGAAATTAATTTTTGTTCTAATATGGTAATAATGATCTTGATTCAAAGGAGGCAATCGGAGTCAAATTAAGAAAAATATTGAGACTTAGCTAAAAAAACACATTGGTATTCAAATACGGAGATTTTGTAGAGGGGAGCATGTTTTGCATTTGGGTCATGTCAATTGTCAATGAATATCAAATCAAGTCAAGCCAAATAAAATTTATTAACTAATGAAAATAATCTCACAAAATCATATAGTTAGGCTAGCAAGCAATCAAATCTCGTAGGATTCGATCTAAACGAGAATTTCTTCCATCCATGACGTAAGATAAACTTAATGTCTTACATTAAATATTAACTCAAGAGATAGATTTTGATAATTAGGAGAGCACGGGAAAAAATGTCATTATTCTCAATAAATCTTCGCCTTTATGACGTGAGATTCGTTATTTTATGAATTTGTTGGATTGGGATTTGGAAGAATAAATGTAGATAAATTCTTAAAAGACTTGTTAATTTTAGAGAAAAAATGAAGAATGTAACATAAACGTTATGAAAAGACTAAAACTAGAATTGTAACGTAAATCTTAGATCACATTACATATATATGTGTACATGTGCAATTATTAGTGAAGCCTAAATCCACACACTCTGCTTTTCTGAATCAATAAAGGTAATAAATCTGAGAATTGTATTACATTACCTATCATTCTTCCTCCATATCTTTAAAGTTTTTTCCTTTAATGTCATTTTAGGGATGCCCAAAAAGGACATTAAAAAGTTGTCCAAAAGTTTGGGCACCTCTTTTATATTTATTTCCATCTCTATCTATGCTTTCTCGATGTTGTAGGCAATTTTTGTATAGTCAATTTAGGTACAGTTTACTTATTTTACGAAAAAGAAAATATATGATTCGCCTAGTTAGAATATAAGTAATGTTATTTTAAATCAACTGTTTGATTATTCTTTCTAGATTTGTAATGTTATGTTCAATTCATTCGAATATTGTGTTGTCCAAAATGGACAAATACTCTTATTTTAGATTCTTCTTTCTTTAGATTTTAATTGACAAAATAACTTCTTCATATGAGTTGATTTTTTTGTGAAAAATGAAACGTGCAACTCAAGAGAATGAGTATTTTGATGTATCAAAGCTTTAAGAAAGTGAAGAAATTGTTCAACAGTGTTGTTGCACTTCGCTCTGTATCTCACTTAAGGTACCGTTTCTCGCGTAATCAAGTCGCATACTGATTATCTCGCAAAGTGGACAAAAGGCCTAATTGCATGGTCAGAACACAAAGGTGGAAACACAAAGAATGGTTAAGTAATTACTGAGTCACAGATCACGCTTTCTTTAAGATGTTTCGCGGCTCTGCTTCTTTGTGCAAACAGAATTATTGCCTCATCGTCCCCAGGACAAAACAATATTTATTCTTCAATTGATTTTGCACAGAAATCAATTGAAATCTCCACACTTAGATGAATACTTTAATTACTCGGAAAACTCAACAAATTTGAGAGAGAGCTTTCTTGCTTATGAAAAATTTGTCGCGCATCTAATGAAAGAATGAAGAAAGTGTATATATAGTGTGAGGAAATCAATAGATGAAATGCATATGCGAGAAAATATAAATTTACTTGTAGGATGTCAGAATATGAAAATACACACTACTTTATCCATTTTTATAATTAATATATTTCATCATGCTTGACCATCTCTCCTAGGACGTCAGCATATGCAATGAGATGTTCTAACATTTAGCATAGCTAATGTTATCGCATATTCATAATCAATATTACATAGTTGAAAAATAAAAGACAACAAATTCTAAAGTTTTCATTCGTATAATGTTTGAAATGTAGTCATTGCATTATCTAGTCTTCTCGCATTGCATACAGAATTAGCGTTTAAAACACATTTAAATCATAGGGATATCACATAGCTTGGTTTTCTCGCCTAAAGAATTTTTCACAACAAACAGATAATACAAAAAAAAGGAAGAAGTGATCCATCTTTCAAAGGGTTTGTCCAAGGAGCCTTTTCCCACCTATTGTGCAATGTTTTTGAGAGATTTACCACGTATAAGAATTTTTCCAAAAATAGAAGATAATACCAAACTCAATTAAAAGATTCATCCATCACGTATTTAATTTTTATACCAAACCTTAATTACTGAGCAAATCTAACGAATCGATTAAATTCCAGCTCAACAAAAATGATAGTCATTTTTGGAAAACTTTGGAATTAAGCTACAATAGAATAATTAATGAATGTAGTACAAGAATGTTTACAAGCAGCAACTCAATATCACTCCTACACATAATTGCAAGCAAAGGGTCAAAGGGTAAAGTAATGTGAGAAATTAGTTACCTAAAAAAATATATAAGTAATAATAATAAAATCAAAATTGAAAAAGGTGATGAAATAAATAAATATAACGTTGGTAGATATTTTCAAAGACAGTTTATTGCCTTTCCACGTTTCAAGTAATGCGGCAATGCAAAACTCAACACTCACTAGCCTACGTGTCAAACCTTCATTGGACCACCTATTCAAAGGGCTTTTCTAGTAATTAAATAAATACCCGTAAATTATTAAAATATCTTTAAATTTTTTTATTTTTTTCCTTTTTCTCTTTTGCAAAATGCTCATTTCATTAATGGATTTTTTTTTAATTCTTGCAATAATAATAATAAAAAAATTATGATAATATAGTCTATGTCACTATATTTTCTAAATTGTAAAAGTAACAAATTTAAAAGTCGATAACCCTATGATTATTGTCGGATAGTTAGTCCTATGATTACCATTTGATAGGTCTAATATCACTAATTTTGCCATATTCACAATATGCAAAAAAAACATGTGTCATAAGTTGTTTTTTTCTAAAGTGCCATGAACGGTTTATTTTTAAATGTTTTTGTCATTTGAAGCATTTTTTTTATTAGTGTCTATTTGATCTGAAAGTGTTGGGTTTGTGGTCCCTTATACAAAAGTTGAATATTTTGCAATTTTGTAGAAGTGTATTGATACATAGGCTAATACTTTAAATCTAATTATCGTTCTTTTCACAATTGCATTGGAGCTCAAGATTGGTATTGAAATTATGTTCTCATAATTATTTTGATTTGAAAAAATGGACATTTGCAAAAAGCAAAAAAATTATGATAACAGAACTCATATCACTACATTTTTTAATTGCAAAAGTAACAAATTTAAAAACAGATAACACTCTGATATCTATTTGATAGCCTCTAATATATTTAATTATTTGTCATATGAGCAAAAAAAAATGATTATTGACTGTTTTTTCTATTTTTTTTATCATCTGATATAGTTTTCCTTGAAAAATTCCATTCATACGTTAGTATGAATTTGAAGAAAAAAACTCATTTAGTATGTTTTTGGATGACTATACACTTTTTGGAAGGATTATTAATAAAAACAATGTTCCATTAGAACGTAACTCTAGTAAAGGTAACTTTCTTTTATATATATATATCAAATTTAAATGTTTGAGAGCTAAAATAATACCTTAATTAATGAACTAGGTGAACACTTGGCTTTGGGTTTCAATAATTAAATTACAAAAAATCTAATTGTTGAAAACGACAAAGATCCATTAAGAACTATCAAACAATAATCTACGTAATAACTTTAAAGTTATATATTGAAAATTCAAATAGCAACTGACATTGTGTATCCATAATCGATTTTAATACTCAATAATAATTTAGGTCAAAGAAACTACAAATTAATTACGTTGGTATAAAGTAATAATTTGTGAATGATTATGAATATTTTTGTCGTATATAATATTTTCAATCAAAGTTGATTTTGTTTACAAATACTTAAGAAAATTCAAACTAATTCTTGACTGATTTTGAAATGATTAACATAATTTTAAAATTTTCTTGAAATAATGTTAAAGGTTATGGATGCTATGTTAAGTATTACATTTCATAAGCAACGAAAGGAGAGAGACGGAAGAAGAGGCGCCTCGATGATGCGTTTGGACAAAGATTAAGAAATCTATACATACATATATATATATATATAAATAGCAACGAGCGAAATCCGAAATGGAAAGATGGGATATTCCAAAACTGGTAGGAAGAAAAAAGAAAGGTCTGGAAGTTGCTGTTTTTTTTATTCATATGGATTCGTCAGCTCAAAGAAGATGAAGTCATGAAATCACCGAAAAGCGAAGGACAGGTGCCAGTTTTTCTCCATTTTACTTGTCCTTTTCATTTTGATTTGAAACCCTCCATCATCAACACCGTCTTTTCTTCAAACCCATTTCCTCTTGGCTTCTGTATTCAACACTCTCTCCTCTTCCTCCATCATCATTCTCTAACCAGCCTTGGATTCTCTGTTTTTCCATTTCGATTATTCCTTACATGTTATATCATCCCATTCCTTGAAATTTTCAACCATTTTTTTCCATGGCCACTACCAAGAAGTTTACTCGTAGCCCCAGTGTAAGAGAACGTGTAGAAGATACACTCTCTGCTCACCGGAACGAACTCGTCTCTCTCCTCTCCAGGTTTTGCGGTTATCTCTCTATTTCGTCCAACGCAGGACAATGGAAATACCTTATTTACTGATGGTTTTGTTGTCGATGTTTTAGATATGTTGATCAGGGAAAAGGGATTTTACAGCCCCATCATTTGATTGATGAACTTGAGAATATTATTGGTGATGATGATGGCAAACTGCACCTTGCCACTGGACCCTTTGGCGAGATCCTCAAATCTGCTCAGGTGATGCTTTTTCTTTTTTGGAATATAATACAACTCATTTTGAATTTGTACGTTGGGGTTTGAATATGCTGTTATTTTTTTTTTTTTTTTTGGGTTTGTTGGATCAGAATCTGCATATGAAGTTTGTTAATCGATTTTGATGGTTGATTTTATGTAGGAAGCTATTGTTCTGCCGCCATTTGTTGCCATTGCTGTTCGTCCTAGACCTGGTGTTTGGGAGTATGTCCGTGTCAATATCTACGAACTCAGTGTAGAGCAATTAAGTGTATCTGAGTATCTTCATTTTAAAGAAGAGCTTGTGGAGGGACAGTAAGTGGGTTTTTCTTGATTGTATATGTTTTCTGAAGCAGTCAATTTTTGGATCCTTGTAGTTTATAAATTCAATCAATATTTCTATTGAGCTTATTTTGGATGGTCTCTGCATGAGAACGTCAGGTTTAATGAAAATCTCATACTTGAGCTTGACTTTGAGCCGTTCAATGCGAATTTTCCTCGTCCAATCCGATCCTCCTCCATTGGAAATGGCGTTCAGTTCCTTAATCGTCATCTGTCATCGGTTATGTTCCGCAACAGGGAGTCATTGGAGCCATTACTTGACTTCCTTCGAGCCCACAGATATAAAGGGAGCGTAAGTTCACCGGATAGTGTTAAATTGTTAATTACTGAATTTAACTTGCGGGATCAATATTGTGGTATCATATAAACTTATGCTGTGAATGATTATGAATCCAAGTTTTGAGCTCATAAGAAAAAGCGCCAGTGTAAATCATGATTGAATGTGTTCTAATAATGGTTTTGCGCAGGGAATAATGTTGAATGATCGAATACAAAGCATTTCCAAACTACAGTCAGCACTGTCAAAGGCTGAGGAGCACCTTTCTAAGTTGCTGCCCAGTACACCCTATTCTGACTTTGAATATGTGTAAGATTATTCCCCTGCTCATGTGGGTACTTGCCTTTTTGTATCACTAAGCAGCGGAGTTTGTTTATGATAATAATTGTGCTAACAACTGATATTTAGTATGTCCCTTCCCTATTTCATTCAGATTACAAGGACTGGGTTTTGATAGAGGTTGGGGTGATACAGCAGAACGAGTGCTAGAAACAATGCATCTTCTCTTGGATATCCTTCAAGCTCCCGATCCTTCTGTATTAGAAACATTTCTAGGGAGGATTCCAATGGTGTTTAATGTTGTCATTTTGTCTCCACATGGTTACTTTGGTCAGGCCAATGTTTTAGGCCTGCCAGACACTGGCGGCCAGGTACTGAAAATAATTCCTCTTGCGAGCCAAACAGTATTATTGGATGTCAACTTTCTTTTCCTTGCACTTTGGTACCTTTGTTCCCTCTGATCTGGATATCTCTCTCTCTTTTAGCTTCTACAGTTAAATAGATGAGTACTTAGAACATCATTAGAAAGCACTGAAAGTAATAACTATCTTTTCCTTTTTCAATTTCAAATTTCCAGGTAGTTTATATATTGGACCAGGTGCGTGCTTTGGAGAAGGAAATGATTTCTAGAATTAGGAAGCAAGGGTTAGATGTAAATCCTAGAATTTTAATTGTGAGTATGCTTCTTTCCCCAACTTTTATGGGTAAAACTTAGGTTTCCTTTTGACGAGTCAGAACTCAAGTTCTTTCCTTTTATTTATATGATGCGACAGTACCTCTAATTTTTTGTTGCCAGAGTTTCTCTGTAATCTAACCATGTAGTGGGCTATTGTTATAGGTTACCAGGTTAATACCTGATGCAAAAGGAACTACATGTAACCAGCATCTGGAAAAAGTCATTGGAACCGAGCATTCACACATTTTGCGTGTTCCTTTTAGGTCAGAGAATGGAATTCTTCGTAAATGGATTTCAAGGTTTGATGTATGGCCCTATCTAGAGACCTTTGCTGAGGTAATGTGTGCAATTCTACACAAAGGTTAAACACTTGTTCACTTGCTACTCATCGCTATCTATATATTTATTCAAACCCTACTGCTTAAGCTAAACTGTTAAACTATACTTCTGTTAATGCTTCATAATTTGATTGCCAGTACTTTGCTTCTTTGCAGTTTGCACTTATTTCGTGAAATGATGTTGTAAATGCCATTACGTTTTCTGTCCATCCCATATACCTTTTCAGCTGAACCCATAATCTGAGGCATTAATGGCTATTTGAATTCCATCACCACTTCTTTTATTCTTTCCAGTTTCCAGTGTGTATCAACTCGCAAGTTTTGAAGAATTTTGTACTGTTAATATATCAGTTCTTATGTGTGAGTCGGGACTTTTGATATACCCTGTTATTTGGAACAGGATGCAGCTAGTGAAATTATAGCTGAGCTGCAGGGTATTCCAGATTTTATAATTGGTAACTACAGTGATGGAAATCTTGTTGCTTCCCTATTGGCATATAAAATGGGAGTTACTCAGGTACTTTAGGTTAGGAGAAGCTTTTGGTATTGGAACTGTTTTTTCTTTTATTGACATCTGGTTTGCAATGTTCAGTGTACCATTGCTCATGCGTTGGAGAAGACAAAATATCCGGAGTCAGACATATACTGGAAAAATTTTGAGGAGAAATATCACTTCTCATGTCAGTTCACTGCTGATTTAATAGCCATGAATAATGCAGATTTTATCATCACCAGTACATACCAGGAGATTGCTGGAACGTATGTCTTAACTATCTTTATGCTGTTTGATTCCTTATGTCAAACCAATTTTGCCAATATCATCACCCTGTCACTATTGAAATTTTCTTGCAGCATCATTTTATAGAATGTATAGAGCTTTTGTTAATTTTTCCTTCCTTGACCTTCCTTAATTGAGTTCACGATGTGTGGGAACAAGGCAATTGTAGTTACTTGGTGCTTGAGCGTGTGATTGGTCTCCGAGGACATCCTGATTTGCAATTGGTGTTTTCTAATATACCTTTTCAATGATGTACAGAAAGTAACTTCTTCCAATCTTTTCTGGAGCCTCTTTAGGATAGACACCTTTTCCATTTATTGTCTTTGAACGTTCATCCTTTTTAATTCACTCTTCTATCTTTGATTAGACATTGATATTGCCCTCTGATACTGATAATTTCCACAGTAATTTTTTTTAATGAATAAATTTGGTAATCAACTTGGTTACAGAAGATTTGGGATTTGAGATGAGAGAGGCTTGAAAACTTGAAAGAATAGATGTTGAGGGCTAATGAGCTCACTTGCAGGAAGAATACGGTTGGTCAATATGAGAGCCACACTGCATTTACACTTCCTGGGCTCTATCGAGTTGTCCACGGAATTGATGTCTTTGACCCAAAGTTCAATATAGTCTCTCCTGGAGCAGATATGACTATTTATTTTCCCTATACTGAAAAGCAGTTGAGGCTTACAGCTTTGCATGATTCACTGGAGAAGTTATTATATGACCCAGAACAAAATGATGAACATGTGTGAGTCTCTGATCTTTTTGCCCAACTTTTACATTCAGTGAATCAGTAGATGGAGGATCATTTTATCTTTAAATTAAGGAACTAATTCATATTAAGTGGGAAAAACTGATCTATTCTTTGCGCGTGTACAGTGGCACGATAGATGATAGGTCAAAACCTCTGATCTTCACCATGGCAAGGTTAGATAAAGTGAAAAATATTACAGGATTGGTTGAGCTGTATGGCAAGAATGCCAGACTGAGGGAGCTAGCAAACCTTGTTGTTGTTGGTGGTTATGTTGACGTGAAGAATTCGAAAGACAGGGAAGAAATGAAAGAAATTGAGAAAATGCATGACCTTATGAAAAAGTACAACTTACATGGTCAATTACGTTGGATATCGGCTCAAACAAATCGTGCTCGTAACGGCGAGTTATATCGTTATATTGCTGATACAAGGGGTGTTTTTGTACAGGTTGGTGACTATAGAGTTTGCACTTTTATTCTTCAACCTCATTTCTTTGAATAGTATTAATCCTGGGCTTCAAAAATTTCAATCTGCAGCCAGCAATTTATGAAGCATTTGGGCTTACTGTTGTGGAGGCCATGACTTGCGGGCTTCCAACATTTGCTACTTGCCATGGTGGTCCTGCTGAAATCATTGAACATGGCATATCTGGATTTCACATCGACCCTTATCATCCCGACCAAGCTAGTACTCTTTTAGTAGATTTCTTTGAGAAGTGCAAGGAGGATCCAAGTCATTGGATTCGAATCTCTGAAGCGGGGCTACGAAGAATTTATGAGAGGTACTATTTGCATGTATATATATACATTTGAAATTTTCTACTTACCAACTCATTGTGTTGTAGATAATAATAATTCTCAACATGACATTATAGGTATACATGGAAAATTTATTCTGAACGACTGATGACCCTGGCTGGAGTTTACGGTTTCTGGAAGTATGTTTCAAAACTTGAAAGGCGTGAAACACGTCGATATCTAGAGATGTTCTACATTCTCAAGTTCCGTGATCTGGTGAGTATTTTCCTATTCGAATCTGCTTATTATCTTAAGCAAACCGAGTTGTATTGTGTTATTTTCTTCATAGTTTGGTAATTGGATAGCTTTTATGACAATCTAATTTGCTTTTGTTGCTTCAGGCAAAATCTGTTCCTCTGGCAATTGATGATCATTGAGCTTATGGTGGTAATGCCAAGGATTTGCTTTACAAACGACTCGTGTCTGAGTCTCTGTGCAAAAATAAAGTTAAATCTGTGTGTATATGTTTATGTGGAAGAAGCTATCTTGTACTACATGTGACAGCTAATTGATGAAATATTACCTTAGGCTTTTAAATCCTTTTTCTTTATTATGGTCTTGTTTCTTGACCGACTGCTTTCCAACTTGGGGGAGAGACGGGTGAACCAGTTTTGTTCTTATGGTCAAGTTATTGGTATTGAACATTTTAGTGCCTCAATAATCATGAGATATAAATTTAAAGTCTTTCGGAAAAAACCGTCATTCATGATCGGTAATTTTTTCAGAATCATCTTTTTGGAGTTAAAGTTGTGTTGATTTTGCTTTTGGGAGGGGTTTCTCTTAACTTTGAACTTTGAACTTTTATTTTGTCACGGGTAAAGAATCCTGTGAAAAACACAATTGCTTGTCAATAGAAGATGTTTAGTCAATCTATACACGAGAGTAAATTGGTCTCTAAAGAACCCTTGAAGGGTTGACGTTCGATGGGTGCAACATTACATAATTTCTTTGACTATGACTTTACAATCATGCTTGCTTGTTGTAGCAAACAACATGATTGGGGTCAAGGGCAACTTTCTCCTCTCTTCTTCTCAATCACCCCTCCCAAGTCTTGTGAGATTACATAATGCTTTGTCATTGTGAAATAAGTGAAGTATTGTTGTAATGACAACATTAATGGGTGAATCACATTGACTAAAACTCAAGTAAAGGAGAAATCATAATTATTAATTAAGAGGAAACCAACATAATGTTCAAAAACCAGAAAACTATAGTCACTAAATAAGAGCTTAGTTTATTTGGTTAAAAAAAGAAAAGAAAGCTTGAAAATGTTATCAAACGAAGGTTGGATTTCAAAATGTTTAAAGAGTAGAGGACACAATTAAAGTTTTACATGAAGAAAGAAAAAAGGAAAAGAAGAAGAATTGATGTGTGGTGCAGGCTGTGGGGATCGAACCCACGCGCACTTATGTGCAGAAGATCTTAAGTCTTCCCCCTTAACCTCTCGGGCAAACCTGCTCTCTTGCTATTAAAACTTCACTACATTTTATATATTACGACTTAAGTTTTTCATTATATTAATTTCGTATTACTTCAACTTTAGTCGAAATTCTTAGTAAGTACCTACTCTAAAAGTGTGCTCGAAACAAAGGAGAATATTGTTACTTTTATTTTTGTTAGTTTAAGAATTATTGAGATGAGAAATGAAAGTTATGTTTACTTACGATTTTAGATACTATTTTAGAATGATTGTGAGAATGAGATCAAATCTTCACCTCTAAAGAGGAAGCGCTATGCTCAATTATCGATAATTGAGCTAAACTCATTTGACAAATTATTGCTGATCAGACTAACCCCAACGATACAACGATACATATGATTACATTTTCATTAAACATGAAAAGCGATGCAATTAAGATGAGGGTAGACTAAAGCTGGTCGAAGGAATGAGCAAAATATGCGAGTGATCCAACGAGCGGGGCATTTATGTAAGTGGATGGTTCGGATTGCTCAAAATCTGATCTCTCATCTTGAAATTCGTCATTCTGGTCAGGCCCTCCGACCACTGCACCAATGAGAACATTAGGGTTAGGGGAATTGGAATGCATGGCGGAGAAGCCGGAGGAGCAGTCGATCTTGGCCGGATGCTCTGCAATCGACGGTAGCGACGAGGCTCTGTGGTGGATTCTTTGTGGGTAGTGACTACCATATCCGACCATGTATGACATCTTCAATGGATTCTCTCCCAACAGGTAATCGATCTATACATAAAACTCCTCCAAAATCACTTTAATTTTATCCTTAAACAAAAGTGAAGTAATGGTTAACAAATATATGAAGTAAAATAAAAGAAATGATACCTGTTTCTTAGCAATGGTTCGTAAAATGTTGGGAGTGATAGTACGACCGTTGCAATGGGCAGCCGTATGAGCAGATGTTAGGTATTTGGCATAAGTTAACAGTAGAAATGTGGTTGATGTCACATATTGCATGTTGCTATCACCCATTTTAAACAAAAGGCCTCCTACATTCATATATTTCAAATCATCAATAAACTTTTTAATATATGTTCCAAATTATATAAATAAAAATATCAAGAACAAATCAAGATTATTTTAAAGATTTTTATAAAAGTACAAAGGTAAATTAAGACATTTTAGAGTCTAAACTGACTATGTCAAAGAATTGTTAAATCTTAGAGAATATTAATCGGAGAGAAAATAACATTGTAAGATTTTGAATATAAAACCTGGAGTGTATTGAACAGAAGAGGAGGAACCAGATATGAGAGAACATATAAAGTTATCTGCATGATCCTTATACTCATAAAGAGACCTCACGTTTTGGATCAAGAAGGCCTGAAAAATCGATATACATATATATTCATATAAATCAAAGGTTAAACCTAACACATGGTTATTGAAGGAGAACAATATGTCATAGCAAACCATTTCATATTCTATCCATTGAAAAAAGAGTATAATGTGGTCTAAATTCCATTATAATTTAGTAGATAAGACGTGTAAAGTTGAAAATTCAATTCCTACCAATATTTGATGAATAAAACAAACAAAAAAATGTCTTATAATTTAGTAGTTTAGACTCATATCTTATTTTCGAGTCTGTTTTTGGATTATCTTATGAAAAAATTGTTAAACTCGTGTTTATGTAAAATGTGTGATAAAAATATTTAAAATACACGACAAAACTATTTTTAATTAGTAGTTATCACATACTAATTATTATTGAAATAACTTATTTTTTAAATTAAAATTTGAACACAAAGTAATTTACATATTTTCACCCTTTTCAAATTGTGTAATTAATGTGATATTCAAACCTATGATATTTTAGTCAAAGGTAAAAATGACAACTTTTAGGTAAAAAAAGGAAGAATAAAATTGATAGTATCAAAATCACAATTGAAAATCAACCAAAAGATACCTTTTCTGACTTTACATGTTGTAAAAGACATTTTCATATCATCAAAAAAATGTTGATCCCAAATAATTAAAAAGTAATTTTCTTATTTTAAAAATCGCTTTATTAAAAAGTATTTTGCCTTAAAGAAAACACCAACTTTTTTAAAATTTGTTATCACATGATAAAGTAAATCACAGTGTTAAAAAGCTGCATTAGTGAAAATAAAATACTAACAAAAACAAAAGAAGATGTCAATTAATACCAAACTCTACATTTAAAAATGATTCTTTATAACACTTCTAAAATAAACAAACAGAGAGTTCCAATCCCAAAATTCCTTTATAGTTCATTACATTTTAAAAAGCAACTATAGTGATGGATAGTAATTTTAAGTACGAACGACATTTTTTTTTTAATTACTAGATTTATTAGTGAGATAAAATAATATTTACAGTATATATAATTTATCAATAATAGACATACATATTTTGTTATGTGATTTAAAGTAATTTTTTTTTATACGAGTTTATGTCAAATACACCATTTTGAACTTAATAAATTTTTAGTTAATTAATGAAATTTCAATTTTGTGTCTTAATTAGTCCGAAAAGATATTAGGTAGAACACTAAGATGATCCATTAATTGTACATACAAAATTAGTAGTAAATATGCAAAAGGAAGAACCTTGGAAAGAAGAATTCTTGCTCCAACATGCTTGTTATCCCAACCAAAAGTATTATCAAACTCTACACCACCAAGATTCTGCCCATTCTCTTGAATGTAATTCAAGTAGCTACTGTTCTTTGTAGCTCTATGTAGCCAAGCAGCACCCCATAATAGCTCATCCTGCATGCCATTGATATCCATTCTCAAACAGCAAATTAATCAACATTATTTTATAAAATCATATGATGATGATCCGGCCAATATAATCTTCTCTTGTTAATTAATTAATTTTCATATTCCACGATGAAAAACTTACTTGATAACCAGAGAAAGAGCAGTAAAAAGGGCAGACAAAATTGTTGAGTCCATTGCTGTAGGATCCTCTGTACTTATCACCAAATTCAAACACCTATAGTTTCAGATTGATCAAGAACCAAAATGTGAAGTATATATAAATATATATTGTAATTTTCTCATTTTTAATTTCAAAGCTAGTTTTACCCTTATTGCTGTTTTGATTAAGAGTTTGGAGTAGGTGGGATCAGATTTTTTGAAGACTAATGAAGCTGAAGCAAGAGCAGCTGCAGTTTCAGCAGCTACTTCAGAACCTGGGTTATTTTTGTCTATTTTCAACACAGTTCTTGGTGTGTCCATGTCTTCTGGCCTCTCCCAACATGCGTGATCCTTGTTAGCATCACCCACCTTACACAAAACCACAAAACCTTCATTTCTTCTTATATATATATATATATATATCTACAAGTGTATATAATGATTTAGAGCTGTTTGGAATTACTTTCAAGAATATAATGATTTAAAGTTTATTTGGATCATTGGATTTTTTTAGTGAAGATCACCTGAACAAAAATGGTGTCAGGAAGAGCAGTAGCTTTGAGGAGATAATCAGTGGCCCAACGAATGGCTTGTTTAGCATTATTGAGTTCATTTTTCATAGCTCCACCAAACTCAACAACACTCCATGAAAGCATAGTGGTGGTGAAAGCCATTGGAAACCCAAACTTCACATTATCCCCAGCATCATAGTACCCACCAACCAAATCAACCTAAAACACCACATTATAATTTTCATAATTAATTTCAACTCTTTAAAAAAATTCCTTAAAGCTTTTGAGTATAGCAGTGATTTAACTCACGTTCATGCTCGAGCCATCAGATAAACCAGAGTCTTTCCTCCAAGCCATCTTTTGATTCGGAGGGAGCTTCCCGGACCTTTGGCCTTGGAAGAAGAGGATAGATTTGGCAAGAGCGTCTCTATAGTTATGAGGGGTATAACGAGGATGACGACGATGGTGGCCAAGGGTGGTGGCGAGAGATGCCTTGAAAAGGGAGAGAAGAAGGAAAGAGATCAAGGCAATGAGTTTGAAGGAGAGGGGAGAAAGAGCCATGTTTTTGGGTTTGGTTTGAGGTGCAATTTGGTGGTGGACATGAGAAGGAGTATTTATAGAGCAAAAAGCTAAAGAAAAAAGAAAATGGTATCTGTTTTTGGTCAGTTACAGTCATCATGAAGTCCATGTTTGCCAAAGGATCACTGCCTTGTTCATCTGGAAAAAATGAATGTTAGTTAGCAAATAGCATTCAAAAAATGTAAAAACAAATAAAATTCCATCCTTAAGATTAATTATAGGAACCAATTTATCACTTTAGCCAATATTAATTCTTCTCTCCATTTATTATAGATTAAAATACTATAAATCAAATGTATTTTTAAGTTTGGCATAATTTATGTTATTTACATGTATATGTGTATGATTTTAGTCTCTATACTTTTAAATTTTTTAAAATTAACATGTTAAATTGTTGTTTTTAACATATCTATTAACATTTCCTTTATAAATTGAGAAAATATATTCACATATATATTTTTTTGGTTGTATGATAATTATTATTTGTTATTATATATATGGGGTTTTTCAAAAATAGAAAAAAAAAACACTATTCACACCCATAAAAAACCAATATTTTGTCCATTTTCTATTTTTGACAATTTCTCAATAAAAATTATTTTATAATTGTGAGAAACTAAAATTACAATAAATCATAATATTAAAAGATATAAATAGAGATTTCACACCCTTATATATATACCCAATTTATATGTTGAATTAAAAGATTTATGAATTGTGATTTTACACAATACTTGTACTATATAAACAAAGAGATTCATGTTGATGGTTGGAGAAAGGGGGGTGGGGAAAATATGGAGATGATATTGAAGATCTTTGAATTCATAGACTAAGTCACAAAATGGTTGGTTGATGCCCATAAAGTGAATATATAACATTATATTTCATTTCTACGTACTTTGGGAAATGGAGCTTCCCTTATTCAACCACATTACTCAAACACATCACCAAAATTTCCCCATCCCCATTTTTCTATGTGACAATATATATATCCAACACATTCGATCTTAACCCATCTTGTATGTATCTATTTATATATATATCCTTACTCTTGAGGCCAACAACAACGACAAGAATTAGTAATAATAATGGTTCAAATGCCACTTTTTTATCATCTGTCATGTATACAAACCTTTTGTTTTTAAAATTTGGGTTTGAAAAATGAAATAAAATTATAAGAAAACCAACATATAATTTTAAAAATAAATAGCAAAATAGCTATGGACAAGGAATTTAAAAAGAACAAAATTAGTTTAAAAGTGGTTTGGAAATTTTATGGAAGAGGACAGAGAAAAAAAGAAAAGGAAGGTTGGAATTGAAATAAAATGTTGAATTCAAAGTTAAGATGAAAATGGGGAAGGGATAAAGTGCATATGTTTGTTAAGAGGGGGGGTTGTTGTTGCTTCTTCCATTTTCATGTGCATCAAATAATGCAATATATGATACTCTCTCCCACATGCAAAAGCATATTATTTTGCAGTTCTCATCTTCTTATTCTCTCTATCTTACCTGCTGCTTCTCTGTAAAAAAAACAAAAGCATAATAACCTTATATATTTCAACAATATCTTCTCCATTCAACACATCAAAAGCTGACACACATGACTCTACTTTTTCACTAATCTCATCCCAATTTTGTGGATCTAGCTAGTCTCTTTTTAATTGTTCTAATGTGTCATTTGATTACACATCTTTATGCTTATGTTTTTCTATTTGTTTTGTTTTTAATGTTTAAGAGATATGTATGATATCAAATCTCTTTGTTTTTAGCTGTACGAAAAGAAAAGGTTTCATTATTTTACTTTTTGTATATAAAATAATGTAAGGTAAAGATTTGAATCTTAAATGTCACTATGTGGGTATTATTCATGTGAGCAGTGGAGGTTTGTAGTATGAGCTAGCCCACCAATATAGAGAGTTAAAAGAGGATGTAAGTTTGATGCTTTTTTTAATTGTGAGCCCCCAAACCTCTATGCACAAAGTAATTATTAGAGGTTGGGAGATTTCTCCCACTTAGTATCTTTTCTTTTGAACTATAAAATTATGTTTAGATTGACATATATTTGTTGAATTTAAAAGAAATACTGTATGTAAAATGAGCTAAACTAAGATTCTCGATTAATTTCAAGTTATTTGAGCAAATAGAGCAAAATAGAAGAATTTAGAGAGAATTTATTTTTTTTAATATTAAAATGCATCAAATGAGGAAGCTCCAAGAGAAAGAAGTTAAGGCAAAGAGGCCGAGGAAAATTTAAGTGCTTCCGACCTTGGATGCAAATCTCAGTGCATCCTAACTATATATATATAGTCCAATAACAAAATGTTACCATGTGACATTTGTTATTTTATTAAATATATTTTTTTGTGCGGCCAATAAACTGAGTGTAAGGTTACATCTAAACGTTGCTACTAAAGTATAAACCCCTTGAGACATTTTTGTTCATATTTTTTTCTCTTAGAAGCCATGTTTCCCTATTTAGCTTCTAATTGCTCCGAGCTACACATACAGACATATCCTACAAATGCATGCTTTCAACTAATGGTAAGTAGTACGAAACTTGATATATAAGGATAAAAGTAGAAGACATGAATTTGCATTGCATATAAATGCAATTTTAATATATAAAATTAGACAAAAATTCAAATATATGAAAAAAAAAATACTAGACGGCCATTATCACGTAACCTTTTTAAAAAGAGTTTTGTGTTTCTGTCCAACTTCAATATCTCCCTCCCCATTGAAACAATAATAATACACCAATTAGCAACTCCTCATCCTAAACAGAGGAACTATATCTCAAACAAAAAAAGAAACACATAATGAAAAAGCTTCACCATATAAAGAATAGCCAAAACCAGCCATTTTGCTCCAATCTTCCATAAAAAAGTAGAAAAAAAACCATAAATTTATATAGTTAATTGTTTTCTGCAATCTTGGTGATGGATAGTGCAATGTCACATAGCTTAATAAACTCCTCGTTCCTTGGTGTCAGCACGGACGGCTTCGTCGGAAATGAGCTCTCACACGTGCGCACATTGGTGACAGCCACACGCACCCATTTCTCCACGTCGCCATAGGCCTTGACGATAATTGCAGCAATGGAGTCGTCAAGTTGTTGAGATGCTTCTAGATACTCATCAAGGCAATCAAACAGAGCTTGTTGTACCGTAGGCTCGTTATTTTGGCTCGTTTCGTTGAGCATCACCTTGATGCTCTCCGATATGTCGGAGGCATTGGAGGAGGCAAGACGGAGGGCAACCAAGGCTAGCCCCATCTTGTCGGCAGGGAAGCTGTTGGGGTCAGAAGTCAGGGAGGTGATGCAAAGGTCTTTGTAGTTAGTTTGTGCACACATTTTCTCTATCATGCCTAGCCCCTCCTCTTGTGCAGGCCCGGCCGCGTCCAGGCACTGAGCTGCCATGCAAAGGCAGAGGACCAACAAAATGGCTGAAAAAAATTTCATGGCCTAATGTTTTTTTTTTCTCCTCTTATTATTACTATCAATTTTTTTTGGAGGGAGAGATGGGAGCGGGGTGACGACAACTACTAGGAAAAGGTAAATAAATAAAGCAAAAGATTGATCTCGAGCTAAAAATAGAGAAAAGTAGTGGTGGTTATAATCATTGGAATGCATGGTCAAAATACATAAAAGTATAGACTTACATATTGTTTAGAAAATAGAGTATTTTATGTAGCTTAGACACACATTGTCCTATTATTCCGCTTAATTTATTTACGTTTAGTTTCGTGACCTAAAAATAGAACGCAACAATTCTATGGATCAAAACACATCCGACTTTTGCTTAATGAATTCCATTTCTTAAAAAAAGAAAAGGTTTTATCATGCAATTGATATATATTGTTTTTTTATAAGGTAATTGATATATGTGTAAATGTTGATTCATTGATGTTAAATTTGAATTAGATTTTTAATGAATGTTGATATATTATTGATATATATATATATATATAGACCAATCATCCTACCCTTGAAATGATTTTCCAATGATTATTAATATAAATGAATTTTAAAACTTCTAATGCACCAAAGTTGAGCCATAATGATTTAAAATTATGTTTAGCTTTGAAACAATTTTTTTCATTCAAATTAGATGATACAATTAATCCAATTAAGATATACATCAAAATTAGATTTTTTTAAAAAAAATTAAACAATTTTTCTTTATTCAAATTTGTTATTACCTTGTAAAATTTAAGATTAAAATTTTAATTTTGACCCTTTTTTTTGTTCGCAACATCATACAAAAATACAATGCCAAGAAGTTAAAACAGGTAGAAGTTCTATTATTTCTAAAGGTATACTCGGATGCATCCTAGATGCACTTATCTTTATGCATTGTATTATCACATTACATAAAAAGTGAATTAAAATATTTCAAAAAGAGTGTAAGAATTTTTTCACATGACAAAAATGACAAATTATGATTAAACAATTTAATGAAATGAACAAAGATTGTTACGGGCCGCAGATGTACCTAAATATTTTTCCTATTTAGGCTAAAAAGTAGAGGGTTGAAAAGTTAGTATACGAGTTAGATTAATTATTTGAAAAATACAGACGAAAATTTAGTATTGAGAAATTCAAAATCCCATTGTTTAACTACATAGTTTAAGAATAATATTCCAAACACACAGAATTGATTGTTCTTGCTCCTTGTTGCTTTCCGAAGGATTAACAAAATGATAAACAGGCTGAAAGTATCAAATGTTTCAAGACCCACCAACAGAAATTAACATGAGTTGGCAATGGAAATGTTGTTCAAAATCTGTTGATGAAGTCATGAATGTGAGTATTGATTTCATGTGGCTTTTCTTCATGGACAAAGTGACCAGCATTTTCCACTATTACTACTTCCTCCAGCAATGGCACGTCCCTTTTGAACCCGCCATTGTGGATATATTCCTTGGCTCCTTTAAAATGGTAAGTTAAATCCAAATCGCCTACAATGAATTTCACTGGTACCTGAATCTGCACTCCCGTCCATGGCGCCGTAAGCTCCCAAGTTCTGCAACAAAACATCCATTAAACTCCATAGCCTTCCACAAGATACAGCTAACGAAATGCATTCCAAAGTGAGGAACAACAGGAAAACAATTCACCACTCAACAGTTTCTTGCTATGAAAATGCGAATAAAACAACTATTCAATGTCAAAACACGAAACAGTTGTTGAAAATGAAACACAGAAAAGTGTGTCAGACAGAGTCATGTGTTGAGGATTGCAAGTTGGAAAAATCAAGAAGTCTCAAAATGTTTATAAGATATATAAGTTACTTCTCTGTTACCAATTGTTCTTTAGTTGAAACCTCATGTTATCTAAAAATATTAACGTCGAACTCGGATGTAAACAAACATGACTTACAAGTCAAAAGCGCGATAGTAGTTCAATGCTCCAGTGAAGCCTGTCTCCTTGAATTTGGCAGCATAATAGTTGATATCTTCTTCTTTCAACCAAGAAGGAAGGTTTTCTGGCGGTGGGATGGCGCGAAATCCGTATTCTTTAGGCAAACAAGGTGCCTTTGTACTTCTTTTAGACAGTGTTGTCTTGAACAGTTGAGCAGTGTCAATGCAGGCAAAATCTGCTTCTGCCTCACCTGGAACCTGTTAGAAATCAGTCTACACATGTTTTAGATGCCATGAATTTCTAGAAACCACAGCCAATTCATTTGTATTTTTCCTGTTTACATGAGCATCCCCTACGATTACATAAATGATATGAAAAATTGTTTTATTAGTAAAAAAAGAAAAGGTCCAAACCAATAATTGCTATAATTTCAGCTTTCTTGTTCGATAGAAAGACTTTACACTCAGAAAAGCTCGACATGGCTTTCCAACTTGGAGAAAATTGTTGATCAAAACAGAGAATCAAACAAAATTCAGATGGGGCTATCCCTCTAATAAGCAACTAAAATACAAGCATAGACATTAATCGAAATGAGGAGCAGAATCAAAAGGGAATATCCCTAATTAAATCCATAGCTAGAAATTAATCAAAGTTCAGATTCACCTGAAACCTGCACATATAGAAATCATCACCATACGCAGCTCTGAAACGCTGGATGAAAGAAATAGCCGGATTTCTAGGGAAGAACTGGACGCTCAGATTCACCAAGGCTTTGATTCTCTCAGGCCTGAACAAGCAAAAGTACCAAGCAATGATCGCTCCCCAATCGTGACCTACAAGAAACACCTTCTCAATCCCAAGCTCATCCAAAGCCCCAATCAAATCGCCAACAATATGGAGGGCGGTGTAGGAAGTATGCGATTCAGGGGAGTCCGTGTCGCCATAGCCGCGGAGGTCCGGCGCGATGGCTCGATACCCGACGGAGGCAAGATAGAGAAGCTGGTGGCGCCATGAGTACCAAAGCTCGGGGAAGCCATGAAGAAGAAGAACGACGGGGCCATTGCCTATTGAGGCAATGTGCATTTTGATGCCATTAGTGTTGATGGTGGTGTGTTGAATCGCGTCCATGGAAAACTCACTCTCTCTATCTCTGCTTCAAGTTTGAATTTCTGGGTGTGCCAGAGAGGAGTGTAGAAAGTAGAAAAGATCAGTTTTCGCCAGAAAAGGAAGAGCCCGAGATTGAGATCGGAGAGTCTCATGGCTGGGTCTGGCTTCGGATTATTAAATATTGGAGAATCGCCATCTTTGTTGACCACAGATTTTGGTTTCTTGTATGAACAAAGATGGTGTCTTTTGGTCACCGTTTGTAGTTGACTCCACGGTGGATTTCCAATTTTAGTTAAAAATCATATCTTTACCTTTTCTAAACTTTTATAAGACTAACCATTTAGTTCCTAAGTTCTTATTTGTAGGAACAATTTCATCCTTCAAACTTTCCTAACAATAACTTACTTTTATTGATTTAGTTTCACTCATAAAAATTAGTGTGAAATTTTAATATATATATATATATATTTTTTTTTTAATCTATAGGGTAATCTAATTCTACCAACTTAATTTTCTTAAATTTCTTAAATTTTGGATCTTCTAGGGGAGGATAAGAAAGCTAATTATATTATAATAATGGTTAAGTTTTTTTTTTTTTCCAATAATATAATTAGAAAATTGTAGTGGATAGCAACCTCGGTTTAGAATTTGCAAGTTTGTCACACATTTTTTTCATTTTGCAGTTATGACAAGAAACAAGTCCAATCCAAGTGATATACTCGATATACACTTGATACATCTAATATATTTTATATATACTTGATTTGCATAATACATACATATATATATAAATAAATGTTGAAAATGACAAAATTTTAAAGGTTTTTAGTTTAATGACAATAAAGTAAATATGATTAATGGTATTTTGGTAAACAAAACAATGTGACATTTTTATAAATAAGTTAATCAACTTTAAGGTAAAAACGTGAAACATTTTTTAGGGGGTGTTTGAGGGTAAGAAGTGAGTTATTATATATATAGTTGGGTTATAGTAGTTCGTGTTTGGGTATAGATTATTTTAATTTGGGTTATAATAGAATGTGTTTGTGGTTTATATTTTGGAGAGTTTGCAAAAATAGCAAAAAATTATGATAATAGAGCTCATGTCACATACATTTTCAAAATTGCAAAAATATCAAATTTATCATCAGATTACTGTCATATTTGTCAAATTTGTAATATGAAGAAAAGAAATGTTATGAGCTGTTTTTTTTTCTAATTTTTTTTGTCATCTAATGCAATTTCCTTTATATTTTTACTTTCTTTTCTTAATCCTTTAACAAAAAGGAGAATTATCAAAAAAATAGCTAATTTAACTACATATTTACAACATATAGCAAAATTTTTAGATTTTATCAATAATAGATATTGATAGCTACTGATATGCTTCTATCAATGACATTGATAGATAGTGATAGAAGTCCATTAGTGGCTATCATTGATATAGTCCAAAATTTTACTATACTTGTAAATATTTTAATTTATTTTTCTACTTTGAAAAATGCTCCTAACAAAAATTCAAATTTTTTTTTTATCATAAATACATTTTGTGTATTTCAAGTGTATAAGTTTGTATTCTCAAATGTGAACCAAATGTAAATCAAGTGTGCATCATATGTTTATCAAGTTATTAGAAGGATATCAAATGTATCACGTGAGTTGAGTTTTTTTTTTTTGCTATTTTTACAAAAGTAAATAAATCTGTTATACCTAATTTCTAAAACTTATTTTATCGGACATGCAACAATCATTCGGTAATTTTGTTAGACATTTTGAAATAGGTAGAATTAGAAAATAATAAATGAACTATTTAATATTTTAAAATTTATGTGATAGAGTTATTTGATATCTACAAGGGTACTCTTCACCCTTCCTTCTATCCTCTCTTAATTGATATTTCAAATCCGTTGGAGGTAAAAGCGTTCTGTTATCTCGCTCCACTTACTTTAGACAATCACTTCTAATTAATTTAAATTGCTTATTTAGTGTTCTACATATCTCACGTCTAGAAGGTATAAAACCGAGTATTAAAAATAAAACAATGCCAAAATGAATCAAATTAGAGCTCAATATGACGTATTCTGCCTCTCTATTGTATGCAATAATCTTTTTGTTGCCTTTAAATGCTTTGTAATTAATCTGCCTCTTCTTTCGTGTTTGACTCTCTCTCTAGTCTCTAACAATACATTTATTTGTGTTAGATATTGTAATTTATTTGAACAGACTTTGAACTTCTTCTGTTAATTATTAATTAAGCTTTCAATCCAATCATATTGTTAATTAAAAAACCAAACTAATATTGTATAGTTTCCTTAAGACTCCAAAGAAAAATCTTTTTACTAAATAGTTTTATTTCTTTTGCTAACCATTCCTCTATTTACATAATCCTTTTATTTAATTCTTTGCTTAACGGAGGAGAAAATATTTATGATTCTTCACCATTAGTTCATTCAATAAAAAATGTCAACTAAAATTACTTCTCATAAATGAATTTCAATAAAATCAAACCATTTCGCTAACAAAATAACTACAAATTTTCCTCAAAACAAAAATTGATCAATTAAAATAACTCTATCAAAATCAATAATTTTGTCAAGTGTAATGTAAAAGCAAGTATATGATTTGAAATTTATTATTAATTTTTAAAAAGATTGTGTGCCTTTTACTTATATAATAGGTACATATATTTATGTTAAATATCATTTATTTATTTTTTATAATTATTAGATAATTAATTCTCAAATAATTCTCAATAATTTCTAACAATGATTTTAAGCGGTTTAGAAAGCAAAATTTCATAATATATAAATTGAGATTAACTTCTTAAATCTTATCTCAATATATATTAAAATAATTAAATAAAGTTTTTATTACTTATTCACATTTTTACTTATCTTTAGAATTGAATTTTAATGTGAAATTTGATAATCATTAAGTTTTTAGTTTTTACTGTTTCTTTTTCAAAGTTTCTTTTTTTCATTTTCAGTTTTATTTATAATTTTAAAAACACCCTACTTATTAAAAAAAATCAACAAAATGTATATTAATTACTAAACACGTTTGTTATTTAAAAATTAATTTTAAAAAACAAAAAATAGAAGTTATGTACTAAACGACCTTAAATAAATGATCCAAAGTTTGTGAGGTTCATTTTTCAATAAAAAAAAATTATTTAGGATGTTATTAAATTTACAATCGAAGTAAAGCATTGAGTCTAAAAAAGTGCTTCAACCTACCTAACCGAACAAACATCCCTTTTTAAAAAGATGTTCATATATGAATGTATACTAGTGATTCACGTGCACTAAAATCACATCTTTTCTTCAATTTGTTATTAAAGATAGAAAAAGAATAATCCATTTACATTCCTATGCAGGATAATTAGTCAATAAACATACATAAACCTATCGATTCAAGCCAAGAAGCAAAGAATATAATCGATCCCAACTTTGTTTTTACTTTTGATCAACAACAACACACAATCAATTCCAATTATGAACTCTAGACTTTTAGGGCGAAAATGTATTGAAAGAAATTTTTAGCTCGGATGTCGGTTGAAAAAAATAGAAACGTAAATGATACAATGATTTAAATTTAAAAAGAAAGAAAAACATGATCTTTCCACCATAGCTTTAATTTACATCCAAGATGACATTATGACATTAGCCTGATAATGACTAAAGATTCTAAAGATTCTAGAGAAATCAACACATGAACAGTTCCAACGATTTCAATTCACAATTCGCTTCAAATTTCTTTCTATTTAAACAAACCCACCATTTAACCAATTCTCAAACATCCGATTAATGGAAACCATCCACCACATCACCGTTCAAACCAACGGAATAAACCTCCACGTCGCCACCGCCGGCCCAGTAACCGGTCCACCCGTCCTCCTCCTCCACGGCTTCCCTGAGCTTTGGTACTCCTGGCGCCACCAGATCATTTTCCTCTCCTCCGCTGGCTACCGCGTCATCGCACCGGACCTCCGCGGGTACGGTGACTCTGACGCGCCACCGTCGTCCAACACCTACACCGCTCTACACATCGTGGGGGATGTAGTGGGGCTACTCAATGAGCTGGGGATAGATAAGGTGTTGTTAGTGGGTCATGATTGGGGTGCCTTAATTGCTTGGTACTTTTGTTTGTTCAGGCCAGATCGGATCAAAGCGTCCGTAATTTTGAGCGTCCAATTTTTCCCTAGAAACCCAAACGTCTCATTTGTTGAAGGCTTCAAGGCTGTTCTTGGGGACCAGTTTTATATGGTCAGATTTCAGGTCAGTTTCTTACCCTTGTCCTACAGTTTTTCTTTTGGGAATGGTAGTATGAATCAATTAAAATCTAAAAACGTGTTTATCTTGAGTGATGTGTGTGTGTGTTGAAATTAAAATTAACAGGAACCGGGAAAGGCAGAAGAAGAGTTTGCATCGGTGGATATAAGAGAGTTTTTCAAAAACGTGATGTCAAATAGGGACCCATCGGCTCCGTATTTGCCTGGCGAAGAGAAATTTGAAGGTGTCCCACCTCCGTCTCTAGCACCATGGCTCACTCCCCAAGATATTGACTATTATGCCCAAAAATTCTCCCATTCTGGCTTCACCGGCGGTCTCAACTATTACCGAGCTTTTGACAGGTAACAACACCCTTCGACGTTATTTTCTTAATGAAAATATTTGGTTAAATAGTGCTAACTCAATATTTAACTTGTGAAAATTGAGACAGTGTTATTGTCTCGGACTGTGTGGGGATGATAAATGGCTTAATGTGTTTTTGAGTTTGAAATAACAGGACTTGGGAGCTGACAGCGCCATGGACAGCGGCAGAAATAAAGGTACCAGTAAAGTTCATAGTGGGGGATTTGGATCTGACTTACCATTTTCCAGGAGGTCAAGACTACATCAATGGCGATGCGTTCAGAAAGGATGTACCTGGTTTGGAAGAAGTGATCGTTATGAAAGACACTTCTCATTTCATCAACCAAGAAAGGCCTGATGACATCAACTGCCACATTCATGATTTCTTCAACAAATTCTGTTGATTCTCATCTTTTCTCTGTTTCCCTTTTCAACTTGATCATCTATATCTATGTTTTTATATGTATAAGCTAATAAATTGATTTGTGTGTCTCACTTTCCCCTTTTCTTTTTCATTTGTTTATAGAATAATAAGGATTTTAACAAGTCCAAGTAAAGATATTTTTCTTTACCCTTTTGTCTGATCGATTTCTTGAACAAATGTTCTTCCATTACTAGTAGTTGGAAAAGTTCTACCAATGTGGGGATACACTTAGTTACTTACAACGGTGTCAATAGAACTCTCTCCCCCAGCTAATGACCTAGAAAATACTTCTCTTTAGAAGCTACATCTTTACATTATTCTTAGGAATGCTATACCCGAGAAAAATTCGAAAAAGTCATACCCTAGACTAATTTGAAATCGACACATTTAAAAGTTTATTTGACTCTTTGTAATTTCTAAAAACTTTTTTGAGAAAATGTAGTCGATATAAATTTTAAACAAAATATTGTAACATTTTGGACTGACAAATAAATAACTAATATCATACAATATAACAAAGATAGAGATTAATAACTCAAGTTGGTGCAATGTCACCTATGTCTAGATGGTTGTATGTCCGATGGAAGGGGACTTTATTACATAAAAAGTTTAACAATAAAAGCAAAGTATTTATTATTTGATAAATTCTCTCAAGTGACTCACATATAACTTATTCTTTAGTTTTAACTCAAGCTCGTTTCAACAATAAAGCTCCTCGTAAGCTTTGTATATAAGATTCCTTTAATATTACATATTTAGGGTCTCTCACACAAGTTATTCTTGTGAAAAAACCTTCATACCCTTAACACTCACACACCTCCTAGAATCTTCAAAATAAAGAGATTATCCTTACAAAATAAGTAAGACCACAAAATATATATGATTAAGATCTTCATAGAAGCAAAAAATAATCTCTATAAAAAAAAGCGAAAAGATAGTACATAAAAGAAAATTTGTGACAGTTCTCTACACTGAACTTTTATGATGCTTGCAATCATCTTAATTTTACGGCTGTTGAAGGGACAGTAAGGCAGCATAGACGGATTGTTGCCCCTAAGTTTTCCTTAATAACAGTATTCTCTCTAGGTCATTGGCTTTACGGGCATATGTTTGTATAGACTAAGCAGTTTTCAATCATATAATTTATGGGGTTTTTTTCTCTCTTGTTTTGGACTAAAAATATACAAAGACATAATGCATATATTTAAATTTTATGATGTGAAATGGGGATTTCTCAAGAATACAAATACTTGACGTAACCTTGGTGGTCAATAATGTTGGCAAATTTTGTTTTTAATTTCGTGCCCTCTAATTCATTGGCATTTCTAATAATTACATTATGAACATTACAATATCCTACCAACTCTTCCACCCTACCCGTTGAATATTGGTACAGTATTGAAAGATTACATATTTAGACTTTTTAACTTTAGAATTTTACTTCGATTTAATTTCTAAATTTTAAAATTGATGGAGCTAATTGAGTGCTTATCGTTATTGTTAGTGAAACTCCATCAAAATATAGGTGGTTTATCACAAACTTAAATTACTCATCTTTTGTTTTCATTTACAATTGTATATGTCTATTTAATTTCAAAATTTTCAAAACAAACATTTTAGTTTTTAGAAAGGTTTGAGAAATGATTTTAAATGGTATTCTAAATTAATTAAAATAGTAAATTAAATATAATTAGTTTATAAATAAATAGATTTTCTTAAATAATATTATTTTAATAAATAATGACAAAAATGATAGAAGAAAACAAGTTAACAGAAATGAGTGTGAAATGGTGAACCACCGTTCCACTGACATGGCACAACATCTCACTCGTATGGTCACATCGGAGAGTCCACGAAAAAAGATGTTTCCAATCAACAAGGCAATGTACTTATTTGACAGTAATAATGGTTGAGGCATCATTGGAAAAAAAAATACATTTTGAAAGGTCCAAAGTATAATACTCAAGTAAAAAACAAAAGTTGAGTGTATTACAATCAAGCAATTGAAAATGGTATGTGTAAAATAGTTAGGTGCATTCTTGGAAGATCCATCTTTGTGCAATATTTACCAAAGTATAGAGAAGAGACAATATACTTAAACATGGATATACCTAACTTGTATATGCTCTTCATAGATAACATACTTTTCTAAATCCCAAGTTAAACACTCACATCAACTAAGTTCAAATTCCAATAGAAACAGGAGCAAGGGGTTTAGGTTAGGTTAGATGGCTTTACCGAATGTATATAAAGAGATAAAAGAGGTTGTAAAGATATAAGGAGTTATAAAGGAAAACAGAGTAAGAATGGAGAGGATTGAGCACACAACAATTCCCACCAATGGCATTAACATGCACGTTGCATCCATCGGCTCCGGCCCGGCGGTACTCTTCCTTCATGATTTTCCACAGCTATGGTACTCCTGGCGTCACCAGCTCCTCTTCCTCGCATCCAAAGGCTTCCGAGCCCTAGCCCCTGATCTACGCGGATTCGGCGACACTGACGCACCACCATCTCCTTCCTCCTACACCTTCCACCACATCATCGGCGACCTCATCGGCCTCCTCGATCATCTCGGACTCGACAAAGTCTTCTTAGTCGGTCATGATTGGGGTGCCGTGATCGCCAGGTACTTCTGCTTGTTCAGGCCAGACAGAGTGAAGGCTTTAGTGAATTTGAGCGTTCATTATCTAAAACGCCATCCATCCATTAATTTCGTAGACGGATTTCGAGCTTCTGCCGGCGAAAATTTCTACATCTGTCAATTTCAGGTCAGAAAAATTTATTTATTGTGTAATGATATTGAGTTATATTAGTAGGTTTAGATTTGAATGGATATGTTAGAAATTGAAATGGTGGTGGGGGAGTAGGAAGCTGGAGTTGCGGAAGCGGATTTTGGAAGTGTTGATACAGCGACAATGATGAAGAAATTCATGGGAATGAGAGATCCTGTGGCGGCATCAATTTATAATAATAAAGAGAAGGGATTCAGTTCAATGGAAACTCCAAATCCATTGCCTTGTTGGTTAACAGAAGAGGATGTTGATTTTTTCGCTACCAAATTCTCCAAAACAGGTTTCACTGGAGGATTCAATTATTATCGAGCACTTAATCTGTAAGAATTATTCGAAAAAGTCATACTGATTAAATTAGATATCACATTGTATATATATAATTGTGGCCTGTGGGGGGTGGGTGCAGGTCATGGGAACTAACGGCGGCATGGAATGGATCAAAGATAGAAGTTCCGGTGAAGTTCATAGTGGGGGATCTGGATTTGGTGTATCATTTTCCAGGTGCCAAAGAGTACATAGACGGGGGAGAGTTCAAGAAAGACGTACCGTTTCTTGAAGAAGTGGTGGTCATAAAAGATGCAGCTCATTTCATCAACCAAGAAAAACCCCATCAAATCAACTCTCTCATTTATCACTTCATCAACAAGTTCGTCTCATCAATCTAAAAATATTTCTACTTTTACTAAATCTCCAATAATGGTGATTAGGGCATCAACTCAAAGTTTGATGGAGGAAATAATATCCTTACCTATTATCCACTAGTTTTTTAACACGTGTAATGCGAACTATCTCAAATATCCATACGATATATATCTTTAAACTAATCTATACTACAATAATGTTTGAGAGAGCGAGTGGTTGAAGAGAAAGAGAGGTTTAAGATAGAGATGGAGGTGTGAGGAGAGAGAGTGATTGGATGGGAAAAAAAGTGTGTGGATCCAATCAAATCGATCAAGTTCGGTTTGGAAAGTTTTTGTTTTCACTCAAATTTGACCCAAATCGATTCAATATTGACATTTTTTTTTTCAATTCGACCCAATCCCAACTGTAGTTGCTTCCAACAACACATCTAAAAACTTAAGATTGAGTATTTTTTCGAAAAGAAAAAATGTTAACTGCTTACAAACAATGATCGGGTGTAAATGGATTGGATTATCAAGATTCTCGGATTGGTCAAATTAACAAACTCAAATAAGATTTTCAACCAAACCCAAATAATCTAATTCGGGTTGGGTTATTTTAACATCTTTAAGGACTACAATGTTGTTTGAAAATGATTCAAAATGTGTTTAATTAATTTTTCTAAATATGTAAACCATTAATTAGTTCAAATACATTTAATTTTGATTTTTTAATCATTTGGAATGGGATTTTTCATTTTTCAATATAGCTACATAGCATTAAACTTTTTATATCATAATTAAATGTTTGAATAAATCAACCATAAAAAAAAAACATTGGAAAATGGTCTTAAAAACGTTTTGCTTAAAGTTAGAAATGACCCTTCATAGTCTATGAGATAATTAAAAGATAAAATGTTCTAAAAATATTTTTCAAACATTCTTGATTTTTTTTTTTTTTTATATACTATAGACTATTTTGGATCACACCATTTTTTCGCATTTATTTCTATTTTTTGAAGAGCTGTTTGGGACCAACCCATGAGTGTAATAAACCAACAATAATTAATACATTATTCACATTTAATGTCAGTGAGTTGATATGCAAAGTTTATACATTTAATGTCAATGTCAGTGTTAATTTGAAGGTGTGAGTTGAGTTTATAATAATTATTAAATTTGTTTGAAAACTTCTTTATTCTTTGTTTCTCCGTATGGATCGCACTATATTTCTTAACTACACATATATTATTCTCGAAGTTCAATATATTACTCTCGAAGTTTAAGGAACGAGTGTTTAAGGCTTAATATTTTTTGATCATGTGTTAAAAGAACATTAAGTAATCATTTTATAAATGTGTGTATTTCAGTTTTTTTTTAATAAAGTGCATATAAGTAGCGTATGCATGTATACATATAAGTAATGAATTAAGTGTGTTTTAGTAGTGTATAAAGTGTAACGGGGATATGAACACCGAAATTATTTTACTTGTATCCACCATTGATTTTTCACACACCAAACCTTATGTGAATTATTTAAAAGGTTATTCAATTGAGGAGGAAGCCTAAAATCCAAACCCACATGTGCTAAATGCATCTAAAGGGTTTAATGAAATGGAAAGGGTGTGGAAGTGAATGAATTAGGTGAGGCTCCTGCATGCAAAATTGCTTCTTTATTTAAACCCACATAGAGAATAAACAAAACAAAGCCATCAATGGAGAAAATCCAACACTCAACCCTCCCTACCAATGGCATTAACATCCACCTCGCTTCCATTGGCTCCGGCCCCGCGGTGCTATTCCTCCATGGCTTCCCGGAGATCTGGTACACATGGCGTCACCAGCTTCTCTTTTTTGCTTCCAAGGGCTTCCGAGCCATAGCCCCCGATCTCCGTGGATATGGTGACTCCGATGTGCCACCATCTCCTTCTTCCTATACAGCTCACCACATCGTCGGCGATCTCATTGGCCTCCTCGACCATCTCGAAATCGATCAAGTTTTCTTAGTAGGCCACGACTGGGGAGCTACTATAGCTTGGTACTTTTGCATTTTCAGGCCTGATCGAGTCAAGGCTTTGGTCAATTTGAGTGTCTATCATACTCCTCGGATTCCGGAAATGCCGCCTCTCGCCATTATCCGTTTGTTCCTCGGTGACGATTTCTACATTTGTAAATTTCAGGTGAAGGCGATTGTGTCTTTGAACTCTAGCACAAGATACATATATCTGATGAGTTTCAATCACGTGCATTAATTAAATGTACTAATTAATAATGAACACAGAAAATTGTGAATTTTGAAACAGGAACCCGGAGTCGCAGAAGCAGATTTTGGGTCAGTAGATACGGCTACGATGATGAAGAAATTCCTGACGTTGAGAGATCCAAGCGCTCCGATTGCACCAAACGGATTCAGTACACTACTGGCAACTCCAGAAACCTTACCTTCGTGGTTAACAAAGGAAGATGTAGATTATTACGCCTCCAAATTCGCCAAAACCGGCTTCACCGGCGGACTAAACTACTATCGTGCTCTTGACCTGTGTGGATAGTAACATATTATATTCTTCATATTTTGAATCAATTGGATTATGTAATTAGAAACCGATGTCGTTTGTGTGCGTGTGTTTTGTTTATTGATTGTAGAACTTGGGAGCTGACGGGGCCATGGACTGGAGCAAAGATCAAAGTTCCGACGAAATTCATTGTTGGGGATCAAGATCTGGTATACCATTTTCCGGGGGCAAAGGAGTACATTCACGGCGACAGTTTCAAGGAGGACGTACCGCTTCTGGAAGAAGTGGTGGTGCTAGAAGGAGCAGCTCACTTCATTAACCAAGAGAAGGCCGATGAAATAAATTCCCTCATCAACGATTTCATCACCAAATTCTGAATTAATTCTCACATGGCGCGCCCCACTACTACGACTGCAGTTATCACATATGGTTTCATATTTTCGCACGTTTACATTTTTAATATTACTTCGTGAGTATGAACAATTTATATATATATATATATATATATGAAATAATAATGATTCCCTAACACTTCCATCCCTATATCAGAATTCAAAATTTTGCAAAAGAATATTAAGAAAACGGCTAACAAAAACATAACTTAACTTACGTATGTATGCACTTAAATAGAATCGGATAAATTTTGCTATTTTTACTTATTAAAAATTATTGTTATATATATAGCAATATACCATATATTAAAACATGTGCATGTGGATCCTATGTATTGCATTTGTTGTACCTTTGGAATTTAAAGACATGTTTGTGCAATAAATAGGAGGAAAAATTATTTATGCAATTATTAAATGTATTATATACCAATAAATGTTTTCATTATGAATTTTGTAGCCATTGTTTTTTTTTTTTGATATTTTATTTCTTTTCATTTGTTTAACTTATACTATCAAAACACAATTTAAAATCAAAATATATGGAGAGAGAAGTCTCACTCAACTTGGGAGGAGTCTTAGTTTTGGAGACTAATTTCTATCCTTATCTATCAAATTTACTATTTTTTACTACTCTCCTTTTCATTTTAAAATTTGTAAATTAGAAAAGAAAAAAAAAATGTTAGATATGTTAAAATAATACAAAGATGGAAAGTGGAACGTGGAATGTGGCAACGTAAGAGGGAAGGTTCGTCTTGAAGCACCAGCTTCTTAATTAACGCAACCAAACAACGCATAAACAAAACAAAAACACATCAATGGACAAAATCCAGCACTCAACCATCTCTACCAATGGCATTAACATCCACTTCGCTTCCATTGGCTCCGGTCCGGTGGTCCTATTCCTTCACGGCTTCCCGGAGCTCTGGTACTCATGGCGCCACCAGCTTCTCTTTCTCGCTTCCAAGGGCTTCCGTGCCATAGCCCCTGATCTCCGCGGCTTCGGCGACTCCGATGCCCCGCCCTCGCCCTCCTCCTATACCCCTCACCACATCATTGGCGACCTCATTGGCCTCCTCGACCATCTCGGAATCGATCAAGTTTTTTTGGTTGGCCACGATTGGGGCGCTATGATGGCTTGGTACTTTTGCCTTTTCAGGCCAGATCGAGTCAAGGCTTTAGTCAATTTGAGTGTTCATTACACTCCTCGTAATCCCGCGCACTCGCCTCTTGCCTTTACCCGACGGTACCTCGGCGATGATTTCTACATTTGTAAATTTCAGGTGATGGTTGACTCTTTGATCTGTAATCTCTGAAATTGAGTGAACTTAGCTCGCATTAAGTCAACTGACGAATCGCTAATTGTGAATGTAATTGATGAAATTGAATGAGTTTTTATCGCATTAAATGAACTGATGAATCGGAAGTTGTGAATTCCGGAACAGGAACCTGGGGTAGCGGAAGCCGATTTTGGATCTGTAGATACGACTACGATGATGAAGAAATTCCTGACGATGAAGGATCCAAGCCCTCCGATTATACCAAACGGATTCAGTACACTACTGGCGACTCCAGAAGTCTTACCTTCGTGGTTAACAGAGGAAGATATTGAGTATTTCGCCTCCAAATTCTCCAAAACTGGCTTCACCGGCGGATTCAACTACTATCGTGCCCTTGACCTGTGAGGATTCACAAATTCGAATTCTATCCTATGTTATGGATGATTTAGAAACTGATTTGATGTGTGTTTATTGATTGATTATATTGCAGAACTTGGGAGCTCACCGGGCCATGGAGCAGAGCACAGATCAAAGTTCCGACGAATTTTATAGTGGGGGATTTGGACTTGGTGTACAATTTTCCAGGTGCGAAGGAGTATATTCACGGCGGCGGATTCAAGAAGGATGTACCCTTTCTGGAAGATGTGGTGGTGATAAAAGGAGCAGCTCACTTCATTAACCAAGAAAAAGCCGATGAAATAAGTTCTCTCATCTATGATTTCATCACCAAATTCTGAATTTGTCAGTATTCCTCTGCTTATCCTTTCCATCATCCTATCATATGTTATTAGATCTTCTTCTTCTTCTCCGTCTTCTTCTTTTCCAATTTCAGCCAATTTGTCAGTATTCATGTGATGTTTACCGAACAAAATCCAATAATGGAAAGATGATTGCGTTGGTGGGTTTAGGCCTCATTGGCCTCCAAATCTAATCAAATTGTACAATCAATATTGACATATTAACCACGAATCAAAAAAATTGAAACAAATCAAATTCCCATACGAAATATTTCACTATTATTTATACCATTTTACTTATTGTTTGCCACAGTGGAGTAATAATATGAATCCTTAGAAATAATTTAGTATATTATTTAGTGACGTGAAATCATGAGTGAACAAAGTACATGCTAAAAAAACAATTTTTTCTTAGGATCACAAAGTACGAAAGCTCAAAAGTCATTTCCATTCCATTTCACCGAACAGCGAGCATTGCCACCCCTTTTGGCTTTCAAACTCTTCCTCCGTTTTGTATGGTCGAGGTCTGTATGCCACCATTCCCCCTTGTTGGGTCAAGATATCCTAGTGGTTCTCCTTCATTGGTCTGTCATCATTGTCGTCCTCTTTGATTGATCCTCATGATTTCAATAACTCCTCAGCAACTAAGCATCCTTTCTCATGCATTATTAAAGTAAAGGAAAGTATTTTATAATCTCAATTATGTATTAATATGGGTATCAGATGAAAATTTTCGCACTTTTTTTATTTAGATGTTCATCTTGTGTTCACCATGGCTAACGAACGATGTTGATCATCCGCTTCTTCTTCCTTAAACCCTAATGTTTCTGGGAATTCTTTGAATCCGATGCATCCTACTGTGATCAATTCTTCTTCTTCAGTCAAATTCGTGCTCGATACTATATTTTGATGGAGTCTGAAGCAGCTGAACCAAAACTATTGATCGTGTTTTTTCACTTTTTTCTTTGACTACTAAGCAATGTCAAGGATTATTGTCTCTATTACAATCTCATTTGGCTAAAGTTAAGATTGAATCCAAACCGTCTACCAGTACTTCAAATGTTTCGAAGAGTATTTGTCATGTTCTTGCCACTTTTGAACTTAAATCTAGTGCTTAGTTTTTAGATACAGGAGCCCAGCTGCTTTATAGCTTCAAATGTTCAAGTATTTGTCTTGTTCTTGGCCACAAGATAACATATATAGACAATTCAAAATTATTTACAAATATAGCAGAATTTTAATACATTTCTTAGATTCCCTATGTTCTATATTTAACTATTTTTTCTTTTTTCTTTTTATTAATATGTTGTGTATAATAATAATCATCTAAAATTTGAAAATACAATTGTTTTTAAAAAGGTCATTTTAGGCGTATGAATATGATATTTTTTTTTCCATATTTGTCTTCTCTTGTATTTATATATTATGAATATAGGAGGGTTTGGTGTTTGTTGAGTCGATCAAATGTGTTATGTAAACAAACAAATTTACAAACTTTAGTTAATTAGATTGGTTTTTGCCATTTATCTAATTATTTTTTAATTTATTAAATTGCTGTTACTATTACTATCACTATTATAATGGCATTTGTAGTTTTTCTATTCAAAATAAGGCGAAATCAATTAATTGAAGGGTAAAATGTTGTTGTATTGAAAATGCGTTAAAAGTAATCAAATGAAAACAATATGTGCAAGATCATATTGATATATAAGAAAAATGAGGGTATGATATTTCAAATTAATTGATATCTTCAATATTTAATTTCTATAAAATTGTAAAAAATTTCCATATCTGAACCCTTAACAATCAAATCTCAAGCTATGGCTCTCTTCATCAATGGCGCATGTTCAATTAACTGTATTTTTTCTCGGCTTCAATAGCTTAGCACGAAGATCCACGGCGTCGTTCTCATCCATGTAGCTCTCCGGTCGATAACAGCCGGTAACCGGGTCGGGCATCCACACCGCGGCCTTCTCTGTACTCCTTTCTGATTCTTCTTTCTTCATGATCACACCATCGCTTCCTGCGGCCGGAAGTACTCCTCCCGCAGCCGATGTAGACGTCGTCGCTCTTTCTGACACGGCCATTGCCATTGCTTCCGCCGTATATCCACGCCTGTTCAACCAGACCACGTTAAAAAAATACTACTTTTCGTAAAATTCTAAGTTGTTTCACAATTATAGTCTTCACCCATCTAATAGTACCTGATGATAGCGTTAAAAAAGCCATCGAAAACGAAACCGGGTACGATCTTGACGCCGGAGGAGAAGCGAGGTGCCATCGTCAGTAATCAGTTTCGTTGATGAAAACTGGGTGTTTGCTTGTGGAAAAAGAGAAAAAGGAAAGGCGTATGTATTGTGTTTTACGTGTAATGAGTTATCTTTCACAGAATTTGAGAATGAGGAAATATGGAAAGAGCCGAAGAGTGTTTATATAAAAAGAAAAATAAAACTGGAAAGAATTAGGGGAATAGGAAAAGGTATATGAAAATTGGATTTAAATTAAAGTTAAGAAAATATTTCTAAATATACGATTCATTCTACGTTATATTCCTTTTCCTAATCTGTTTCTACTTCCGTTTCGATTTCAAATTTAAGAATCGGTTTAGTCTTTTTTTTTTTTTTTTTTTTTTTTTTTTTTTTTTTTTTTTTTTTTTTTGTAAAATCTACTATTTTTTAAAATTTTCCTTTTATTTGAAATAATTCAAAATTTTTTGATAAATTTTTATATTAATCACTTCTAAGACAATTTGTACATTTGAATGAAAGTATGTAAATTAATTAAAATTGGATAAACTCTAAAATATTTTATATATATATAACCTAATTGATATTTGGTATTTATTTAGATATTATATTTCAATACATTTAAAATTATATTTTTATGAATATAGTTTTTAAAATATTGATTAGGAGAATTTACATAAAAAGAAGAAAATATAAAGTATTTACCTTCTATAACAAAAAAAAAAAAAAAGATGGATACTTTCGCTTGAGTTAAAATTTTAGGTATATATTTTGGGCCTGGATTAAAATTTTTGTATGTATCGTAAATAATTTGTAAAATCTTCTATTTTTGATAAAGTGTTACAAAATCTATCTAATTCTCTCTATATTTTTTTATATATATTTTGTGAATAGTTTCAATTTTTAATATCTTAAAAATGTATCAAATAAATATTTAAACTATAGTTTAAAGAAAGGTAACAAATATATAAATTTTAATGAGGCATTTTTAAAAATAACAAAATAAATTAAATTATTTACCAGCTATCACAAAATTTTGGATTCTATCAATTATAGTCTTCTATCACTATAGCATTTCATTAACTATCCTAGAATTTGTTATAGGTTGTAAATATTTCGTAAAATTTGCTATTTTCTTAAAATTCTCCTATTTTAAAATTTTCATGTAATTAACAAGATGAGAATATATGTTAAAAAGAATTTAAAACTTATAATTTTATTAGAGATGAAGTTTAACTAATTTTATGTCAATTAAGTCTTAATTTTAAAATTTTTAACAAAATAAACTAAAATATTTATGAAATGTATCAAAATGAATCTTAAATTTTAAATTTTTTAACAAAATAAACTAAAATATTAATGAAATGTATCATAACGAAATCTTACATATTCATCTTATAAATATTTTCAATAATTTTATCATTTAACTCTAGTTTTTCTAAGATTTTTTTATTTTTTTATAATATTTTTTTATTATTTTTATTGAATATAAATTTGAAATTTTAGAAATTTGTTAGATACATGTATATGGTATATAAATACAAATTTATAAGCTAAATTTTTAGCTTTATACAAAATTTATGCTCTATGTGACATGAAATCTTGGATCCAAAACTATATATATATAATTTATTGAACTAATAATAATGATTATTATAGGAGCATTAGCAGACACTTTCAAAAATGGTAAGAAAAATATTTTGGTTGAAGTTGATCCTGGAGTAACACTACCTATCTGCGTCAGTTCAGTACCTCACCAATTTGTGATTTGGCGTATAATTCTGCCAACAATAGTTTCCAATGCCTACTTCCTCTCACGCTAAACCTCTATTCTACGCTCTTAAAGAGCTTTACTCATTGATTTCATGCAGTGCATGCATTAAATAAATCACTTTGTTGCTGGGTTGAGGAGCAGTGCCCGGAGATCGGCAGGGTCCATCTCGGCGCCACAGTTCTCCGGTCTATAATAACCGGTAACGGGGTCTGGAACCCACGACACTGCCTTCTTCTCTCTAACAATTCTTAAAGATTCTTCCTTCTTCTTCATGATGCCGCTAATTCTAGCCGCAACTCCTTCTGGCGCCGACGTCGCGTATCCCCGCCTGTATGATCACACGTCAATTAATTATCAAGATACAATTAATTTTTCTCAACATTTATGATTTAAGTTGAAGGAAGTGGGAGAAAGAAAAGGGGATGGAGAGAGAGATTTGAACTAAGGACAAACCTGAAGAGAGTGGAGAGGGTATTGAGGGTGGAGAAAGGTGAAGGCATGGTTGATATTATGAAATGTTTTGGGTTTTAGAAAGAAAAAATGGGAGTAGTGTGTGTGGGTGTGGGTGTTTTTGAGTGTGAGAAATGGAAAGAGAGTCTCGTTTTCTTTTATAATGCAAGAATTTTGAAAATGGGAAGTGACCTGGAAATAAACTATTGAAAGTATATAGTCAAACAGAGTCGGATGTAGAAGAAGCTGCTTCATTCCACGTGCTTCTCCTTCACTATATCAACTTCCTTCTACCTTCCCTTCATTCATTTTTCTAAATTCCTACCAAACCATACTTTTTCTTTCTCTATAATTAGTATTCGGAAATCGTAGAAATTGTTAATTATATTGATAAAGAAAAAAAGAAGAAAAGAAAGTCGTCCACGTGTTAAAAAAAAGTGGTGAGCAGTGGGTCGTATGTGGCGTAAGAAGGTGAAGAGATAGGCAAAACGGGTCAAACTTTTCTTTGGGCATTCCACAATTCAAATACGAACACCCAACTTATTGTTCTTTCACCTTTTGTCTTGCACCCTCGTCGAAACTAATAATGGTAATAGAATATCGCTTCTGCAAACTACTTTCTCATGGAAGAAAGTTAAAACATTTAAATCTACTTGTGCCCATACCTCATTTGACATAAGTGTGAGTATCAATTTGTAGACTATTTTTAATTTGGATAGATGGTCAACAGAGGAGGAAAAGAAGATGATAAATGAAAAATATAGTTTGGGTTGTAATTTAAATCCGACGTCAAATTTGCTGTAGGCCCAAAAATGAAGCCCAACAAGAGAAATCCCGAACAGTTTAAGCCCAAAATCACAAGCAGACTACTGCTTCTTCTTCTTCATCCGTAGTTAGGGCTTTCTTTTTCAGTCACTGTCGGACCGGCCAGACCTTTTGCGAGCGGAGTGGCATTGCATGTATCGGACCGAGACCTCGTTCCTTCCTTTCGACCTTCTCCGCTTTTCCATTTGAGCATTTCTATTCTGCCGACAGAGGTGAAAGAAATGGCGGAGGTCACCACCACTGGCAACGAAGTTCCTCCCAACATGACCATATACATTAACAATCTCAACGAGAAAATCAAGCTGGAAGGTATTATTGAGTGGAGCGGGATGTGGGAACTTCTTTAATGCTCTGAATTATGTTGTGATTATTTTATTTTATTCCTCCTTTGTGGAGCAGAGCTGAAGAAGTCGCTGAACGCGGTGTTCTCGCAGTTCGGGAAGATTCTGGAAGTGTTGGCTTTCAAGACCTTGAAGCACAAGGGTCAGGCTTGGGTTGTGTTCGAAGAAGTATCTTCTGCGACTAATGCGCTTAGACAGATGCAGGGTTTTCCTTTCTATGATAAGCCTATGGTAATGTGCTTGCTTTTTTTTTTTTTTTTTTTTTTTTTCCAATTTCGAGAATTTTAATTTCTTTTTGCTAAATTCAGGGTGAAGATGAAGGGCTAGACTTGAACCTTACTGGAAAAAGATCTTTATCATTCGTATGAGCACTTGTGCTAATTAAAGCGATAGTGACGAATTAGAAAGTGCCGATATATTCTTCTGAGCAACGAATAGGAATTGTCTTTAGATTATGTTTCATCTCATCTTAAAAAAGTTGAGATTTACTTACAAATGGCTGTTAAATAATCTGGTTCATGGCCTAACTGATGTTCTGATCTACATATAATATACAATGAATTTTCATAGCTGATATTATTCCGGAGAGGTTAAAGAACAACTATTGTTTGAATGATCAACCATGTAATAGAATAAGCTCTGAGCAGTTGATCTTGAAGTGTTTACTTCTTCAATATATCACATTGTAGGCGTTTGAATTTACTTCACCTAAGCTTTATGACATTGGTTCTTATCAGTTTGACGCACATCAAGTGGTTGTCTAACATGGCTTCTGCAAATCTTTTGAAAATTCTATATCTGTTCAGCATTCTTGTTTGTAGATCTGGTGGCTAATTTCCATATTTTCTTTGTGTTTATGAAAATGATTTGTAGGTTAAGTATATTTTGCCATGGTATAAAATTCAGATGGCTTTTTATATTATTTATTGCTCTGTTCTATCATTCATCTTTTGTTAGCTGGACAAAGCTTTTTTGTGGGAGTATGGTGCAATATGAAGCTAATTGATGTTGTTTTGCAATCTTGTAGAGAATACAATATGCAAAGACAAAATCAGATATAATTGCAAAGTCTGACGGTTCATTTGTTCCTCGGGAGAAGCGAAAGAGGCACGAGGAAAAGGGTATAGTTTGTCTTTCTTTTCTATTTGACAGTTCAAATTTGAATATGTTTGAACAGTTCGGTACATGAAGATTTGTATCAGCATTTCATCTGATAACTTGATAGGAACTCCCTTAGTTATATTGGTCAATAGCTAGGAGAGTTTGTAATTAAATGTGGTTATAAATGAAGGTTAAGGGAATGAGAAAGGCAAGTAACGTTTTAGTGACTGGTTTTGGGGTCAGAGAGTTATCAAGAGTGGGAGGGACCAACTTCCAAGTACCTTGAACATTTGTCTTATTTTGTAATTTCGTTCTCTTACCTTATTATTTATGTAACCTTATTTTCTCAAGATTTATTCATTTTCTTGATGTGGCAGGGAGGAAGAAGAAAGAGCAACATGATGCGAATCAAGCTGGGATGGGTCTGAATCCTGCTTTTGCTGGAGCATATGGTGCAACAGCGGTAAGTATCTCTGTTTAATTCCTAAGCATTAGTCTTTGGAATATTCTATGATTTGCATTCCATTGCATAGTGGTCTTCCATAATATTTCCATCCCTAACATCAGATTTGAGACTTAGATTGATTCTCCAACGAAGTCACTTAAGATGTTATTTGTTTCTCTGTGGTTAAAAAATTATTCTAAGTGCTTCATTGACATGATTGTAATTCTAAAGTATAAGATCATAAAGAACAAGGAGTAGTGGAATATAAAGAGACAGAACTTCAGTTCTTGAGATTTTGCTTATTCAGAATGATGCTCTCTCATTATTTCTCATTTCTCACCCTTTTCACTAATTTGTATGGTACTCTGTGAAATAGGAAGCACATCATTCTTTTACTCCCTCCCACGTACTGAGTCCATTGTCAATTTTAGTAATTCTTTTGAATTTTATCTGCCTTTTTAGTTTATTACGCAGAGAAAAGCATATATATAGAAAAAGATGATAAAAAACGTATATTGGGGTTTATTTGCATTTATTACTTTGGTCATTTTGTATATCATGGATTATCATGATTGTTAAAAAACCCTTTGCCATGGTTCAACACTTTAATTTCTAGGACTTGGTGGCTGGTGTCTGCATCTGCATGAGTGGGTGTACTCTTATATGCCTTTTGTCTATTGACTGAGCATTTTAAGGTGGCACGTCTTTGTTGACGTTCATCATTTGAATAATTTGTGTACTGAATTATGTTCATTAATTGGAAAGTATTGATTGCTAACGAACACTCTCTCTTTCCTTTCCCTCTTCTGAAAATGGTGCAGCACTCTCAAGTACCTTATTCAGGTGGAGTTATGGTACCGGAAGCACCTGCCCCACCCAATAGCATTTTGTTTGTACAAAATCTTCCACACGAGACCACTCCAATGATGCTACAAATGCTTTTCTGTCAATATCCTGGTTTCAAGGAGGTTCGAATGGTTGAAGCAAAGCCAGGTATTGCATTTGTAGAATACGGTGATGAGGTACAATCAACAGTCGCCATGCAAGCACTACAAGGTTTCAAGATGAACCCGCAAAATTCGATGTTGATAACCTATGCGAAGAAATAGGATAGAGTGAAACTTGGCCGAAAGCCACATGCTATTATTCAATGCTTAGTACAGGAGATTGTTTGTAGAATACTGTCATCTCGTACTTGCTGGAAATTCTACCCCACCGCAACCTAATTAATACAATCAGATCAGTTCTCTTAAGCAGGAATAGAAGAGATCTTCAGATCCCGGTTACCATGATTATCATTGAACTTATAGTAAAGTTTGATTTCATCATCCCATTTTGTTCTCATTTTCATAGTAGTGTATTTCCTTCTAATTGTGCTGTAAAATAGACTAAAAGCTTTCTAACTGAGCTATTGAAGAGGTAATGATGTTGAGACCTAATTTGATAGACTTTATTTTAGTGAACAGCCAAATTCTACTTCTACAGGACACAACAATTCCAAAATGCAAGCAAAATGAGATCCTGCTGCAGCGTTGAGAGAGATATCCCAGTAAGTACAGCTTAATTCCTGAACTAGATTTTGTCTAATATCTCCATTACTTTTACTGACATAGCGAATTCGAGTCTAATTGATATTGTAGACTATATATTCACTATATTATATCCGAGACTGAGAACTGGTTGGAAGAAAAAAGTATTTATGAATACAATAGATAAAAACTTTTGTGGGGGGGGGAGGGGGCTTCATTAGGGAATGTTGTGCTAATCTGAAGCCTACAACTTTATAACTGTATTTGAACGTTGCGTTCTGAAGTGTCAAGTGAAGTTAAACGGATGCCAAGTTGAGGCTCTATACTAGACTTTGACTTTATATTTGGGTTAAGGAGTTTGTTTATCTTAAAATTCTGATTTCATTTTGAGTAGGAATTTCTCATTTTTAGATTATGAACACAATATTTTGACAAAATATGGCCAAATAAGAAAGGAAAGAAAACCTCTATAAATTTATAGAGAATCGCCTCTAATTAAGTTGCATAAAAGCAATTTTGAGCTTGATAAGAAATAAAACCTTGCAGTTCTCATCTACTCGAGAACAACAATTTGTAAAGCAACCCAACAATTTGAAACTTTTACTTAACCATGAACTAAATATAAACACAATGAAAAGGACTTTTCATTCCCTGACCTTTATTATTCAAAGTCTTTGGAAAAAGAAAGGACAACTGGAGAACTCAAACTGCAAGAAATTCAAAGTCCCAATAAACACAATACGGTGGAAGTGATCAGAATTTCTTGATAAAGTCATGGATGTGGACACTGATTTCATGTGGCCTTTCTTGGTTGATGAAGTGGGCAGTATCTTCCATTACAACTACTTCCTCCAAAAATGGCACGTCCGTCTTGAATCCACCATTGTGGATATACTCTTTGGCTCCCGGAAAATAGTAGGTCAGATCCAAATCCCCGACAATGAACTTCACTGGCACTTGGACTTGTGCTTTGTTCCACGATGCCGTCAGCTCCCAAGTTCTGTACCAAACAACAGAGTTCATCTGATTGACCAAAAAAGCTTAAGCATACTAAAATGAATAGATGAGAAGATGTAAGTAGGGCGTACAAGTCGAGAGCTCGATAGTAGTTGAATCCTCCAGTGAAGCCAGTGTGGTTAAATTTGGTAGCAAAATAGTTGATATCTTCTTGTGAGAGCCAAGAAGGAAGGTCTTGTGGGGATGGGAATGAACGAATTCCAAGCTCTTTAGGCAATATTGGAGGATCTGGAGTTCTTCCACAAAGAATCTTTTTGAATAACTCAGTTGTGTCAATGGACCCAAAATCCTTTTCAGCCTCTCCTGGGACCTGTTACAAATTATTTCTTTTAGAAAAAAAAGAACACTTAAATTTAAAACAAAAACAGTAGTGTATTTTTGTGTTTGGTTAAAATTAAAGATGTAATATAAGCAAACATGAACAATTATAAGGAAACAAAAAGAAGAGAAATTGGGAAGAAACAGAAAAGTAGTTTGAAATAGATATGACCTGAAACCTACAAATGTAGAAGTCATCACCAAAGGAAAATCTAAAACCTTGAACAAAAGAAATGGCTGGATTTCTTGGCAGGAAATGGACGCTGAGGTTCACCAATGCCTTGACTCTATCAGGCCTAAACAAGCAAAAATACCAAGCAATGATGGCCCCCCAATCATGGCCTACAACAAACACCTTCTCAATCCCAAGCTCATCCAAAGCCCCAACCAAATCTCCCACGATATGGAAGGCAGTGTAGGCTGTATGTGATTCAGGGGCGTCGGTGTCGCCAAAGCCCCGGAGGTCGGGGGCAATGGCTCGATATCCAACCGAAGAAAGGTAGAGAAGCTGGTGGCGCCATGAGTACCAAAGCTCGGGGAAGCCATGGAGAAGAAGAACGACTGGGCCGGTGCCTATGGAGGCGATGTGCATTTTGATGCCATTAGTGTTGATGGTGGTGTGTTCAATGGCCTCCATGAGCTCGTCTTGCAATTGGAATGTGAAGAAAAAGCTTGGCCGGCATGGATTTCAATGTGAATAAATATCATATCAAAGAGCTCTCGAATGTGTTGTATTTATGTTTATGTCTTAATCTGTATTGCAGGCGGCCGGAATGTGAAGACAGATGATGAATGCAAAGAGTTTGTCCAATCATTTCTTTTATTTGGTCTATTTCTTTTGTTTTTGTGGTCACCTTCAAAGGCATTATCCATAGATAGATGTTATATATTCAACAACTTAGTAATGTGTGTATGGAGATTTAACCCAATCAACATCCTCATTTATCTCAAAACAAAACAAGTGAGAAAAATTATTATAATATCAAAAAGGGAAATTTACATAAATAGAAGAAAATAGAAAGTATTTACATCATATAGCAAAAAACAATGGATACTTTGGGCTTTAAATTAAAATTTTGGTTATTCATTTTAGGCTTCGATTAAAATTTTGCTACGTACAGTAAATAGTTTGTCAATTCTTCTATTTTTAAAAATTCTCCAAAATGAAAAGTATTTACATCATATAGCAATATATATATATATATATATATATTAGGCTTGAGTTAAAATTTTGGTCATTCATTTTGGACTTATTAAAATTTTGCTATGGATCGTAAATAGTTCTTTAATTTTTCTATTTTTAAAAATCATCCTAATAGAAAATAATGAATAAAAAATGGTTATCAAAATAATAATTGTATTGTTTTTTTTTAATATAAACTGGAGTGAATTTTGAATCATAAACCTTTTGGTCCTTAGCATACAAGAGGTGGAACACGAAAACTTTCAATTGGGTCACCTAAGACAAACTTTTTAAAAAAAATCTAAAACATGTTTATAAATAAATTAATAATAGTTTATTGACAACTAACCTTTAATGGATAACTATAACTAAAACCATCATGAGTTCAACCAATTAATTTTTTTAGGAGTTTCTTTGTCGCTTAGATGTTATAGAGTTTGACAGGTTGTCTCGTGAGATTAGTCAAGGAATCGTTTAAATTATAATTCATTTTATAAATTTGCCATAGAACAAATTTTGAAAACATAAAATACAGCCCTAGTTTTATTAAATTTCTTGTTTTTAAATTTATGTTTCCAAATTCTTTAACAAACAACCTAATGAACTTGATTCAACGATAATTGACAAGATGTCTCTCTTAAGGTTGAAGGTCTAATCCTACGGATGGTTGTACTAAAAAAATTATATATACAATTAACATAAAAATGAACTATTAATATTTCTTAAAAAAAGAGCAAAATTCAAATATGAAATAATAATAGATAGAGATAATAATAAAAAATCAAAAGTTTGGATCTTCTCCTTACAACTATAATGGTGTATTCTAGATTAAAAAAAAGAAAAATGGGAAGAGTAAATTCATATATAAAAATAAAAATAAAAGATAATAAAAGATAATAACAATAAACTAATGTTGCAGTGAATTGAGTTTGTTGTATATATGTGGATAGAGACCAAAATGGGGGAAGTACTTTAGAGATCAGAATCAGATAATATCTGAAACCTTTAGAGAAGACAAGACCACAAAGATGAGCCAAAGCAACATGAAAAAGATACATGTAATCCAAGCCCAAACCTTTGGCCCTCCAAGTTCTGCACCTAATGTTACACGTCTAAACACAAGCACAACAATGCAAGCCACAGAAGTCGAAAAAAACACCAACAAACTGAAGCTCAGACCTCCTGCATCCTTTATCTTTAATGGTTCTTTATATGCTATGAAGTTGTATGTAGTGCTTATCAGCCATGGAACTCCAATTCCCACGTATATGTTCACTGAATTGCTGCAAATCAAATTTCCAACAATACATTTCATTTCATTTGGTCAGGTTCCTATACTTTAAAAAATATCAAGAATTAGCCTTCAGATTTCTATGTTTTGTTTAATTAATCTCTATTTTTAGCTGCATCACTTATAGGCCTAACATAACCCAGTCATATAATATTTAAATAACATAGTCAGCGTTGTCACACTAAACTAAACGGTCGAAATTAGCATCCATGACTTATCAAAAAACATTTTAAAGGTAAGGATCCACGTAGATACTAGCATGACTTTAAAATTCAAAGCTCTAAAAACATTTCTTTTTATATATGGAAGTGTTTGGGACAACTTACGTGCACCTCAACTAATCTCACGGAAGAATTTGTTTGACCCTACAACATACGAGCGTTGTGAAAATGAAAACCCGTAAGATATTAAAACCTAAGTAGGTGGCTACAATGGATTGAACTCATGACCTTTTAGATGTTGGTTAAGGTCATATCTCCATATTTACAACTAGCTCATGGTCAACCATGATGATTAAGTCCTAGAAATGTTTTCAAATATCAAGACTAAACAATCATTGAATTGGTAATTTAAGAATTTATATTTATCTGGACAGACTGAGCAAAATGATATTCCACACAACATTTACAAAAACAAAAGAATATGGGTCTAGTAATGTAGTTATGAGAGCACCTACCTGCAAGTTATGTTTGCAATGGCAGAGTCTGCCGTTGTCTGGCGCTCGGCAGCAATCTTACTAGCCACTAAATCTGGCCAAGAAGTTCCACTTGCCAATGCTGTAAATGCTATGACATAAGGATTTAATCCTGCGTAACACAAGCAAAAAGAAAATTAGAGAAGACATACGAGAAAAATAAAATGACAAACGAGAGGCCATTCTTTCCTAAGCTATCGAGGCATAATAGCCTTCACTGAAAATAGAGAAAAACTGATATTTTTAAATTGGGCAATAAGAAGAACCTGAGACACAGCTTATTAGATCTGTGAACTTAGTAAGGACATAAGCTATCCCACTGATGAACATAAGGGAGCAAATAAAGGCAACCCATCCATGAGCAATGTGATAAGGAGGTACAAAAGCAAACAAAAGTCTCCATGGAGCAACAATCAACTGCCAGCATAATCTTGCTGATCGTAAATAGATGTTATTCCGCTGCTTTGATTCTGAAGTTTCCAACTGCCAAAAGGAATCACCATATACAAAATTGAAACTAACCTTTTCAGCTAATAATGTTGGGAGAAAACAACGCCCGTTCCCATTGACAGAAACGGGTTAAGAATAATTACTAAATAAGTTCAAAGAACATTTGGCAAGTTTCTTCTAAATAACATTAGTGTTTTGTTACCTGATATAATATTAAATTCGCATTCATCCAAAAACTTATGTTTTTTGGTCAATCGACAATTTAACATGGTATCTTAGCAAGTGGTTCAGGAGATCATGTGTTCAAACCTCTTCAATGTTATTTCTTCTCCAATTAACATTGATTTTCACTTGTTAGGTATCCTACATATTTCAAGCCCACAAGCAACGTATCAAACTTTTTGTCAATTGGCAATTTAACATGTTTGGATAAGGATTGGTCATTTTGGTTTATCTCACACAATAATTCCCATCTTACAAAATTTGGTATAAGAAAACTCATAGAATAGATGCCAACTGAAATTTAAGCTTGCCGCATCAAAGACAGATACTTTTCTTCTTGACTTCAAAGGCCAATCATATTGGTTTTCTGGCAATCAGTTATGAAACGTACATAATTCACGTTCGTTTAGATTATAAGACCAAAATGATGCCATACATCTGGGATGAAAAGTCCTTTCAGTATATGTTAGCATTTTGAGACCTACTAACTATTTGATTAAAACACCTTCCTCAAGTTGAGCTGACAGCAAAATAAAGGTTAGGAATTCCCAGCACGTCACAATTTGAAAAAGAAAATGGTATTGAACAACTAAGCTTCATAATTCCACGGTAGGCAACAAAAAATGATTGATTCTCATAAAAGCATAAAAGACATTACCGAAAGTGCATCCACAAACTGTTGTTTCCAAATTTTAAGCACATGAGGGTGGTCTGCCTTTCCATCCATCTCCTCAGGAATATTACTATTGGAGGATTCAGCAACATCGTGTCCAGGAACTTCATGATACACTAAAATAAAAGATATCAATATGCAGATAAAATGGTTCTTTTCATATTTATGCAGGCAAAACAAATGATTAAGTACAATTTATCCATATGAAACTATAAATTTATAAAACCACGAGAAGGTCCCATCAAATAAAGGTAAAAATGGAATGGCATGCTCATGATGCTTATGAGCATCTATAAAAAAGATTGGCATGAACTATCAAAACTTAAAACCTGAATTTCAGGATACCACCAATCAAAAAAACTTAAAAGAAACACAAAGAACACGAATATATATTGCAATATTAGTAGCCTTTCAAGAGGGCTCTCTCCTAGGTTCCCACAGTGGAAACTCTTAACAAAATGATCCATACCCCCAGGGTGCCCGACCTCTCTAATTTATAACCAAGACATTACTGGTTAATTATCCATAATACTCCTTACTAATATCCTACTAATCTTATTCTGTACCCCCAACTATTACTCTGACATGAGTCATAACCCCACCCAACATTGGACAATAACAAAATCAGTCCCCCCCCCTTTAAGGTCCCTAACACTATTTTAAGGTCCCTCTAATGTATGCCAAATGAGAGAATTTTATTAATGTTCAAAAGTTGTCAATACAAGAAGACAAATAGTCCTAATCCTAATAAACCAAAGAAACTAATTAGTTCTAATAAATTATGAATTTGACCATGATACTCTATTCCTACACATCACCCTCTATTTATAATCAAGGCACCATAACTAATTTTCATTATGCCCATACTAAAATCATACTAATTTTACCATTATACCCTTACTGATATATTACTAATCTTACCCACATAACCCTAACTAGTACTCTCACATCAACTTTACATACCAAAAGAGCAACAAAAAATCCAAAATCAGACGAGAAAACTAAGAAACATTCCTTGAATTGAAAGTTTCATCATCTTTCTGATTCCTGATATGAATAAATTAATCTCCCACACGTGAGCATTTTGCATGTGGTAGAAAAATTATAATCATCAGGTGAGCACTAAAATATATATTTATCTCTGTAATGTCTTCTTCACATTAGTTCTTGATTGGAGGTTCTCTTGCAACATCCATGGCTTCCATCCTTCAATTTTCTATTGTAATAAAGAAACAATTAATTATAATTTAGGGTTTAGTGTATTTTCACTTTTGACTCACGTTTAGGTTATTCTATCAATCCCCACCAACAGACTTCAATAAGCCTCATGTCCAAATTCAATCAAGATCTCAGTTATGGAGTTACAAAGTTCAGGCCCCTGGAAACTAATGACAATTGCATTCAAATCTTTAGCACCATACATGTTCCCTAGAAGAGGATTTGAAAGTGTATCACTTCAGCCTATTTTTAAAACAAATTGAAAAATGTATCAATTTTACCATTACCTTTCCCATCACTATCATGGATGGAGAAAATGTCAACAATGCTTCTCTGCTCATTCTCATGGGCTTGAAATTCCTCTCTACAGGGATTATCCTGTTTGCATATAGCAATCTCAGGTGGCACCCATTCTTCTGGCCTCTCGGTTCTTGCCCTGGCAAGTCAGAATAGAGATTAGAAGCATACTTCCAAAAGAACCTGCCTTGTTTCCACCATAACAAGAAAAGACAAAAGAAAGAGCAGCATACAGAGGAAGGGACAGGTAGGGCCATCTCTTATCTTGAGCATAAGCATGTGTAAGCAGTAATCCATACTGTAGCACAGTCAACAAAGCTTCCCAAAGAGTTATTACTTTTGGTGTCCACACCTAAGAGATCAATGTATATCAATTATGATACTTTGGCATAACGCAGTTAGAATTGCTTCAACAGCAAAAATTGAGATTAAAGAGAACAAAATGCATGTCATGACATACAAAAGGACAAGAAAGCATTTAGAACATCCTATAAAAGAGAAAATGCTAAGTATTACCTCCAAAATAATGTATAGCCAAATATAAGCCCAGAAAGACCAAACAAGCTCAACTAGCCAAACTCCTATATCAGATATTTTTTTCAACTCCCCTGCCTTAGGCACTACAACGCAAACAGCATGAATGGGAAAAAGGTCGAAAGCAGCAGAACCAACCAGTGTTCCAGGTCCCAGACCTTGATTTCATTTTGTCAAACAATAAAAATAATCAGACTACTAGGAAGGTAGAAAACGTTAATACTTTCTAACTTCTTAGTCATAATCAAAAGCCTTTTAACTTTCCTGGCAATAATAATAGTAATAGTATTAATCATAATGAATAGAACTGATGAGTTGTAATACAAAGTTAATTTCATGTGTCAGGCCGAAGACACACATTAGCTTATGGATCTGACTGGCTAACCAGATAACATGAATAAATAAAGAAAAATTTAAGTGAAATTCAAATATTTTTTTTTGAAAGGCCTAGTTCAGAACTTATGAGAGTAAAGGAAGTGAATAAACCTCCAGCATACAGGTTGCCAATATTTCGAATAGCATCAATAGTAGCTAGTGATATTTGAGGAAAGCTAGTGCCAAACGCCAGTAAGCTGATATCTGCGATTGTAAAATTCCAGACCTTCTCATATCTAATAATTTCAGTATTGGTTTGTGGATCTATCTCTACCACCTTCCTTGAGTGCTTCACAACATTCTCCATGGACCGAAAAAATCGAGCAGTAATAGCAGACAATCCAATGAAACAATATGCAAGGCCCATAAAATATAGAAATATCCGAAGTGCATCCCCAAGGGAGGTTTCAATACTAAAAATGAAGTAGCTTTCACATTTTCCAGTCCCAGTAATGCTAGATATTGCTTGTCCACTTTCTACATTTTCTATAGCAAATGATGCCATTTTAATCAACTGCCAAACACAAGTCCAATACAGGGGGGTTCATTTTTCTAGCAAAACATCAATGAGTCTGATAAAAAAAACAAAGGAAAAAAAAGCACCACCCTTTAAAGTAAAATGACAATAAATTGTACCATGAGAACAAAATCTGCAAGCAAAGAGTCTGATCAACAGACATTAGTTTCCTTGCAAGACATCAAATATGACATGAATTACTATAATATAAAGAATTTTTCAAGTACAGTGACCATCATTTGATACTCCTTTCAAACCCATTCTGACTTAAACAATGTATTCACAATCTTTCAAATTTTATTTGTTGACTTGGAGAAAGATCTCAAGCTTAAACTAAAAAGAATTAGTGCTAAACAATCACCAGAAATCGAACCATAAAATCAAAGGTGTGCTAGGTTGCCATCCTCCCGAATCTCTCTCATCAAATGCTGGTAATTCAACCTTCTGGTGACAGCTTTGCTCATCTTCGCCCCCTCAAAACCATTTCACTCGCTTACACGATCTCACTCATCTAAGTACAGCCGCTTGTCTCTGCAATAGCAGCCTAACTCCCTCCACTAACATTGTAAAATCCTTTCAATCACTGGTATATTCTAAACTTCTACTCCCCAACCATTAATCTACTGATTTCTTAAGGTTGTCCATCTTCTTACCCCTTCACATGCTCTAAAAGGAGCTGAGATACCAATTGATAAAAGCATTCATAGTATCCCAATAGTATATAAGTAGAGAGATGAGCCAAACAAGTTTTCAAGAGGCTGTCGTCTCTCCCTAGGATACAAACTTCATTGCCTTTCATTAACAACGTGCTCATGTACTTTTATTTTTTTATCAGAAACAAAGATGTATATTCAATCAAAAGGAAACAGAAACAACCTAGAGGCAAGGGTTGAACAGACCCCCATCCCCCCCCCCCCCCCTCCAAATCATGGAAAGACCATAATTACAAAATAATTCGTGCACCACCAAGAGGCTGTATGAAGAACAATCGTAGAATGTGCTCTTCACCTTTCCTTCTTTTTTTTTTTTAAGTCTTAATGATCCGTGTTGTACAGAAAATTCAAAATTCATCCACGTGCGTTCTTAATTGGAAAGTAGTACTTCTATTCACAGATGGAACCAACCAGCAGTGAGTTCTTCTTTCTCCATCTCAAACAACAAAAATTTTAATCAAGCCCGTCAAAATTCAAAACTGAGTCAATTATCTTTGACAACTAAATAAGATGTGAAGAGGGCGAAATATCAAAAACTAACATATATAAAAGAATCAAGCATGTTACTGAAGATTAAAATAACAAACAAACAAACAAACAAATAAATAAAAACTGCAGAAACTCAGCAGCAATACCAATCAAAGTATGATCATACAATAGGATAGAAATGAAGTGCAACGACTTAAAAATGAGAAAACAACAATCACCGAAGCGTTCAATAACACGATCTAACTACAAAAATGAAATTAAAAAAAAAAAAAAAAAAAAAAAAAACGAAGCTACCTCCGGAAGAGTATGTAAACTAATGGAACAGCCTCAGAACTGGCCGTAACATCAGCGTCCGGGTGATCTATCCGGCAGCGGAGTACGGCCGTCCAGTATGGGTATGGATGGAAAATGAATGCAGTTGAAAGGGTGTATGAGTGAGGTACGGCAGCGGTGGGGGGGAGGGGAAGGTAGAGAGAAGTCGGAGTAGCAGTGTATAGCGTCCAGGCGATTGGAAGATTGAAGGATTAAAATATAATTTTGTTTTTCTGTTCTGTTTGAATGAAAAGTGAAATCAACTTTCGTAAAAACTACAAACAAACTATTTAACCCTTTCTTCAAAACGAAAAAAGAAAGCATATTATAATGCTCCTTTTAAGTGTAAAACTACGATCTCAATTGTCATTTTCCGATCTCAACTGTCATTTGCTAAATAGTAAATTTAAAAATTGACAAGTCCTATCTATATCATTCATTTTATTAATATGTAAAAAAAATAAAAAAAATTGTCATGAACGATTTTTTTTAAATGTTTTTGTCAATATAGTTTCCCTAAAATTAATATCTTTTATTATTAATTATGTAAATTTTAACTCTAAATCTCAACCATATTGTAAAAAAGATGAATCTAAATATTTTGTGATTTTGGAATACTTTATAATGTGATTTTTTTTTTCTTTCCTAGTAATCCTTTCCTTTTCCTTTTTTTTTGTTTTGTGATTGATTGGAATATTTATCTTCAATTTTCTTGAGTTTTTTGTTTTCTATATGAATTGTAATTGTTTTATTTTACCTTTTCTATTTTATTTTTTTAACTCAAAGTGAATGTTCTTCTAATTTGCTTCAAAATTATAATTTTAAAAAATAAAAATTAGAAATAAAGGATGAGAGTCGGGGAGAGCATGTGAGATAGTTGAGTTTTGGAGAATTCAGGTATGTTGTTTCTGTACCGACATAAAAGGTTTATAGAATAAATTAATATGATGAATCTAGAACTTACTTATATCTAAATATAGAAGTTAACTCATTATTCAATTAAAGAATGATCTGAATCCTAACTTTAAGAACCAAAATAATTTTTTTATAAAAGTTTTAGGACTAAAACATACATTTTTAGAAGTTTAATGACCAAAATAGACAAGAAATAAAGTTTATGAACTAAAATAAGTTTAAACTTAAAAATTACTATCGGTCCCTTAACTTTTGCAAAAGTAATAACAATTTAGTCCTTGAACATTGGTTTGTATCGGTTTAGTCCTTGTACTTTTAATTTTGTATCAATTTAGTCCATAAATTTTGATATGTAACAATTTAGTCTTTATATCTTTTCATTTTGTAACAATTTAGTTTTCAATGTTAAAAAATTCAACAATATCATGATCTCAATTTTTATTATTTTATGATGTAGACTTTATGTATTTTATAAAGTTATTGAGTTTTTAGTGTTAGAAATATGATGTAGATTGAGTTGTTAAAAATTTTAAAGTACAAGTAATAAATCGTTACATAATAAAGTTCAAGGACTAACTTGTTACAAATCAAAGTTTGGGAACTAAATTGTTACTTCTATGAAAGTTTAGAGATTAAGAGTGATTTTTAACATTGTTTTTACAAAGATATTCAAATTCAAAAAAAAAAAAAATTTAAATATTATTTTTGGTATTCTCAAATATAGCAAAATGAACTAAAATATATTATAAAATTTCATATCTATCACTGATAGACACCTATAGAAGTCTATCGGTGTTTATCACCTATATAATTTAAAATTTTGTTATATTTTGTAAATATTTTCAACGATTTTGCCATTTACAACAATTATCCTATTATTTTGTTGAGTTGTATTAATCTAAAAAGAAATTAAAATTGATTAAAAAAGTGTTATAGAGATTGAAATCATATTAAGTTAATTATAAATTAATAAATAGTCATAAGAACGTCCATGGAACATTATGCAAATTTAAGATATTTACCGATAGCAATCCTACAAAACAAGCACAATTATCAAAGTACTTTTCATATTAATAAAACAAACATGGTTATTTATTTAAAGCTATCAAACATTATAATTTCTTAAGCAGATATAGATTTTAGTTATATATACATTCCCAAAAAATAAAGGAATACTTGTAAAAATAGCAAAAAAAAAAAAAATATAATAATAGTGTCTATGTCACTACTTTTTTTAAATTACAAAAGTAGCAAATTTAAAAGTCGATAACCCTCTAATAGGGCTCTAATAACCCTTTGATATCACTGATTACTTGTCCATATTCGTAATATACAAAAAAAAAAGTAATATAGACAGTTTTTTAAAATGTTTTTGCATCTAATGCAATTTTCCAAAAATTAAATGATCTCTCGAGGTTTAAGTTATGCTTCAATTTTAATTGTCTTTGTGGCCCTTATTCCTTTGCGAGTGCGTATCATTTTAATCCATAGTTTTCTTTTGAAGGGTGTTTGGTATATGTGCATGAGTTAGGCTTAAAAAGAGGAATAATGCATTTTGAATGAAACTCAAATTTGGGACAAAGCGTTTTATTAGGTCTCTACCTTCTCACTCCAAATTGATGAAACTATAGTTAATATTAATAACAAAAAAAGTGACAAGTGTGTACCTCTTTTTCTTTTCTTTTTGTTGAGCATCACAATCCATAACAATTTTTTTGGCTCAATATTAGTTTTAGTGTTGTTTGGCCAAATCCACACACCTCCATTTCATTCATAACTTTCCATCCCCAAATATACCATTTAGTTTTGGTGACACATGATAATTTGTTGGGTGGGTTCCATCCCAGACAATATTCTTAGACTTAAATATAGTGCTAATAAGGGATAAACACCTTTATTCTTGTGATCTTAGGATCAATAACTAAAGATTAATTAGTAACTTTAGTTTTATTTGGAATTTGGCGGATCGATTGGATCATGTTTCTTTCTTGTTTTGTCTACGTGGAAGTAATAGGGTTATTGTTCATTGTATGACACGTGATGTATCGTTGGTTTTGTAAATTTTGTTGGTTTTTATGATTCTTTCACTTGGGTAGAGTGTTGTTGGTCTTCTGGCTTTCTGAGTTTGATTTTGGATATTCATGTAAAAATTTGACTATTAATTTTACATAAAGAAATATAAAAATCATATATAGTGTAGAAAATGTGTTATTAAAAAAGAATCAATAAATTTACTAAATGAAGAAGCTCACAATATAACATATACGTTTAATCATTGAACTATATTTTTCCGTTGATGTACAACATTATGATTTAAATCAAGAATAATAATTGTCAAATATTAATTACTTTTTTCTCATTTTCTAGTTCACCAATATGCATGTTGATTCCGCTGGAGTTAGGCTCAATTAATCTTTTAAGTATTGTTATAGGTGATTTTACACTGAAATATATTTAACTGACATTTATAGCGTAAATAGAAACAACAAGTAAATAATAAGCTTGATAAGGGTTGAAAGTAGCAATTAAGGACAAAAATGAGCTTAGAAAAAGTGGACCGGCAAGTTAGGGCTAAACCGCGCCAAATGTCTAAACAAGATGTTGGCTTCAACCATTGTTGAGGTCGACCCTAGCAAAACTGAAAATCAAGCATGTCTTTTGGCACAGTAGGTTATATCTAATTATCTTGAGGCAACTTTGAAACTCCTAAGAAATAACCTAAATCAACTTTATTTATAAATACATCATTATAACTTCATAGGAGTAAATTTAAGTATAACCTTCAAACTCTCTCTCTTTCTACACTCTTTCACTCTTTGAAATAAGCATCGAAGTGTTTATAGCAAGTATCACTCATAAATGTATAAATTTTATCTTTTGTAAGTCACGGTTATCGATCTCCCCTTCAAATAAATTTTCTACTAGCTAATACCATGTGAAGGACAAGGTAGGTAAGGTAAGATGTATTTATCTCTACCCGCATTAATAAATATATAATACAAATACTTTTAACACAATGATGAACCATACTTCTAATTATTAGTGTATGGAACATTTCTTTTTCTTGGAAGGGTACTTACGTAGTTTTAGAGGCATAATTATATATTTATGTGAGGAGGTCTTTTATTTTGAGTACATCATATTGTTAGGGACGCGTACGCGTTGAGTAATTATGTGTCCTCACCTCACCCCCATTTTGATGAAGACAAAGGACTAATCTTTGCTATGGATTCTTGCGTTCGAGGTTAGCTGACCTATTGATAGGTATTGTTGATCAATAATTAGAGAATTTTATAATGTTTTTATTTTAAACATTACTTTTAATTCAAATATTATTCTATTTTTCTTTTTTCAACAAAACTTGAGAAAGCTTCAAATCAATAAATTTTTACAAAAAAAAATAAAAAAAATAAAAGAAGTTAAACCAACTAATGACCCACCAACTTTTACTCATTGACTATCAAAGTCTATTTGAACATTTAAAACGATTGACCATAGTCAATTTAGTGGTGGCTTTTTTAAAAAAAACTGACGACCGATCGATGATTATCACATCCAGATTTTCACTTTATGAAAATATTACATTTCCACAAAACAAAGCTTAAAAATAAAATTTTAATGTTTTAAAGTCTAATAACAAGATTGAAACTAACCTTAAAACTTAGACCAACTATTTAAAATTTAAAATACAACGACTAAAAACTGAGGAATCAAAATTTATTTTTCGTAAAATAAAAGTTAAATTTTTTTTAAAAAAATTGGTACTAACTCAACTGATCTAATTATTTTACTATGGCCTTAAAAGTCAAGATTATTCTCACATACATATGTCAAAAGGAAAAAAAAAAAAAGAAAACTACTATCATACTATAGTAATATAAGATTATTTTTTTCAACTAGGTAACATTTATGATTTACATAAAATTACAAAATGAAAATAAAAATAAAAATAGTAAAACAATTTAGGGTCATCTCGAAGCCCCAACTAAAAATTATTAGTGGATTCACGGATCTAAGTCCCTCTCAATTCTATATAATCTTTTATATTTATATATATATATATATATATATATATATATATATATATCTTAAATAATGATCAATACTAGCTAGCCCATAAATAAAACTATCCTCTAGACGTACACTTCTAACTTAAAGTTCAAATTCAGTTTAAATTTCTAATATTGTATTTAAGATTGATTTTGAGTATAGTAAAAAATGATGGAAAAGGGAGGGAAGGTGATGTAGTTATGTACATGTGTGTATTATATATATATAGTGGTTGGGAGACACATGGAAAAAGAAGAAGAGGAAGAAGAATGAAGCTACAAATCTAGAAGTATATAATTTGGCATGTGAGAGACTCTTCCACCGATCATCGTCATCCTCCTCCTCCTCATCAGTTTCGATTCCCAAAACGAATCCCAATCTTTTTCCCTTTATATATAATTTAATATAATATACTCTTTTCCTTTTAAGTTCCTTTCTCTCTCTCCTGTTTGTTACAAACATTTCGGTTTCTCTGCCGTTTGGATCGGAAAAGTTTTTTTTCTCCAAGTCTGTGACCGCATCACTCCACATTTAATTCTCTCTCGTCTCCCCATAATCCGAAGAAGAAGAAGAAGAAGAAGAAGATCCTGATTCCTGTTTTTAATTTTCTTCCTTCTCTGTCTATATCTAATCGGCGCTCGGAATAAATGGAGGTTCAATATGAAGAGGTATTATATATGAAGTGTGTGTGGTAATTTTATTGTGGTTTGTTTGGATTTAAAGAAGATAATATTAAAGAGATCAATGTTCTGAAAATGGCGGGGTTATTTGAAAGGAATACATAAGGAATTCGAGAGGAGTCCAGATTTTCACATGCCGATGGCTTCCAAGGCATTCTTCACCCAAGGCGCTGGTGTTTCTCTGCCATGGTTGTTCATTAATTTCATCTTCTTCTCTCTATATATCTCTCTGTTTTTTTAATACTATTATTATTTTTTTGGTGGAGGAGGAGGAGTAATGTGATGAATATGGTGATTGGTGTGGTTATTAATTTGAGAGTTATTGTTTTTACTTTGTTTTGGTTGCGCAGGATACGGCATGGAATGCAGTGGATTCATGAGAGGTGATTATTATTACTCTTCTCCTCTCTTCTCTTTCTCTCTCTATAATTATTGTTCTTCAGTTTCGTTTCAATGCTTTGCTCTTTGGGTTCTTTTCTCTTTCTTTTTTTAATTTGCATTATGTATGGCTCGGTTTTCAAAAAAGAAAATGAGGATAGCTCTGACGTTTCAACTTCCCATATTCGGATGACCAATATGTCTCCACTGTTTCTCAAATTTTATATTCCTTCACCAATTTTACATCTTATTTCCATACTTAAATTGTCCTATTCATCTATATACTTTTTTAAACTAAAACTGATTTTGAGTTCTTACATGAATCTGAATGAGAGACAGAGATTGAAAAATTGCAAAATCAAAGGCCCATTGTCCCGTTTTGTCGGAAACAAAAAATCAATACATAAACAACACATATTCTTCTTCTTTTTCAATGTTTTCAAATTTGTGTTGGGCTGTGATTTGAAAATGCAAATGCAAATGCAGTAATGTATCCATCTTTTTAATCTTTTGAAGCAGAATTCAATAAGTGTTTATGAAAATCAGCTATTTTAAGAGTTGGTTTTTGAAAAATTTTAAAAATAGATGTAGACCAAACTTACTTGAAATAAGTGGACTACATAAACGTAGGTTATTTTTTAGATTTAATTAGAGGGGTAAGAATAACTTGAATAATCTATAGAGTTGGGTTGGGTTGGTTGTGTTCAAAATTTTGGTTTTTTTCGGTTTGAATTGGATATGAGTTAGGGAGTTGGATCGAAAAAATAGTCAACCCAAATTAATGATATATATATTTATATTTTTTATTATTATTTAAAGAAAATGAGATAAAAGAAAAGGTTGGTTGATATTTAGGATAACAACGTGATAACCCAAATGGATTGGACAAACTATTTATTATAATTGTAAATTTTGTCATTGAAATTTTTGGGAAGTTATAAGGTTAATTTTCATAAAAAAATAGTTTTGAAAACTCTTCTTTTGTTTTTACAATTTTTCTTAATTGTGAATATAATGTAAATAAAAAAAATTGGACACATTTTAGAAACAAAATCAATGTTGGCTGTAAAATTGTGTTTAGTAATGGAAGGAGTTTGCAGATGAAATAGGGAATTTGAAAGTTTAGAAGTTAAATTAGTAATTCAACTAATAAAATTATTATTCAAATAGGAAACCATAATGAGGCATTTAATTTTAGGAGAAATCGTATGAAAAACATTGTTCTCATTCCCTAATTTCATTTCATAATATTCAAATACATGCATTTATGAAAAACACATAGTATAAAGTTTTCAAATGTGTTTGGTAGCCGAACAACAAATATTTTGTTTTGAAAAGTTTCTACTTTAGGAGCATGAAATTCAAATGAATTTAAATACAAGAATTGCGTCTACTAAATAGGAAACTAATTGCAACTGCCACCTATTTAATTTGGTGAATGTGAAAATGTAATTTGATAAGCTACCGGACCAATTAAAGTTTTCAACTTTTCTTATACTAATTTCAAACTCAATTAAAAAAAATAGTTTCTTAATTTAGGTTTTCTTTCCGTAACCTTTTTTTTTTTAATATTGTGTCAAACACTATTTATTTTCTGCTAAGTTTTAAAAAACTGTTCTTATTATTTTGAATTTGTTCAAGATTCAAAAGAAATAATAAATATTTTAAATGGCTAGGAAAGGGTTATTTTATTGAGAAGGGATTGATTTCACGTAGTTTGTACATAGTTTCAATTATATTATTATTTAAAAATAGAACCACAAAATAATGTTTTTTTTTTAATTTTAATTTTGAGAGTACAAAATTACACAAATAAGATTCGGTACTAATAATGTTATTTTATTGGATACACACGGTTTAAATATCATTTTGGCTTTTATATTTTGAAGTTTGATCAATTTTAATTCATATATTTTTAATTATTCAATTTTAGTTCTACTTTTTTTATTAATAAGAACAAATTTTTAAAAAGAATTAAATATGTGAATTATGTTTTCAAAATTCATAGTAAAATTGTTAGATATAAGAAAAAAAAAATAAAAATCAACCATAAACTAGATTGGGGCTAAATTAAAAATCCATCTAGGTCTAAAGTTAAACAGATTTTAAAATATAGGAAGATTTATAGTATTTTAAGTTTTAACCTTTAGTAAAAATGATTTCATGGTTGTCGGCTGGTATTTATATTTGTTATGTATCCATACCTTGAAATATATGCATTTATTGATGTTTTTGATTTTGTCTCTCATTTTAAAAAACTGTTTAGTTAACACGCTTTAAAGAAGAAAAATAAAATACATAAAAGAAATTTAGTTTTGGCTTCTTGTTCTTTCTTTTTTTTCAAATATACAATATATAAAAAACTATTTTATCATTTGTTGACCTATAGAATGCAATGTATTTGTATATATATATATATATCATCAATGACATATGATAACAAGTGACATTACTTTTGAACTTTTAAGATTTTCCTGAGTTTGTATTTCTATTTTTTTTATTTTTTATTTGGCTTCTGAATAGATTGAAAATGTTTGATAAGAAATTAGCCTATTTAAATTGTTTTACCTTATTCTTTTTAAAGAAATTATTGGTGTTGGTTTGGGAAGGCTAACAAACAATGACAAGTGTCGAACATCTCACCATATTTCACTTTGGGTTTTTCCTTTTTTTTACTTGTTTTTATTATACGTAACATATCACCACAACAATCTTTTTGCCTAACTTAGAAACTCTGATTCACATGGAGACTCAAATATTGTTGTCATTACCTTTAACCAAAAAAGTTGACTAAAACACCCATCTTTCCCTTTAATATTTGGTTTTACATTTACTCCAAAATCCATTTTCATTTTCCTTCTGAAACTCTCTTTTCCAATCAATCAAATTTCATTTTCTTATCTACCTACCTTTTTTTCTTTTTTCTTTGTGCATCAGCATCGCATGATTATAGATCCCAAGATTAGAATAATGTCTAAATCATATCCTGATTTGTTAGTTTCTGCATAAGCTCATGTGTACCTTATTATGCCACCAGTTCTTCGAATACCTTTGGTTTTTATTATTCGTCTACTTTGGAAAAATTTGGGTGATGGTTATTGTAGATGTTATTAAAATCGAACTTCTTGTTTTCACGGTTTTATGAAATTTTTTTTTTTTTTTTTAAAGAATCCCTATGTATTTGATGAGAAACTATGTGTGTGTAAAAGAAAAAATACACCTGCTAAAATCCCATTTTTATTTTCTCTTAAAAAAAAAAAAGAAATCTCAGTTTTATTTGTCTACATTTGATTTCCAGGATAAAATTCACAAGAAAAAGTTATTGATACAGATTTCATGTGAAGGTCAGGTCACCAAAAAAAAATTAAATTGATATTTTTTACATAAAAATCGATCCACTATCAATATATTGAATTTTTTAAATGCATAATTATATTATTAAAAGATCAATATATTGTTATATTACAAATTTGGTTCATATAGATGGTAGAAATGTTAGAATTTAGTCTTCATGGTTTGATAAAGCAGCTTTGTACGTAGTCTTATTAGTTTGATAAAATTTTAATGAATTGTCCCTACCATAAGACTAGATTCTTACTTTATAATTTAACCTAAAACTTTTAATAAATATAATAACTTATGTTATAAACTCAACTACTTTTTATTAAGTTAAAATGTGTGTAAAGAATTATAATTGCAAAGGGGATAGATGAATAATTCAAGATCACAAGAATGAGTGTGATCTTGGAGCAAATATGGTTAATAAAAGGTTTAAAGAATTTGATAGTCACTAGTTATGATTATACCAACAAAGCAACTCTAAATTTCAGGACTAGTTGATTACCATGGGGGAAAAGGAAAATGAACTTACATTTAATTGTGTTACCTATATTAACACTTGAAAGTTGATTTAGGATGTGGAGATCGGCTTGCAACTTCGGGGTACGCAGTGTTTGGGATGGACTATGAAGGACATGGAAGATCGAGTGGAGCTCGTTGCTACATCAAGAAGTTTGAAAACATTGTTGCTGATTGTTATGCCTTCTTCACTTCCATTTCTGGTATGTCAACACATATCATCTCATATCTGAATTATTATAGAAAGAAGTTTTTGTACAAATGATCCAATTCCAAAAATGTTGATATTGAATGACTCGATCTTAGAAAATGAATGAAAACTAACCCTAGTGATGTCATAGAGCACTATCGCGTTAGAAATGTCTCTTCTAACGTGAAATAGTTGAATCATAACGCGATATTTATTTCAATCACACATTTATAAACAATCGACCAACTAGTGATTAGAAATGAAAACCGTGTTAGGACTCCATCCATTTTGCAATGAGTTAGAGATACCTAGAGAGATAATAAGGAGGTGGAATGCTCTATATGATGTGAGCAAAGTGTTTGTTCTCATTAATTTTTAGAATTGGGCCATTTAATATTAAAACCACGAGGTACAAAAATCTCGTAACAAAATCTCTATCATGTGCATAACTTGTTCTGTTTTCCCACGTTTACTCAGTTTCATTAGATTTATATTTTACAATAATGAAATATAGTTTTCAACCTATACTCCCAAATGCCCCTTGAGATTCTAAGCTTTTAAGTAATGGTTTTCCAGTTGAGGAAGAGTACAGAGACAAATGCAGGTTCTTGTATGGAGAGTCAATGGGTGGGGCTGTGGCCCTTCTTCTGCACAAGAAAAATCCCAGAATTTGGAATGGTGCTGTTCTCGTAGCTCCGATGTGCAAGGTACATATGAATTAACAACTCGTCTTAGAAGTCAGTTTGAAACGATTTTTTAAATGTTTAAAAAGTTATGGAACAATCCATCCAAACAAACTCTTAAAGATCAATTTGCTCGTTCATTTCTCATCTAACTGCTCTGTTTAAACATTAGATATCTGAGAAGGTGAAGCCGCACCCTGTGGTTGTGAATCTGTTAACAAGAGTAGAAGAAATTATACCCAAATGGAAAATTGTCCCAACAAAGGATGTCATAAATTCAGCCTTCAAGGACCCCATAAAGCGTGAAGAGGTATATCAAATACACTACAACACAACGTAGAATAGGAAACATTATTGAATGCTCCCTCCCAACCATTAGATACATACATGATGAAACTACAGTTTTTAATTTCTCTTCCATGCATTTAACAATTAACATTATAAAGCTATTGCCAACACGTTCGTTGTTCAAGCTCCTCTATTAATTTTTCATTCAACAATTAGGAAACTTCCTCTTTCTATTTAACTTCTTTGAGAGTGGGGGACTCACTCATTGCATTTTACAAGATTTTGCCCCAATCTGATAATCATTTATGTCCATTTTTTAGGATGATTTGTTTATTTCTCAAGCCAAAGATTTGAAATTAAATAAAAAGCCAAATGTTACCAAACGTTGTGTGAAATTTAGCCTCATAAACACTAGTTTTTCTTCACAATGCAGATAAGGAACAATAAGTTAATATACCAAGACAAGCCCAGGCTAAAAACAGCCCTGGAGATGCTAAGAGCGAGCATGAACTTAGAAGACACCTTACACGAGGTTAGTTCAGGACTTTATACAAACACACATATTGCCTACATTTTACAACTCTCTAACCTCTAAAAATCAATCAGGTAACACTTCCATTCTTCGTATTACATGGAGAAGCCGATATAGTAACAGACCCAGAAGTAAGCAGAGCATTGTACGAGAAAGCAAGCAGCAAAGACAAGACAATAAAATTATACCCAGGAATGTGGCATGGCTTGACATCAGGAGAACCAGACGAGAACATCGAAATTGTGTTCTCCGACATCATACATTGGCTTGACAAGCACGCCGGCGGGAACACGGCGAAGTTTCAACTTCAATCCACCACTTGCTCAAATGGGAATGGCATTGATCAGAGATTAAATAATGGCCAAACCACATTAAGCAATGGGAAAGAGAGTCGAAGAAGTCAGAATCATCGTGGGAGTTATCTCTGTGGTTTGAAGGGGCGGTTGCAATCGGCGATGTAATGTCAGTATTCTTATATATTATTAATAGTGCCACCATTGTTGATTGAAAATGCTTTCTAGCACATCTTCATCTTGGTGGATGTAAAATCTTTCTTAAGTTGACTGAATAAAGCTCTTGAAATAAAACTTTTGAGTAGCGCTCTTGAATCCTTGATGGATTTTTATAAATGCTAGCATGTTTCCAAGTAGTCTAAATCTTGATTGTTTCCTAGTTCAATTGTTCTGATTTTATTTGTAGGGAGGGACTCAGAGGGGAACGTAGATTTTCTGGTTCCATTAATAATATTCATCTAAACTCTCTATAATTGAACTTTTAATCTCAAAAAAAGTCTACACAAAGAATTGAGGAATGGGATTCTTTTTTCTTTTCAAGCACATCTCAAATCCAAATGGAACTAGTTAAGTTTTGTAGAATAATGAGTTTGGCTCAATAATTTTCATCCTTTTATTTTTGTTGTTTAGAATTCTGTAATTGATGTGAATGGGATGGACCATCATTTCCTCAACCACAAATTAACCCCACCCCAATTCCTCTAATCAAACTTACAACACATAACAATTTTTCAAAAAAAGAAAAAAAGAAGAAACCAAAACCAAATTGTTCTAAACATCATGCCACCCAAGATCTAACCTATTAGATTCCCATAAACAGAAGCTTCACTTTCACTCCCTTTTGCTTCTGCACCTCCACTTTATACTATCAACTTTAACCATTAATACTTAATTTTAATGGTACAAGAAGAACTTGGTTTGATTCTCCTAAGTTGACTACGCTGCCACGTTAGCCCCGCTGTTGTCCTTATGGTCACCAAAGATACGTTGTCGAAAATCGGAGACCATGAGCGGGAGACCCTTGCGAAGAGGAATTTTGGGTTCCCACCCAAGAAGATCCTTGGCCTTGGTGATGTCTGGCTTCCTCTTGTGAGGGTCATCTGCTGTGTTTGGCTTGTACACTATCTTTGCATCTGGATCGATTGTTTCCTGGACAACCTGTTCAAGCAACATATATTGATGATCATTTTTCAAACACGTCATTAACATCGCTACCATTTTTACAACATTGTTTTTATATTACTTAGTCAAAACGAATTTATTTAATCAAGACAAGTTGTTATTTTCCAACATTTGACATTTTTGTTCTCTTAGTTGAAGAGTCTAAAGAAGAGGGATTTTAGAAATCATAAGAAAAAGAATACCTTGGCAAGCTCAAGCATGGTGAATTCACCAGGGTTACCAAGGTTGAAAGGTCCAGTGTGCTCTCCCTCCATTAGCTTCATCAATCCCTCCACCTATCAAACCAAATTAAACATCGACGTCAATTTATATCAGTTAAGAGTAACAATAAACTCATTGTAACTGAAAGTTCAGTTTTAAATCATCATAAAATCCAAAAACTCAAGCACTAACAAGATATGAAAAACTTAAACGAACTACAAAATTTTCGAGTATATATACATAAACATCGAGATTAAATTTCATGCCTAGAAAATGGACAGATGCTCAGTCACAGACAAAGAAATTAAGGGAAAAGTGCTTACAAGATCAGAAACATATTGGAAACTCCTGGTTTGTTTCCCATCACCATAGACAGTAAGAGGCTCCTTCCTCAAAGCCTGCATTGCCAAAAAGAATCATCAATAAAATCCTCTTTAACTTGTTAAATTATCGATCAAGTTGATGGGTAATAGTAAATTTAATATTATATAATCTATCATACCTATACTCAATTGTGTGCTTGAAATATTTATGAATATTAATTACCAAAGAAATAACACTGCAGGTGTTTAAACATAGAATCCCAGTAGATACCATGTTATATCATCCATTGACCCAAAAGCCTAAAATGATGAGCACAAGTAAACTCAAAGTTATATCATCTAACATAACCATTTTAATTAAGAAAAAGAAAACATATTCCATTTCCATTCGAGACCTCCAAACTACATTTTCATTTAGTCTCTATCGTGCATCATTAAACCAAACGGCAACGTTACATTTTGATATATCTATCCCATCCCATGGTTAACACCAAACCACACCAACCAACTCAACAGACTAAGTCAAAATTTGCCACATCATGCCCAAACTATCTAAGCATATTTTCTTTCGCCAATTCATCAAAAAATTCTCTTTACTACAATAACAACAATAACAATCAAGTCAAAATCAAAACTTGCCACATCCAAATTGGGAAAAATGGAAAACCTTTTACCATTATAGTAGAATCAGCCTAGCTCCTATTAATAAATATCCATCCATGGAAACGAAATATTTAATGGCTTAGTAACACAGAATTTTCCATTTCTTTTCCCTATTAAAATCGCCACGTCTAATCTAATCCAAAATGCAGAGAATACCTGAGCAACAAAATTACTAACAACACGACCATCATCAATGCACATTCTTGGGCCATAAGTGTTGAAAATTCTAGCAATCCTAACCTGTAAAAGTATAAATAATTAATATTAATTAATATAACAAAAGAAAGGTTATTAATGAATGAATGAATGAATTACTTGAACATCGGCTCCTCGGTGATAGTCCATGGTCAAGGTCTCGGCGGTGCGCTTTCCTTCATCGTAACAGCTGCGGACACCTGTCACACATTCATTCATTCCGATAAGACCTTAATTTACCGAATTGTCCCCTCTCTTCAGATCTACATTCAAACATGGCGGTTTCCAATCATATTATTAAGACGGAAATGCCCTCATCGGTTTCTCATTTTACTATCTCTACCCCTTCCCGGATTTACGAATGACGCGTGTTCCTTCGTGGGTCCCGCAAATCACGGAGATCTCTAACTCTTCTAACCTAAACTCCGACCATTTTCTTCTTCTTAATCTCTCTTCGTTTCCTTCCAAGATTAAATATTCGGTCCTACGAATTAAATCTCTTCAAAGTTCTTGTTTTCACCTTATAAAATTACCTAATCTATTCAATTAAATATAGGTTTTTTTTGGGGATTTTTTTTTTATGTGTTTGGTTAGGTATTAAATATTGAATTCTATGATCATTCTTCAATTATTAATTTTTTTTAAAGAAAAAAGATTAGGATGTACATAAATTTGAAAATTCGCTGCCTTTTGAATGATGGCTAAAGAGAAATTTAACTTTAAGCTAACTAAAATGAACATGTGCGCATGTTAGAATCCATCCAGCCTATTTGTGTTAACATGCAGCCGAGAAAGACGGCGTACGTTAGCAATAGTGTGGTGTTGGATGCTAACGTGTGCGAGAGGAAATGATTAATTATGAAAATGTTTGAGGAAGAAGAAGAAGAAGAGAAGAAGAAAGCTGACCGATGGGATTAACGTTGCCCCAGTAGGTTTCAACTTGTGGGTGTTGAAGAGGATCTCCATAAACTTCACTGGTACTAGTCAGCAGAAACCTTGCTCCAACTCTCTTTGCTAATCCCAACATATTCAAAGTTCCGACCACATTGGTCTTGTGAAATTCCAAAGTCAAAGAAAAACAAAACCCAATACCCAAATTCAAAATGAAAAATAAAACCATAGTTGAAGAATTGAAGTATTGATAGATTGAAAAGTTAAAAGGATATGATTGTCTTGACAGGGTTGAATTTGTAATGAACAGGGGAAGCAGGGCAAGCCAAATGGTAGATCTGGTCTACTTCAAGAAGAAGTGGTTCAACAACATCGTGTCGAATCAATTCAAATCTCGGGTTCCCAAAATGATGCATCACGTTTTCTTTCCGTCCGGTGAAGAAATTATCCACCACGATCACGCTGTCGCCTCTCTCGATCAAACGGTCCACAAGATGCGACCCGACGAACCCAGCCCCCCCAGTCACCACGATCCGGAGCCCTTTCCGCTTCAGCCCAAGTGGGATCTTGCCGCCGGAGTTCATTACATGGTGGACTTGGAAGCCGGCTCGGTGTTCGTACGACGGCGTATTGGACCACCGGGCAAGTTCCGTGGGGATCGGGTCGTATCCGACCCGGGAAGGAGAATTGGAAGAGGGGAAGAGGGTGAAGACGAAAGTGGCGATGGCAATGCCGACGAGGACGAAAACGAGGCGCTGTTCACGAAGCATGTAGCGAATCGGACGGGTGACGGACAGCCATGGTTTTGGGGGTTTTGGGGAATATGCGTCCGCCGCCGGTTGGGTCTCGTCGTGTCCTCTGAATATTAACTCCGATCCCATTTTTGGACCTCAAATTCGATCGGAATACAACAGGGTTTAGAGATTCTCTTTACTCTTTTCCTGCGCCGGCGACGGCGGAGGCAGGACGGCCGGGAATTGGGGGCCACGAGCGGCGGAAGGCGAGGAGAGGGGATTTTTGTTTGTTTACCGATGGGGGAAGAAGCTGATTTAGGAGGGTCTTAAAAGGGAGAGAGGGTAGAGAAAAAGGTCTGGCGTTGAAATATATTACGGAATTACCATTGATTTTTAGTATGTAAATTAGTAGTGACGTTTCCTGTTCTGTCCTTTCGTTGATTTTATTGATCCGTGGCATTTCCGGAATTTTCCTCTTCTGTTTTATTTTTAATTTCTTTCCTTTCCTTTCTTTTTCTTGTCAATGCTTTGTAGTTTATTTTGAATTTTGTTCTAATTTTATTTAATTTAGTCTCTTTAGATTTGATTTTAATTTACACTTAAATAAGCTTCATTTTAATTTGGTATCAATGCTTCTAACACATAATTTTGTATGTTGGATTAATTTTTCTTAATACAAGTATTTGCATGATAGATGTTTATGGTTAACATCTACACTAAGTTTAACGTTAATAAAACGTTTATTTTAGTGATTTCTAAAGCTTTAAAATATCTAGTAAATCCATCGACTTTTGTAATAATTTTGAACTCTAAAGTCGTTTAAAAAATCTCTAACAATTAACGTTTTTTTTTTCTTTTCGGTTTCTTGTCATTTGAAAAGAAAAAAAAAACATACACTTACCAATACACAAAATTGAAAATTTATGGTTTCATTACAAATATGTTTTAATCTTATTTTTAATATATGTATTTATTGTATTTAGAATTGAAAGTTTCAAGATATAATGGATAAATTTATATTTAAGACTCTTTTAAAAGTTAGATCAAATAAACATAAGCTTTAAAATGTACCCTTAGGTCTTGTTTGGTAATAATTTAGTTTTTCTGTTTTTTAGAATTAAATTTACTTGTTATTTACTTCTTACCAATGTTTTCCTAAATCAAATAATGTTTCGAGAACTGAACAACCGATGGTTTTAAATAACTTGTATTTTGAATTTGGAATTTGACTAAAATGACTCTTTTTACTCACAAAAGATAATAACAATAGTAAAAAAAAATTAGGCAAAATATGTCTAAATAAATAAATAAAAAAAACGAAATTTAGCTAAAAAAATATATAATTAATTTTTTTAAAAAAAAAGAGTATCAAAGGGAAAAAAAATATGTGGTAATTAAAAATTAAAACAAAATTTAGTGATAAATTTAATAAATTAAAGTCAAAGCTAGAAATTAAAATTAATAAATTAGAACAATTATGTGACTCAATTTTAATCTTAAAACTTAAAATAATCAAACAAATGGTGAGATAATAGCAATTTTGTTTTTTAATTATTGTTTTTGTTTGATTGTATTGGAAACTTTCTTAGTTGAATTAAGATATTTTATTGTTGAGTTTTGGTGTTTTCATGATTGAATCTAAAGGCATTTCTAATCATTCTATTACTTAGTGGTAGAAATAAATACTTTATTATTATTTACTTTGTATCAATTAATTTTGAATTTCATGGTTAAATTTGTTGAAATTGTGTAAAACGTAAAAAATAGTAATTAATTTTTCTATTAACTCCAAGAATCAATACTAATTTGATAATTTTATTTAATTAGCAAAATCTTCCTTAAATAGATTATGGATTTTATTTTATCCTCGTATTTGCAATATAAAATAGTATATATTATCTTTAAAATAATGTGTCATTCTTTTTATAGTTCATAGTTTTGATGCAAATGTGATGAATTTTTAGTACAAAAACAATGAAGAAAAAGTCAAATTACATATTTCTTTATTTCCACATTTGACTATTTTAGTATTTAAAATGTTAATTTGTTTTGATTTATATAATCTTTGATGGGAAGAGATATATATATAATACTAAAATAGCACATAAGAATTATGATGATATATATAAGTACCTTAAAGCATTGGACAATTATATGCAAGTAGTTGCAAAAATGAAAAGGTTGTCACACCAACTTTTACATGGTAGGTTACACTCTTCGATTTATTTATTTTTTTAGTTCAACCGTTAACGATCATTTCGGTTTCACTTGAGTTTCTTTTGCTTTTGAAAATCATGTTTGTTTTTCCATTTTTTAAATTCATAATTGTCAAAAAAAAAAAAAATTAGATAAATATTTAATTTTTATAAGGGGTTCTAAGTTAATTATCAACTCAATTTAATTTACTCCTTTTTATTTTGTCAAATGACTCCTCCGTTTTTTTTTTTAACAAGTTTTTAAGAAATACTTAAGTTTTCAATTTTTATATATAAGTTTAATTCTTAAAAAATCAAAAACTAAAATGACGTTACTAATCATTTTGTTTTTGAAAATTAAATCTATTTCCTCTCATATTCTTACAATGATTTACCTCATTTATTTTTTACAAAAGTTGGAATCCATAAAAAAATTCATAATTTTATTTTTTTTATAGAAAGAAACTACTATTTATTTTTCAAAATTTGACTTCATTCTTTAAACATAAGTAAAAGTAAGATTATAAAAAATAAATAAAGAGATGAAATAAGTGCATTTATAAGGTTAGTTTTAAAAAACTAAATCAAGATGAAAGGATCCAAATGGTCACTAGAGATTCGATTTTTTTAAATTAATGGTTTCTATAACTTAAATTATCTTTCCTAACTAAACAAATGTATTTTAGCCCAAAAAAAATTCAAAATTGTTTTTCTTTTCTTTCAAAATTTAGTATATTTTTTTAACAAACAAAAAAGAATCAATTGATATAGAAGTAGTGGTTTAATTGTTTACATATATAACCTTAATCTTGAAACATAAAAACATAAAAGAATAAAATAGTTGAAGGATATTATATATGTATATATATATATAAATAATAAAATGAAAAGAGTCATTTTCATTAGTTAAATAAAGGGGTTGAAAAGAGAAAGGGAGGGGTTGAGGTTGAGGGGTTCCAAGTTGGCAAATTTGAATTTTCAAATTATCAATTGGTCAAATAACACTAAACAAATGGATCAATGTAATGGCTACCACTAACCATAGAGAAACCCAACCTTATTTGGCAACTACTTTTATTTCTTTCTTATTTTATCCTTTTTATTTCCCTTTTAAAAAGAAACTTTTTAATATATTAAAAATTAATTAAACCATGGCAGCCATTGGATTTGTCTCCATCCTCCCATTCATTTTTGGTCCATATTTTACAAAGCAAAATAAACACATTTCCCCCTTCAAAGTATAGTGAAATGAAACTCATGCACATCTTTTCTTTATGCCACAAATTCATTTCACTTGTCAATGCTCATCAAATCTCCACTTTCAGTAACATGTATATTTGAACGTATTAATAATAATCTTTTTTAAGAATCAAATGGTCGAACCTACATTTTTGTATCTATATTGTCGGTGGCTATAAAACAATAAAGATGGTTTTAGAAATTAGAATAATGACCTCTTGATTCTTGTTTATTCGTAATAATATATAGTTTTGCTCTAAACAATGTTTCTATTTTCTTTTGAGAAATATTTGGAATTGTAAACTAGAAGAAATGTTATAATATAGAAATGAAAGTAGGATGAAAATAATATATAGTATTTGATTGACAATTGTAAAATGGTGTATTGATAAATATATTATTCCAAGTGGAGAGAGATGAAGAGATGTAGAATGTCACCATGTGTAACAAACTAATTAGCTTTGTGTTATTTGTTATTTGTTTCAAATTAATAACTTTTTAAGACATTTTAATTTTTGTCTTTATAATTATATTATATTCCATCAAGATTTTAGAAGGTAAATTTACGATAATGCCACGAAAGACCTAATCTTTTAAATCTTCTTCATTTCATTTCATTTCATTCCTTTAATTGCATTGAATGGTTTGAAATTTACGTTTCATGCACTTTTTAATACAATAAGTGAGGTTGAGGATTCCAACCTTCCATCTCTTAGATGAAAGATCGTCATGTCAATTATCGTCGAGCTAAGCTCGCTTTGACTTATGTTTGATGTACTTAAACGACGACGATACACCACAACCAACAACAACAGCGAAAAGAAAAACGAGTTTTTCAAAAGGTTGTTTATATTTAAACTATTTTAAAAAAACTATTAATGTTTGAAATTTGTCTCTACTTATTCGATGTATAATATAATGTTCGAGTACGAAAAAAGGTTCCAACTTTAATCATTATGATTGTTTGACTAACATATATAAACTATAATATCAGAACATCCTAAACCAACAAAATAAAGTATAAGAAATATTTCTAATCAATTAAAACCAACTAAAGAAAAAGACTATTCAACATACTTTCCAATTTTAATATATATTAGTTATAACATCGTTTAAAATTAATAATAATTCAATCAACAAACAAATAAAGTTTAACCCATGGAAATAATAAAATTTCTTAATTAAGAAGTGCGTTCTTAATTTCATCCATCAATCTTGAAGTTAAAGGTTTAATAATTTTATCTAACTAGCCTAAAAATTAAAAAAAAAAACGATAATAAAATATTCAAAAAAAAAAAAATTTAGAGCATTTACAATAATAGCAATATATATATATATAATTATATAACTCATGTCACTGCATTTTTTAAATTACAAAATTAGTAAATTTAAAAACGAATAACTCCTTATAGTCATCATTTGATATCATTAATTACTTGTCATATTTGACATATTCGGAATATACAAAAAAAAAAAAGATGTCAATGACTATATTTTTCTAAATATTTATGTCATATGATGCAATTTTTCGAATAATATTTTGTGACGTTAGAAATTATAATATTAAAAAGTATATATCTATATAGTTATAGGAAAGTTGATGTGTAGAGAAACCTTAAAAGTGATGTAATGTTAGGAAAAGAGATCCAAAGGGTTATGGGGAGGGAATGTAAGGCCTCAATCATTGCCTCAATTTGCTCCACGTGACATTTAACTTTACATTCACTCCTATGCTTTTCAATTATTATATATATATATATCTTTTTCTTCTTATATTGTTTTCCCCCAAAATTAAGACATTATAATTATATTTGTTCTTACAAGTTAACTTCAACTCAATTCAATTCAATTCCTATCATTATATTTCACATCTCAAATATTCTTTTCTTTATAATAAATGTTTTCTTTTTCAATTGGAAGAAAAAGTTTTCACTTTAAATGTACATGTATAATAAGAAGGGAAAGAAAAAAGAAAGTCTTCTTTTCTTTTTTTCCTTTACTTTATTATTTAAGTTATTATAAAATTTAATCAAGTGAGTCCCTTTTCAAAGTCTACGCGCTAAGGTAATTAATAAAACGACAATTGCAATGGATCATATTTTTAAGACTAATAATTAAGGATTAAGGATTTGTTTTGGTTTAACTTTTAAATGTTTAAATAAATCATTTTGAAAAAAAATTGAAGTGCTCAGTAACCGTTTGAAGCACTTTCAAATATTATTTTTAACATTTTTATTTTATCAAAGAGTTTAAATAAAAACGGCTTTGTTTAAAACATTTTTCTTGTCAATCCAAGAGGACCTTAAATGTGTATTGCAATATGTTTAAAGAATTGTATATATAACAAAATTTATCATTGATGGACTAATTCTATAAAGATATAGCGTTTCACTTGAAACACTTTGCTAACACCTTATAGATTATCTTATTGTTAGATTTGCAACGGTTTCATAATGGATAAAAAAAAATTAAATAACTCAAACACAAATAAACGTACATTAATAAACTGATGATGAAGTGATGTGCAAACACATTCTTTACTAGGTTGAAACCGAAATAAATGTGTTTAATTAAAAGAATTGAAAATCTCGTCTCTTTATATGACTTTAATATCTAATAACTTACTCGACATTACTACGATATTTTCAAAATTCACATAACATTCTCTTTTTAACATTTACTATATAATAGATAATACTTTGTTTTCAACGAAACATATTTGTCGATCCATGCCATGAATTGAATCGATTAAAAAGCATCCAATATACAAACAAAAGAATTCCAAAAGGAGAAATAGTTAAAGGAAGGAAATGGGGTGGAAAAGAAGAAAAGCAATGTGTACTTGGGAAAGGCCAATTAGGTGGAAATGAGTGTTTTGGAAGCTTCAATATTATAATTTTCATAACCAAACCTAAAACTCTATTAACCCTATTTTCTCCCTTTGAATCAATTCCCTTCTTAGGTTGAAATTCCTACACTCTTTTTATTAATTATCAAATGTGAATTTACCATTTTCGTCGACTTTGAAATTGTTTAATTTTAGTTCATCTACTTCTATACGATCATAAATTTAAACATCATTGTTAGGATTTTTTCTTTAAAAATAATATTTTTGTTATTTAATAACATTTTCACTTCAAATTTGAAAAGCGTACAAGCTATTTTGATTTCTCTCGGTTTATATTTATAAATATTTTCGATAGTTTTATAACATGATGAAAATTTGAATTATTATTTAATTATTTTGCATTTAAAAAATTGATTATGAGAAAGTAGATTTAAGATTTCTTAAAGAATAAGAAAACTAAGATAGAAGAAGAGAGATGTGAGTCATGTGCAGTAGCACGTGCCTAAACAAAATTCAGGTTAAAGTAATTTAGTATTTTAAGCAAAGTTTTCTTCACTAAACATTCAACATTTTCTGTATAACACATTTCAAACACAAATCTTAATTATGTTTATGTTAACTAAATTGTTATTATTAATTGTAAAGAAATCCCATCAAAATGTCAACTATTACATTTATTCAATTAATTTATTAGTTTTTAGTATATAAATTTGTTCTTTGTGGTGAGAGATAGTAAATACAGTCTTCACCTAATTGAATGTACTTTTAATCATCTTTAAGAAGGGTTCTTTGTTGACTTAATTAAAGCATAATTTAATTTGTTAACTTTGTTTACAAATTGTAAGTTTAAAATATTTAAAATATAAGGAATAGGGCTTTAGGGTTCCTCTCTAAGGAAACAGTGTGAAGGGTGGGATTGTCGTTGACGAGTTGATGTGATCGGTTGGGGAGATTGATCAAACGTTCTCTATGGATCCAATGAGTAGAATGTTGGAACAACTAAAGCCTTCTTGGAGGAGGAGAAAAAAAGAATTTGATCTCAGTGTTAAAATATAACAACTCGACTCCGACAGACACAAATTTGCAACGATACTCACTATTTAAGTTTGCATACCAATTTATTGAAAAATTCATCTTTATCTTTTTCTATCTCTTCCTCACTCTAATTTAACAAACTCTTCAACTCACACACATACTTCTTAACTTCAACGTATTAACTCTAAACTTCAAAACTAACTCTCAACACTCTAAACACACACCTTGTTAAAAGTTTTGAAACCCATCACCTACCCTGTTTCTTCATTTGCTAAGAGAGATTGTTTGTTGGGTATAGTTCATTCCGAACCTTTGACACCTTCAGCTCCGTTATCTTTCTAGAAATTTACCTTCTTTAATTAACAAAAAAAAAAGGTAAATTTGATCCAGAAATTAAGGGAGTGAAGATATATATTGTAATCACTGAGTATCTATAGTCATGTTTGCTCTCTAGATGCTTAGATTATTTTTAATTTTAACAACATATTGGAATGAAAATTAATTGAGTAACAATTAGGTTCAAGTTTATACTCTCTCAAAGCTACCTATATGTGGCTTTCATTGTCCTCTATTTAAACTCTGGCTGTCATGTTCCCATGGCTCTCTCAACATATAACTTTTCACTCCCAATTCACATTTTCCTTTCCAATAATAATAATGTCTTTAAAAGCAAAATCTTTTCACTTTTCACTTTCAAGATTGTTGCAATTATTATGCATAAAAATAGCTAATAAAATTTGTCAACTTTTATGTAATGTATGAATATAGTTTGATTTCAATTCTTATGTTATAGAATATATATCAATTATGACCAATCATAAGTAAGTTTAATAAAACTACTAGGAGATGTACTTTATTGAATGTTTAATGTATGCATGCAATCAATTGCGACGTAGAATGTATCAAGTGACAAGTAATCTCACATGCTATTATTTATCATATTTGAAAAGAGTGTAATCTTTGTGTTTGCATGACTCTACCTTGAAATCTACCCAATGTACGTAGTTGTATAATATTTTTCTTTGTTGTTCTAAGTAGATCGAAGGCTTCTATCTTATGTTTGGAAATTCATTTCTACCCCACATTTTTCTTTGTCAAGGGAATTCATGTTTGCTGCATGTTCCTTTATTTTCTTTGCCCTTTGTTTAAAATTCATGTGAAGATGGCAATTAAATTAAATTAAAAAGATTCTATTTGTTCTTTTGTTTGTGAGATACTTCCCCTTGGCCCTTAATATGTGAGGTTGAAATATGAAGTAATATTATGTTATGTATTAAAAAATGGTTTAAAGGGGAAGGCTTTTTGTGTACAAAAGATTTCGTTATGAAGCAAAGTTGACCAAACTCAATCCACGTGTCAGTTGATGATCCCACACGTTTCTTCCACTCTTTTTATTTGTTTATTTATAAATATGTAAATTTGTTTTAGGGGTTTTTGTCAATTTTGTCAAATTCCCTTTATTTTATTTATAGTATAATATATTGTTTGGTAAGATAGGAAAAATGAATGAATGGCACCATTTTCTTGGGCATGAGCTTTCATGATTGAGCTTTGAAGTCCAATCCAACCAACTAACCCCTGCGCTACTCTACGCCCATGTGTTCCTTCTTTTATACAAACCCAAGTTACCCAAAACACTTCAAATACTCTCAAATTTCCATTTGTTTTTTATGTTTGGAAATTAAGTATATTTCTAACTTTGACTTGGTTGTAATAGAGTACAACCACACACTTGAACCATTATAGGGAGCATACCATATAATTAATATGATAGAAGTAGAAACCATTTGTGAATCTTCACCAAACTATGTGGAAAAAGTTGTAGCATTTGAAACAAAATGAGAAATTAAAGATCATCCCTGTACTTCAACCAAAAACTGAGAACCATAAAAGCTCTCAAAAAACTTGAATGCAAATATCAAACACCACTATTTACAGTACAACCAGATAACCAATGAATTCCATTATCATACATTGAGAACGACGAATGAGTTCAATTATTAGGTAACCTATAACTCAGGCTTGATCTCAAATGAACTTGAGATAGCTAAAAATCAGAACAAATTAAAAATCAAAGAATGGATAGGATAGGATAGGATCATCACCCTGCTACAATGTGTCAATATATATAAATGATTAAAATGATATTGTAATCCAAACACCATGAAAAGATGGCCAAATGGAGATACAAACTTAGCAATCACCAAAATATGATTCTATTTTCAGTTAGATTTCAAATATAATTGTTCATAGATAAATGAATCAAAAGAACATTACATGTAGAATATTTGATTTATACATATAGGAGGATGAAATCTTGTATCCCAGCTTAGTATTACGATATAGATATCATTGGCAGGAAGAATTGCCCCATTCATAGTTTCTGATATTTTCTTCCCAAATAAAAACCCAAGCGTTTGCTAAAAACTCTCTCCCCTCCCTCGCCGAGAATATCAAAGTAAAAAGAAAAGCAAAATTAACTATGTTCTTCCAATCCCAACACATTATGCACATCTCTTAGCCCGAAACAGATGATGCAGTTATAGTTAAGGAAGCTTACTCAGTCCCACTTAATTTGATGTCAAGAGTGTTGTTATCTCTGCTGATGGGCTACTAGTTCCTACGCCGTCAACCGAAAATAAGGATCCTAAATTCAGACCTCAACGAAGTCATAAGCTAATCTTCATCATCAACTTCCTGGCCTTCGCTCTCATCTTCATTCATATCCTCATCCTCATCTTCACTGCTAGCAACTTCCTGAGCTTTTTTCTCGTCACTCTTGTTATCCTGCTTTTTCTCACCACCTACATTTACAGACAGGATTGCTCAAAAATACACTTCTATAGAGGATTTTAAGACTGAATCCATTAGGGGAGACAGAGAGCTAAAACTCTGTGCACCAAGAATGAACCCCAATCGTAAGACTAAAAGTAACAAGAAATTTTCAAGAATGCATACCATATTCATTGAAGATGATCCCACCAGAACACAACCCCTCCTCAACTTTAATGAGCTGAAGAGTCAGCCTAGGTCCAATCTCTTGAAGCTTGACAGCACTCTTGGTAGAAGCTTGATTGACTCTACCTAGATCACTGGCCAAAGTGACTGTCGCTGCTTCATCATCAGCTTCACTTTCTGACCCATAACCAGCCCTTTCAAACAACACACGAGAAAATTTGTAAGAAACAAATAAAAGTGAAGATAAGAAACTTGAGATAGAAATAGAAGTTTAACATATCCCTTTCGTTCCTTCCCATAGTTGGATATCATGTAGGATGTACGGGAAAAGATTCATTTGAGGCTTTTCAGAAAAAAAAAAATCAAATGAACCGTATTTATAGTTCTCTTTTTCACATTACCCTTTTCTTATTGAAAGCTTGCTTTTTATCAACGGAAACACAAGATTTAAATGGATTTACATAAATCCGTAACCATAGAACATTTAGGAAATTCAATTGCAAACATTATTATATGTAGACAGCAAAGGGGCCTGATTATAACAATGGAACAATAAACCTTATGAAGTATACAGCGTGTCCAATAAATAGAATCTAAACCACCAACTAGAAGTGAAAAAAACGAAAGGTGAATAACATAAACAGACACATGGCTTACTTTGTGACAAAGTCGCTCACATCTTGAAGACTCCTAAGATCAGGAACTTGATGGTTCTGAACAAACTTTCTAAGCCTGCGGGTTACACCAACAGGCTGTAATCGGATTGAATAATGTCGGAAATCAATGAGCTTTGTGTCCTTGTTATAATTAAGTAACACAATTCTCTGGCATGTTGAAAGCTTAACCTGATAGTAGAAATTAAATTGATGTTGAGAGTGAAAAGGGGATCTCAACTTTGAATTGAATTAGAAAGAAAACCCACTGTATTTATATCAATAGCTGGAAAGATGTTCTGGAACATTATAGTAGCGAGCTTGAGATGCTGATCACCAGTCCCAAAACCAGAAAGTACAATCTGCCAATAACAAAGTTAGCTGAATGATTCACCTAGCTAATTGCATATGCACAAAGAATTAAAAATGCCGTCATGTTTCTTTAAAAATACACTTCTAGCTTTTGTGCTTCGAAACACATAATAAATTGAGGTTGTCAAAACTATTCCCTTGCAAAAATTCATCCAATCAGCATACTTAAAACCTAGAAATTAATATGGAGAAATCTGCTTGAACATGAAGGACTACTGCATGCTTGTAAAGGTACCTAGACAATACAAACACAAGAGAGACTATTACCAAAGGGGGATTTTTGAAAAGGTCTTTTGGACATCTTGGCCGTAATTGTGATTGAGCAATCTCCACCGCAAGTGAATACTCTTGTATCTTAAAGGTGAGAGTTGGTCCCTGAGGAGTTCTAGCAACTCGCAAATACGGTGCAGTTTCAGTTTTGGAGAGCATGAGAAAATGTGTAACACCCATAGGCCCAGCAACATTCAAATAATCTTTAAGATTATTCCGTTTCTTCTCCTGCAAAAGCAATACATATAAATACTCAAAAATAAATTTTTTTCCCAGGGTATGTGAAAAGTTCTAGAAATAAACTTATTTCGTCAATCAGCACAGAGCATCAAATCTAAATATCTCAAGGAAGTTTCAGTCACTACAATAGAAGAAATAACAATAAATTTGTACCTTAAGATTAAGGGCAGTGTAAGGAAGCATCAATTTTCTCAAATCCATTTGCAGTTGCTTAAGCGGACCAGGCAACTTCCCTCTCGAGAAAACAAAACTCTTCGGGATTTTCTCCCCAGTAACATGATCTACCTCAGACTGTTTCTTAACCTTAATCGGCTTCACGAACCTCTGCTTCTTCTTCTGTTTCAATCAAATTACAACAAGAAACACAAAAAATAAATACAAAAAATACACAAAGCCGTTCGGTCTACTATTGATATCTCTATCATCTACCTCGATTTCTTTCTCTCTCTTTTTTTTAACAGTGGAAACGGGCAAACAGAAGTTCATAAGAATGTGAAGGTGTTCTTACGTTTCCAATCCGAGCCATTGCTTGCCAGAAGAGTAGTGAAAGCAGAAGTTTCAAAAACTTGCTGATGAAGAACTACGACACAAACGAAAGTCAAATACACATATGGGCAACCCTAAGGAACAAAATTAAACATGGGCTGAAGTCAGTTCGATCACAGAACCAAATAGCGGAGCAAGACTGAACAGGATTAGGATGAAATCGGTCCACAAAGCGATCGACTGAGAGAAAGAGATAGAGACGACAGCGAGAAGCAAAGGGCAGCAACGCAGTTAAAGATAGCCGGTGGGATGGCGGCGACGAGAAGAGAGAAGGGCGAGCGGTGTCTGTGTAGAAGTCTAGAAGGCGTGTGGCAAAGCGAGAAATTTTGTTCTTGAGAGATAGGGTTTAGGGTTTTGTGAGGGAAATTGTACCAAATAAGTTTGTTTGGTTTTCACTATTTGAAAATAACACACTTTCTAGAAAAGGATGAATGTACTTCTCGACCCTAATTTGAGTTCGAGATTTTCGTTTAAACACCTTTAATTCAAAATAAAATGTATTGGACAATTACGTACAAAAATACTTTTGAGTTAAGGACTCTTTATCTTCACGTTTACGAAGCAAATTCCTCAATCTAGTCAAGTTTTCACTTTCCTTCTCAAAGTCATTGAAGTTCACTATTCTTTTAACAAATTTAGTCCTTTGATCTGCTTTTAAGATATGTTAATTTTTTTTTTTTATTGCGGGGTCCTAATCAAAATTCTTAATGGCACTGTCCATTTTTGTATTAAAAAGTTAAACTAGCTCTCGTATGAAATTACATATTTGCATCGAAGTTGTAAGATTGTTTTTGTTTACAATTTTTGTGTTAAGATTTACATATGGTCTTATTCAAGATATATCTAATGGAGTGGTTCAAATCTTAAGTCTAGAAAACAAAACTTTCTTATTCTTGATATCGATCACAAGTTGAATTTAGGGTTTAAACTCTAAATGTGAAGTATATATTTATTATGGTTCAAATCTCTCTAATTGATTCTTATAATACTTCATTTTTGGATTTTTTATCCTTTAAGGTCCTAATGAATTACATAAATTGACAAGGTGTGATAAAATTCAAATTGTAGCAACTCATCAAGCTTAATACGACATATCAAATGTTTGAGAATAATTTTTAAATGGTTATAATCACTTTTTTTCATTTTCAAAACTACTCGAAAATACTTTTAATCATTAAAAAACAAATTCAATAGAATGATAATTGTATTTTAAAATGTTAATTTAAACATTAAATTAATTTTGAGTGATCTCAACTATTTCAAAATCACTTTCAAGTCTCAACCATGCACACATTCTACAAGAGAATGGTGCAATTCATAGTATGTAGTTGAGCTCTACACCCGACCATGACTTATTATGTCCCTAAAAACACATTAATTGTTATGTTTTAAGATTTTTTTGGTATTATGTCATACAACAAAAGTGTGCTCTTATTCTAACTTGCTAGATACTATAACCAACCTTTCATGTCAAAATTAATGTAAAAACGAAAAATGAGAGGTGAACTTCGGAATGACTTAAAAGTCAAAGTGAATTTAACATAACCATAATTGGAATAACCTTCCTCTCCAAAAGTTGAGGGCTCAATCATCCATCCTAGTACTTGTTATACTAAAAAGAAAATATATCAAATGTGAGTTTCAATTTTCTAAGAAGTCTGCCTTGTTGGCATGGCATAGCATAGCACAAAAGTTACCTGCCGGCTGGAAAACGGTAGTGAACTCATTTCGAAATCACTACTTTATGAAAAAATTGTCCACTTTTCCTACAAAGTGATTTTCAAATAGGATGATTGCTTCTCTTACTGCTAAAGCCAGTCTTGAAAAAATCATTCTCGAAAATTTCATTCACTAAAAAGAGTTGCAAGCCATATTTTGACTTTTGAGTCCAACTTTCTCGATCCATCAAATTGGAATAAAAGGTATAACGTTGGGACTTTCATTATCCCAATGCAAGAACCATACCAACCAAGTACATTTAACTGAGCACAAATAAATATGGATATGAAATGAACCAACAAAAGGAAACAGAAAATTTTTCCAAGATCCTCCGAGTGAAAGTTAAAACAATTGTCAAATTGGAAGTCAGCATCTATCATCTCACCTCATCATTTAGATTTGCGTAGAAGCTCTTCAGTAGGAACTTCTAGTGTTGCACCAGCATGATCTTTACTCGGTTTCATTTCTGCAGTAATAACAAAAATTAATGTTTGGCTCTCAGATTTTATTTACAAGGATTGAGAAGGAAAAATTTTAGGAAGTCTGGCACGTTAAATTAGAACCTTAAAAGGTTGAACATCATCTATTCTATAGGTTGTATAACGGTGTCCTTGAGTTCTAAAGTTAGAACCTTGAAAGGTATTTGATTTGTTGGATGGGTTTGTATAATTCGAAGTTAAGAACTCAAACTTCTGTTTCAAATACGGGTTTGTTTTATCCCAATTTGTGAGTTTGCTGTCAACACTCCATCCAACTTGAGAATGTATCTATAGGTTAAGGCATTGATAATCTCCTTTAGAGATGTGATGTTTGAATCTTCACTCTTTATTGAACTCAAGAAAGGAAAAGGAACACTGCTATCCAAGTTAAGTAAACAAAAATCTAGATCACACAAACTCGTGTTTCTATAATCTGTTCTACGATACGAACACAGTTCACACATTCTCAATTCCTTATCCTTTTTCTCTTTTTTTTGAAACAACTCAATTCCTAATCTAAGTCTCCATAAACACCGGCAAGTAAAATTAAAAACCAAGTGACTCCAGAAGAGTACATAATAGGATCAGCATCAGCGTTTTTCTACGAACCCACTAGCTTTCAGTAAATAAAAAGCGGAAAATTTTGGGTGAAGCATTTTATCAAACATGTAGGCTGCCATGCGTTCATTTCAAATTCAAAATTCGATTGGCCAATTGTTTGATTAGTTGTTAAAGAAACCGAAAATGTAAAAGAATGAAGTAGAATACCATAGCCACCGCGAGAAGTAAGCTTGGCCTGAACGATCATATTGGAGATGAAATGGGAGGCCTCCCGAGCTTCTTCGAGCAGTTTGCGAATCTCAGCCTCGGAGGTCACGTGGCGGCTCTCTTGAAACTTCCGGCGTATCTCGGAGGCCGACTCGGTCAGCATCAAGGTGTCGCCGGCAAAGGATCTTTTGGTTGCCCTGAGCAACGATCTGTAGACGCTTAGAACTTCCCCTTTCATGATGAGATCCCTCTTGAAATGGGCTTCAGCGCTTCCTCACGAACAATGAAGCTCCCCAAGGTCACGACGTCGTTTCATTCAAATACCAAAACTCTTAATTCTTTCTAATTTTTACTTTTCTTGACTCAAATTTACATCACGAAAGCACTGTCTAATGTTAAATTCTCCTGAAAGTTGATTTGCAATCATGAATTCTTACCAAATTCATAAGAACAAATTCTCAATTACTATTAAAATTTTAGGATATTATGACTTTTTTCAATATGAAATTGCATTTGTGCTCTAATTGAGTGAGAATTCGTCATTGTACAATGGACAAGTTTGTAAAGTTAGATAGGACTATTTAGAACAAAATTTCAAACTTAAAGTACTAATTAGCTAAGAATATATGTTATTCTTTTATTTCTTTTAGTATTATTTGAACATTCATCTTTCAATTTTTCTATCCTTAAGTTGTCATTAAACCTTCAAATGTATTGTATTTCAATTTTTCAAAATGTAATCATAAAGATTGAAATAGAATCAGGGGTCAAAAGTTGTATTTACTAAGTTGACTCGAGAATAACTCAAGCCTTTTTTTTTCAAGACAGATACAAAAGAGTTTACTTCTTAAGCTGATAAAATATCAAAGATGATTTGGCAATCGAGATTATGTTTTCTTTGCCATAGATGCAACAATGACGATGTTCTAAATTTCATAGCAGCCATATATCTATCCTATCCACCAAAAAAATATGAAGAAAATTCTCGATTCTGTAAACTCCAATCTAAGCAGACTCCCAAAAGTGTGGAACCTTTACTTTGCAGTTCAAAATTTTAGGTCTCAGAAGCATATGCCAGCAGGTACGGCCCATAGTATTCACAGTGTTTGTTGCTCGGCTTCGATGTCTTGCTTCACCTCAGGGCATCAACCATTCTACATTCATGCTTCTTACGGCGACATCTATGGTGCGATTTCTGATCTGCAAATGTGTTCTCTCCTACAATTTCCATTCTGGAATCTGCATAGAATGTGAACATATCAATCTATTTAACTTGGATTTTGAAACAGAAAAAGGTTACGGACTGTATGTGCATATCAGAAATTTGGAATCAAGCATTCAATCTTCCCATTGGTCATTGTTGTGCCAATCGATGTCTTTGGGCAAACGGAAGGCAGGACATACATATTAACCAGGAAGCAGTCATTTAAGGTAGAAGAAAGATAAATGAACTTGTTAAGTTCTACCAACAGAAAAAGACATTTATTGAGAGGACTGCCCATTTTCTAGGATAAGTTATATTCTCATCTTTCCACGAAATCAACTCTAGGACACAAATTGCCTAAAATTGCCATAACTAAAAGCATAGATGAAAAATTAACAATGATTTAAATGCCTAGATAAAATAAAATTCATACTCGAAACGGAATGTAGCAAAAATACTACATCCACAATTGTCCATCTTTAAACAACTTAACTCTACCGGGAGCCAGTCCCAAAATAGTTGTTCTCAAGTTTATTCAATCTTAAGTAGAAAGGCACGGCACAAATTTTTACCATATTGTGCCATCTTTTTAAACAAATCCACCAACCGAACTAGAATAAGACAACAAGCTGGTTTAAAGTCATTAGAGATAAAGCTTTCGTTGACATCCGAAGGTGAAACAGAGTCGCATGTTGTGGAGTAAGAAAATTAACTCTTTTCAAGTCAATGTGAAACCATGTTCTAAAAGGAATATAGTTCCCAGACAATGCTAAATATGAGATCAAAGGTTCATAAAGCTACTAAATTCAGATGTAGATCATGCTCCACAAAATAAATTATTAGAATAAACCCTCAAAAGTTTGCTCCGTTAAATTACAACATTAGTTTCTAAAGTTCAAAATTTTCAATTGCCTGTTTGAATAGCTGTTATCGTAAACACCCTTAGCTAAAGATGGAACCGTTGAAATGACACGTCAGACAAACATCGGCTACAGTCGGACAATAAAATGATTGTCCAATACTCCTCTTTTACTTGTGAATCAAACTCCTAGTACACTTCTTCACTCTATTATGTTTATCATTTCAAAACAAACCGATAAAAGAACCCATCTTTTAGTTAATGTGATGATAGGAACAGTGGAATTCAATTTCAGATATAACATTTCAATTTTTAAGGATTAGCTAAATGTATCTCAAAATCTAAAAAGCCAGATAGACACGGATGTATCGTCGAGACAACACCTTTTAAAAATCTGGGACACAAGAAGTCAGATATAAAAAAATTTAAAAAAATAAACTTTTTCACATCTATGAAAATTCAATAAGAAACATATATGTATTTTCAAACACAAATGACATACGTGACATCATTTACATTCAAGTAAATTAGTTCCATGGTCTATTTTAGGGAAAAAAGATAGTTTTTAACATTTTCAATAAATGAATAGACAGAAACGTAACGTGAAGTTTATGGTCTTGGTATAATATAACCGTAAATATATGCTTTAGAAACTCATACGTCCATTTATTAGGTTTAACATGTTCAGCAGTAGTTGGCGGTTGGCACATACTATTCGTAAATTGAACGTCCAAATCTTTGTCCCCAAGAATTGTTGTACAAAAACAAGTGTCTAACGAGGTATCCAACAAGTGCCATAACAGCCAACATCAACATTTAAAACTAAAATTGTAGTCTAGTCCAAGCCATCAATGTGATTAACCATTGTAATCTCTTAAGATGAGAAGATAATGAGAAAGAAAACGAACCTCCTAGTCGTTCACCCCACAACAGCAATCTAGCATCCTCATCCTCCTCATCGATCTCATCACCATATCCAAATTCACCATCACCACGATAACCAGGCTCACTACCATATCCAGACTCATTCCCCTGAGCATCAAAACCACCATTAGACGAAACAAACCCAGAACCCAAATGATCCTTCTCCTCTCTCTCCCTCCTCGAATTCTTAGCTTCACTCACATCCGAAGACCAATTGGCATCCCCATTAACAAACAACTCTCCACTCGAATCAGTCCCAACCGCAATAGGAAAATCCGAGCAAGTCCCATGAGCCGCGGAAGCCCCAACAGAGCAACACCGTCTAGTCCCACTCCGATCACTACTCCGGCCAGAAACAGACCTAGAACCACGCCGACGTCGCTTCCTAGCAATCAATCGGAAGCTACGGGCAGGAGGAATAGAAGGCTTGTCGTCGTCAATCAAACTGAGGGCGGACATGTCAATGGCGTCGACATTGAAAGAGGTAGTGCGATCGGAGAGACAAGGGCGTTTGGTGTGGAGGGGAGTAGAAGAGTAGTAGGGTTTAGAGTTAGTGGGAGCAGAGGTATTATGGGGGTCGGAATCTAGGGTTTTGGGGAGGTGGAAAGGGGTCCAACCATGGAATTTGAGAGTACAGGAGTCAATTGAATGGCGGGAATCTAGGGGTCTGCGAGACATGAGAAAGGGAGAATGGAAGAGGAGAGTGGTGGTGGTGGTTCAGAGATGGGAAGCCATGAATATATGATGAAATTGTGGAGAGAAGAAGAAGGAGAAATGGGATGGGAACGTGGGATCCTGCCGATGCCCTTGCTTCTATTTATGGTTAATGTCACTTTATTATACTGATTTTACTCACCAGAATCTACAGCTTTTCTATGTATTCATTTTTTGAGTCCACTACTGTCCAAACCAAACCTTTGGGAAATTTCTAGTACATTTCAGAAGAATAAGCTAGAATCTCCATCTCTATATAAACTTATGTGTCCATTGGCTCAAATAACCTCTTTAAATTTTTACAATTGGATCATTATAATTGATTAGTTATGAAATTCTATTGTTATAATCTGACTCAAGTCATCTTTATTCGAAAGTTTTAACATTTTTAACATATATAATGATGGGTCGGAAAAGTAGATTACATTCTAGTAAATAAAGATAATAATTATTACATCAATAGTTTTGATTTCTTACTCTAGCAATATTTACCATGTTTGACTAAATAGTTAATCGTGGAGATATTAATGTGAATTGTGAAGTGCAACGTTTATTATAAATAAGATGAATGAAAAAGTGATTGACATGAGAACTTTATAGTTATATTAAGAAAGCTTATTAATAATTCGAGTCTCTTCTATTCATATAGATTTACCAATGCTTGTTGTATATCATGTTCCAAAATAGTCATTTCATTAACAATTTGATTAATGGAGATTATGCATCAACATGAAGGGTAGTTGAATGCTTTTATTCACATCTTCTTTAAATCCATCATATGCATGATATTTCAAGATTAGCTAGTAATAATAATAATTGAACGTTCAATTATTATTATAGATGGTAGGAAAGAAAAAAAATTGAACAATTGAACCACTTAAATTCTGCATGGAATAGACAACCTATTAAGTGCTCAAGTTTAAAACATCTCCGTAATATTTTAAAATATTGAATAAAGTTAAAAAGTGATTTAAGAAAAAAAATTGATATTGCAGATCGAATATTAATGAAGAAATATAAATATACGTGAAGGAAAAAAATAAAATATAAAACAAATCTCACCCGATCTCACTTTTACTTGAAATTATCCTTCCTCGCTATCAGTATATTATAAACATTTGCTTTAGGATTTTTGTCTAAAAAATAAAACATAATGATACCTTCTCCAAACCCAATTCCCAAAACTGTTCAAAAGCCATACTCTAATCATTCATAAGCATTCTGACTTTGAATTAATTCTCCTATGAACAAAGTTCCATGTGAAATAAGGCATTTACTTCACTTGGTCTTTGATAACTTAAGGTGGCCTTCTTTATGTACTACGCAATCAAGCCAAGACGCTAGAGACAAAAGTAAATTTCTATATCAACAAAGAGATTAAGGGCAAACCAGAGACGGTCTTTCGACATTGTATAGGCATTGACGGAGTGTTGCTCGGTAGTTACCAAAGAGGGCGCTACTGGGTGGTCGCAAGTCGAAAACATAGGAGACCGGCTTTGATGTCAACATCCCTTTTTTAGTCGTTAGCTTGTCTGGCAACTCCCCAAAGCTTCTTTCGTCATATGGGAATGACTCGCTTAGGAAGAAAAAGCTCTCTCTCCCCAACTTCTCAACCTATAACAATACAACGTACCAACAAAGTGCTTTCAAAATCATCGCAAATGATGGCAATTGGGAATTCACTGGGTAGAATATTCATTCAGATGACTTATATCACCTAATATTGACCGACTACAAGTTTTTTTCTTCTTAATGTGAAAGAAAAAATCACCTGGAGTTGTGAAAATCTGATGTTATTCATGGTAAGAATCACTTGAACTCCATGGAGTGCATCGGCCAATATACGAATAGCTAGAAGATCAAAAAAATTCTGCAATAGGATCTTCTCTATGTCCAGATTTTCCTTCGAACTTGCAAAACTTGGAAACCACAATATACATTTAACATCATACCAAGGAATTTGATTTTCCCCATTGGAAATTATGGTTTCATCAGGGTGGGAGAGTTCCCAGATTTTTTTTGCGTCATTTAATGAAGAGTCATAGATATCTGAATGTGAAAGATTAGTTGTACAAATGATTTTAGATGGATCACAGTGGCGAGCCAAGTTTGATGAGAAATGAAACCCGGCATCATCCATGACAAGAATGCAGCCACCTGATTTAGGAAAATATTTTTCAAGCGTTGAAGCATGAGCAATCCCATCTTCAGGCAGGCATAAAGTTGATTTAAATGAAAGAGATTTTGATGGACTCTGATCATGAGAAAAGAGACAAGAGTCTCCGTTTCGACAACCCTGCAATAGGAAAAGGCCATACACTTTTAGCTTTTTATAGTATCAGGAGGGAGAAAAAAAACAAGACAGCCGTAAAACCCCAACAAAGCTTTCGTGAAGCATATACTTCAGAAGAGGAAACGCAACTACATTCTCCACGTTTCTTTTTGTCATTTTTCTTGACACGCGTATGAGCAAAGACAAAATTTTATTTTATAGAATTCACAAAAATTAACAGTTGCTTCAGTCTTAAATAATTTTAAGCACCGTTCAAGCATTTCATTGGTCAGGAATAGGATTGGTATAATTGACTAAATTTTCAAGTATCGCCAGGTAGATACCTGGAGAGAGAAGAAAAATTTGCAAGTGGCTCTCTTTGATTGAAGTGAGTGAGAAAATAAGCACTGATTGCCTCGATTGCAGGATCCATTGAGAAAGTAAACACAAAGAGAGGTCCCATTATAGACATTAAAACCATTGTTCATAGAACTTAAGGAATGGTTGTTTGGCTCTTCTTTCGCATAAAAAACTTTCATCTGTTCAAAATGAATAGTTAGTGAACGATCAATTTTCATAGAAAATAGTAATACTAAAATATGAGTACCTGTTTGATCACATCTGCCAACTTCCCAGCTACTTGATTGGTCCTGGAATAGCTGGAAGCAACATAAGGTACAGACACACAGGTTCTTGATTCACTTGACTGATCATCTCCATTTTTGAGACATTTAAGAACACACAAATGCTGAAACTGAGTAGGAGCGTATGATGATCTTAGAATGTCACACATACCCAAAAATCTGGGTCGAAATTGGTGCAAAGTATGTATGATATCTTCGTCTGAAAGGTAGACAAAGAAACACATAGGATAAGCTCCAAGGAAATATAAAGATGCAGACAGAAGCAAGAGCTGGTAAAATGAAATAAAGAATAATTTAAGTGCGCTGAGAATGATGAAGTCCATACACATTTCAGAGACGTGGTTTAGAGATGAATGCACAAGACTGTGAAAAGAACACCATTCTTCTTCATTCTTGGAAGGTGGAGATGTGGTAGTTTGTGTTTTATTTGGATTTACAAGTTTGTTCAAATATTCAACTCGGATCTTATCCTGTTATAGAAAGAGGGATTAGAGTATGTGCCCATCATGGGAAAAAATATTTTAACTCTTCAAACAAAGAAAATACCTTATAAACCCTTTCCCAGAAGTGGAATGCATGCAAGTTCCCCAACAATGCCACTTCTTTAAAGCCAAGTTGAATTGTATCAATGCTCTCTCCATCAAAGTAGCTTTTTATGTACTCTGCATACTGTAACAAATACCGTTCAAAGTTGATTAAATAGTCTGCAGATATTAAATGGGGGCATGCAAATAACAATTTTCTTAACAGGAATATCCAAATAACAATAGTAAAAAAATACCAAATTATTCTCTCCAAAAGGACGAAGTACAGGTAAAGGCTGTGTATCCATTAATATGCCTAGCAAAATTCCCTCATGGAGCATTCCGATGTCTCCAAATTTGAGTATCAGCACAGAAGAATCAAATGACAGCGAGAAACTGGCTAGTAAACTTCCATAATATGTAGATTCGTATCTGCCTCTTGGAGATCTTTTAAGTGCTTGCATGTGAACAAGCAAACTCAAAGCATCTTCAACGACATTAGCATCAGGTGGATCAAGAGTTTTCTGCAGCAAGACTACAATCCAAGTTCCATAAATCAATGTCCATCCATCTCATAGACTATAGCAATACCATACACAATCCTTTGTCTACATATACAACAAATTGTTTAAAAAGAAAGACATCACGATGATCAATAGCACTCAATTGGCACAACTTATTATTATTATTTTTTAAGGAAACAGAACTTTTAATTGAATGAATGAAATGAGACTACGGCTTAAAGTACAAAGATAAAGGAAAAGACAACAAATTTTCAACCATTTTTTTCCTTTTTCTTCAAAAAAAGAATAAGATTTTTCTTCTCTTTTATTCTTGTTCTAAAGTTCATCATGTAAGGATTTCGAAGACTATTACTTTCAAGCCTCGTGCTTATTCGGAGTGCACCAAGCTTTACAGTCTACCAACTGCTTGCTTCAGGGATCAAAGCTTGTCTAATGTCTAGTTATAATATTTTGAGTCTCTTTTGTATTTGTCCTCACATAGTAAAGGGTTTTGTACTACTTGCTTTGTTTTGGTCTTAATAGTTCTTCTTTAGCTTGAGATGTGATTTAGTCTTTGTACATTTGTTTGGAAATGATGTGGACGCTAAGGGTGTGTCAAACCTAGTTGAGATGGTCGTGTGCACCTCCTGATCCTTATTGCTCTTTGAATAATTCTCTTAAACTTTGGGCATTAGTCTCATTCCTCTAAAATTATATGAATTTAATATATTTCTATGGTTTCTTCTTGATTTGTGATTAAGAAAAAAATGCAAATTTTTCATTAAAAAAGAGAGACGGTTTAACATATTGGTAGAATTTCTATATTTGTACATAAATATTATTTAATATTTATCTTTTATTGTTTTTAATCTTTCCATATTTGTAAGAAAGGTTTTCTCCAATATAAGAAGACCTAATTTGCAGATATTCAATAAGAGAAAAAAAGGGGATTAATATTTTTATTCCTCTAATTTCTACACATACCTTACATAACAAGATGATGAAAATATGAAAATGGTCCTCAGTTTAGCAAGAAAAATTGTCACCAAGAGAATACCGTACCAGTTGGATCATTAATTGCTTTGGATTCTGTCGAGCAAATCAGGAGTACTTGCTGCCTCAATGATAACCTCAGTATATCTGGTCGTTCAAAATCTTCAAAGTTGTGGTAAAATGATCTTGTTACCAATCGATAAACTTGTCCATCACAGGTTCGTCCAGTCCTTCCTCTACGCTGCTCAGCCTGAGGCATATTGCATGTAAAAGATGAAATTTGGTCAATAATTAAACTATTAATTTTGTGGAAAATCTGCAGTCAGATAGAAGTCCTCAATCTGACTTTTCACCCTTGTTTGCAACAATGCAAATTATTAAGTCTCTTTATTGAAATGGGAGGGTTGGGCTATCAAAGGTGATAATAAAAAAAATGAAGTCTATGTAAACGATAAGAGAGATATTGGGATCGAGAAGGGTGAGAGTAGAGTAAGAACCTAAGACTCAATACATAAAGAAGGGGAGTCCAAAAGGCTTTAAAGGGTCATTTAATAAGCAGTAATGAGAATGGAAAGCTTAGACTAAGATGGTTGGAAATAGGATTGTTGGCAATGGATTACTTGTGTTATTTGTAGGAATAGTTATGACAATTGGAGAATATAATTATACTTATTTATTTATTATCTGAAAACCCAATTATATGTTAATTACCCAATAGACTAAGTCCATCTAAATTTATTGATAAAATTTAATTCATGTTAAACCTAAAATCAATATTTTAATTAACTACGATTAGTTAAAACTAAAGGAATTCAATTAAGCAATACGATTTTATATTAATACCATGTTCAATTGTGATTGTGTACCTACTATAAATAGGAATGAGTTCAGAATCCCATCTCTCCTTTTATTACCATTTACCATAAGGCACAAAACTAAACACCCACCACGCGATAGAAGGGACATAGCAATGAAAGTCAGGACCTGATGCAATCCAATGTTTTGTCTTCTGAATTATATATGATGTATAATAATGAAAGGCATATTTAAAACAAAGGAAGAAGCCTTGATGATTTTGAAAACTCTACTTTTTTCTGACCATACATATATGTCTAGACCCATCTCAATAAATTTTCTTCTTTAAAATTATTGCTCAAAGTAAACAATATCTAACCTCATTTAAATTTTTTTGTTAAAAAGAAAGCCAACTTAAAATTAGAACTTATGTGAACAAAATGTGAAGCAGTATATGGGCCCATATACCTGAGACTTAGATATCCAGACAACCTGTGGAGAATCCTTTTTCTGATTATTATCCCAATACACTTGCAAAGACCTGCATGAGTCAATTACATATGCTACTTTTGGTATTGTGACGGACGATTCAGCAATATTTGTTGCTAATATTACCTGCAGCAAAAATTTCAGCGCATAACGATTGAATAACAGTGTCAACTGTAAGAAAAGAGAGGAGGCGACGTTGTCAAACATTAGTAATTAGAAAAGATTAAAAAGGTTATCAAGAACCAACTGGACAACAAGTTCCAAACCAATGTGGAAGTATCTAACGGTAGAATACGGAGAATAAAACAGAAACCAACTTATATCAGAAGCACTGTCAGAAACACATTAAAATTAATTGCCATATTGCTTTCTTTATATCAAAATTTAAAAACTATAGATCTTCTCTCCTTTGTTTCATGAATAGTTGTTATATTGTTTTAAAAGGGTAAACATACCTTCCGATGTGACTTCCAAATCCTCATAGCTGTAAGCGCTTGTTCAATGTCAATACTGCTATGTAAAATATAAACCTTAAAAGAACTATGAGACTTCAGGAGATGCCATTGTTGCTCCAGGGAATAATATGTAGGAAGAAAAATCAAGATACTCTTTTCAATATCAGACTCATTCTTATGAATATGCAACAACAAATTGTGGATAAGTTTGTGTACTTCAGATTTAATTTCCGCAGGAGATGCACAAGGGCTGAAACCATTGCAATATCTAGATGATTGCAAATCTGACTCGATCCCAAGTAATTCTGTAACCTGTCAATGGTAAATATGATCAAAATTGAAACAAAATAACTAATATTTGGAAGGGTTCAGTTCTGGTAAAAGTTTCTTCTTGCGGACCATGAAAACTTTGTCAAGTCAAATACTTCAAATCACATTTTTTAACACAACTTTCATTGAGCCAAGCCCACAGAAAAAACCCTTAAAAAATGGGGACCAACTAACTCAAATATTACAAAAGATCTTCAAAATCAAAGCCCAAAGGGAGACGAACTTGGCAAATTTAATTATATATCACCAATTCACCCAAAAAGCTTAAGTTGGTGGTTGAAGCCAAATTTAATTATATATCACCAACATATATGTTAAGCCAACCGACCGAAATCGGTTCATTCGATTTCGATTGATCGGCTCGAATTTTCGATCTTCCTAGCTCACCCCGAATGGAAATTGATGTTTTAGACCATTAATCATATAGATTTAGATGATATGATTCGTTACATCATATTTTGAGCTTGTCTATTTATTGATCAACGGCAATAAGAATTATTACCATACCTTTTAGCCCAAGACAACTTTTAAGCAACAGATTATGATTGTTTAAACAATCAAGTAATTTGAAAAATATTACCACGTTCAATATACTACCAAACAAGAAGCAAACACACAATGAAAGAGTGGTTTGTCACAGAACCAGTAAAACATACAAGATCAATTAGAAATAATAGAAAGAGCACACCTCTTCAAGGTATGAAACTTTTCGTTCAAAGAAAGATTTTTGGTTTGAGTTAGGAATTGCAAGCACTTCAACTCGTTCGCCTCTACCAAGGTCCTTGAAATAATCCCTATACCTTCCAATATCAGCAGTTGCTGACATCAATACAATCCTACAAATACTTGAAAAGATCAGCTCCAACAGCAAGTATGATCCCAGAATGTCAACTTGCAAAAGAAAAAAATCAGAAGAAAAAAAAAGCCAAATTTCTAACAAGGGCTGATAAAGGCTAAAGCAAAGTGCTGACCTCAGATCATGGTGCTTCGACAGAAACTGCTTCACGCACACAAGAACAAGATCAGACTCCACTGATCTTTCATGCACTTCATCAAGTACAATCACCTTGTAGTTGAGTGCGTTTGAACCCCTGTCACGCATTTCTTCCAACAAAACCCCCGCAGTTTTAAAAATAATCTTCGATCTGGAAGCGTGAAGCATTCGTAAAATTATACAAAAATACATCTCAAAATACAGTTAGCAAAAATGAATCCTAACACGAAATGGAGGATTCACACATCATACGCACTTTTCCGATGAGTGCTTTGAATGACCTATATGATATCCAACCTCTTCTCCAACGTTACATTTACGAGCTCTAGCAACCATATTCGCAATGGCAACAACAGCAAAACGCCTAGGTTGCGTACAAAGAATAGGCCCCATGTCTTCTTCCAAAAGAAACTGAGGAATTTGAGAGCTCTTCCCTGAAAACACAAAGCAGTAGAACCTAAAAAACACAGATAGTCCATAACTACTATAATCTAGAAAAAACTAACAACCAAGCAGCTTTAACCGATAGAACAACCTAATAGCAAACATTGCCTTTCCTTAAACGAACGATGTCATTCTCTACTTTCCATCTCTCCCCCCATTTGCTTCAAAATATCAAGTCATTAAGCACAATAAATAAATAAAAACTCACAAATGACTACAGAAACTTAATAGAAGGGGGGGAGGAAGAGGTGTCCATCATAAACAACGATCACATGACGAAAACCGTAAGTTCATGCTTCATCCAGCCGAAAGAAAATAAACAAGGAGGAATAAATAGGTAGCATACCACAGCCAGTTTCGCCGACGATAAGCGTGACGCGATTCTGGCGGATTTTCTCTACGATTCTCTCCCTGAGTGACATGACCGGTAAAGCCGAGAAAACGAGGGGAGAGGGCGAGGAGGAGGAGAAGGAGGAGGAAGAAGAAGAGGAAGCCATTAAGGCGAAGCTTTTAGAGTTTGTTGTCTCTCAGAATGGAATCCTGTGGTGTCCGTAGCTTAGCTTGAGTGAAGAGTGAAGAGTGATCGTGGAGGAGGGGAGGAGGAAGAACGCGGGGTTTGTATATGTTGACACGACGGTCATAGTTAGTCTTGGGTAATTTGACCCAAAGGATGGGGTAAATTTGGAAATGTATTGAAGCTTTTTAAAGGGCAGAAAATGCTATAGAAATTGCTTTTTTGTACGGTAAACTTCGTCCGCAAGGATTTCGCACACTACGTGGACCCATATTCCGTTTTGCTTTTTTTTTTTTTTTTTTTTTTTTTTTTTTTTTTTTTTTTTTTTTTTTATAATTATTATTTTATTTTATATTTTAAATAAAAGTCAAATTCCAAAAAGCCATAAATTATAATACATTTAAATAAATTTTGTGTTTAAGTTATTTTGTTGTATGCACAGTAAATAGCTCGTTAAAATTTTTTATTTTTTAAAAAACTCTAAATTATAATTGCAGTTATACTTTAACTTTAAATAATAAAAAATTGAATTTATACATAATAATGTAAATTTTAAGATTTAAAATGATTGAAAGTTTGGAGCGTATAATTGTAATTAACATTAAATTTCATCCCTTACATTCTCGATTTTTGTATTTTAATATTAATTTTTGAAGTGTCAGATTAGAATATATATTAAATAATGCTCCATTTTAGCAAAATTTTAGTTTATTCAAAATATCAATAATTTTCTTTTTCCTAAAATGAAGATAATTTGATTTTTCTTTCTAAATTTCAATGATTTCCTAAACGGAATATAATTTGATTTCCTAAAAAAAATATAATTTTTTAAAAGAGGAAAAAACCTATCTAAGATAAAACTTTATCTTGTATCAATTATTTTCTTCCCAAGTTTTATTTAAAATATCAATAATTTTCTTCTCCCAAATGATTTCCTAAAATGAAGATAATTTGATTTTTATTCCTAAATTTCAATGATTTGCTAAACGAAAGATAATTTGATTTTCTAAAAGGAATAAAATTTGATTTCATAAAAAGAATATAATTTTTTAAAAAGATGGAAAAAAACATATCTAACCTACCTTATTTTCTAGCTCTCATTTGTTATCTAACAAATATTTATAAAAAAAAAAATGCAACAAAATCGGTAGTCCAAACTTTCACTCTCAACAATATTCCATGAAAAATGTAATATTCTTTTCTTTTATTTTATGCAATTTTTATATCTACATATTTACATTACAAAAAATGTAAAAATTGTCGGTCTTTCTTTATTGCTAGTGAATGTTATTAGAGTATCAGTGAAATGAGATATTATTTTTACATTTTTTAGTGTGTTTTATTATATAGTGTTTGGTGTCCTATATAAAATTTATAGATCCGTCACTGGTTTCATTGATGGTTTTTGTAATTTATCCTAATAAATTTTAGATAACATCAAACAAGTCTTTATTTCTATCGATATTTTTTATGTTTTCATGGCTTCAATATCAATAAGAAGGACAAATCATTATTTTCATTATATCAGAAAGAATTTATAACACAAAAAAGACGAAAACATCGCTATTATAATAAATGTAATATATGTGTGTGTGAGCGCGCGTGCGCGTGTGTTTTTGAATTTATTTCTATATTTTTAGTTCTTAAAAAACAAAAGTTATACATTAACAATCAATTTTTTTCTATTTTATAAAAGTAGATGTAATATTGGATTTGAACTTTCTAAATATTGTAATTTCATGACTATAGTTGTTAGTGTAGCGTACTCCCATTGTGTTAACCTTAGCTTTTACTATTTTTGAGACGTTCATGTTTAATTTTATATATTTTTCTTGTTGTCAATGTTTTGAGTTGAGATATTATCAATCGAACGTATTGATTTCCTATACATTTAAAAGATGTTTGTGCAAATTTGAGATAATGATATTACAAAAGTTTATGAAAAGAAGTACATAGACCGTCTATTCTAAGAACATATAAAATCATCAACAAATCAAAGAACTCGAGTTAACATTACAAACAAATTTAATATCCTAATTTATAACACACATGTCGTTTTTAACTTTTTGGATTGATTGCAATGGTAGCAGATCACCATTGGACCACATCACATAGTGTTATATAGTAAAACAATTATGAATAAGCAATTAAGTGCTTATCAAAAATGGAAAATTTTGAAAAACTCAATTGGACACCAAACAAGTTCTTTTCCTAAAAACTTAAAAAACTAGAAACAAATTAGTTATCAATTCATCATTTTGTTTTTACAAATCAAGTTTATTTTCTCCCAACCACGATTTTAACACTTAGTCAAATTTCAAATAAAAAACAGTTTTTTAAGAATGATTTTTTTTTTAGTTTTTAAAATCTAGCATGATTTTCTAGATTGGTAAATATTAGGTAACAAATAAAAAAAATTGAAGTTGAATGAGTTTTTAAGCTTAATTTTCAAAAATAAAAAATAAAAAACTAAACGTTAATGGTAAAAAGTAGGTATAACATACTACCAACTCATCGTTTGACTTGTCAATTTAAAATGTTAGTAGACTTGAGTTGGTATGGTATATTTTACCAACACTATAACTTCTCCTCATTCCAATATTTTCAATGCTCCATTCATTGGACCTTGTCGACAAGTATTGTTGCCACACTCCAATGACTACTTTCACATACTCAACATTGGTGACCAACTTCAAGCATTGAACGACAACTCCGACAACCAACTCCAACAATCAATTTCAGGCTAGACAATCACTCAAATGGCAACTTCAATGACCAATTTCATGCTCCAACAATAACTTTGACGATCATCTTCGTGCAACAAACTCTTATGATCAACTATTGACACTGACATCTAGCTCCAATGACAACTCCAATACCCAATTTTCTAATTTTCGACTTTGACAACTACCTCCTCGCAATCAACTCCAACAACCAATTTTAGTCTCTATTTTTTCTGTGTATGTTTAGCTCATATGTTTTATGACTTAAAATATTGTAGGGTATTTTATTATATAAATTAACTGTATTTTATCTACTATTTAAGTGCAATAATTATATATTAAATGAATCCACATATCAAATGAGTGTTAGAAATTTGGAAAAAAGTAGATAAGTAATAGAATGGTGGAATAAAAAAGTTAAGAAAAAAAACGTTTTCTACCAAAAAGATGATGAGAAATATAGATTTTTATTTTTATTTTTTTATCATTCTCAAATTTTGGAGGAATTGAAAATTGAATTGTTGAAAAAAAAAACAGACGCTCCATTTACTGCTAAGATTGAGGAGGAGATTCCATTAAAAAACTAATAACAAACGACACGTGAACAACATAAGAAGAAAAAGAATATGATGAGAAAATTTATGGATAAAATTTTAGAATAAAAAGATTTGATATCTCTTCAGTTTTTCATTTAATTTAATTAGATTCACCTAGAAAAGATGTAGACTAAGTTGTATGTAGCCGTGCACAAGGGATCCTATTGTTTATCATAATACCTATAAAAACTCAAAATAAATGGATAATCCTATTTTAGGAAATATCATTGGAGATCGAAGGAGAAAAACAATTTTACGAATTAATAACAAACGACACATGAACCAGAGAACAAGAAAAAGAATATGATGAGAAATTTAATGGATAAAATTTAGGAATAATTTTTTTTTTTATCTCTCTTCGGTTTTTCATTTAATTTAACTATGTTCACGTAGACAAATGTAGACTAGTTGCCAACATAAGTTCAGCTAATTGCTACATGTATATAGTCGTATACAATAAATCCTATTGTTTATCACAATGCACGTAAAAAACTCAAAACAAGTGGATAATCCTATTTTAGTAAATATCGTCCGATCGAAAAAAACAATTTTACGAATTAGAAAAAAATATGTTACTTTTCAAAATAAAAATTAAGAGGACGTTTGGGAGAATGGTTATCTCCGTAGGATTATGGTTATGGTAACAAAACCCTTGTTTGAGAAAGAGTTATCATAACCCTTATTTGAAAAAAGGTTATCATAACCATTGTTTTAGGCTTATCATAATCCATATTCCCCTTCTCTCTTCTTTTTAAATCTCTCTTCAACTCCACCTAATTATACTTTTTACACTTCCCATAGTCTTACCTTTTCAACTCTTCCATGCTTTTATTATTTTATTTTTTATGTATAAAAATTTTACTCTTCTATTTATCAAACGTCATTTATTTTTAATTAATTTAATAATATTAAAGGAATACTGTTTTTAATTTATTTTATTTACAAAATTAACTTTAATTAAATATTAATTGTGTAGTCCTCGTATTTAACTTTTTTTTTTTAATTTTATTATTTCATGTCTTTTATTTGTTTTATTCTTTGATTCATTTTTCACATTTTCAAATATTTTATTTTAAAACTAATATATCTGTATCTAAATTATTTATGGTAAATTTAAGTTAAATAAATTTATAAAAAAATGAATTTTATTAAATTTATAAAAAATTAAATAACTTTTAAATCCTTAAATAACCTAAAAAATGTATAACAAATATTTTTTGGAAAGTATTTAAACTTTAAATGTATTAGAATTTTCTTTTAAAAAATCAATTTAATTACGAGATTTTATTTAATTATATTTTGAATCTAAATTTTTTACCAAATTATACTCCTACTTTTCTAAAATGTATTTTTTTTTCTTCTTCCTTATTTTTATATCTTTCATTGATTCATTATAATTTTATCATTTTTGTTGCTTCATAGAACAACAATCCTCTAATTTAAAAAGAGGAAAAAAAACATAATGTTTAGGCAAGAAGAAAACTGATAATGTTTTATCCTTAAAAGAAAAAACAACGATTACTTAAAAAAAAGTTTAAAAATTTCATGTCGTGTTTAAAGAAATTAAGGAAAATTATTTTACTAAAATTAGAAAAATTTGGTAAATTAAATATACAAAATTTGTGTATTTGAGTTAGAATATGAATTTTTTAAAAAAAATTAATAATTTATTTGCACGTAACAATTAAAAAAATTACTAAAAATTGTTTTACGAGAATAAGACATTTCGAGAAATTAATTATATGAAATCTGTGTATTGAATTTAGAATACAAATTTTTTTAAAAAATCAATAAATTATTCGCACGTAATGAATACGTAAAAAAATATTTGAAACCCCCCCCCCACACACCTAAAAGTGTACTAAGGTGTGCAGTTGCACTCAAACCCGAAACCAAAAATCCATCAGATTTTAGTAACTTCCACTCTGCCTTGTCGGTTCGAACCACACCAAACAGACACAACGAGACTCCGATTCAGTGCTAACCTCAAGAGATTCAGAAGTATGGCATCAGGGTGGGGAATCACCGGAAACAAGGGCCGATGCTACGATTTCTGGATTGATTTTAGCGATTGTATGTCCCGCTGCCGAGAACCAAAGGACTGTTCTCTACTCCGTGAAGATTACCTCGAGTGCCTCCACCATTCCAAGGAGGTAACACCTTCCATTTCCCTTAACTCTATATTGCTTCTGTTTTGTTTTTCTCCCAATCGTTCATGTATAGGTTAGATTGATTGCCTGACTAGGGATTAGATTTTTGGTTCCTTGTTCCTTTGAACTTCTGTTGTCTAATTCGGCCAGGGCTCTTGTTTTTGACATCGCATCCGAAGGGGGTTTAGTGAGATGTGGTTTAGATCTCGTTTTATATGTAATTTGTTGATTGACAAAATTTCTGGAGAGATTTGAATTTTCGGCTACTTGGATTTCTGTCGCTTTAGGCGATAGTGATCGATTAGGGAAGAAAGTCATAATCAGTTTAGGCATCCCTTCGGGGACATCAATCAGTGTAGGCATTTCTGCTAACACATAATAGTGTGTTTATGTTACTGAACATAGATCTTCTCTATGAAGATTGCATCTATTTACACTTACAATAACAGCATCGAGTTCTGCGTTTGTTTTATTCCAAAAGAACAGGACAGGATAGTGGGATATGTTTTTGGTAAATTGAACATATAAATGCTTACTTGTTAAAATAAAACAGGGCACCTTTATATTGTTGAAGAACGGGATGAAGCTTACCTATGGTTTGTGAAGATTTTAATTTGTAAAAAGCCACTTAAACAACATCACGGGTTTCTAAGTTTAACACAAGACTGTGATAAGCAAAACTTTTTTTTGGGTTATGTGGCATCTTAATGGATGCCTGTGTTAGGCCTTGGAATCAATTTTATTAATCAACAAGCACTCGGAAAGGAATTAAGTGCTCCATTCTCTCCCAATTCTCTTAAGAGAACCCAAATACAAGATATTGACCAACACCTACCACACCCACTCAGCCAAACTATATATATTATGGAAACAACTGCTTCATTGGAAAAAAAAGAATACTAGGGTCTAGGGCATACAAAAAACCAAACCTACAAAAAAAACCCTCTAAAGAAGAAGTTTCTATCTAAGTAAAATGCTACCTAGCCAATCAATATATATCTATATATACTCAGCAACCCAAGTCCCTTGAACAAACAATTTTCTTTGGGACCTACACGCACACTACATTCTCTCTCACGTAACTGCACCTCTCTTCTTATGCCTACGAGAATAAACTCTCATAACTCGGGCCTATCAGCCTAGTAATGAATAACAGAAGAATGTCATGTCTCTATATGGAAGAAAGCAACTTTAGTTACAAACAATTAGGAAATATAAAACTAAGCTTCTTTGTTTTTGGGGTTAATGGCTATTCTATGAGCCTTTAGTATGTAAATAGGGTTTTGCATAACTCCATGGACTGCGAATAGGGTTTTGCATCATCTCATCTTCTCGTTTCTTGCTTGCAATTTTGTCACACACTGTCCGATTTTGAGTTTACATTTTCGCTTTCAATTTAAATTCATCTTTGCTGCCCACAACATCCTTCACACTTGAGTGCTAATTCTCAACGTGTTTTCTTACCACTCCTTCACACACACTCAGGTCTTGAATCTCTAGGTTTTCTGTTTCAGATGTTTGTTGGACTATTTCATAGCTTCATCTGAGTTCTTGAATTTCATGAGTGTTCTTTTATTTTTAAAAAGAAATGAGTTTTGTATTTTAAATCAAAACCAAAATACTCAATCCCAACATGAATTTTGAATTACATAATACTACAAATACATTCCATCACACCCAAACGTCAAGGACCAAAAGAGATATTTACCCTTTTAATGACTTGCTAAATTACTCCCCTTGGTCCCCACTTTTGGTTTAGGCGTTGGTACCTGCTGCTTATTTAAATTTGTTTTCATTATTAGTTCTCTTGATTTTACTTTCATTTATCTCGAAGGTAAATGGATTGTGCTAGAAATTGTCTTTATTTTTATACCTAAATCAGTAAATCTAGCACCAAGTAACAAAAATCACAGTGCTAGGTTTTTGTATGAAAAGGTTAACTTTTTTTAGCATGATCATAGATTCACCATGGTTATTCTTTTGTGGGATATTTGGGGGAAGAGGAATAACAAAGTGTTTTAGAGGTATGAAGAGGAACCGTGGTGATGATTGGTCCTTAGTTGGTTCCATGTTTCTTTTTGGGTTTCTGTTCCAAAGACTATAAGTACTTATCCTCTAAAAGTATCTTACTTTGTTGGAAACCCCTTCTTTAAAGTGGTTTTCCAAGCTTGTTTTTTTTCTCTTTTCTGTTTCCCTTCTATTCTTTCATTTTTTTTCTCAATGAAAGCAGTTGTTTCTATTAAAAAAACCAACCATGCATTCATATGATCGTTTCTGATTTTCTGTGGGATATACTGCTAACTTGAGGCAGAAATGAACCTCAATCCAATTACTATTTTTGGTACCATCTTATATTGGAATACCATATTCCTTTCTGTTCATGTCGTTGAGCGGTGTGACCTCTGTCTGCAATTGCCATCATGTTATGTTATATGGATTAGTTTGTTATATCATTTGTAAGCATATGGCTGGTCGATTCTTTAATTTAATTGATTAATTTTATTTTTTTGCATCACTAATACCATCATCATTGGTTGATTTACTAGTCCAAAGTGCAAGCGGTTATCTTTCATGCTTTTGAGGTTTCAATCATGGTTCAAAACTTAAATTATAGGTACTAACCTAAGATGCTAGAAATTTTAACTAGTATCCTGCACAACATAGTACTTGCGATTTTTCCGTAGATTAGTCATGCACCATGTCGTTAAGAACCAAAGTTTTAAAATACCTGCTATTTTACAGTGAGTTGAGCTGGTCTTTGATTCTGTCAATTACTAATTTGACCTAGATGACAAAACTATACCCAAATGGGTTAGATTATTTTATGGTGTTATTCTTGCTATTGTTTTTTTTTAACATATAAATTAGTTAAATGAATTTATGGAACCATCATGATTGTCAATTGAATTCTAATATTTATCAATCAAGTGGGGTATTCATTTATGACCCTCTTCCATTGGCCTTTCAAATAGAGACTGTTTTCTTTGGTTTTTGGAGGTGTGTGCATTATTGTTGAATCTTCGGGAGGAGAGGAACAATAGTGTTTTGTGGTATGGAGAGGGACCTAGTGTGGTTTGGTCCTTGCTGAGATTTCATGTTTATCTTTGGGTTTCAGTTTCAAAGGCTTTTTGAAATTATTTCTTACGCAATATCTTACTGAGTTGAAAGCCCTTTCCTCAGTGGAATTTTTTGCAGGGTGCTATATCTTTTCATTTTTTTTTCTTAATGAAAGCCGTTGTTTCTGTAAAAAAGTCAGAACGATTAACTCAACTCAAAATTCATTATATTAGTAGGATTAAGCACATCACTGTTAAAGAATAATAGGAACACTTGGATAAACATCCAAAATGGTAGGAGTATGATCTGCTTTTATTAGAAAGGATTCTGCCTGCTTTGCGAGTATCCGTTTTAATTCAATTTACTTTGTTCGGGCCATACCTTCCAGTTCCAAAGACGAAACCGTGTTTATAAGGAGGAGCAGCGGAAACTAAGGGCAGCTGAACAGGAGGCCAAAGATGGTAAACATGTTGATGCTGCTCATGCATAGTCATAATTATTATTCAGAGATTGAATAATGAAGAATGCATGGACACGCATTGTTGTTTCGAACACTTTTTTTTCTGACTTGTTAATGACATTCTATTTTGTCTTTTCTGAATCCGGTATGAAATTCACAAGTCATGCAACTAAGCCAATTCATATATTTTTTTTCATTGCTCCATCAGAAGGACAGCATTTTCTGCTTGAAGATGATGTTAACCATGTTATTGGCACTTAAATCTTATTTCCAAGTTCTGGTTTAATCAATAAGGCTATTCTCAAATGTATCTTTCTAGGAAAGGGGTCATTATATGTTTCGATTTCTATCCGCGTATGAAGTGGAGCGTTAACGTATGTTAAACGTTTTGAGAGCCTCTTAACCGATACTGCTCACCTCTATGAATCTCAATCCTGAATATGGACTTTGAATACAAGAGGAAATTATTTCATGGCAGAGGGTAAACGTAAAACATTGTGAAGTTTATGCCTCAAATTCTAAATTTTTAGTTCTTCATATATCAGCCTGACTGGGAGTTAGTTCATTGGTTTAGGTAATTGTTATCCTCCCTTCTTCAAAATTATTTACATTATCCTAAGTTAGGAGTTTTTCCACTTATGATTGACAAACCTAATCCCAGAATTAATCTCTTTTTTTATATTGCAGCTTACCTAACCCAACTTAAATTCAAATCTACTTGTAGTTACCTTCAAATTACCTTCAAATCTTCAATCATAAGTTTGGAGAGTCCATACATAGGTGTTAATGTTAATGTAGAACGAATTAAAGGCTTGCAGACATTATTGAATAAACTTGTGTAAAATATAGTTTTATATTTTAGAAATGACATTTGAAAGTTGAAATTGAACAAAAAAATGAAATTTAAAGCAAAACTAAAATTAGTATGATATGAGAAATTGAGACATATCACATCAGAAAGTTGATCAATGAGTTGGAAATATGGAGGGGATAAGATTTGCAGAAATTTGAAAGATTTAAATGGGGAATAGTCTTAGCTTTGAAACTGTGACAAAAATGAAAGGTGTTTGTCAAGATAAAGAAACAACCTCAACACTCACAAGAGATTCCTTTCTTATCAATGGAGTGAAGTGAATGTGTGTTTGGCCAATGCCTTTTCACTTCTCTTATACATAGCCATCTTATCAATCAAAACATGGATTGCAAACACTCATCTCCACCACTTCTTTTTGTTGCCTTTGCTTCTTTAATATTCTCTTATTTTTCTTTTTACACAATCAAACTAAAACTACAAAAAGAGAGCTAGATCGTAAAACGTGTTGATCGCCGGGCGTTGTTCTTTGTTGTAAAAATAAAATACCTTTACCCTTTAGAAAGTTGTAATATTATCTTTAGCTTTTTATAAACATTTTGAAACTATTGTTGGAGTGAACTTTTTTATAATTCTAAACGAGATGATAAGCAAATGATTGGTAGTTTAGCTTAAATATTAAATGATTTAAGTTTTCAATACATAGTGAAGAATGATAACTATCCGTGCATCTAAAAACACGTTTTCATCCAAATTTTCACGATGCTAGAAATTCATATACATTCGTATCTTTAATGAATTATGTATTTACATTTATGGTGGTAGTTGAATGATTTTTTTTTAAATGTTGAAATTAGACCATTTAGATGAAAGATTGTGTCCTTTCAAGTGTCTTTTTAATTAGTTTAAATAGAGTTGTAATTCCAAAAACAAGACTTTGAATTTGAATGAAATTTCTTAGACTTTATTCTTTCTTTGTATTCTCATGTTTAGAATGTATGTTCAAGATGTTCAATCAAGTTTGATCAATTAGATTGTGGAAAGTTCAAAATTTTGAAGTTAAGAACAAGTTCTTCTTTGATATAATAAATCTTTCAAACCAAATATCTTTAGTTTTCATCAAGTTGCTTACCAATTAGTTAACTAAGGTTATTCTTATTATTGTTGTGGAAATTCACCTAATATAAGAAAGTTCTCGTATGTGATTATGATAATTCCATTTATCACGAGAGTTGAAACACGGAATAATGTGGCACCGGTTTTGAACAAACATTGTTTCAAAGGTTGTTCAAAATTTTACTTCTAGTAGTACCGTTGTTATTTATAGACAATTTTATAATTTAGCCCAAAAAAAACTAATCTTGAGTTAAAATATTAATTTATTCAGTTCAATAGTTTAAAAATTGACCAATTAAAATAGATATACTAAAATAGTTTTTTAATATTAAACTTTAGACCTCAAATAAAATAAAAGAAAACAAAATAGAATAAAAGTAAAATAGAAGCTTTAAATGGTGAATATACTTTTTTTAGGTTTAAATATAGAATTGATTGAAGTATATATTTGGTCTAAGTATTTTCAATGTTTGTTATTAATTTTGAGATCACTTTTTGAAAGACTTAAAAGTGATTTTAGATTAGGAATTTATTATAAACACATAAACACTATTTATTTAATTATTATTATTATTTTGGATGGTATTTGAAATATAATAAAAGAAATGAAAATATTTGATAAAAGTATTTAGAATTGAAGAAAAAAGAAAAAGAAAAAGAAAAAGAAAAAGGAAAAAGGAAAAAGGAAAAAGGAAAAAGTGACAGTTGGGAAAGGAAATAATTGGGGGAATTGGCTGGTGTTTTTATGATGCAAAGTTGGGAAATTTCTTTTGTGTGGACGCAAAACCAAAGAGCTAAAATGTGTGGATGCAAATGTTGAAGGACACAACGACGACGACGACGACGACGACGACACCCTTCCACTTTCACCACCACCGACCCCGTTTCTTTCTTCTTCTTCTTCTTCTTCTTCTTCTTCACTCTCTCTTCCATTCTCAACCCCTCTTTTTCCAATGGCCGATTCTCTCTTCTCTACCCTTCCCGACGACATTCTTCTCAACATCTTCTTCAAGCTCGAAGACGATCCCCGCAACTGGGCTCGTTTAGCTTGTGTTTCGACTAAATTCTCCTCCACAATCCGCAACATCTGCTGGAAAACCAAGTGTTCCAACGCCATCCCTTCTCTCGTTTCCGATCTTCTCGTCGGGGACTCTATTCCTGCTGGTGGTTGGGCTTCCCTTCACAAGCTCGCTGTTTGTTGTCCTGGCCTCGTCCATTCCGGTGTTCTTCTTGAGAATTCTGATTTTGGGCTCGAGCGGGAACTGGGTCCGGATGAAAATTACATGAAATTGGGTTCTTCTCAATACTCCCAGCCCGAATCGGACCCTTCGTCTACGGCTTTATTTGAGGTTAATTCTGATCTCTCTGCTTCTGCTTCTGCTTCTGCTTCTGATTGTGCTTGGTCTCTTTACGACGATCTGTATTTGGATACTATGTATAATGATTCTGAAGCCCCTGATGTTCTCGACCCTCAAATTGGTTCTACCAAAGTGGAGAAAGGGGTTTTTATGACGGATAGGGAATTTTGTGTTTCCAAGAGGAGGAAGATCTGTAGGTCTATGAGGTCGCATTTGGCATCTGGGGTCTGGAATTTAAGCAGGGAGCAAGGGAATAAGCTGCTTCGGAGTCGATTTCGAGGTGATTCTCTTTACATTTGTGATTGGCCTGGATGTGTTCATATTGAAGAGAAACGGAATTACATGCTTTTTAGAGGGATTTTCAAGAATTTCAAAGGGTCTCATGTTTGGAGAACCATAAAAGATGGGAATAGGAACAAAATTGATCTGAATTGTGCGTTTTGTTCTTGTAAAGAGACTTGGGATTTGCATTCTGCCTTCTGTTTAAGGCGGGTTTTTGGTTATCATGATGATGGTGAGCCAGTTGTTCGAGCTTATGTCTGTGAGAATGGCCATGTCTCTGGAGCTTGGACAGATCTGCCATTGTACACTTGATTTTCACTTCTGCTTTTCCTATCATTCCTCATTCAATTTCCATTAAGAAACATTAGAAAGAAGTGGAAGCAATGTTTTGGTAGCGCTTTTGTCTATAATTTAATATCATTTATTGCTTAACTTCTTTCCTTTTCTTGCCCGTTTCCATGAACTGAACTCGAGTTTCCATTAAAACCGTTGCTATAGGTTTCATCTCTGAGGTACGATATTACTTGTATGAGGCCTATACATTTGAGTTTTACATGTTTCATTAAACCGTAGCTGCTAAGGAAAGATAGCAGCTGAGATTTTGAGGACAAGAAGATATTTTAAGGAAATTTGCAGTTAAAAGATGAGGAATAGCATAGCTTCAATTTTGGAGGATGATGAGGAGAAGTTCAAATGAAGCAATACTTAAAAGATAAGTTGAAACAAGAAACCTTGGTATTTTGTGCTTATAATATTCTGTTTGTATTTGGTGAATTTATTTGTTGTTAGGGAGCATTGTTTCCCAATTACTTAATTTAATGAAAGAAATGCTAAAAGACTATGTTCAGAGATTTGTAGGGCCAACCAAACTATGTTTGGATGATCTATTTAGTGCTTTCAGGGTGAGTTTTAGGTGTTTTTGGGTGAAATCAGTTCTTCTACAAGCCCTTTCTTGAGTGATTCTTTTAGAAGTATTGAAGTATATTACTTTTGATTGTTGACAAATGTTCTTAAATCCAATCCAAAAGTCATTTGTTACTCTTATTATTGAGTCGATCTCGCTGCTTGTGAAAACTTAAGAGTGTAAAACAAGTTATACCGAATACCTTATAGAACTCCAACCAACTCATTATGCAGTAATCTCGACCATAAATATGGAAGTTGGAATATAATAAGAACTATTGAAATTTGAGCGGTGTTGGAAGGAGTGAGGAATCAAGGATAGAAATAGGATCGTGAAGGTTGAAAAGAGTAAGAAATAGTGTTGGGTTGAAAATTTTAGGAACAAAGTGAGTTTGACCTTACAAATCATGTCCAAAATGCTCAATTCAAACATAGATTTTGAATTGTATTACATTACAAACTCATTTCATTACGTTCTTCAAACAATCCCAAAGTGTTGATATATAAACAATCAAAACGAGAGGCGTAGATGAACCAAACTTTTTTTCATCATCTTTTGGTAGAATCTCACCAATAGAGGCCTATTTGATTTGCTATCCCCATAGGCATATGAAGTAACATTCCACATTCAATGGGCAAAAATTCACAAAAGGTATATGCACCTTTTTCAAGTAAAATAGATAATGGGATCCAAAGCACAAAATGGTCCAAAGAGAATAGAACACTATTCTCTCAATTTCTCAAGCAAGCATAGGATAAAGAGAACAAAGATTTGGGGAGATTCTTCATTTGTGTATTTGTGTAGTGATCTTTGAAGATGCTTCTAGTTAAATGTCAAAACTTTCACTAAAGAACTAAATCAATATTTAAAAAATGAAACATTGGAATTCACCCTCAACCTATAGACCAAACAAAAGAGTAGCATTTGAATCTTGAAGAAAGTGACACACCAATCCCACCTTGCTTCTTTTAACTTTATCGTGTGACGTATTACTATAGACTATAGGATTCGTTGATCTATTGAATACAATAGAAGTCAATGAATAAGAAAATACAAAATATCATGAAATAAATAGAAATTTTCTATCGATTTGTTTATTTCTTCCTAACCATAATAAACTTGGAGTTTTTTCAATGACAATTTCTTAGATTAAGAAAAACAATTGAAAATTTTGGGTATAATTTTGACTAATCTAATTTTTATTATTTTTAAATGTTAGTGATTGATTTGTCCAATGTATGATATAAAAATCTCTTGTAGCATCCGTTGGTCAAAATATGATACAAATATTTAAACGGATTCAATGTAGTTTCAATTTTCTCTTTTTTCTCGGTTGGCATTTCTACTTTAGGGCAAATAATCTTCGTCCTAACTATTTTGTTTTTGTTTTAAAAAATTAAGTTTGTAGACTCAACGTCTATCTCCAACCTTTTTTTTCTGTTATTCAACATTTTAAAAAAACCAAACAAACTTTTGAAAATTAAAAAAAAGTAGCTTTCAATGAGTTGGTTTTATTTTCAGAATTTGGCTATGAATTCAACTATTGTATTAAAAAAAAGATGTAAATCATTGTAAGACATGAAAAAGAAACATGTTTAGTTTTCAAAAACAAAAACAAAAAAACCAAATGGTTACTAAATGGGGACTAAGGGATAATAACATTTTACAGAATTTCAAATTTAGCAAAATCTATAAGGAGTAAACTCTATTGCTATAGAATACTATTAGCAATATAATATATCACTAATAGACTTTGAGAGATAGATCTAAAATTTGTCATTTTTACAATTTTTTTTAATGGTGCTATATATACTAGTACTTTTGGCTTGATTACTATAGTTTAACATGGATTTTGTTTCTTATTAACATGGTACGCCCGAGATTTATTAACATCAATTTCATGACTTTTAACTATGTGATTTGCACTCTAAAAAAACATTGCAATGTGGGTCGTACATCTAAATTTGCAAGATTAAGCCATTTCACTCATTGTTGCACCCAATGCTCACTTTGTATTCCTTTACACTCCTCCATGCGTATAACATTTCTCTATAACTTATTTTCCAGTCTCTTACAGTCTATTCATGACCAACTCCAACGAAAACCATGTCCGACACCAATGTCGATGGCTGTTACCTTTGCCAACCACTTCGACAATTACCTCAAACGACCACCACTGCAACCATCTTTATCGATTGAAGACTAGTTCATAGTATTTAATTGCATTCTTTTATAGTAATTTGACATTAATAGAAACTTCTTTTGTGTATCCAGAAACCAAACAGTATTTATGTATATTTTAATTCATTTAATATAATATAACAACTTGCCAATTTTTCCTTTTTCATGAACTGTTTTTTGAATGAAAACCAACCATCCTTTTTCTTGGATGCATGTATCTAAGTTGGCAATTCTTAAACACAATTCAATATGAGTAGAAATTAAAGTAAAATACAACTCTAAACCCGTAAAGAATGGCATGTTAAGCAAATAAAAAACCTAAAATACATAAACCTTAAAGTCATACTAAAACAACTTGCACTTCTAACACAAATTTTCAAAACTAAGAGACTAAAATAATCACTCCTCAAACACAAATTTTCTTCTCCTCTCTAGAGATTATTATAACACCATAAACTAAATTATAATAACCAACTATATACATGGAACAACCCTCAAACAAATGTGCTCTTATTCATTCATTCATTCATCCCAAAGCTTGGAGGGTAAGATTAGCCATCATTTGAAGAAGAGGAAGAGGGGACTTAGTAAGAATATCAAGCTTAGACCTAAAAGAAGCATGTTGATAAAGAGATAAACTCAACATACACAACTCCAAAAGAGACAACCTAGAAGACAAAAGACCCTCCCAATAAAATGGTTCCAAATCAAAAAAGGCATTGAAAAAACCCCTAATCCCATCCAAATCAAGCCTCACCAAAATCTCCATACCAAAGCAATAAAACTCCCTCACATTTCTCTCCTCCATTGGCCACACTCCTTCCCAAACCCTCCCCTCCAATGCCCTCCCTCTAATCATCCTCCCACCGCCCCCACCAACCCCCTCCGCCGCCACTCTCGCTATCCTCCCCGCCGCCCCCATTCCCTTAACCACCGCATACCCACTTGCCGGGTTCACCATCCCCGCCACCCCACCAACCCCCACCACTGCCTGCGGCATCTTCGGCAGAGCACCTCCCATCGGAATCACACATTTCTCCTCTTCTATAATTCTCTTCACCTTTATCCCCAAATGCCGCAACCTGGCCGCCATCCTCTTTTTCACTGCTGTGTACGGCATCGCCGGACGGCCGGCAAGGGAAGTCTCTTCGAGAAAGATTAGGTTGGAATCGAAGGGCATTGCGTAGAGGAATGATGGGAATTTTTTGTTGTCTTGTCTTAGGTATGGTTCGTTGTTCAAATGAGTGTCTCTCCAATCCATTAGAACCATTTTGTTTAGATCGAATGGGTGGTGGTCTACTTCTGCTAAAATTCCGTGGGCGATTTGAAAGGCGCAGTTTCTTGGGTTTGATTCTGAGTACTTTGTGAATTTGCTTGTGAAACCACTTGCGTCGATTACTAAGTTTGATTTTATTTCGGTTCCGTCGTTGCAAGATACTGAAGATTCAAATTGTTGGTGGTTGATTTCCCACACTTTGGCTTTGTGGAACTTTACCCCTTTACTTATACATTCTTCCATTAGTTTCATCTTCAGTTTCTTCCTGCTCACCTGTGTTGAAAACAGAGAAAATTGTAAAAAACACTCCTAATTTTTATCATGAGTTTCTATTTCATCTTTTAAACTAAATTAACAACACATAAACACCAAAGATGAGATCAGGTTCAGTGGTAAGCACCTGAGCGTAGGGGCGATCCAAATACTTGACTTTCTCATCACTTAAATACACTGAAGCCATAGGCCAAGTCTTGTGTAAGCAATCTTCCAACCCCAAATCCTCAAACTCATCCACCCAAACGCCATAGTTATTTGACCAAGGAGAAAGCGGGGAAGGATCCACACAACACACTTTGATTCCAAAGCCACCAAGTTGCTCAGCGACACGCAGGCCAATGGGGCCAGCGCCAACGACCACCACGTCGAAGCGGGAACGATCATAATAGGGGTGAAACAAGGGGAGATCAAGCTTAAGGGGTTGAGGTTTGGACTCAGGTTGAAGGTCAAGAAAGTTGTCAAATTTAGCAAAGGTGGAGTGAATTTGGAAGTGGTTTTTGGATGGTGATTGAATTGGATATGAGGGGAGTCGGAAAAGAGAGGAAAATGGTGAAAGAAGGAATTGGGAATTGGCCATTGAAATAATGGAAACAGGAAGTCTTCTTGGTTTTCTTCCTTTTTTCTTTGGTGTAATAAAATGGGGAGAACTGTGTATAGACAAAGGAGGAATCTTGAAGTGGCACAATTGAAAACATTCCATATATTTCTTATGTGTTTGTTGCGTCGTTTAGTGTGTTGTATAGCAATATAAAAGAGAGGTAGGTTGTAGATGATTTTAGTTATTTTTGAGTAAATTACACCTTACAGATTTGATTGGACAACTTAAAGTTCAATTGAATAAGTTGAAGGCATTTGGTACACAATGCAATCTTGCATGACTCTCTTATACTATATGTTGGTTGAAGTTAAAAAAGAAAAAAGTGTTCATAATGAAAATTCATAATTTATAGGAAACTGGGTTTTAAAAGCATGTGATTTGCATAGAATTCTTATGAATTTATTCTAAGGTAAAACATTCTCTTCTCAAGTTTTCCTAATTATTTTAAATAGAAGGTTGCTGTAACTTGTATTTCTATGAGTATAAGTTATCATACGCAAAAAGAATCAACAAGTTTACAAACACAGAGCTTGCAGTGGTGAGTTCCATCTTTGATTTTACTATATTTTATAAGTTTTTTTTATTCATTTTGCCTCGTCAAGGAGCTTGTTTAGATCAAAAGAGATGTCGCTTCCTCTAAATCATGAGGACAACAAAAAGTTCAAATCCATTTCTACACATATGAGTACTAAAGAATAAACTCCATTCCTAATTTGAAGAAGTTGATTAAGAAAGATAAATACCAGTATGGAGATTTCGGGTTTGGGAAAGGGCCACCTGGATAAGAGAAAGCATTGGGGCACCATGAATTATCTTCTACTTCTTTTCCCAATTTGCCACTCTCTTCAACCACATATATATTAGATATAGGTATCATTTAATTTGATATTTGAAAATGAAGATTGCATCTGCTATTTTAATTTCAAAACAATGTTGAATGAAGGCAATTAAGGAGATAATCAGCATCTTAGTTCCGTTGAGGCCCATTTTGAAGAACACGAGAGATGTCACAAAGTGATAGTAAATGCTTCAATTGTCATAAGTTTTCAATTAATTAACCCCAAAATCATAAGACTACAATAATTGCTCAAGTGGCCTATTATTTTAAAGATAACAATTTCAAATTCAAAGGGTGTTAGATGGTGTCATTTCCAATGTAATCACGAGTATTTATAGATTAATGTAAAAAATAATTAGACGACAAGAAATGTTATTAATTTGCTTAGTTTTTCATGAAAATGTTTCTAAAATGGGTAAAACATAGAAAAATGAATCAAATTAAATCAAACATACAACAAAACTTTGCCGACCAACCGCAATTCTCACGTGTATATTTTGTAAAAAGAATTTATCCTGTGACAAACTATACGATTCCACGGTTTTGTTAAATGAACAAATATGAATATATATAACTTGGAATTGCATCTACGTATATTTTATAAAAAATTATTTAAATAAATTTTTCAAAATATTTACAAAATATTCAAAATTTTAAGAGTACTTCTATTAGTGTGTTCATCAATGATACACGTTAACAACTGATAAATTTAAAATTTTACTATAACTTATAGATATTTTTAATTTATTTTGTTATATCTAAAAATATTGACAAATTAATTTTAGTCGGATTTGACCAAAATATTACTTTTTTTTTTCAAATTTTTTCTTCCTTCTCTCTTCATCTCTTTTTCTATTTCCCTCCATGATTCTCTCTCGATTTGTCTTTTCTTTCTATATTATATCTTTATACTTTTGTCTTTTGGTTACAACCATCTTCCCTTCTCTGTATTTAGTCGGCAGCGGCGGCGGCAGCAGCAACAACAAACAAATTGTTTCGCCTTCCTTGTAAGCATAACACCAAATATATCAATTGCAGAAGACAAAGAACCCACAAAGTGAGCAACAGCCACAAAATAAATAGAATAATCCAAGAAAAGGACTCGGTGCAAACATCAACCAAATATATATATATATATATATAAATTGTACAGTATGACTGTTCATACTTTGTGGGAAAGTTCAAAGAAGAAAGGTGTGGTATTGATGTTTGAAGAAACATAGAGGGAGAGTACTTTTTTTGTTGTGAAATTGAAGTCATCGTCCCTCTTTTAAGCTTCTGTGAGATCACTCACTCTCATGACTGACTGCTTTGTAATTAATGATGTTATTTGGTAAATGAAATGAAATGAAATGAAATGAAAGTATATTAGTCTGTGAAGAGATCAGAATTATTAACTATTTGTTTGTGTTTGATGTTGGTATCAGGAGCCAAAAAGCTGAAAGAGGAGGGGGGAAAAGGATGTCAAATTTTGGTGTCACAATTGGGTTATTATTATTGTTGACTTTGCTATTTAATTCAAGTTTAGAAGCTGTTGCTGTTGTTGATAATTATACAAGAAGTGACTTTCCACCCACTTTTGTTTTTGGATCTGCCTCAACTGCTTACCAGGTTAACTCTACATTTTTTTTTTTTGGGTATGTTTATAACCTCAATTTTGATGAGAGATTTTAGTTTCTTTAGCTTTGGATAAAAGGTAGAGGGAGCAGCTTTTGAAGATGGAAGGACAGCAAGCATTTGGGATACTTTTGCCCATTCTGGTATGTATTTCAACTCATTCATCATTTTGGAACCTTTTTTTTTTTTTTCCTTTTCTGAGTGCAGAAGAAATGAAGTCATTATCTTTATCATTATCATTATTTTTAATCTATGGTTAAGTTGATGGACCTGGAGGAAATGGTGATGTGGCATGTGATCAATACCACAAATATAAGGTATGTATTTGACTTTTGTGGAAGAGATTTATTCACTTTCACTACTGTTATTTTTGTTATGCTTTGGTCTATGATTTTCATTTTGTAATATGTCTTCTAACTTGTAGTTTCTTAAAGACTTCTCTTCCGACTTGATAAAGGTCTTTAACTTTCAACTTTTTAGAGGATTCGAGTAATAGCTTATTGAAGGCTTTTGACTTCTAGCTCGTTAAGTCCATAGATCTTGAAAGCCATTTTTGTTTTCAAGGTCTTCTAGACCTGTTTTCTTGTCTTTTTGGAGTTTTCAAATGAATTTCAAGTCTTTTAAAGAAATGTTTAATCTTTGAAGTCCTCGTGATCATTTCTGTCTTCTTCCAATCTTTAAAGTCTTCAAACTCTTAAAGAAGGATTGGTCTCAATCTTCGAGGAATTAGGCTTTAGTTTTTTATGACTTTAGAAAGCTTTCTTTTGGCCTTGGATTTTGAAAGTCTCAACTCTCTAGATGGAGTTTAGTCTTTAATTGAGGAAGCTTTAGTCTTCCTAAAGCATTCTCAACCTTCCATATTTCGGTTTTATGTGAACTTGTTTGGATTATTCAATCTAGACTACGGATCCGAGAGTCGTAAGTGTAGTAATCGAATCCAAAGTATTAGTTGAAACATAAAACACAATGCAAAGTAATTTACAAATATTGCAAAATTTAAATACACATTTCAAAATAAAAATTTACCAACAACAATGTCTTATCATCGATGGATTTTACTAGACTTAATTATTACCCCTAAAACGACTATAATTACCATTCCTTTGAATTCTCACGCCTGCCCCATTGAGTTTAGATTTACTTGAACATAACTCAATTTATTTGAATGAACGCAAATGGATTGTCACTCAATAAAGGGGACATATGACATCTTTAAAGCAATCATTTTCCTTACTTAATTTAACCTGGGAACCTGCGTTAATTAAAAATTGTCCCAAAATTAATAATATGTGAATTTGTCATTAATTTAAAATAATTTCAGTTTAAGATTAAAAAAAATTGCATTACTTGCTAATTTCTTAGCCTAAATAGACTTGGTTCATCTCTATTTGATTAGGATTATTAAGTTAATCTTATGTTTGTTAATGTAGGAAGATGTGAAATTGATGGTGGATGTTGGACTTGATGCTTATAGATTTTCCATCTCATGGTCAAGACTTATTCCAAGTAACTAAAATACCATTTATTATTAGTCTTTCTATACATTATTATTATTAAAAGAAAAGAAAAACAAACAAAATAGAAGATTAATAGAGAATATGACTTCACATTTTTGTGTATATTTTGTCAGATGGAAGAGGACCTATAAACCCAAAGGGCTTAGAATATTACAACAATCTCATCAATGAACTAATCAACCATGGTTTGTTTTGTTGTTGCCAATTTTATATCAATCATGCATTAATTTACATATATATAATTATTTTGTATGAACTTCTTATTTTATGTTATTGTGTTAAATATATATAGGAATTCAACCCCATGTAACATTGCATAACTTCGATCTCCCACAAGCACTTGAAGATAAATATGGGGGATGGGTCAGTCCAAAAATTATGTAAGAAGCCTACGTTATATTCCTCTACATTATCTCTCAATTTCAGCACGTAAAAATGAGAATTCAAACTAAATATATAGAGACTTTTAGAGTCGGGTGTAATAAGATACATTTATGTTGACATTGTGTTTGAATGTGATCATAATGTAGAGAAGATTTCAAGGCATATGCAGAAGTATGTTTTAGAGAATTTGGAGATAGGGTGTTGCATTGGACAACTGTAAATGAGGCCAATGTGTTTACATTGGGAGGATATGACATGGGGTTTGTGCCACCTAATAGATGTTCATCTCCATTTGGTACAAGGAATTGCTCTAAAGGAAACTCCTCAACTGAGCCTTATTTGGTTATGCATCACTGTCTTTTGGCTCATGCATCAGCTGCAGCTTTGTATAACACAAACTACAAGGTAATTATTTCTTTTCCCCGGGGAATTGCTTTTGTTTTTGTTGCTTTAGAAAATAGTTTTTAACTTACAAAAGAAAGTACTATGTATACAGCACAAACAACATGGTTTTGTTGGGATCAGTGTGTATCTCTTTCGGTTTGTTCCTTTGACTAACTCTAAGGAAGACGCAAAAGCTGTTGAAAGAGCCTATGAGTTTCTTCTCAACGGGTAATAAGTTCTATTTTTATTAGATTGAATTCCTATTTGAGCTTTATAGGGTATGATCACATTAGATAATGTGGGGTTATATCTCAAACCCAATTGACAATGAGAGAACAATAACTTATTTATCCTTATAAGAAGTACGATCATAAGGTTTGATTGTTTGATATACATATATGTGTAACACTTGTTTTTACTTATAGGATGCTTCATCCATTGGTGTATGGTGAGTATCCGAAGTTGATGATAGAAAGTGTAGGTTCAAAATTGCCAATTTTCACAAAGGCTGAGAGTAGTCTTGTGAAGGGATCTGCTGATTTCATTGGGATCATACATTACCAAAATTGGCGTGTCAAGGATGATCCTCAAAGCCTGATGATGCAAATTAGAGACCCTAGAGCTGATATGGGAGCAAAAGTAATGAGTATGTTTTAATACTTTGTTTTTTTTTTCTTTTCATCCTAATCAAAATTGTTACACTCGTTTTATAATCCTTTCGTTTCTCGTTTTCTAAAAATAAACACTATTTTTCTTACAAATGATTAGAGTTGGAGTCTTAGTCAATTCCTAAAAACAAAACAAAGTTTTTGAAAACTATATAGGTTTTTGCTTTAATTCATAGATAACAAAAGCGTGAAATTAGAGGTTGATTGATTATTTATAAGGTTATCTATCAAAAACAAAAAAAAGAAAAAAGCACTAGAGTGAGAAGGAAAATTAACTAGTTGGAATTACTTTTTGATATATGCAGTGTTGAAGGAAACTGTCACAGCCCCTGAGGTAAGTGCTACCCAGTTTAATCAGTGATAAAAAAAATTCTTTTATAATTTATGTAATGTATAAACATTAGGGTTAATTGAGTTAATTTTGAGGTAGGAAGATGAATGAATATATTGTTTTGAGTTACATTTGTAGAGCCTGCAAATTATGATAGAGTACTTGAAGGAAGTTTATGGAAACCCTCCAACTTATGTGTACGAAAATGGTGATCTCTCTCTCCCTCTCTCATCATTTTCAACCCTCCATTATGCTTTACTTCAACACACTCGGGATTCAAATTGATGCTTTTATATGAAATTAAAGTTTATATCAATTCAAGTTTCATTTGTAATGTCTTTGTTAGGACTTCCAATGAAGAGAAGCTCAATATTAGAAGATGTGCCAAGAGTGGAATATATGCATAGCTATATTGGTGCAGTTCTTGATGCTTTGAGGTACATCTAATGATCACTTTCAACTCAAATTCCCTACTTTATGTTCTCTTTGATTCATAAATAATCATTTATATGTACTTTCATTTCCTAATTCATCAATTCTAATTAACAATATGATCAAATGCTCTTAGAATTTAGAATTAACTTAGAAGAGATCCATTTAAATTAAAAGCGATCTTATTTGTGATATATATGCATTTTGAGTTCTATTTTGAAATTGTTGCAGGAATGGGTCGGATATTAAAGGATATTTCACATGGTCATTTCTCGACCTATTTGAGCTATTAGATGGATATTATTCAAGTTATGGATTATTCTATGTGGACTTGGATGATCCAGATTTGAAACGATATCCTAAACTTTCAGCTCAGTGGTATTCTAACTTTTTGAAAAGGAAGACTAGTATTTTAAATGGAGTTCTCGAGCTCAAAAACAATCCAACCATTCTTACTTCTTAATCATACATACTATGCAATGAATAACACAATTTCGAATAAACGTTTCAAAAGTGCCTATATAAAATGCAAGGTCTAGATTGAGACATTGATGCCACAAAAATTACATTAACTACTCCATTTTTACTTATGTGGTTGAATAAGTGCTTCAATGTTCAAACAATTATGTTCTAAATTTTTCTTATATTCTTTTATAATGTTCATCTTTCATTGTTCAAACAATTTTTATATTGTTTTATAATGTAAGAAAAAGATTTTTGGTATTTATTATATAGCCTTCATAACATATATTCACAATTACTTCCTCCATGACCAATGTAAGATATTATTTGTATTTCCAACAATGCTTCCCTCAAACAAAGTACCGTCCGAATTTTTTTAAACGTTATTGATAACAAGTATATAGTAAAGGAAGAAATTTGGAAGTTATGTCTATAGTCCTAATTACTAAATGAACCTTAGTTTTTCAAACTTGCAAAATTTCAAAAACTAAGACAATAATCATTAAAACTTTTTTTGACATAGAATTGGGTTAATAATTAAAAAAAACACACACACACATTAAAGTAAACAAGGAAAACCACAAGTTACAAAAAGCAAAAAGCAATAACTTAGATGTTATACTAAGGGAAAAAGATGGTTAGAGAGACTTCGTCAACAGATCAAAACTAATAATTGTTCTTTTCCTCTTTTCCTTTTCTTTTGAGTGTAGTTCTTCCCACTAATTGATTGGGAAGCAATAATGAGCAATAAGCTTACAAAACCTACTAAATTTTCTCAAATAAAAACTGAGCCAAATGCTCCCAAAGAGTAATGATAGATTGAGAAACCTGACAGTTACCAAAGCAGCTGATGTTAGGGTTGCTACTGCATCCTTTCCAAATTAAGGATGCAAAGGCCTTGTTTTCTACCACCATCTTCTAACTCATTGAAAACAAAACGCGAGCCCAAGGTTAACTATGCCATTGCGTTTCTGCTCAAGACACGACGTCGAGAAGCCAAACAAATTGCAAGACAGCGCATTTAAAGTTCAAGGGATCGATTGGCATACTCCTGAACCAATGCACCAAAAAGTGTTGGCCTCTGAAGCAACTGAGAGGGCCTATCAAATTCTCTTGCTTTCCCTGTTCAATGTTGAGTAAAAACATGTTATTTGTTGTTACTTTAGATGGTTTAGAAATCTTGTCGAGTTAAGAAAACTTGCCTGCATCGATAACCAAAACTCGGTCACAATCCATGACTGTGGGAATTCTATGAGCTATGCTTACGATTGTGCACAATCTAAAATCTTCTCGGATAATATTTTGAATCAAAGCGTCTGTTTTTGAGTCAACTGATGCAGTTGCTTCATCCATGAACAAAAGCCTACTTCGTTTTAGCATGACCCTCCCTAGGCAGAGAAGCTGCCTCTGTCCCACACTCCAGTTTTCTCCGTTATCAACAACTGATGAGTTTGGCAACAAATAATTGTTAGAGACCATCCATCATTCATTACTTCTTAAGATAAGAGAAGATGAAATTATGAGGTAAGCACCTGGAGAATCAAGTTTCTCAGGCTTTGAAGCCACGACCTCTTTAAGCTGGCACCGATCCAAGCTCTGAAAGAGTGATAATATTCAAGCATCGTCAACATATATTGAAAAGATCAAATTCAACAACGTAAAGATAAGATCGCAAACAATCATGGCAGAAATGAAATACTCATCGTGCTGCAGCATCAGCACTTCATATGTTTCAAATCTTTACTCTAATGTGTGTTTGACAAATCATATAAACAAAATATGTGTACCTTCCATATCTCATCATCAGAATACTGGCCAATTGGGTCGATATTGCTTCTCACTGTTCCCTCGAAAAGAACTGGTTCCTGAGGAATAATCCCAAGCCGAGATCTTAGATCATGAAGCCCCAATGTGGAAATGTCAATTCCATCAATAATTATTTTTCCTGCTGAAGGTTCAACCAGTCGGAACAACACTTGGACTAGAGTCGATTTTCCACTTCCTGTTCGACCAACTACACCAATCTTTTCTCCTCCATTAATACTTAATGTGAGACCCTTAAGGACCAGAGGAGTGTTTGGCCGATATCGAACCTGTTCCTCAAGAAAAAATGAATTCAATTTTACGATATATCAGGAATTAGATCAATGCTTTGACTTATGGTTAATAACATTACCACTTCTAGAAACATCTACATGGTTAGTAATATTACGCTGGAGAAAGAACACATGGTCTTAGGAAGAAAATGAAAGATAGCTCAAGAAGTAACCTGCAAATCTTTGATATCAACATTCCCACGGTATGGCCAGCTGGAGGGAGTAAGAGAGTCTTTAATTCTCCATGCAGCTTCTGGTGGTATAACAGAAAATTGTTTCACCCTCTCGACCGAAACCATTTTGTTCTCGATGAAGCAGCTCATATATATGGCCCAGAACATGACAGCGTTCAAAGACAACCCATATGACAATGTCAGACCAACATTTTCTGCAATAAGTAATGACAGTTTAAGCAACAATCTGACAAACTCTTAAGGAACCTGACATATTTTCTCGTGATGAAGAACAATTCACTTACCAGGCTTGATAATGGAGCTGGGTAGTAAGATCAAGAACATAGTGGAAGTGCAGAACACTATACTTCCAAGAAATTCCAAACGGAATCCTAACCACTCATTGGATCCATTATTGTGGAAATCCATACGCAAATTGTTGTTTACTCGTCTAATGTTTTCTCCACCAAACTGATCTTGCTTCCTAAAAGACCGAATGGTCATAACTCCTTGTATGCTTTCTGAGAAGTGATGAATCACGGGTGCTTTAGTTATTGAGTCAAGGCGCGTCAATTCACGAGCCGTAGCAAGGTAGTATCCCTAGAGGACAAATGCGGTATAAATTCTGTGAGCTTTTCATGGGGTTGGTTGAACATATATTCAAGGGTCATTATAAATTTGCCTTGTGATAAAAGACGTCCTTACCCGGTACCAAACATTGAGATACACAAGAGGAATCACAAGGAAAATTGTAGGCCAAGCATACTGGCATGTGACAATGAAGATACTGAGTACTGTAATGTACATTGCAGTAGCAATAGTTACGAAGAAGGGGATGAAAACATCAATGTTCGTCTGATCATTTGAAGCCTAAACAAAAAGGAGAAAATAAAAGTTGGAACTTGGTAAGAACTTGAATGTCATTCATATTAAAGGTAAAACAGTATCTATTTCAAAGAAAAATTGATGGTGGGAAAACTTACTCGACTTAGTATTCTTCCCGATGGTGTGGTGTCGAAAAATGACATGGGGGCGTGCAAGATACTAGTAAGAATTTGTGAAAAGAAAATCTGGGCTGTCTTGAGCACTATAAATACAAAAGTAAATGATCTAGCTATCACCAACAAAACTGAAAGGACAGCAATTCCAGCGTACACAGAAAGGAAAAATGTAGGATTGAAGGTAGAAGCACGCTCTGCTGAAGTTTCATATGCCAACCAATAATCACCAGCCATCAGAGAACCTTGCCACGCTAGGGAGAGAAATATGGCCACTGCAGCTCCCCACCATCCATAAACCACAGTGCAATAATGTTTATACACCTCCAAGCTAACACTACCAGTTGCCCTCTCCTCATCTTTGATCAGTTTTGATGAACCCTTTTCAGCCTCTGGTTGATCAACATGGCCATCAGCTTCCCTATGCTGGGAAGGCGAATGAGGAGGTTTAGGAGAAGAAACTTCAAGCGTAGGATTGCTGCTATCCACAATTTCCATGGAGGTCTCGTGTGCTGCAACTAGTGCCCCAAATTCCATTCCACCCTCAACTAATTCTTTGTATTTTCCTGATTGCACAATTGTCCCATCTTTCATGACCTAAGCCATAAAAAGATTAAAAAAGACCCAACGAAACCTCATATCAGACTACAGTATTTTGATAGATGTAATCGAGAAACCAAATATAGACAGTTTTCAAGCACTTACAAAGATTGCATCGACATTGTGCAAGAAATCGACTTGATGAGTAACAAGTATCACGGTCTTGCCTTTGAGGGCTCCTCTTACACATTCCTGAAGATACATAGTTATAGACCAAAGACGAGTTAGACGAGTTATGAGATTGAAATTGTTGGGAGGAAAAAAGTAAACATTTGTATGGGACCTTAACAAGCAGGAATCATTAAAATATATAACATAATTGAAAAAAGTGCATACAATAAAAGTCATTTTTTTCACAAATTGTATTACTTTGTCGCTGTCATGAAAAAAAGCTGTATCATTCTCTACATAGATGAGTTCAGGGCGTACGAAGCAGAGTAGCCTAAAATAAAATATTTACCTTAAAAATTTCAGACCCAGTATGAGCATCAACGGCACTAAATACATCATCAAGAAGATAGATATCACAGTCCTGATAAACTGCTCGGGCAAGCTGTATCCTTTGCTTCTGCCCGCCACTGAGGTTAATACCGCGCTCACCGATCTCTGTCTGATCTCCATACTCCATCATTTCCAAGTCTTTTACTAAGCAACAAATCCTGACAACTTCCCTATATCTCTCTCTATCCATAGGCAATCCAAATAAAATATTCTCTTCAATGGTGCCATTTTGAATCCATGAAGTTTGAGCAACATAAGCAGTCGTTCCACAAACATGAACCTATTGTGGAAGTGTGCAACATAAGATATTAAAAAGTAATCATATATGTGTTTTTGTTGGTGTTCAGATTTAAATTGGATAAATGATTTGAACATATAAGTCATAAATGGAGTAAAATGAACTTGTACTGCTAGCTTATCAAACATTTAAGCTCACTGCTTAAAACTTTCTAGGAGAAGAAACTATACCTTTCCCGACAATTTATGCATCTCACCAAGAATCGAAGCCAAAATAGATGATTTCCCTGATCCCACAGTCCCAACCACAGCTGTAAGTTCTCCCTTTTTTATCTTCAAATTTATGTCATGCAAAACTATTTCTCCATTTGTGTCGTCAACCCAGCTAAATCGGCCATTCTCAACTACCACAGCAATATTTCCATGGCATCCCTCAGTTCTTTCAACTGAATCTTCAACCAACTCTTTGCTCAACATGAATTGATCCAACCTCCCAAGTGATACCATTGCTTGTGAAAGTGATATCATCGCTTGAGGAAAGGTTCGGATAGGCTCTTGCAACAACTTGAAGATAGTTGTCATTGTAAACACTACCCCCGCATCAAGTTTGACACCTAACAGTAGTGCAGCCCCAAAGGTGAGAGTGGATACAACAATTGGTGCACTCCACATGACTGTAATGTTACCAAACATTGAATACAAGAATTTGGTTAGCCATCCGAATTCCATTTCTCGAAACGCTTTAATTCTATTATCAAAGTGCTCCTCCCACGCTTGAAACTTGATCACCCGCATGTAATTCAGCATCTCATTTGTTGCCTTCATCCGTAAATCACGATTCTTCATTACATTGAATTGGAACCTATTGTTCCGCCGAGAGCCCAGCACAACAAAGATAAGAATACCAATAAGTCCAAGCAGTGTAACAAGTGTAGCAAAGCCTAGATAAGCAGCCAGAAGTACCAAACCAACGGTAACTTGTAATGGCATCAACCATACAGCATGCAGTTGGAGCATCATGTCAGATAGCTGCTGGGTATCAACAGCCATATAATTCACAATCTGTCCAACCCCATGATCCTGTCTGGAAGATGATGATAGCCTCAAGCCCTTCTTGTACAAAGAAGTAATAAGTGTGCATCGAATGAGCATGCCAGTCTTTTGAGAGTTAAAATTAAAGTGATGAGTGGTGAGAACTTCAAAAAATTTGGCAGCAAGAAGAATCAGTACAAGATAGTATCCTTCATATGGGGAGCTCCTTTTTCCAGCGCTGAAATCTACGAAACGTTGAATAAGAACAGGCCCCACATACATGACACAAGTGCGTGCAATAGCCAGAGAGGCAGTAAAGGCAATTTCCTTCCAAAAGCAACGGATCAAGGTCGTTCGAACTGGGTGACTGCACTTTTCATGAGGTTTGGGCCACTTTGATTCAAAGAGGGCTGACATTACCTCAGCTCTATGTTGAGGTGAAAGAGCTGGAACTTCTTCTAGTTGGAGAGGGGTTTTGTAACCTTTACTTAACAAGGGATTCATCCACAGCCAAAAGGCCTTTGATACAATAGATGCTGAAGCAAATAAAGACAGGTTCAATTTACTTGAGGCCAATTCAATTAAATCACTTTGTCCATCAAATTCTTCCTTGGCTGCTATAGCCACCAGAACCCCTGTTGAACCTTTAATGGCAACAAAAACAAGAACTACTGACAATGGAAATGAGGCTATGGAAATTATGTCATCCAAAGTCAAATTGAGTTCATCAGTTGCTCCAGTAGAGGCCAAACGCATAATTGCTGATGCCATAAACAAGGAAATTATTACGAAATTTATGACCCAGTAAATTCGTAGCGTAAGAGGATGCTTAGAAGCTTTAAATCTTTTTTCATGGATTATCAAGATCGCAATAACTGCATGAGTCAATGCTTGAACCAACCAGAATGCACCATTCACAATCTTCCATGTAGATTGAACACTTGAGGAAAACGTCAAGATACTTATGACAAGGTAGCAAATGGTTAAGATGCCAGAAACAATTAGAGAGAGTTTGAACAAGATGGTGGTCGTTATAAGAGGTCTATTGCTACCTATGAGAGGTTTGCTTATGTCGGAGTTCATCCGATCACCTGACCTGAATCGAGAAGACAGCTTCTGCAATGCAAAAGCTAAGAGTACAACCAAGAACAGAAGATCAACAGATGATAACAAAACTCTTTGAGCACAAGGTGAGAGGAAAATGAACCGTAACCATAGGAATATAGGTCCAAGAGCATGGTCCTCCCCCGAGGATTCAAACATGGAGCAAGAAGGTGAACTCAACCAATTAGAGGTAGAAACCATGGCTGAAAATTATATAAGCACAAAACTAAATGATCATCCTATAGTTGAACACCTTCCAGTTATTCCTCTGCGTTCCCTGAAAAGTGAAAAGAAAACAAAAGCAAAAGTCAGTTCATAATGCCAACCCATGTTTGGATTCTTCAACATGATACAAAGACTTCTGAAGCAATGAACAGAAAAAAATTGATTACAGAACCAAAGTAAAACTGCACCACAGACAAAAGAGCTTTGGAAAAGAAAACTTGACATCTAATCAAATGGAAGAAATAAGAAGAAACCAAACTGAGGTAGCCATGTGATGAGAATAAGTAGAAACAATAGATGGAAAGGTAAGTTCCCTGAAGAACAACACTTGGTATCAGAGATAACGTTAACAAAAGATGCCTTTTTTGTTTAAAACTGACAAAACCTCCTAACAATGAAGAAAGATCAAGTTTGTTGTTAACTAAAAAACGAAGCAATATTTAATAGCAGGAGAACCCAAAGAACCAGTTTGAAAGGAAGGAAACAGAAAAGGATCAAATCTTTTGTCCAAAAAATGAACATACATAAATAAGCATAGTACTTGTACTGTATAACTCAAATTTTCACCCATTTTTTATCCGTAAAACCTCTCAGAAATAAATAAATAAATAAGGTTACTGTATATTAATATTCTTTTTTTAAAAGAAAAAAAAACAAACTTCATTAGAACACAAGTCACTAATACAGCCCTCATCCGAAATAACAGAGGGAATCCAACGGGGAACAGTTTGATGTCTGAAACAGAGAACAGAGAACAGTTCATTAATATTTTTAAAATAAACCATATTTAAAGTTTGATGTCTGATATCTCGAAAGAGGAAACAGTAGTTCCTTTAGAAAATGCACTAAATATACCCATAAAATACTAAACTACACATTAGTCAAGAAGGCTCTCAACTCGGTCAGTAGTTCCTTGCTCGTCCAACGATGTCTAAATAAGTTTTAAATAATAAAGTAGAGTATATGACAACTACGTACTCTGAAGTCTGAAGAAACTCGTTTTTTTTTTTAATGGAAGATGTAAAGGGAGAAAAGAAAGGCGATAAAAACACAGAAAAAATGCGATACAACCAAGGGAAGATTCAGCAAGACCATATAAAAAGTACAAAAAAGAAAATAAAAGAAAAGATAAAATAGACATGTCCATTTGGCTTACAGTAAAAGAAAAACAAAGACAAAAAAGGGATGAAAAAGAAAGGTAGCAAAAGCATTTATAGAAAGAAACCCCGGTCTTTAAACCCAAATGGACAAAAAGTAAAATTTGTCGTTATAACATGTCAACAGCAGCAGCTCCATTTTGATACTAAAAAGAAGAAGAGGTTTTGGTTCTAATCAAAACCCATTTGAACAATAAACACATTTCCATAAGAAGGAATAGTTAAACAAACCAGAGTTTTGAAGCAAAACCCAGATTAAGAAAAGGGTAAATGCATTGTTAATACTCACCTAGAGCTACAAATAAAAATGGGATTTTCGAGCCAAAACCTGAAGTAGAATCCATTAAAAGAAATGAAGTAGTTAATCAAAACCCAGATGAAGGAAAAACGAAAATGTGGATAAAACATGTCCACGCATACTCCTTGAAGTCCATTGAAGTGGGAATTTAAGGGAGAGAGAGAAAAAAAGAAAAAAAAAAAAAAAGAAAAGAGAAGAGAAGAAAAGAAAAGAAAAAAGGTTGGAGCCCATCAATCATAAATGTGTTTGACAATGAATATGACTGGTTTGATCCTTGTGAGCCATTAATGGTGGAAAAGCACCCAAGTACCAACTTTTGGCCATTGGCGATCTGTAAGCCTACCAAACTTTAAATATACAAATTTTTTTCAAGTTTCAAATAAAAAAAATTCCAATAATTTGCAACCTTATTCATTATTTGCCATAAACATGGTAGAGCAGTGGAGCACACAAAATAATAAACAGTCATTTAATGACACATTCAAAATGTTGTTAAGAGGCATAGATATTGTGGTTGTTAGAAAGTTTGGATCATACTAATAGAGAATATTGATTCAATACTTTTGGTTGTTCAATTTATTTTTTATGATATTATAGACACAAAACCAATTAAAATACATCATAACATAAATGTTCATACAATTCTCGTACGGACATAATTCTATTAATACTTTTTCTTACTATATTCGTAAAGATTCTATTTCATAATTTCAATTTTCTGCATTGTTTTTTTAAACACTTACCTGACAACCTAAAGATCATGTTCCATGCATGCTAGATTCTTGTTTATCACTTTAATACTTATCTTGAAAATTAATAAATTTCTGTTCATATTTAAACAAGCCATGTCCTTCCAAAAAGAACCCTCACAGGTACAGTATGAGCGATCACAAGGTTTAAAATTCTTTAAAAATTCATGGTGTATTTTGATTTGGACTCCTTATTTGGTTCAAGCTATTAAAAAACATTCACCTTTATCTTTTTCTTGTAAACTCTAATATCGAACTTTAAAGTTTCAAGTTCATCAAGTGCTGATTCAACCCCATATATAGCTCATAGCTTGACAAAGAGAAAAGTAAAGAACAAAACAACATTTTGAAACACTGATTCCTTTTGACAGGAACATTCAGAGCAGATTGAAGGAATCGATCTGACATAAGATTCAAAACTTAATGATATTATATTATAATACCCCCCCCCCCCCCCCCCCCCCCCCCCCTCTTTTTTTATATTTATCTTCATTTCCAGATATTGTTAAATAACAAAGATGTATTGCATTATCAAAAGAGACAGCTAAATAGCACAAAAGATTTAGAAATTGAAAATCTGTCACCTTAAAAGACGAGCCAACTGTAATCTCTATTTAGCTAAAGTTAAAACAAGAAAGGAAAGATTTTCAAAACATTAATAAAAATTTAATATCTAACTCATGAACTTTATAGACCTCAACAACTTTCTTTCTTGTTTGATAATACCATTTCTTGAAGACAAAACTAGCATAATAGCTAGCAATTCACAAATAATGGAGAAGAATGGAGGAGAAGGGTTAATGAGCTCAATAATTGCATTGTAAATATTATTTATGTAAGAGTAATTGTAAACTAATATTGCTTTAAAGAAAGAAAAATAAATAAAAATTAGTAACATGATGGAATAATTTGATGAAATATGAAGATAGAGATTGAATTTGAGGATGGAAATTAATTATAGGATGAGGTGACACCACATGGGCCTATTCCCAAAAACTTAGAAAAGACAGAATGAATTAAATCATACTTCCCAACAAAAATTGTTAGACGTATTTGTGGACTAATTTTCAATGATGTTTAGTTTTCATTTCAATGAATGTGACTAATTATGTTTAAAATGTTTGTTATTGATTTTTTTTTCAAATTGTCTTTTATTGATATTTTACTATTAATATTAATCACATATTAAAATAAATGTATTTTCAAATTTCACAAAATATAAATCCAACTATATAAACTTCTATTGATGTCTATCCGTATCATTGAATAAAATATTAATTGTCAATTCTACCACTTTTTTACAATTCTACATTTTAAATAAAATAGTAAAATAAATTAAAATATTTACCAGTTATAGAAAAATTTTGAATTTTATTAATTATAATCACAGACTTCTATCACTGTCTATCAATGTTAATGATATAAATATCTAATGGCTATTAATGTCTATTATTGATATAATCTGAAAATTTTGTTAAATGTAGTAAATATTTTGTCAAATTTACTATTTTTTATAATTTCTTTTTAAGTATTGTATTTACTTGTGAGAATATTATTATTATTACGAAATTTTCAATTTATATCTCTACATTTAAGGTTTTATATCAATTTAAACCTCAAACTAATAATTGAGTCCATAGAAACTCTAAATTCATGATTATATCAATTTAGATCCTAAGCGTATATAAATTATCAATTAAATTGATAAACTCTCAAATTTTAAGATTTAAATTGATATAATTATTAAAATTTGATACTTCCGTTTTGTATTATTATTTAATCAACTCTGAGAATTAACAAGAGTCAAATGGTGAAAAAAAAATTTGATATTAAACTACAACGAATCGAAAATATTAAAACTTACCAATGAAATAAGAGCAAAAAAGTTGAACAAACTTACAAAATGGAAATTAAAATGGCATTTTAATCGTTTTCAGCCATTGAATCAATTGTAAACTTGACTACGTGTTATGTCTCTCTCAACTCCTTTCCTTCATATCGTCTCCTTGCCCCACAACCGTTTTTTAATATCTAATCAATGAGCTTATATTTGGGACTGCACCCCAACTTCTTTTTTATTTTCTCTCTCTATTAAAAAATGTTTCTGGAAAAAGTTGGCATTACTAGAATATATATTAGATTCTTCAAAGTAAACGCTTTCCTTTTTGTTTTGTTTTGTTTAAATCAAAGTAACTTTGTTGAAATTATGTATAAAAAATCAATAACCCATTTCAAAATCGCAGAATAAGGCATTAAAAAATCGCTGAATCTGGAAAACAGAAAACAAAAGACACTCAAACACTGTCATTAAACGTATCTAAGATTGTATAAACTCGTCTGTTTTTCGATCTTGAAGAAAGCAGGGAAAAAAGAAGAAGAGGAAGAGAGAGAGAGAGTACCTGAAGTAAAAAGTTATAGAGAATCCATTGATGGAGAAATTGTGGTGCTGAGGGGGGAAAAGTGAAGAGAAGAGTAGAAGATATATAAAAGAAAGAGAGAAGAAAAGAAGGAAGAAGAAGGTGAATGGGAATTTGCTTGCTTGGAAGTTGGAAAATATAAGTTTGGACTTTTATTCTTAGTTCCCTTAATATTCTTTATTATTATCCCATTCTATGTTTGGTAGTCAAGAAAAGTTTTGTTGATCAGTTTGGCGTAGCCGATGTGGTTGATAAGATGAGTGGCTCACAGCCGCCCATCATAACTCTCCATTTATTTCTATTTTTTTCCTTTTCTTCTTTTCCACATTCTGTTTCAAAATATATTAATTTCATTCTAAACATTAATATATATATATCAACATCAATAAACATTTACAAATTTAGGTCTTCATTGTTAATTACAGTACTCGTTAAGAACAAACGACACTCAGTTAGGTTAAACGAGTTCTAATAGTTCTTTCTCACAACCTCCTCCTATTCTAATAACCTTGAGATCACAACGATTGTTTTTTTTGGAAATTTAATGATGTTCAAATTATATAAACAATATATAACGATGCACCAATTACATTCTTAATTTTAGATAAGAGAGTGAATGGCTCATGACACAACACGAAGGTTCCATTCCATCCATCTGCAACATGGGGCAATAATCCAACGTCAATATTCATTATTCATAGGTGTATTTTGGTCCAAACTTTGATATGAGCTGATGGGGTTTTTTTATTTTCTTTAAGGAAATAGGAATTTATTCAAGATCTTAGACATTGGGGCTTTAATTGGTGATGTGATGTGGTGTGTTTTTTCCTCTCTTTTTCAAAGTTCAATAATATGTAGGGTGTTGGATGAAAGATATTTATGTAAGTTTAGGTATACGTATATATATATTAATGTAGATGTGATGGGATGCGTTAATTATGGGAGTAAAAAAAAATGAGCCTACCTTTCTTTTTTACCCTTAAGGCATAGAGAGAAATTAAAGGGTTAAATGAAGCTATGAGAAAGTGAATATTTAGGTAGAAGAATTATTAATTCAAAAGTATTTATGTACATCATTCCTCTAGATTTTCTATTAGAGAAAATAGTATCTAAATGTAATGTTTTTCTACTTTTTTTCAAAAAAAAAAAAACTTTGAATTTTCAAAAGGTTTTAGGTTTTTCAATACTATTTTATAAGTCTACGTACGTGATTTTTTTATTTTGATTTATATATTTTTAAAAAATTAATTTTGATTCCTATACTTTCAACTTTTTCTTTTTCCCATTTTAGTCAATGTTTATTTTGGTTTTTATATTTTTAAAAAGTGACTTTGTTGGGTCTCTTGATTTTCATTTTTAAAAGTTCAAGGACTTAATTCATTTTTTTCAAATTTGTTAGGTTGAAAACGACCAAAGTTGAAAAACACTTATAGAACCTTATACAAATACGTACATTATTTATTTCTAGAAAAATATGACGACATCTTATACATAACCAAACAAAGTTATCTTTGATTTCCAATGAATTCACGAGAGCTTTAAAGAACATACGTCATTTGAAAAATTACTGACACATGGAATCCACCTCCAAATTTGTAAACATAAAAATTCGATTTGATGAGTGGAAGGTGAACAATCCGATTGCGTCTAAAAATTACGTCTTACTGTTACCATTTGAGTTTGGATTTTAGGTAAACACAATTCAATTACACTTATGGTTGTAGTTTGTTACAATTAACCTATCACTGAAATTTAATTAGGATTACACGAATTTTCATTACGAATTGGTAAACATGACCTAAATTCTTAATGAAAATGGAAGAAAAACATATTCAAACATATTTTTTAATGGATTAAAAAAACAATCCTTCAAATTATCATTAATTAAGAAATTCAAAAAAAAAAAAGAAGAAGAAGACTAAGTATTATAAAACTCATGGCATTCTTATGTGTATCATTGAATCAATTTGGTTGGTGGGATGTTGAAATCAAGAGGGGAAATTAAATAATAATAGACAAGAGAGAATAAAAAAGAGAGAAGAGATATGGTCCATCAAACAAACTTGCACAAAACCTTTCTATTTGAATACTAACCATTTTCAAACTTTTGTATCAGAGGGTCCCTAAAAGTGCTTATGAAGTAAAACTTTATTTTGGAAGTGCATGAATGAGGCATGATATTGGTTAACTTAGCCATTCTTCATGTACAAACAAAGGAAGGTGCTAAAATAGCTTTCTATTTTGCTTTGGATGTAAATGCTATATGGATAAAGTCCTTTGCAATTTGAACTTTTTGATTAATATGAATGAATTATGGATGACTTTTTGAATATTATGGTTTTGGACGAAACGTTTGTGGAAAACAACATTTCTAATATAATTTATGTCTCGAAAAGATCCTAAAAAGTGAACTCTTAAAATGTTCAAGTTTACTTCTTATAACTTACACTCATCCAAAGAATATTTTTGAAAATATTCAACTTGAAAATGTAAGTTTAGGAGATACATGAATGAATTGGTATTAAATAAGAGAGTTTTTAAAGATGATATGAAAGTATATGACTAAGAAGTGTTAAAAATATAAATGGAAAACTACTACAAATACTAATAAGATACACCTTCTTTTTTTGTGGTTCGGTCGTCGTGGAAACTCTAAGTTTGATGTGACTTCTTGAAAAAAATTATAAGTATGTAAGTGAGAACAATACATGCTGAAGAGCTCACAATTATCTTTCGTTACATTTTCTAAGTACAATAATTAGAGTTTGAGAATTTAATTAAACCTCTGATGACATCCAAAATAGAAGGTTATGTCAATTATGGTTAAACTAATTAAGCTCGTTTTGATCCCTTCCTTACATTATATATAGTTGTTTAATCGAACATAAAATAAGTATATTAATTATACTTTTTAAAATCGTCACAATTGATTCTTTAACCACATTTACTAACAATAATAAATAACATTGTTAAGAGTATTGACTTATCATCTCTAATAAATGACTAAAAGAGCATATAAATGGATATTAACCACGATGAAAATTTGTCAATATAACATTTATATTGTCATTTTCACATTGTCACATAAGCGATATGTGTGAGGATGAGACGTCCGACCTTTCACCATTAGAATGGAAAGCCACTTTTGACATATGTCATATTATGACCAAAGAATTATTGTTAAAGGTAACATTCAAAGCATTCGTTTTTATATGCAATATTTCTTGTCGAAGAGATTGATGTCTAAGTTAAACGAATAATAGTAATGTGTTACTCATTTGATTTCATTCATTTCGAAGAAATATTACTTTTGCATTTGAAAACAAATTATGGTCAAAATCAAGTTATGATCTATCATTCATACTTTGAAGGACAACCATGTCTTACAAAAAAAAATGTTTAAATCATACTAACTTCTCTTTTAAAAACAAAATTTCCCATTAAATCCAAACAAACTTCCCAAATAACAAATTGGGGATGAAAAAAAAAGTCATTATAAACATAACAACAAAAGAGGTGAAGTAATTGAAAGTGAAAATGTTTGGATATTTATAGCCGAAAGGAAGAAGATGATCAATTGTTGTTGTTTGACTCTAAAAATTTAGTTAAGTTATTCCTACCCAAATCGAAGAGTATATAGTTGTAAATATTTTCACCACTTTTGTCGTTTGTAAAACCTAAAATTTAAGCTTTAAATATTTTATTTCGATTAAAATTTAAATACAACTCGATTATTAATTAGAGTTGTTGAAGACATGGTAGATATATGCGTAATGCGTAAGAGTTTAAATATACATATTATAACATTGTTTATGCCTTCATTCCACATGTATGCATAGATGCACTCATTGAACTACTCAAACAAAACAAATGATTTTCATCGACACGATCAATTGCATCTATTTGATTCGACAAAGATTTATCTAATCTCACATGATCAATGTAAAACAATCTAACATGTTGCATGCAGCTGCAAGGATTTAAGTAATAATATAAACATCACATGTTCCATACTCTTTTTACCATTCCCAAGAGAAAATAAATAAAGAATTAATATTTTTTATATATATTTCGGCTTGATTATCATATGCATGTTGTCGATGGAAATTTCGAATTAACTAATAAAATCTTGATCGTGGATTGGTTAGACTATAATTAACCATTTTTAATCCTACTTTAAGATAATATTTAGATGTATATTATAAATGTATGGGTAAATATTGCCTAAAGAGGAGAAATTTTAAAAATAAATGGAAATTTAATTACAACACAATAAAAAATCTAACAAAACTAAGTGAAATGATAGTTTTAGATGGTAAGAGAAAAAAAAAAGTTAAAATTGGAAATAAAAAAGAAGAATTGTAAAAAATAGCAAATTGAACAAAATATTTACAACATATATCAAAAAAAATTATTTTATTAATAATAGACATTGATATGTTTCTATTAGTGGTATTGATAGTCGGTTATAGAAATCTATCAATTTCTATCATTAATAGAATCCAAAATTTTACTATAACTTGTAAATATTTTAATTTATTTTGCTACTTTTAAAAGTGCAAGTCGTAAAATAGCTTTGTCAAAAACGACATTTGATGTATGAAACTATAGAATTGAAAATAATGAACTACATTAACCTAACTAGTTAAAAAATCAAAATCGATAGTTTTCGAAAATGTCCAAACGATGGAAGAATAAAATAAAAGAATTATTGAAATATTTTAAAATTTCCTCGACAAAATTGAAATTTTTTCTTATTTTCATTTAAAATTCCTCGAGATTTCAAGTGAAAATTATATATATATATATATACACATCATGACTAGGACAAATCAAAAGTTTCAAATACGAGAATTGAAAGCTTTAAAAATACAAAAACAAAACCCGAAAGTTACAACATAGATATTATTAACCATGAGACAACGTGGTCCTTTGATGGGAAGTATACAATTCAACGAACATTTGTCACAACATGACTTGCATGGTAATAATTAAAGAAAATTTGGACAATTTTCAATAATTAAGAAAAAGAAATGAGATATATAATTACAAAATCTCTGACACAAATCTTCATAAAGAATCAACAACAAAATGGATATCAATCTTGAGGAGCAATGAGAGTACAAAATAGATGGATATTAATTGCAACACTCCGTGGTTGATCATCCAATTAATTGACTTCCAGTGAAGAGACAACATATATTTTTAATTAGGGGTTGTGGTTCACAATTAATTAGTTGTAACGCTAAGTAGGAATAAGAAAAGAAGGTAGAGAAAGGTTTGTGATTTATAGAATATAACGTAAGGGATGACATCAGGAAGAATTGAATTAACATATAAAACAATCCCTATTCCCTCTTCCATGTAATGTACGCCTACGTCTCAATTACAAATTGCGTTTGAAAATAGTCCTTCCCTTCATTTCATTTTAATAATTATTTTGACCCCACGTGTTTTCTTTATTTTTATCTTAGATATTTTTTTTTCCTTTGAAAAAATATATTCTTATTTTGAAATCAAATCAAACTATTCATATTTGGAATAAAAACTATTTCGCAAAAATAATTTTCATAATCAATTAGAATTAAATCAGAACCTTGTGGTTTTGTAGGGGACACGCCACTGCACCAGAACTATAATTTAGTTAAAATAAAGTATTATTTAATATATAATGTAACTTGACACTTCAAAATCAATAAACCGAGAATGTAAGAGAGAGCACGTACCGCTCGTCCCTTAATAAATTCACTCCTGATTATATAATTTTTGTTGTTATTTATGATTATAAAAAGCATATGATAGACATTTTCATTTCCTAATAACAGAAAATATTATAGTTTAATCATAAGGGGCACGTTGTTTAAATGATATATGTGAAATTATTTTGTTGTATGGTAATATTGAATATAAACTTTAAATTATAAGAATCTATGATTAACAAATAAGAAACGATAGAGGTTTTGGCCAAAGTTTGATAAAGTAGTTTTGGATTTATATGAGTGAGTATGAAAAAGAGGGATTTTAAACGTTTAATTAGCAACAGTGTTGTAGTTAATCATTAGGTGCCTAATTTGGACAAATGGCTAAACTATAATGCACTTTTTCTAAAGTATCCAACAAGGTTTGTTATTATGACAAGTAATGCCACATATTCAATCCCTAATCCCTATATTTTTATTTGTTTAAAAACAAAATGTTGGATCTAAACAAAATCTAATTATCTAACTACGCAACTTAAAAAATACACACAAAATCATACTAATATATTTTTTTAATCACACAAAAAAATAAAATCTCTCCATTAAAAAAAGAGTAATCAATTTAAAATATTTATCAATTAATTGGAAAATATATAACAACAAATAAGAAATCTCATGAACATTACCACCATACCTACCTCTCTTTTATCCTCCACAATAATCTCTCCTATCATCTACTCATAAATCCTAATTATATCATCTCCTACCACTAAATGGAAAATGAACTACAATTTCAATAATGAAAACAAAATTTATGTTCAAACGATGGTTAAACTTTCACGTCGTAAATAAAATAATTTGTCAATTGTTGTTGAACTATGTTCATTTTTTATAAGAAAAACTAAAAAATAGAAGTGTAACATTTTAAAATTTATTGACCAAATAAAAATTAGACGACTCAAGTTTTTTTATGATGTTATTTTCAGATACACGAAAATGAACCAACAATATATTATAATATTGTGTTGTATATATACATATTTTTAGAAATTTTGTTATTTAAAATAATTTTATTTCTAGTGATCGAGAAGAAAGGGACGTTTGGCCCTAAGATTATGGGAGAGTGGAGTTGGTTATGTTAACTCACTCCACGTTTGAGGGAAGGATTATGAAAAACTTATGTTCCTTCATTTCTCTCTTTTTCACTATTCCACTCCTTCCTCAATCCTCCCCCTACCATTTACCATCATAACATTACTATCATAATCTTCTCCAAAACGTATATTATCATAACACTATCTATCATAATCATTCCGCCAAATGCATATTATCATAACACTATAACTATTATAGCGGGGTGTTTGCATAAATAGCAAAAAAAAAAATATATACTAATAGAGTCCATGTCATTATATTTTTTAAATTGCAAAAGTAGCAAATTTAAAAAGTGGATAGCCCTTTGATAACCCTTTAATATATATAATTACTTGTCATATATGCAATATGCAAAAAAAGATGTGCTATGAACTGTTTTTTTATAATATTATGATTATCAAAACATTAAACCTCTCCTAAATTACTCATTCTTCCAAACGCTTTCGAAGAGTTTATTTTTTTATGAAATGATTTGGTCAGTTGATATCATGAACACACTTTTCTTTAAAATCATTATTATACTTTAGAAAAAGGAAGTTTATTTGCAACACAATTTTTTGCGACCACACAATAAAGTTTATCATTGTCCCTTTCACTTTCTCAAAACTTACCAATTTATTTTTTCAAAATTATCAATTCTTTTTCTTTTTCTCTTTTTTAACCTTAGTTTGTTTAAATTATAACCTTTCAAATTATCAAATTTGTGAACCTTAACATCATTTTTCTAAATTTGAAATGTAATTTGATAAAATTGAAACGTGAGAGTAAAATTTTTATAAAGTAAATATTTGTGGTTTTTCTTGTCAATATTTTTATAAAATTGAAACTACAAACAAAAAATAGTTTAGACAGATTTTACTATATTTTATAAATAGTTTTAATTTGTTACTATATATTTAAAATAAAAGACATATTAGTTATCTTCGAAGATTGAATTTCTAGAAGAAAAAAACTTATAATTTTTTAGCTAAAGGGTAAAATGGACATAACGAAGAAGAAGTTATCAGAACAATTGAGTCGAGAGGATGAAATGGGTTTAACGAAAATGACAATTTTGGTTTTGAGCCAAAATGACCTAATCGATTTCACCCTTGGCTGAGAATGAGGCTGAGAGTGATCCTAAAACGTACTATGGCTATTTTGGGACTTGAAAAGACGATGATTTGGGTCAAAAACCCAGAACAACCTTCTCGAGCTTGGTCAACGATAAGGTCAAGCTCAAGCCTTGAAATCTGACGAACTCAACATTACCAAATGTAGTCTTTTGCCCATTTAAGTTGAGGGACAATAAACTCGTATGAGATTAGACTAAAATAAACTTTAAATCAAATCCCTTTTAAGGTAAGTCTTGCCAAATTTAACGATATTGTCATATAAGGTCAAACATGTTTTTCTTCTACCAAATTTTGAATCTTAATCGATCGTAACAACTTTCCATCCTTAAAATTAAAATATTTAACTCCATTAAATACATTTTATTACTAAAATTTATGATAATTTTTTAATTAAAAAAAATCAACGCAATGTACAATTTTTGTTATAGTAAAAAATAAATCAATTTCCCAAAATTGTGTCTACTTTTTGTGGATTTGTTCTTTCCTTTTCTTTCTTCGCTTTTCAAGAAAAAGGTAATCGTAACTTTTCATGACCACAATCCAATAGTTCCACTGTTTGGTAGATTCATTGGCCAAAAATATGACACGTCACCCCCTTAATTTCCAAAATCAACCTTTTTAGATTTGTAAATAATATATAGAAAACACATAGGAATTTGTGTAAATAGTTTTCTTTTTTAAATTCCAAGAAACATACTCGGTAGTTTTTTTTAAATTTTTTTATATTTTCTAAAACTTTTAGTTAAAATTGAAATTTTCTTTACATAAAAAATTGGATTTTAAGTCAATGTATAATGTATTCTAATCTTATATTTTATTTCTAGATTTTGGTTGTAGATTGAATAAGTCAACAATAAAAAAATAATTATTTATCCACATACGAGCTTAGCTTGACAATAATTATCAAAAATTAAAAGATTTATGGTTTAATTTTTTCAACTCAATTGTATTGAAAAATTATATAATAACTATTTTATTTATGTTTTGAGTTTTGAAAACGGAACCTTATCTTTTTTTTTTAATAAGAAAGGTCGATGTGAGTTATGAGCAAGCTATCACATGATGAAATGGGTCAAGTTCACATCTGCGTGAACAATTTCATCACATTGTTTATATTAATGTAAGTATATTGGATTAATGAAATAGAAACTAAATTCAACTTTGAAGTTGACTTAAATTCAAATAAGTCGCAATTAGATTCACGTCTATTTTTCTAAGATTACATTTGCAAGGAGAAATCTTAATGAAAGAAAGGGATGCCAACAAATAAATCACAATGTTCCATCAATAAAATTAATACCGAAAGTTTGTTTTCTTTTAGTCTCATATCATTTTGTTTTACAATATTTGTATACCTTCTCATATGTTTCTTATTTTTTTTATAGTATTTATGGTCAATTTTTAATTAAAAATTAATCCAGTCAATAACAAAGTCACACAGAAAATCATTATACCAATACATTTTCGATAAAAAAAATCACACATCCACTAAAATAACTCTCAGTAATATAGATAATACATAGACACTAATATACGACTATCGATAAATTTTCGTTATATTTAAAAAAAATTCAAAAGTTTGGACCATTTAAATATATATATATATATATATATATATATTAGAAATACTGCCTGTTTCAATAATAATAATAATAATTTTGTGGATCTTAAGAGAGAGAAACAAAAAGTTAAGTTTTGATGACCACACGATACAACTACTCACTTTGGGTTGGTAGATCTATTGGCCAATGTTATGACACCTCACCCTCGATATCACGGGTAACAAATAGAATCACATTCTTTCAATATATATAATATATAGAAATATATGTGGTAGGTTTTTCTCTTTTTTTCTATTTTTTTTCTCTCTTTTTTGTATATTTATCCAAAAATTATAACAATATATTTTAATGAGGATCTGTACATAAATAAACAGATAAATTAATTAAAAATTCTATATTTCTATAAAAATATATAAAGTACAATTTACTTATCAAAGTATAAAAGTGAATATCATCACAAAATTTACTTATGTTTTTTTAACGTATTATTATATAATATGTATAGCTTAAAATAATTGTTACAAGACAAATAAAATTTCATGATTGCATCATTGACAAAAAAATTTAGTAATTTCAATGGATTTTGGTGAGATTCATTTATTTGACTTCTCACCTTTCAAATAATTTTATAAATAATTTTGTGGTTTCTATGGTTTCTATTATTTCTCTCAAAATTGTTGTCGATATTAATTAGTACAACTCATTGATACTAAAGTTTAGAAAATAGTTAATAAAGTTTATAAACTTTCAATCATGTTAGATCTTAAATTTTACGTGTTAGATTGATGGAACTTTTTTTAATGCATAAATAGGTTGAAATATATTAAATATTTGTTTAACATATAAATATATATTCATGAGTTCATGATGGTAAAATTTTAATTTAATATAGATTTTTATATTTTAAATGATATAAAAATAAGGACAAAAGGGGAGAAAAATATTAAATAGGGGGCACATCTAGTTTAGTATTCATCCCAAAAGACAAAGATAAAAGTTATGGAAAAAGTTTTAGTTTTTTATTTTTTTAGTTTTCAATTTTTAATAATACATGTCTTCCATCTTAACGGTCGTTTGACTATCAGATTATGGTGTGGAGAGACTATTTTAACCCACTCTATGTTTGTCTAAAGAATTATCACAATTATAGAATTAAGACTATTCTACTTTTTTTTTTTATTCCTCCTATTATTCACTCCCTTCTTTCACTATTCTCCACTCTCCCATTTCACTATTCATCACTTTCCCAAACATAGATTATAATAACAAAAACTATAATAATATGCACCCCAAACACAGATTATAATAACCTACAGACTATAAAACTAACATATTATAATAACTCACTCATGTCCAAAACGCCTCAAAGTTTACAAAATAGACCAATTGATTCGAGTTTCCAAAATTTACAATTTTTAGTTCATGAGCTTTCAAATAGACTTAATAGGTCCTTCAAATAACTTTATATTTTTATTTAAATTTTTATACGACACTTAAAATTAGAAGAATAATTTAAAAAAACATATTCTTCCTAATAATTCAACTAAAAACTAGTTTTAGGATCTTTTGAAATCTATTTTAAAAAATTTGTGAACTAAAAAGGTACGTTTTGAAAACCCAATAAATCTATGTTTATAAATATATTTTCCCTTAGGAGTGAAAGTTAGAAGTTATTTGGGCTTAATAGCCCATATCAGTTGGGAGTTGATGGGGGGGACAATGTATGCAGCCCAAGTGAGGAGAGTGCTTCCAACTTTTTTTTATTATTGAGTTTAACAACTAAGAATATTTTCATATTTATAAATATATTTCTAAAGTAAGTGAATATATTTTGTCTCATAATCTCATATAAAAATAAATAAATACTTAGCCTTAGTTTGAAAATTTTAAAACAATGATTGATGTGAAATGTGATATAGAAAATCTGCTCTAACATGGAGAGTTGTTTGATAAATTTCAAATTTAAATGCAAAATTTTTCAATCTTAAAATCAATAAAGCATCTATACATGGTTTTATTTCAATGAATAAATAATCAATTTTAGCAAACACTAAACATGGTTACAATTCTCTATAATTACAATATATTTTTGTCTCTATAAAATCTGTTCCATCAATTACATCTGTGGTCTAACCAATAAGCTGAATATCTTTTGGGTCAATAAGAGGGTGAGATCTCTTATTTAAGTTATGGAGTCAACGTTTGTGAGAATAACTTTCTATTATCCTTAAAAATGGGTATGAGTAAATTTTTTTTTGCACTATATCCCCATCTCCCGGTCTTACCTTGAAATAGGAGTTTGTTGAGCCAACGTTGTTGAGTTGCTCTCACAAAAAAATGTAATTAAGATTGAATTATCTAGATCAGCGAATTTGAAATAGTCAATTTTATACCGTAACTGATGTTATAAAGTAAACATGATTACTTTATAATCCGATCTTATACAAACTCATTGTACAGGCGTCCTCACTCGCATGTCTCTATATGAGCGATTTGAAATCAGATCGCTTGTACTTAATACTATGTTAGTTGCATTCATAGTATTCTAGAATAAGGTGCTAAAATCACAATCAAACTAAATTTACATTATTGTCTTTTAGTTTTTGAGATACATAAGTTTTTCTCAATTTTTTACTTAGAGCAAAAATATTTGGATGTTGTCTTACCACACGCTTATATAGCTCATTAATTATTCAATTAAAATATTATACGTGACCAAAAATTGTTTTTTTTTTTTTAAAATTAGTTATTCATTTGTCACTATGTAATAAACGATTGACTACACGAAAATAGATGTATCCAAGACTATACCTCTGTTCATTCTTAACATTATATTAAAATTTTAGAATAAAGTTTTTTTCCTCATTATTATTAAAATAGAAGTGAACTGAAACGACGCCGTTGTTTGTTGTAACCCTAACAGTTAATCAATTGGAGCGAAGTGGTTGGAAGATTTCATTGGCGCGCCTCCGGCTCCAACGGTTGGTTCAATTTCCCCATTGATTTTCATCTAAACCCTAAAACCCTAAAACCCTTCACCCAATTTCTATATTTTTTTCGGCAACCTGTTCCTAAGTTAGCTCTGTTTTCAAGGGTACACAGAAAGAAGTAAGGGAATGGAATCCATTGATATGGATGTCGAGGAGCACGTCAATGCTGATTCCACTTCAAATTCCAGCTCCTTCAAGCGCTTTGGACTCAAGAATTCCATTCAAACCAATTTCGGTGATGATTATGTTTTTCATATCGCCCCCAAGTAAGAATTTTATTTTCCAACTGGGTCTCTGTCGTTTTCGATTTTTGTCTGGGTAATGAAGGGTTTTGTTCTTGCTCCTTTTTGAAGTGTGGATTGGACGTCAATGGCGGTTTCATTATCTTCCAATGTTGTGAAGCTATACTCGCCAGTCACTGGTCAGTACTATGGAGAGTGCATAGGTCACACTGGAACAGTCAATCAAATTTCCTTCTCTGTTCCGTCAACCCCACATGTTTTGCATTCTTGTTCTTCTGATGGAACTGTCAGATCTTGGGATGTCCGGACTTTTCAGCAGGTTTGTTTTGTCTCTGGTTATTACTTTTTATTCGTTTTTACGTCTGGGAATTTGGGTCATGCTCCTCTCGTCTGCTGCAATTGCAGGTTTCGTCCATTAGTGCTGGCTCTTCTCAGGAGATCTTCAGCTTTGCCTATGGAGGATCAAATATGAGTCTTCTTGCTGCGGGTTGTAAATCTCAGGTGGGTTTAATTTGGTAGACACGTTTATTTCGATTTTTCTTCAATTTCAAATAACATTTCAAGTTTGTCAGATTGCTGGGAATCCTTTATCAATTCATTTAAGAGTCAATTATAAAATCGGTGTTTGAACTTTCAGGGTTGCTTAACCTCTAAACTTTGAAAAATGGCTAATAGGTCCACAAACTTTTTTTGTTGTATTTAATAAGTTTCTAAACTTTACAAAGTTTAAATCAAACATTCAATGTGCCTTATAAGTCTTAATCAATTAAACAAATTTTGAAGTCTAGGGATCTATCAGATTCAAAATTAGAAATGCAAAGACTTACTAGACACATTTTAAAATTCATAAACCTATTCGACATAAAATTGAAGATTTACTATCTGACCAACAACCATGCAAGTTCAAGGACCAAATTTATAATTTAACCATTAATTTATAGAGGAATTTAAAAGTATGAGATATTTCAATTGATGAATTTAGAGTCATCAGGGAAGACAATTCTTGTGATATAATTGTACTTATACGAAAATGCTACTCAGATTCTCTTCTGGGATTGGAGGAACAGAAAGCAAGTCGCATGCTTGGAGGACTCTCATGTGGAAGATGTCACTCAGGTTCTTCCTGATGCTATTGCAATGTGCCTTGTATATGGTGATTACCACTGGAGATTGCCCATGATATAATTTTGATGATATTCAGTTCTTGCTCTAATTTAAATGAGTTTGATGTGTACCTGCTCAAATTAAACTAAGATATGGTTGCGGTGGTATGGTTCGACATGTGTATGTTTGTTCTATTTGGGATTTTCTGTAAATGATTTTTCCTCAAAATTGAAAATTGTTTCCCCTCTTCATTAGAAGGAGAATGCATTTCTCCAAGCCACTGCTTTGTTTACCCCAAAGACATTATAAAAACATGGCTCAGATTCTTGCTAGGAAATTGGTTTGATTATTAACTTTGCATATAAATAGTATGTAACATCGATTTGTTTGTATAGCAATGATACTCAAGTTATTGATTACCATAAAAACGATCAGAAGAAGGGTGATTTCCATGATGGTGCCACAAGCACTGTATTAAATAAAATTGGACGACAATTTATATAATAATTAGAGACATGACAAATGCTTTTGATTTTCTTTGAAAACATGTTGGCAAATACAAACTTTGGTATGAATGTTATGGTGGTTATAGAAAAGAACTAAATGCTGCATTTTATGGCAATTAGGGCTTTGTCCTATTCCTGTTAATTTTGCGTTCCTTTTATCATGTTATGCTCATTCTGTCTCATTTACACTTCTGGGTTCTTATGATATAGTGTTAGATATAATTAAAAATATGTGGTCATAACGTTGCTTAAATTTACCTTTCTTTTATACTCCCTCTCCTTAGGATTTCAATTTTGTTTTATAATTTTCCTTCTGATAGAATCTTGTTAGTGCATGCGATCTTATCTAATTTTACTTTTGTTAATAGGTTCACTTTGTTCCGGGCCATCAAGGCAAGCTTGCTTCTGCTTCTGTGGATGGGTTGGTTTGTATATTTGACACTAATGGGGATATTGATGATGATGATCATATGGATTCTGTAAGGAGCCATTATTATCTCAATGTTATTTGCATAGATACTCTTCTGGCTGAGCTGAATTGCATCGGATAAGTTCCTCTTGTTTTAGGTGCACATGATTTGCTTGAAAATTTAGAATGCTATAGCCTACAGCATATTGGAATTCTTCATGGTGACTAATCCATACGCCCATCTAATGTCTCTATTTTAATGGGATGAGTCAGCATAATTTTGTTTCTTGGTACCTCCTACACACCCACAGGATACAAATTTTTAGAACTAAAAATCTGTACAGTGTTCTGTTTGACTATTCGTCTACTCTCCCACGATTCCCAAGTGTTTTTGCTGTTGAAGTCTGATTGTCCTTGTTATATTATTTGATTTTAATTTAAATTCTTAGTAACAAATATTTTCAATGGGTATTCAAACTCAATTCTACAGATATTTGATTAGAGCTGCCCTAATGATCATGTAGGTCATTAATGTGGGAACTTCAGTTGGTAAGATTGGATTTTATGGAGAGAATTATAGAAAGTTGTGGTGCTTGACTCACATTGAAACCTTGAGGTACCAATCTTCTTTTCTAAACACCACCAGTTCAACTATGAAAATGAAAGTGTAGCTATTTCTTCCCTCTGTTTGAGGATTCACAATTCTTTCTTGATTGCAAATTTTTTAGCCACTGTGATACTAGTGCATCCTTATTTCGACTTTTCCCATAGCTGTCTCATTTTCTTTCCGTTGCACAGTTGGAGAATTTATCTTTCGAGTTACGTTTCTAGTTTCTAATGCTGAAGTTTTAAATAAATGGCCAATGGTAGCTTATGGGACTGGACAGATGGGAGAAATGAAGCAGATATTACAGATGCGCGCACACTAGCTTCCAACAATTGGTTAATGGGTCATGTGAGTTCTTCTATCACATCTCTTTTTCATGAATCAGTGAACTTATTTACTCTTCTTCTATGTTCACTCGGTGATGATTTGTACTGAACGGGAAAAAAAAAATCATAGAATGAAGTTGCAAGAAAGAGTTTGATAATAATTTAAAAGGTTCTTTACATTGAATTAACAAGCGTGGGGACTCCCTCTAAGATGCTTCTGTCTTGATATTTCATTTAAAGTAAGAATATCGAAACTGAACCGTGTTTATTTTGTTTGAACAAGAAACTTCTCATTGGTATATCAAAAGTTGAAAGTGGTTAAAAGTTTAATAGATACAAACACCCAAAGGTAGTGAAAAAGAAAAATTAAAAACAGTAAATATGCCCATAAAGAGAACAACCATGCCCAAGAACTTTTCATAGACCTAAAAAAACCTATCGAAAGTGACTATTGGCTTTTGCAATCATTTTGAGGAAGTTGAGAAAATTAAGGATGGCCTTCCAAATCTGCTGCTATGGCTTTTACTTTGTATGTTCCAGAAATGACTGAATGGGCATCATCAAGCTCTTGTTTGTATTGGAGAAGCATCTCTAACTACTTCTGAAGATATTTTACTCTGCAAAGAATTATTTCATGACGAATCAATTCTAGCTTCCTATCAAGTCGTGCAATCCAAACGGAAAGTTTATCCGGAATTGAAACCATGTTTATTAAAATTGATAGCTTATTGTCCTTGTGGCATAGTTGTGGTTGTGCTTGAGATTTGCTGATTTCTGTATAACTGCTTTACTTGGTGATCATTAAAACAGAAAGGAAACAAATAACTATCTCTAGTGTCTTGAGATAATAGATAATACAGACTAGATATAACCACCCCATCAATACATAGACTAGATTCAGCCGGCGATGCATACATGTTATACCAATTTCCTTCCTTCTATGGCAGGTTGATTATCTAGTTGATTGTCAGTACTCAAATGAAGGCTGTAGATTGTGGGTCCTTGGAGGTACCAACGATGGCACCGTAGGGTACTTCCCAATCAACCTTGGTAATGGGGAAACTGCAATTGAATCACCGGATGTTGTCCTTGATGGTGGCCACATTGGCGTCGTTAGAAGTGTCTTGCCCACGACAAACGTATTAGGTGGATTTTCACAGAGCCAAGGTGTGTTTGGATGGACAGGTGGTGAAGATGGGCGTTTATGTTGTTGGTCAGATGATTCTCATGAAATGAACCGATCCTGGATTTCAAGCACACTAGTTATCAAATCGCCTGGTGGTCGGAGGAAAAATAGACACCATCCTTACTAAAGATTAACAAATGTTTTTTGTATGTTTGATCATGCAATCTCACCATGTTTCTATAGCTGTATTTATCACATAATTTTACCTCCCAACCCATCAATTTGATGTTTTTGACTTCGTCTCTTTATGGCAGTATTATATGAAAAATGGGTTAAAATTACAGCTTAGACCTATACTTTCCATCGTTTCATTTTTGTAAGAATTCTCAATACTTGGATTGCATCTTAGAATGTTAGTTGAAGTAACAATAGATGAATTGCCTTTGATGATTTGACTTTGGAGATGCATAGTTTAAATAACTGAAAAGGGTAATCAAATATTGGAAAAATATGTCGATTGCTGTTCATATTAACATGAAAGTAACAACCATGGACTTTTTGTAAACCTTGTTGAAAGAGCAATGATCATGGAGACAGTATTAAGGATATGAAAATCAAATTTAAGAAAATCTTAAACGTTATAAGTTGATCTAAAGAGAAACACAACTCCAACTTGTTAAAAGGAAATGTATCATTGATTGTTAGGCACAAATATCTCGTCAGGCTCTTGTTAAGAAACATGACATTCTTTTTTACATTACTTAAGATAACAAAGGATTCAACAATAATTTTTCTTCACTTATAAGATTGTATAGGATTGGTATGTTACATGTTGATCGAAGAGAGGAAGAACCATTTCGAGTGTTGAAAGTCAATGTTTGATTGAAGTAGAACATTAAATTTTCATGTGTCCAAGTCCAATCACTTTAAATACTTCTTTTATAGTTCTCGTAACATCTTCATTATAATTATAATTTAGTTGAGATACATTAAAGATGGTAGTTGGAATGATGAAGACTGCTTTCTTTAGTTGAGATACATTAAAGATAGTAGTTTAAAAGACAAAGATTACTTTCTCTAATCGAAAGAATTAAGGATGGTGATTGAAAAGATGAACGCGAAGAAGATGACTTATTGCTTTAATTCTTTATTTTTACTTTTGGTTTCTTTAGATTAATTAAATTACAATCCCTAAAAGAATATATAAAATCTTTTATCCTATCAAATGTAACTATATCTTTTATGAATGAAATACGAGCTCTCTTGTTTGAAAAGTTTTTCTTGGAAATTTGAGCATCAATCATTACAATTTACAATGCTTGCCATATAATGTATTTGAATTATTAACCTAACCTTGATCAAGTTTGATTGTCGAGTGAATCAATTTAGAACAAGATTTTCAAATATTTCTTCTGGATCTTCGATCTTAAAAGATAATACATTCTAGTCTTATCTTTTGGTTGATCCAAATCTTGTATAAAAGGTGTTAGTTTCGTTTAAGAGTTTGTGCTTTAACAAAAGCTTGAATCATTGTGTTAGAAGATTAGGATTGACTTATCATTGCTCTCTCTTTTCGAGGGTCCCTTTGGCCCGAGACTGTGAGACCTCCAAGCTCTAATTTTGAAGCTCATGCATCTCATGTTTGCTACACTCAAGCAAACATAGGTTAACCTTCCTTAATTTCTTCATAAATCTTATTCTACTGTCCACATATAAATTAAAGTTGAAGTTAACATAATATAATTTTGTTTTCATTGAATTTATTTACAAATTTCTGTTTTCAGATTTCATATAAAGCGTATCATTATTTATTATTATTATTTGTTTCTATTGGCGAAATGACCATAAAGTCGATGTTCATAGTAATTACAATAGTCACGACTTAGAAAGTATACACATACCTTTGTACTTGAACCTTCAAGTTGTGATTTGTAAAACTATATTTGTTTACTGATGGATTAATAAACTCAGTACTTCGTATATAAATGACACTGTAGCTCACATAAGCATCTTCCTGTCCACATTTGAGTGAATACTCCATATACCAAATCCAGTTTTCACTATGCCAAAAGTGCTATTTTTCCTCTTCTTGATACGATTCACATCATGTCAAGTGGTTTGAAGGGTTCATTGATTAGTAATCCTCGAGTGTTAGCACGGTCGAGAGCATGGTCTTCGGTCTCCAGTTTGCCAAATATAAGTAATATTAGGATCAGCAGCTTCTTCTCATTTCTTAATTTATCTCCCTCAGATGTGAAAATCTCATCCTTTATATGAATCCTTCAAGTTATCAGGCTTCATTAATTTGATTGTGGCTAAATGGTGGCTTCATTTTTGCAGAACGAACAATATGAGCCTTTAAAGGTCAGTGGTTGAAGGGAAAGGCAAAAGTCCTTTAGAAGAACTCAAGCTGTTTTATAGATGATTTGGCTTCAAAGGAACAACAAAATATGCAAAGAAATCCTAAGTTACTCACATGATTTGATAATTTCTCTACTTCTGTTAGCAATATGGATTGGTAACCCCCCACCCCATAGTCCCAAAATACATAAAAGTGCATTGAAGAACTTCACTTCATACCTTTTTGGGCAAAGAATTTTTAAGATAAGTAGAAGAGGATCCCGTAAAATACCCAGAGTCACCAGAAATCATTGCAAGAACATTTTCCTTCCTTGAAATGATGATATCTTGTGGCGTCGCGGACCACAATTTCTCTTTTCACAATATCACTAATGAATTTCAAAACATTATGACAATCTCCACAAATGCGAAGATTTTTCACTATTCTAATAATCGTCCCGGGAACAGCCTTGAGAAGTCCATAAGCTACAGCCAATCTCTCACTGTGCCAAAAGAGCTGCTTTTCCTTCTCTTGTTGCTCTATGTCATACAAAACAAAGCTAGTGTTAGGAACATAGCCTCTTTTTCTCATTTCTGCATCCAAATCCTTCAGTAGATTGGAAATCTCATTCTTCATAGGATGATCACAACTCTCCCCAGCATGAAATGCTTGGCTATCCTTTCCAAAGTCAATACTACTATAACCTGGTTCCTTTCTTACTTCCATAGAACTCATCAGCTTTCTCACCTTTGAAACACTTTCCCACATTTCAGCTCCAGCATAAACATTTGATAAGAGTATGTATGTCGAAGGATCTTCAGGTTTTAAATCCAACACACGATCAGCAATTCGAACTCCCATTACCAGATTATTATGTCGCTTGCATGCACTCAATAACGATGCCCATGTAGGCTCATCGGGTTTAAATGGTATTTCGTTGAGTAGATTCTCTGCCTCATCAAGGTGTCCGGAGCGACTCAGGAGATCCAATAAACATGTGTAGTGCTGGAGTGAAGGATTGATACTATAATCAGTTGTCATAGACCTAAATAATTCGCGACCTCTACTAACTAGACCGGCATGACTGCAAGCATAAAGTAATCCAACGAAAGTCACTTCATTCGGCTTTATTCTGGAAATAACCATCTCATCATATAATGTTAATGCCTCCTCTGCTTTGCCATGTTGAGCAGTCCCAACTATGATTGAAGTCCAAGAAATCACATCCTTTCGTGGCATTCTATAAAAAATATCCTTAGCTGCTAATATGTCACTACATTTAGCATACATATCCACAAGTGCATTACTTATAAACAAACAAGACTCAAAGCCAAGAGCTATAACCAAGCCATGAATTTGCTTCCCAAGCTCCAGAAGAGCCAAATTTGCACAACCTCCAACAACACTTGAAAGAACCAAAGGGTCTACAATATCAATTCCTTCTCTCCTCATTTCATTAAACAAAGAAAAGGAGTAAATTCCATGCCCACTTTGAATCAACCCCGAAATCAAAGCAGTCCAGGAGAACAAGTTTCTCACAGGAGCTTGCAGAAAAAGATCCATAGCCTCGCATTTTCTCCCACTTCTAGCATACCCAGAAATCATAGAAGTCCAAGAAACGGAATTCTTAAACAATATGGAATCAAAAACGGCCCGAGCATCATCGGGTTGCCCACATTTAGTATACATATCAATCAAAGACGACTTAACTACCTCATCATCACAAAAAAAAGACAGCATAAACCGAGCATGAACTTGCTTACCTAGCCGCAAATACCCTAAACTGGAGCAGGCTCTGACAATGCAGGCAAAGACAAAGTGATCAGGCTGCAACCCATCATGCGTAAACATGGTGTTAAGCATTGAAAGGGTCCGTCGGGGAATAAGAGCTTTGTTATGGGCGGTGAGAATCGAGGCCCAGGAGACATGGTCTCTGTGGGGCATTTCATCGAACAGTTGGAGGGCTTGTGGAACGAGACCGCATTTTCCATATACATCCAAAAGGGTGTTTGAGAGAAGGCTGGATTTGTCGAAACCAGCTTTGATAATCTGAGAATGGAGTTCTCCAGCAGCTGATGCGGATTGGCGTCTGGCGCAGAGTTGGAGTTGGTGAAGAAAATGAGAAATATTCATTCATCACTGTTGTATAGCTCTGCAGTTTAAACCTTAATCACAAGATTTCTCCATAAGATGAATGAATAGTTGAAAGGAATGATCTTAGACTCGTGAAGTTGAAATGTTGCTTTCAAGAGTGGGAAATTGGGTAGCCCAAAAAGAATCATATGGGAAGCGGGAAATCGATATACTGCTTGATTATTTGAAAAGATATTGAACTTTATTTGACTTGGGAGTTGGAACAAGAAAGTTGATGCACACAAAAACTATTTGGCCCAATCCATGAGAAACTTCTCTTCAAAAACAAAAACTTAAAAGAACTTCCAAGAACAATGTTCTACCATGAAAGGGTAATCAAAAGCTTCCTACTACAACCCTAAATTCAATCGAAGTAGTTCACTTCTAAAAAAAATTTACATTTTTTTTTGAACAATCTCGACCGAAATCAAGCATATAATGTAATTTCATGTGTAAGAGATTTGTTCCGACTTTTTGTTTACATAATAAAATGGATCGTGAGATTAATTTTTCGGGTGCAATAAAAATACCCTTATAACAAAAAATATAATTATTATATTAAAAAATGAAATGACTTGTTCAAGAAGTTTCACTACCAACTCTTAAGAAATTTTTTACAATTGTTCGAGCTTTCTCTCATTTTCTTCCTTTGGAAATAAGGTGAATATAGGTTAGTGTCTTTTACATAATACTGATTAGGCTAGCAAAAGTTTCTTTTAAGTATTTTGTGTACTATCTCGGTTCTTATTTAAATATCTCAGTCAAGTTGTTTTATATTTGCTCTGAGATTAGTATAGAGTTTCAAATCTTTAACCCTAGAAATTTGGAGAATCAATCCTCATCTTTGCAATTGTTATACTAAAAAATATTGTAGTGCACGCAACTAGTCGAAAAACATTTCGTTAAAGTTAAAGCCGTGATAAAGAAGTGAAGTATGATCAACATACATATCTGACCAAATACAATCCTCCAAATATAAATGAAAGGTTTATCAAGTTCAAAGTACAAATTGCCTCAAATGTTCAAGGGTGTTTAGCAAGCATCACATGTGAACCTATTTGGAGACCATGAGGGACCATGGACCCTCCAACATTTTAGTATAAATAATATTTAACTTATTTTTAAACAATGATTCATTCTAAAATATAACTAAAATAATTATATATATATATATATATATATATATATATATATATATATATATATAAAATTCAAATTTTTTAAATTCATTTCTAGTTTATTTTTAATCAATTTCAATATGTAATTGGTTTTTCAACTTTATTAATTCTCTCATGAAGGATAGTTTTGGATAATAAAAACTATTTTCAATCACATAGAACAAATTAAAATAATAATAATAATTTTTATTTGACAAAACTTGGTTTTGTTTTTCCTTTTTGAATGGATTGAATTAAACTTAGATTGTGTTTACCATAATTTGTAAAGGTAATAAATTAATTGTAATTTAAAAAGTGTGTCCCACATTTAATTAATTACACTCGTTGTTGTTTACCTTATGTTATGTAATCGTAATAAATGTGAGATTTATTTCTAATTATGTAATCAAAGAACATAATATGGTGGAGGAATTGAGAGTTTACAATTTTATTGTATTTGAAATTTACTTGAGACTCACTAACCATTATTATTATCATTATCATTAGTGTCACAGTATTAGAATTATGAATTTAGCATTTTTGTTATTACTGTTATTATTATCACTATCGATAAGAACTAATGACAACAATAACAATAATTATGACAAATTATCTCTAGCACTAATGAAATACACTAACAATGAATAAATGTGACAATTTCGTAATTCTAAGTAAACGAGGTAAAGAAAACAATCCAATTATGTTTTGCAATCCATATTTATTACAGGTGATCCATCAATAAAATTTCATTACAATTTGGTAAACGTGACTATTCGCACAAGATTTTCGAAAAAAAATTGGTTCGTGAAGTTGAACTTGAGTTGATGTTGTATTTTTGTTGATTTGATGCGATGCGGTTCGATCTCTAGAATTTGATCCTCTGATTCTCTCTCGATTGGATGCTTACGCTTGATTTGGAGGAAGCAGAGCACGTGATGTTCTTGAGATTAGAAGTTGGAAGAAAGCTTGTATCTTCAAAGGAGCTTGAAGTTGGAAGAAAACTTGTATCTTCAAAGGAGCTTCGATTTGGAGGAAGCAGAGCACGTGATGTTCTTGAAGTTGGAAGTTGGAAGAAAGCATGTATCTTCAAAGGAGCTTGAAGTTGGAAGAAAACTTATATCTTCAAACGAGCTTCAATCTTCGAGGAAGGGAGCACGTGATGTTCTTGGGAGAATTCTCTAGACTTTATGGAGTAAAAAATTTTCAACTCTTACAAATGAGGATAACTCCTCTATTATTTATAGAGTTCTCTGGTGGGCTTGAACTTAATTGGTCCATGGACCAGACCCATGGAGACCACGTGAATTTGAGTCATATTTAGCAATTTGTACTCAATTAAGCTTATTGTTGGACTCAATTGTGAACTTAACCCAAATAAATAATATTTAATTAAATCAAAATAATTAATTTGATCCAACGGTTATGATAAAAACATGTGGCATTATCAGAACTGACCAATTTATGTTTTCAATTTTAATTTGGGACACATATCAAATATTTTAATTAGTCCCAAATTTAATTATTTGTACTTTTCATCATTAATTTAGTACATGATGTGACAATTTGTGATTAGTCTAAAGATTTTCTATTCAACAGTGACCCTAAGTAGAAAGTCTTTAATTCACTAACTTAATTAGATGATGATTAAAATCCTTAATTATCAATTAACACTAATTTTTAATATAATTATAGTATAAGATTATAACATTTAAGTCAACATGAGTGTAATTCAATAACCGAGGTTAGACGTTTGATTCTCTCCGACCTACGTTTTAATTACCATGTCTTTGCAAAAAGAAAAAGAGCATTTACGATTTTGCAATGGTTTATCTCAATTGAACTAGCTATACTATCTATCTTTTACTCTTGGGAAAGTGATGACCACACATTTTAGGATTAGGGTTGAAGCATAGGGGACCTTAAAAAATGATCTCTCATTATAATGAAACAAATAAAAATACATAAAAGGGAAAAGGGACCATTGAGAAACATTATCTCCAAAAAAAAAAAAATGCAACAATTATATAATGGAACAAAACAACAAAACATTTCCACTAATGAGACAAAAACCATAACACAAATCTTTGCCTTCTCACTCAAACTTATTAATTTTCTTTTACAAACTAATTAACCCTTTTTTTAAAGAAAAAAAAATACTATTCTTGTTGATAAAATTGTTGCAATCACACACAATAATCTCTCTCCGATTCTAATCACAACAACACCCTTTTAAAGCTATTGACATTTTTTTTCTCAAACTAGAGAATACGAAAAGAATTTAATTAGAGTTAGCACACCAAGTTTATATGTTTCTGATTGTGACGACTTGAAACTAAAAACATATTCCTATAGGAGTTGATAATCACTTTTTTCAATTTTTTCGTCGATGTGGAATAAAACTATAGTTATGATATTTTACTAAAATCTCAATATAAGCTATTACGTATGTTTGATAGGTAACGTTTGATAAAATATATATATTAACTCAAGAAACACAATATTTGGTGAACAAAATAAGGGTTGTTAGTTTTTCCTCTTGAATTGAGTGTCGTACAAGTATTTGGTTCTTTTAAGAAAAAGAAATCTCTTTTATCCATTCGTGAAATCAATAATAATAATAAAAAAATGATATTTGGATCATCTCAAAATGCAATTATTTTTGTGAATTCTTTTTTTACCATTCACATAAAAAAGTTGATAAAAATATCTTCAGACCTTGGATCATGAGATGAGATTGGTCCCTAAAGTTTCAAATTTACCACTTTAGTCGTCCTTGAGTTTTTAAGAATAGGTTTAAAGTTCTCTCTTCACTAAGTTATAAAAACTCAAATAGATTATATTTATTTGGGTGATTTGTCTTACTAACTAAGATTGATATATGATTATTTATAAACATTTTCTAAAAAAAAAACTAATTTGTTATTAACCCTAATGAAAAGAAAAGTGAATATTGTTCATAGTTATATCCGCACAGTTACACATAGACACAAGCGAACAAAGAAGCTATCGTTGATTACTTGAAAAAAAAAGTGACTGTTCATATTCCACACAAGCAGAAAAGAAAGAAAGAAAGCAATCAGTTTCGACTGATTGGAATTTGAATGACATCTTACGTTAATTCCTCTATATTTTGATGGAAATTCAATGTTGTCAAATGAGTGAAATTACTTATATACTTGTACAAGGAAAGCACTCAAAATTTTAATTTCCTCCATGTCAGTCGTAAGGAAGTAGGAGGGTTCCAATGTATAGTGAACACTAAATCAAACATGTATGGCTTGGCATTGCGGGGTGTTATGTAAGCACATGACACGATGTTTGAGTACAAAGAAAGCAGTTTCTGAGTACAATTCTATGCACCAGATTTATCTCTTTCTACCTGTGTTAAAACCTTTTATTAATAGTTCTCAAATATATGAAATAAAGTCATGAAGGAACCAACTATTAATGGACAATCGAAAGATTAGAAAAAAGAACATTGGTGGTTGAACACTAGACTATCGTTTTTGACGCTATCCACTAGAATCGGTGGAAGAATTGGCTATGGATGGAGAATGCCTTCATCTAATCTTCTGCGTTGAAGAAGTTTGCATTTGAGCATGTTAGGTTACATTAATTAGGGCACAAAACGAAATTCATCATCAGGCCACGTAAGCAAGCCATGTCAGCAGCTAGAACCCATATACATATATGAACAATCCTTCTAACACCTTTCTAAATATATTTGTGAACTTTGTGAGGAAGAATAAAGAAGAGTAAATATTCAATTTTTTTGTTTGACCTACTTTAGAAGACTTGCCGATGGATGGAGAATGCCTCCATGTGATGAGCTCACATAATTGTTCTCAAACTCAATAAGTGCAAAATCAACTTAAGAGCATTGGCCACAACAATAAATGAAAAACTCTTAAATACATACATTCAAGTTGAGACAACCCTAGCGATCCACTTTCGAAAATATAAATAGGCAGGGAAGAAAAGTAAAACCAACCCAAATGAAATTTTTTTCACATGAGATATGAGGAAATAATCTTGGGAAAAGCATGACGTGAAGATTGACTTAAGGATAAAGGATAATTGAACTTTAAACCAAAATAGTTTGATTGACCTTGGCCTCGGCCAAAAATATGAAGGATCTTCTTTATTTAATGAGAGCATACTATGGTCTATTTGGACTCTGTAAAGATGATAGTAAGAGTTGAAAATCCAAACCAACCTTGAATCGACCTCAGTCTTAGGCAAGATGAACCTAGAAAGATGATCGATGCGACCAACCTTCTCCATCTAGTTGGACAAAGGGAAATCTTAACTCAAATTTCCTATAAATACATCGCTCCATGTGAAGTAACTTAAATTTCTGATTTATTTTTATTATATAATATTCTCTTACCAACTTAGGTATTGAAGTTATTTTTATTTGTTTTATGAGTTATTTCTACCAAATTACATATTCAAATTTAACTGTTGGTGTTAGTCTGTCGAACAATTACGTTCGTTTTTTTTCGCGATGCCAAAATTTGACATCAACATCCATGAACAATAACAAATGCATGAGCACTTAGTGACTAATAAATTTAGTATAATGAATGGTAATTTTCATGCACTTATGGATTTGCCAAATACAAAGTACACTTATTAACTAATATATCAAATATAAAATATAGGAGTGAACTAATCGACCAAACATATACAATTTATATACATGAATTTTACAACAAAAAGTATATCATATGAAATAGTTATATACACAAACCCTATTATATATATATATATATAAGGAAGGTAAGAATTAAAAATTTAGAAGAAAATAATTTGACCTAAAAAAATCGAAAGAGAAACGAGTAATTAATCCATAGATAAAAAGAAAAAGAGAGAAAAAAATCGTGTTCGTCGGCTCCTCAAAAACCCCAGCGTGTAGCGGTTGTGAGAGAAAGAGAGTTGTTTCCATTCCATCACAATAAAACCTTATCTTTCTCCATTTTTCTATCTTCTCTTTCGGAGCTCTCTCCATTCTCAGCCGCTCCCCACAAACGCACATACAGGACTTTTCTCCATTCAAATTCCTTCACTTCCTTCTCCATTTTCATTTTCTTTACCTGTCGTCGATGGACTCCAAGGACTTGGCCCAACAACCGTCGCAACAGAATTCAGTCTTCTCAGGTTCTTCTTCCACTTCCTCCTCCTCTTTTACCTCTTCTACCGTTGATTCCCATGTCGATACTCCCTCTCTCGATGAACCTGAGATGGGGGTTGCTAAAATTAAAACTAGTGTAGTTGCCGATGATGGTGGTAGTGATGGTGATGGTGATGGTGCTGGTTCCGAAACTGAAGGGTTTTTGAGTGGGGAGGAGGAATTTGAGTCTGCTTTAGATAGACCAATTGTGGGTTATGCAGAAGAAGAGTCCCTCGGGAAATCCGCCCAAGGGGATGATACTGGTACTTCTTTTGTGGGTTATTCTCAACTTTCTGCTCCGGTTAGTGGTAGGCCAATTGCGAAGGTTTCTGTTGATAGTGACGTTGAGGAGGAGGATGAGGAGGAGGATGACCTTCAGGTGGATGAGAACTTGAGAGGAAAGGAGGAAATTGAGGATAAAGTGGGTGGAGAAGATGTTGTTGAGAGTAAGAAGGGGAGGGAAGTTGAGGTTCCAGTGGAAAAGGAGGAGATTGTTGCATCTGGTGGAAATGAGAATTCGGGTGATGTGGTGAATGAAGGGAATGATGATGAGGATGCTAGTCAAGTGCAGGAAAGAACAATTGAGTTGTTGGGGAACTCAAACGAGGGCAATGTGCCTGAAAGTTTAGTAGCTGAAGATGTTGGCTCTGTGCCCGAGGAATCTGTTGATGGTGGGAAGCAGGTGTCAGAGGGGGATGAATTGAATGATGTGACAGTTAAACAGCCACAAAGTGAGGCTTCAGATGGAGAAAAAGAAGCAGAGTTGGATAAAGATACTCTGGCGGGTGGGAAGCAGGCTGGTAAAGGGATTGACTTGAGTGAGAAGGTGGTTGCTGAGGATGTAGAGCAATTGAAAGAACAGGAAACGCCTGGTTCTTCTTCTGATGATAAAGCTGATTTGGGAGACCAAGCAAGCTCTAAGCTTGTGGAACTAGCAGATGAAAAACAAGAGGAGACGTTTGTGGCTAAGAAGCAGGTAGATGTGGAGGTCAAATTGAATGACACGGTGGCTGCTGCTGCTGATGGAGAGCAGTTGAAAAATTTAGAAACTGATTCTCTTGTTGATAACAAAATTGTTCTAGCTGATGACGAAAACTATAAGGTTTTAGAACCGGCAGATGGAGGACAAGAAGCAGAAATGGATAAGGGAAGCCCCGTGGCTGAAATGCAAGCAGATGGGGAAATTAGATTGAAGGGCAAGGTGGATGCTGAAGATGGAGAGTTGTTAACCAAATTGGAACCTGTTTCTTTTGCTGACAACAAAACGGATGAATTTACTGCTTCAGCTTTAGATGACAACACCTTGCATGAAAGTTCACAGGTATCAGCAACAGATGTTGTAGGTAATCCAGAGGAAATAAAGGACTTGGAAAATAAGGAAACTGCAAATTTGGCGCATGGGGCTACCAAATTGGATAATGGATTTGATAATGTTGGGCATGAGGTGAATCAGCCTGTTGACAGCGATTCTATGGTTTTGAACTCTGAGGTTGATAATAGCATGCCGGGTGCCAATATTGCAGTTGGAACAGAAGAAGCAGAACCTCATGGAAACAGAGCAATTGCTGCTTCTGATATTGCAAAAAGTGAGAATCTTGCGGTTACGGATGTAGAAGATCAGCAGCTTGATGGCGTTGGGGCTTCAACAGTTAATGAAGAAAGAGAAACTGTGAATCTTGCTTATTCTCCAAGTAAAGCAGGGAATGAAAAAGACTCTAAAGATGATTCTAAAATAAGAGAGGATGTGCCTGGTGATGTTGAATCTGAACCGTCTCAGGAGGATAGGGCCTTGGTTAAAGAAAGCATCCCAGATAATGCTTCAGTGAAAGATAGTGGAATTTCTGATGCTCCTAAGTTACTTGAACCAGTTTTGAGTGCAGTAGATAGTGAAAAGCATCCTTTAGATGAAGAAGGTGATATTGAGGATTCTGGTACAGATGGAGAGACTGAAGCTGAAATATTTGGTAGCTCTGAAGCTGCTAGAGAATTCTTGCAGGAATTGGAGAGAGCCTCAGGAGCGGGTTCCCATTCTGGTGCGGAGAGTTCTATTGATCACTCACAAAGATTAGATGGCCAGATTGTCACAGATTCGGATGAAGCAGACACGGAGGATGAAGGTGATGGAAAGGAGTTGTTTGATTCTGCTGCTTTGGCAGCACTTCTGAAAGCAGCTAGGGATGCTGGCTCAGATGGTGGTCCTATCACTGTGACAACTCAGGATGGCTCCCGGCTTTTTTCCATCGAACGTCCTGCTGGTCTTGGATCCTCACTTATATCTGGAAAAAATGCTTCCCGCCCAAGCCGTCCTCTCACTTTTGCCTCATCGAATCCTAGAGTGGGGGATGATGCTGAAAGTAAATTGAGCGAAGAGGAGAAAACTAAACTACAGAAGTTACAGAAGATAAGGGTGAACTTTTTAAGGCTTGTTCAGAGACTAGGTGTCTCTCCAGATGATTCATTGGTAGCACAGGTTCTATATCGTTTTGGGCTTGTAGCCGGTAGGTCTACTGGTCAGCTATTTAGCTTTGACAATGCAAAAAATACGGCTATTCAGCTTGAAGCGGAAGGAAAAGAAGATTTAGACTTCTCATTGAACATACTTGTTCTTGGGAAATCAGGCGTGGGAAAGAGTGCAACTATAAATTCAATTTTTGGGGAAGATAAAACTCCAATCAATGCATTTGGGCCTGGTACAACTACAGTGAAAGAAATTATTGGGACAGTAGAAGGTGTTAAGATCAGGGTTTTTGATTCACCTGGTCTTAGATCCTCTTCATCTGAACGTCGTATCAACCACAGAATTTTATCCTCAATTAAGAATGTAATGAAGAAGTTCCCTCCTGATATTGTTCTTTATGTGGACCGGCTGGATAATCAAACCAGAGATCTTAATGATCTGCTGTTGTTAAGATCAGTATCCAGCTCCCTTGGTTCTTCCATCTGGAAAAATGCCATCATCACACTCACTCATGCTGCCTCTGCTCCACCTGATGGTCCATCTGGTTCTCCTTTGGGTTATGAGGTCTTTGTTGCTCAACGGTCTCATGTTCTTCAGCAAACTGTTGCTCAAGCTGTTGGTGATCTGCGCATCCTAAATCCAACTTTAATGAACCCAGTTTCTCTTGTTGAAAATCATCCCTCTTGTAGAAAGAACAGGGATGGCCAGAAGGTGCTTCCTAATGGTCAAAGTTGGAGGCCCCAGCTTTTACTTTTATGCTTCTCTATTAAAATCCTGGCTGAAGTAGGAAATCTTTCAAAAGCTCCAGAGACATTTGACCACAGGAAGATTTTTGGTCTCCGTGGCCGTTCACCTCCTCTTCCATATTTATTGTCTGGTTTGTTGCAATCCCGCACACACCCAAAGCTGGCATCAGATCAAAGTGGTGATAATGGTGATTCTGATATTGATTTGGCTGACTTGTCCGATTCAGATCAAGAAGAGGAGGAAGATGAGTATGACCAGCTCCCTCCTTTCAAGCCCCTCAGAAAATCTCAGATTTCTAAGCTTAGCAAAGAGCAAAGAAAGGCATACTTTGAGGAATATGATTATCGGGTGAAGCTGCTCCAGAAAAAGCAGTGGAAAGAGGAATTAAAAAGAATGAGAGATATCAAGAAGAAGGGTCAACCTACTGTGAATGATTATGGATACATGGGGGAGGATGACCAAGAAAATAGTAGTCCAGCGGCTGTACAGGTTCCTCTACCTGACATGGCCCTTCCTCCTTCGTTTGATGGTGATAATCCAGCTTACAGATTTCGGTTCTTGGAGCCAACTTCTCAGTCCCTGGCGAGGCCAGTCTTGGACACCCATGGTTGGGACCATGACTGTGGATATGATGGTGTGAATCTTGAACACAGCATGGCCATTGTTAATCGGTTTCCTGCTGCTGTTGCCGTTCAAATTACAAAGGACAAAAAAGAATTCAATATCCACTTGGATTCCTCAGTTTCTGCCAAGCATGGAGAAAATGGTTCTACTATGGCAGGTTTTGACATTCAAAATATTGGTAGGCAGCTTGCCTACATCCTTAGAGGAGAGACGAAATTCAAAAATTTCAGAAAGAACAAGACAGCTGCTGGGGTATCAGTGACATTCTTGGGAGAGAATGTGTGCCCAGGACTTAAACTCGAGGATCAGATTACACTAGGGAAGCGAGTTGTACTGGTTGGTAGCACTGGCACTGTTCGATCTCAGAATGATTCTGCATTTGGTGCCAATCTGGAAATACGGCTAAGGGAGGCAGACTTCCCAATTGGACAAGATCAATCATCACTTGGTTTATCTCTTGTAAAATGGAGAGGAGACACAGCTTTGGGGGCGAACTTTCAGTCACAGTTTTCAGTTGGACGAAGTTACAAAATGGCGGTACGTGCAGGAATCAACAACAAACTAAGTGGGCAGATCACTGTCAAAACAAGCAGTTCTGACCAACTTCAGATTGCTCTTATTGCTCTCCTTCCAGTTGCCAGGGCTATTTACAACATCCTACGTCCTGGAGTTGCTGAAAATTATTCAACCTATTAGGTTATGTTTCATTTTCATATTTCTTTCTGTTCATTCTGTCGGCATTGCACTCCGTAGGTTATAAATTGAGCACTTTCTGTTTCAATATTTTTCCTGAATAAGTAAGATTCTATTGAAACTATGAATTTGAATCTTGCCTTTCATGTTGTTCTGTTCGAAAGCAAGGTGTATTTTGTCTCATCCTGACTTTAGATTCTTTACATATTTGAGATTGATTATTGCTTGCTTGTCAATAGCATGTAGGTTGTTAACCCTTGACATATCTTTGTAGTTACACCATTTGACTGATATGTTTGGAGAACTTAACATGTTTTAGATGTCTGAAAAAAGCTTCTACTAGGGCCCACTTTTATTAGTGACTCTTGAAGTTAAAAAAAAGCTTTGACGGATTGAAGTCAAAACTGTATGAATTGTGTAAATTTAAGCTTTGGGTCTAGTCTAGTCATTTACACAAAACTCTGTGAACTGAGTTGTGAATAGTTACATGTATGTGTATGCTAAGATACTTTGCCCTTCTCGTGTGTGTTAACCCCTTTATCTTGCACCATCTTGGACTTCTATTTCTTCCGAGAATGTAGTCTCTTTTACCTTCTATTTCTTTCGGGAATGTATTCCTTTTTACTTTTTCTTTTAGTTCCTTTGTTTTTATGATTGGTATAAGTTGACCCGCTCTGTGCATTATGCTCATGGGTCGTGGCTTATCCCACATTCCCACCAATAACTAGAATATCCTTACCTACCTCCAAACTATAGTTCTTGAAGACAGAGAAAAGTTTAGAGCACCTCAATCCTTTTTCACCAAGTAAGATTGAAATAAAAGATTTCTAAAACGGACCAAATGAGCCCAGTTTGTCGATCAGTCAGGGACCCTCCTCTATTGAGCTCTCTGATGTTGCTCTAATTTGAGCTCTCTGAGGGTCTCCGGTTGTCTGGTTCTTCAGTTTATTTACTCTAAAGAGACCTTTGGAGTGTGTTTGAGGTGCAAATTATTTTAGTTTGGTTAAACAATAGTAAATACTATAATAAAGAGAGAAATAGATGATGAATAAGAAACAGTAAACCCTGAAGCAAATAGAGATTATTGAAATAGTAATAATTGTAGATAATTGTATGTTGTTATTGTTGGAAAAACCAACTAATTATAACTGAAGTCCTAAACTCTAGTACCAACCTCATGTTGGTGGCCCAAACAATCACAAAAGTGTGTATGTGTATATATGTATCCCTGATCGGTAGTTGGTGTTGAGTTGGTAAAGTATCACACGAAGCAATTCCTACCAATTTCCACCCCAACCACCAATGCCCGGTAGATCTTTGGGAATTGACTTAGACTATGAACTACGAAGATGTTAGGTGAATGTATATTTCCATGCTAGCATGGCTGCATTACTGAATTTACAAGTGTCTTGTGTTTCTTCTCTTACTGATTGGCACTTTCGTTAGCATAATCATTAAGTGATCATTTGAATTGATGTTTTTGTTTTTGTAATTTTTTCCAAGTATGTATTGGTAAGAACATAAATCTAACATGAATTATTGTGTTTGTCTTTGCAGGAATGGTAGAGAACAATAGGGAGGTTTTCAAAGAGATCTTATTCCTTCATCCAACTCTTGAGTTTCTATGTTTTCTACAATGAGGCCTCGTATTTTGAATGACATTTTTGTCCTTGATTTACTTTCATTAATCTATTCTCCTTTCTCTCAATTTTAACTCTATATTGAATGATGATTAGCATGAAATTAGAGTATTAATTAAATTAGCTAATAAAGAACTGTAACAATATTAATTCATTTTCGTGGACCATATGATTAAATTATAGTAGATTTAGATGAACAATTTTCAAGATTTTTTAGAAGCAAATATCACAAAGTTGGTACAATTTCTAATGATCTATTTCGCTCTCCAATATTTCAAAACTTAAACTATTTTGATTATCTCATTTTCTTAGTCCATGGTGCTAAGTGTTAGAGGTTTAGCAGCAGTTAGTTTGTTAGTATTTGTTATTATTGTAACACCTTATTTACTTTTCTTCCCTATACAAGTATATATGAGCTTTTTCCTTTCTCCCAAATAAAAGATGTCTTCAAAAATAATTTTGAACTCCAATTTCTTATCTCAATATATATTAGCTTCGTCGTATCGATAACGCACAGCCCATGATCGAGAAGAATTATGTTTCTTGGACACTTCCAACAAGACACAACTATTGATTGATGAGAATTGTATATCTTGGAGTGAGACGATATTTGTTAGAATATTTTTTGCTCGTATTTGCTCGTATATGCTACTCCAAATAAAGAATGCTCCAAATCCAAACATTTTTTAATTCAAATTCTTTCAACAACCTTTAAATGTATAATTCATAATTTAACTCTTTGGACGTTAAGTATTAATGTGATAACAAATTCTCATTCTAAATTCCTCAATCCAAACGGTCCTACGTAAATAAACCAAACCGGGTTAAAAAATGAAGAATACTTTTGAAACCATCGTGATAAAATTACTACTTTGTCCTCCGTACATATTTAAATTAAGCAAACCGGGTGGGGGAGAAAAAAACTCGGAAGCAGAAGAGGCAAAGACAAGCCAACGTCCGGTGGGACTGCAGGGAAATGGGGGAAAAACTGGACGATGAAGTCGAAATATTGAAGCAAGTATTTGGCGATTCTTCGGAAGACGAAGACTTCGTTGATGAAACTGTAACGAACGATTCATCATATGAATTGGGTCACATTCATAAATGGGAGCAGGTCAAGCAAATCAAAGGGTTGTGGCTCTGCAGATTCTTCCTCTCTCCCCAACAACAGTCATCGCTTCTCTCCGCAATCCGAAACGGTTCATAATTTCTTCTCTCAAGCTGTTCGTTCCCTATGTATAAACCCATATTCCTTCTGTTTTCTAATTTGATCCCCGAACTTAGGATTTCATTGAATAAAGTATGAACCATAGGTTCACCTTTTAAAATTTCAGTATTTTTAGCTTACAGTCTTTATGAGATTGATTGTAGGTAAATGCTTGAATCATGTATGGAAATGTTCACGAAACTGTTCCCATAAACTCATGCTAATCTTATTCTTTTGTGTTTTCAGAAGGGTGGTTCATGGAAGCCTCTCAAAATCAGGTACCTTCAGTTCTGATCTTGATTAGCTTACAAGGTGATCAAATATTAAACTAACTTTCACCCATCAGCTCAAGTTTTTAGGTCAGCCTGTGCTATCAGAGTAGATGATCTTGTGTTCAATGTTATTTCCTTTCTGATTAATATTAATTTTAACTTGGGGTTTTAATATATTCAAGTTCACTTTGTTTTTGGGTCAATTGGTGGTTTAAGAGCTATTTATTAGATCTATTGTTATGCCTAGATTTCAATTCTTGGCTGTCAGCAAGCAAGCACTGAGGATTTTGAATCCTGTATTGTTGGATTTTGTTCTTGAAGGTTAGACTTGAATAATATTCCTAACTACCGTTACTTTTTCTCTTCAGGCCATGAGGTTTGGAAACCTTCCAACATGGGCTGTTCAACTTTCAGATTCTGTTTATGAAGCAGTGCTTTCAAGTAACCACATGACAGATACTTTGATTGTGGATCGCTATAATGGAGATAAGATTGATTGTCCTCTTCCATCAGATATTTTGTGGAGAGAACCACTATTTGATCAAATGATAGCTAATGTGTATCAACCAGGTGAGGTGTGACGATGACTCTTTTCCATTCTGTTGTTTAGATATCTGTTTGAAATGAACCTACAGGGCGACAAGTTCGCAGGCACTAGGGGCTGTTTGGAAACAGTTATTTTGATGTAGAACTAGAAAACTTGTTTTTGAAGAGCATCTTTTGTTATAGTCGAATGCAGTTGAAGAGTCAGTTTGCAAAACAGTCGTAACCCTATAGCCATCAAGATTGTGATGTTTGGTCTGTCGAGATGAAGGGTGTACTTTAACAACAAATAGGTACAGTTTTTTTAGAGTTCAACAACATTTAGTGGGGCGGGGGCGGGGGCGGGAGGCTACGAACCTTTAACTGCCGCCTTAGTTGAGAGCATATGTCTTAATTGAGTGGATTATCCTCAAATTGACACAAAAAAAAAAAAAAAAAAAAATGCTTGTGGTATAGTATTTTAATGCATTCATGATTCATTTTACATCTATTCTATGATTTCTTATTTCTGTTTATAATGTTTCACTTGGATAGTTGGATTATTTGACAAGTTGTGCGCACTTCAAATGCCATCATGATTAGATAAGAGCCCTTAATATTCTGCTAATCTGATAAAAATGATTTGTAAATAGCGTGTTTAAAGCTCTCATAGCCTTTTATTTATCTTCATCACTGCATTGCATTTCATCTGTTAGCTTTCCTCATTAGTAATTGATTCGCTGACATTGTTATAACTTCCCTCTTTTATTCTTTACAAGGGAATCTGTGCACATGTTGACCTTATGCGTTTTGAAGATGGAATTGCCATTGTCTCCCTCGAGTCACCATGCATAATGCATTTTACCCAAGTCGATGAAACTTCCTGCGATCCTTCAATCAAAGGAGAAGGCAATTTATCGACACCGCAAGTGCCGGTATATCTAAACCCAGGATCTCTTGTTATATTGTGGGGCGAAGCCCGCTACCTTTGGAAGCACGAGATAAATCGTAAGCCTGGGTTTCAAATATGGGAAGGCCAAGAACTTGCTCAGGGGAGGCGAACTTCAATTACACTGAGAAAGCTGTGTCATGCTGAATAGGAAGTTCACAGATTGGAGATACATTTTGTTCTATGATCATGCTTTGTTGTGTTTAACTAAATGAACCATTATTTGGCTAGAATCTTCAAGTTCACTGTTCTAGATCTTGAGAAGGAGAAATTAAAAAAGGATGCAGATATTTCTATAAATGGAGCAGTCCCATGGTTGATAAAAGAATACGAAGGTTCAACCAGTTAAAATAAAATCTGACATTAAGGTAAGCAACTTGGTTCCATCTTCCCAGGGAAGGGATGGGAAAGAGAGCTGAAGAAAAAAGAGAAGAACGTTTGGGTTTTAGCCTTTAGGTAATGTTGAATTATAATTTTAGTTTCTAGACTTCAACATAGTTTTGTTTATAAAAGGTTTCACCAATGCTCATAAGTTTGTAATTCCAGTTTTATCAATTTCCTTCCTTACCATCAATATCATTATCATGTTGACATAGTGTTTAAATGTACCTTTCATGTGTTTTTTTTTTTTATAATTTTATGGATCAAATTAACATCAATTTCCAACTTCAAGGATCAAAATGTATTCTATCTTGTTTATGTGTGGTGGTGAGGTGAAAATTTAATTATTGGGTATTTAGGGTGTCTTTTTACCTTATTCAAGCTATTATTATGTTATAAGTCGTACATTTTAAACTAAATTATGAAGATTGTTTTTCTTTTCTTTTCTATTTTAACTACACTGTTAAGATTTAGAGGTATTGATACATTTATGAAAGTCTAAAATGTGATCAAAGAAAAGTGATTAGAGGAAACAAAAAAGCTATGCAATATAATTATAATCACTTATGATCTTAATTTTTTTCATTCATTCATTTTAAATTTGTTTGAATTTTTTTTCAAGATCATCGAAATTAAACACTAATACATGTTGATAATAGAGTCGAATTTGCTAATGGATATTCGGGCGTGAAAAAATACAAATGTTGAGACTTTTAAGTTAATGGGTGGAGATGTGTGGTATACGCGCGGTGCGTTCGTTCATTCCTTCATCTTTCTTTCTTCTTCATCCTCTTGTTTTGGAATTGGATATTACATTTTTTGTTTCGGCCATGTGAGCGTGAGGTCTCCAAACTCCCGAGCTAAACTCTCCAATGGCTATGGCTACTCTTCCTCTGTTCCACCACCTTCCCACCCTTTCAAACCCCAAATCACCCACCATTCTCAGGCCCCGGTTACCCACTTCTCAAAGGACTTTCCATCTCTCTATTCTCTCTTGCTCTTCTACTTCCCAGTCCCCAGAAGCTAATCTCCAATCTGCAGAGTCCTGTGTCAATCTCGGTCTCCAGCTCTTCTCTAAAGGACGGGTGTGCGTTCTTCCCCTCTTTCATTTAATTCCATTCTCTTTTCAAATGGGTATTGTTTAATTCTTTCGGCATTTTTGTTTAAATGGTGTCTTTTTAGAATTCAAACCATGGTAACTTCTTTGGAATTTTTGGTGGACTTTAGCTCTGTATGCTAATGAAGAACCCACGCAAAATAAACTAATTTTTAAGATGGAGTTTACTTGAACTTTCATGCTTTTGTCCACTTAGTCCCCATTGAGAGTTTAAAGACGTATTGTAAATTTCTTTAAGTACAGCCGCCAATTGGACAGAAAACTCAATCTCATCGGTTCTCAACTAACAAAAGTTTCCAAATCGGGGGCTAATATAAATACTTCCGTGGTTCTGAGTACAAATTCATCAATCCAAATCTAATAAATTAGGGAAAAAAATGCATCCCTTTTAGTTTGTTAGGATCAAAGTTATCAGTGTTCATGTTTTTGCAGATCAGATGAGGATATTTTTGGTATTAGATATGGCGGGGGAGAAAGAAGAAGGGAAAATATTTGGAGAGATACAGTGATAAAGTTTAGAGGGGGAAGTAGAAGAGTCTCATGCTTTTCATTTTTCATCAACAAATGTGATTTCATAGTGGCCTAGAGAGTATTGGGAGGAGGTTTGGGATATTGTTAGACTTGATACTTCTTTTTGAGCTTATGTTGCTAGGATTTTTGTAATTGACAGCTACGTCTTATTCTTTTGGATTGGATTTTCTTCCTGTTTTGCTAGCTTTTGCTTCGACTTCTTTTGCTAGGTTGTATGCCCTACCCCTAGTTTATTCTTTCATTTTTCCCATGAAACTCAATTCCTCATAAACATTAAAGTAATAAAGGCCTGGAGGGTATTAATGGCTGTCAGAACCATATTATTAGTTTTGGGTGAGTGCATTACATATTGAAAGACTGTTTATGCTAAAATCAAAAGCATCTAAATTTTATTGAGATATTTTAATTTAAACCCATAAAGCCATTAAAGTTAGTGGAGTTCGAAAAATTCCTTCTAATTAGTAGAAATCTTAGAAAGGTCAAAGTTGCGAATTCCTTATCCAAAGACGGCCTAGCCGATGTTAAAAAAAAAGATTTAATTTAGGTCATTTAACTTATCTTTATCCTTGCAAATTGATGTCATTCTTTTCTTCCTTTCTCGTTTCTTTGATTTTGGCAGAAATGTTCTCTTAGGATTAGTTTTTTAACATTTGCAAGTTGCATCAAATTCCAAATAAATTTTAGCGTCACAATGCCACCATAAACTTCCAAATAACTAAGTTGTCATTATATTTTCCTCAACTCTTGCGATCTGATGGATGCTATCATGCATCACAGAGCCTTCAAGACTCTTAATTCTTGTACTATTAAACACTTATGGAAGACTTTGTTGTCTTGGTAATTTTGTTTAATCCCAAAAGATTCATTTGCTTGACGGGACCAGTGTTTACAGTCATGTTCTATTTCCGCTAAACAGTGGCTTCTGATATTTGTTTTCTAATTCTGTTCCTATTTAGTTTGTAAGAAGTGTGTGTGTACATTTCACAAAGCAATGGATATTTCAGGTCAAAGAAGCTTTGGTCCAGTTTGAAGCAGCTCTGAATATGGATCCCAACCCAATGGAGGCTCAAGCTGCTTTGTACAATAAAGCATGCTGTCATGCCTATCGGTATGCTTAAAGGTCTCTATTTTTTACTTATTAACATAGCTTCTTTCTTTATTAGAAAACGAATCCTATAGTTGAATTGCTCATCCTGCTTTGATCCTGGTTAATGGACTTAATTTACTGCCTCCTTTAAATTGCTTTTAGACTTTCATGGTTTATTTATTTTTCATTATTAGTATTTTGATGGGGGGATTTCATTTACTTTTATAGTGTAAAAGGGTTTTTCTTGGAAAAGTTAGAATTTTGATTCGGTAAGGATGACGAATTGTGAACTTCTGAATGTTTTGAGGTAGTGGGGAAGGAAAGAAAGCCGCTGACTGTCTGCGTGTCGCATTAAGAGAATATAACCTGAAATTTGGCACGATTCTGAATGATCCTGACTTGGCCTCATTCAGAGCTCTTCCTGAATTCAAGGAATTGCAAGAAGAGGTTTGTCCCTGAATGCTTCTCTCTTCATCTTGTCATCTTCAATTTTTTTTTCTTCTCCATAAACTCCTCGAATATCATAATATTTTAACACTAATAGATGACTGTTCAATTTATGGATTTGAAATTACCAATTCGACTATCTTTCTGAATAATGATGGTGTCCAGGCTAGGATGGGAGGAGAGGATATAGGATACGGTTTTCGAAGAGATCTTAAACTCATTAGTGAAGTACAAGCACCTTTTCGTGGGGTTCGGAGGTTCTTTTATGTGGCACTATCTGCAGCAGCTGGAATTTCATTGCTGTTTAACATACCCAGGTTATTTCGTGCTATTCAAGGTGGTGATGGAGCTCCTGATGTTTGGGAAACTGCTGGAAATTTAGCTGTTAATGTTGGAGGTACATCTTAATTTGTGGTTTCAGTTAAAGGATATAAGTATAGAGTTACATATTCACTATGGTGAGGTAGCTGAAATACTAACTTCGGATCAGCATTAAACAGGTATTATTGTTTTTGTGGCATTATTTTTATGGGACAACAAGAAAGAAGAGGAACAGCTTGCACAAATATCAAGAAACGAAACGTTATCGAGGTTGCCTCTACGTCTTTCCACCAATCGGATTGTTGAACTTGTACAGCTTCGAGATACTGTAAGACCGGTGAGTATGATTATTCATCTTACCCTTAACAACTCCATCAATGAATGGCAAGTCTAACTTTCTTATTCTATGGTTGTTCACTCTCTTTCCCCTTCTGATTATTTCATTTGATGCCCATTTTGCCTTCATGTCCCATTCTAACTCATTACCATGGTGCCTTGCCCTTGACCCTTTTTGCTGGAATCAACGTCTCAGGTATCCTTCATGCTGATTCTTCTTGCTTCTGTAACAATACCCCTACACCTTCCACTAAGGCTGCTAGTATCTGTTCAATAAGAAAATCTTCTGGACATACTTTGCTGATATTCCTAGTCGCGCTCTATTGTTTTGAGTCGGTCATCCGTCATGTAAATAATGCTTTTCATAAGACAAATGAAAGGCTAGTGGTACAAGCTATTTTAAGAGACGGGTTTAGAGAGGAACAGAAGGTTTTTGTTGGTACAAATATATACATAGTGGGAGTTGCTGGAATAGTTTGTTTTCTGTATCCTCTTTTCCGCCTTCAGTGTCTTCTTGATTTTGGATATTCATCTATCCCTGATTTTAGCCCAAGAAAACATCTCTCCTCTACAAAAATTTTCTTTTCTTTTCTTGTTGGCTTTAATCACACAACCCTCTTTGTGTGCCCTCCTTCATTGAATTTCATGTCTACAATAAACCAAAGTTAGCTACTTTTCTTGGATGATATTGCCTTATGTACATTTTTGCATTCCTTAAAATCAATTTACGTTGCAAGTAAGGTCATTTTAGCTGGGAAAAAGGAGACTGTTTCTTCAGCCATTCAAAAGGCAGAAAGGTTCAGAACTGAGCTCCTTAGACGAGGTGTGCTCTTAGTTCCTGTCATATGGGGTGAAGCTAGGGAACCCCAAATAGAAAAGAAAGGGTTTGGTGCTCCAGCCACCGCTGCTGCTGCTGCTCTGCCATCTATTGGGGTAAGTAAGATCAATTTGTTTCTATTTTGTCCAATATTTGTTCAAGGATATGTTTTGAGTTTTGCTGTTGTTTTGTTCATGTTCCAATAGAAAATTTGTAAGTTAATCGGTAAATTCACTTGTTCTCATGGAACTTTTGTAGGAAGATTTTGAGAAACGAGCTCAGTCTATAACTGCAAAATCGAAGTTGAAAGCTGAAATTCGATTCAGGGCTGAGGTTATATCACCTGCAGAATGGGAAAGGTAAGTCTGCCTGTCTAGGAGCATGCTTTGTCCCTCCATCTAATTTTCTTATTAGTTTAGATAGTGTTCTATGATGTCCATCATCTAATTCACTGATATCAAACTAACATGAAGAAAGATCTCTAGCCATTGTGCCTCTGAACATTTTTTCCCCCTTCAAAAGTTGTAATTTTGTTTATAGCGGAAACTGAAACCATCCATTTATACATTGAAATGGAACACAAACGATGTTCTTATTGGATAACATGCATTCATGGATTAGATGTTCCGAAGTTTTTTTGTCTCGCTAATATCATGGAGACAGTTAAATTATCTGGTTGAATGAATATGATATTGTATTTTCCACTCTGGATTATAACTTGTATTTGTTTCCTGAATTAGTTGGATAAGAGACCAGCAGAAATCCGAAGGGGTCACCCCTGGTGAGGATGTGTACATAATATTGCGATTGGATGGTCGAGTTCGAAGATCAGGAAGAGTAAGTTCATACCATGAAAATTATCTTCTTGATTCTAATGGAAACACATATAAGTATACTTTTCGTCTCATCTTGGAGATCCAAAACATGTTAGCAGTCAACTTTTTGATTTAGAATATAGTACCTTCTTCTACATACATATGTTCTTGTTCAAGTTCTTTTAAAGTTAAAATGAACTCTTGAGGATCTTGCAAACTTTTTCCTCATTTTTGGTGATGATATGCAGGGGATGCCTGACTGGCAAAAAATTATTGAAGAATTACCACCAATGGAAGCTCTTCTAAGCAAGCTAGAAAAATGAGATAAACAGAATTGACATACAAACACCGTGGCAACTATCATTGGCGTCACTTTTGCTACCCGTTCAACTTCCACAGCAATACCCAGAAGAGTAAACTGTCTAGTAATACATAGTCTTAGCTAGTTGTTTTTGTAACTATAAATGTGTTTGGAGGATTGGATGGGTGATTGATCCAAACCTGAGACCTTTCTGTTCTATTTAAATTCATGTTCCCATCTCTTCAGAGTCCAAAAGAAGATGATAATCCTTTTGGGAATTCAATTGATTTCATTGCATTAGAGTTCGTTGTTTCGTCTATAATTGATTTAGGTGGTTGACTCTAAAAGGCCTTGAAAGATTCAAAGAGATTAGATGGGTCATTGGGGCAATAGATTTTGAGTTTAAAGTAATCAATTGGTGCACTCTCTCTTTCTTGAATTTTGCTAACTTTGCTTTCTTGAACAACCACATTATCTTTTCAACCAAACTTCTAGAGACACTGAAGTTTGCAATTCAACCTCGTAAATGAGGTTCATATTTGAAATCAAAGTTCAATTCTTTTTCATAATTCTAATAATGCCCTCAACTACTCTTTTGGAAAATATGCATCACAAAAATGGAATGGATGTTTTTCTAAAAGCGAATATAAACGTAGCAATTAGGTTCAAAATATTGAATTTGTAAATATAGTATAATTTAGATTTACTTTTCAAAGTCTATCGATACCGTTAAAAGCAATTACTCAAAAACTTATTTGCATTACAAATTTACTTTTAGAAAAGTGAGGATAACTCGATATATATCGAAATTCAACTACATAACCAACTAATCCACCACTAAATCACTTTCTCTGGTAGGTTGTGATAAGGGTCTTGCAAATTTTAAAAAAATTCACCTTTCTTCATTTCAATTAGGATACTTTTTGAATTTGTAAAAAAAAATAAAAAAAATAAAATGTGGCATATATGTAAATAAAATGAAAACCAAAGCCATTTCCTTGAAATCAAAACATTTTAAATGAGAAGAACCTCTTTCCCTTGGTAGACGTAGAATTCACTTAAGCCAACCATGGGTAACTCCTCTTCTCCACCTGCCTTGTCTATTCTCATTTTCACCATAGCCTTCTTCGTCTCGTCGTCCTCCTTAGCAGTCACGGCCATGAGTAGCGACCAGAGTCTCAATTGGCTCTCGACGGAAGCACGATGCCATGGACGTTCGATAAGCGAATGCATGATGAACATTGAGTTTGAAATAGACTCTGAGATCAATCGTCGCATCTTAGCCACTTCGAGTTACATAAGTTACAAGTCATTGAGGGCAAACAATATTCCATGCTCTCGGAGAGGTTCATCCTACTACAATTGCCAACCCGGAGCCGAAGCTAACCCGTATGACCGGGGTTGTACTGCCATTACTCGTTGCAGAAGCTAAGAAAAACTCTCATCTTCTTGTTTGTTTTTTCTCTTGTTATTGTCTTTGTAACATAGAATAAATTTGAAAAAGGCTGTATTGCCATGTTTGGAGGGTTATCACGTATTTAGATTTTAACATTATTGTAAACTTATCTTTATGTTTTCATACATTAATCTTTAGTACATTTTAGAATAACAAATTCTTAGGGGAAAATATGCAGTTTGTGTTTTTTTATATTTTTAGTTCATTGAAATTTGTTTGAACAAATCGATCAATATTATTATCTTCATAATGTTTAATTTAATTATCTAAATACAGTGGTGGCTTCGTTGCCTAATTTTCTCTAAAAATATTATTTGAAGAAAAATTGAACATAAATTAATTTCGTCTCTCTCTTGTTTGTACATCTTCATTTGAAATTTCTAAGTATGTTTTCTTATTTAGATTTAGCATATTTAACTAAAATTGTGTGATTTAATTTTTAGTTTATAAAAGATTTAGGAATTAAAAGGCTTTCTTGATGGATAAGCCATTAATTTTTAATTAAATGTTAAATTATAAAACTAGTTTCTAAATTTTCAAGTTCATGAATTTGAAAATGTGTCTCTAATAGGTTCTTTTAAGTTAAATTATATGTCTAATAGTTTATTGAAAGTGGAAACTTTTTAATTCTCCTTTTTATCCTTAAATATTTCAATAAATTGAAATTTATCTAATAGAATCCTAAACTTTCAATTCAATTTTGTTGTGCCCATGAAAAGAAATCAGACCAAAGAAAGAAGCATACATTTCCCTATATATTGATGGAACTCTTTACAATCATTACTCTTTCTCATTGTACTGTGTACAAAATATGGTACATAGACCATAATATTCCTATATGTATCCAAAAGAGAGAAACTATAATTTTAACTTACAAAGTAAAGCTTTAAATATTTAGGTACAGCCATAACTTTAGTTATAAAAAGATAAATTACTTAACAATGGGTCGATGTCGAAGATTGTACCTTCTTGAAGTTGAAGCAGTTGTGATTGAATTCTCTCCCACTTCTTCTGGAAGAACGAAGTCAGGATCTTCAACATCTTCAGATAACTCAGTGTCAATCCATGATGTCCAATCCACCTCACTATCACTGTCGTCCCAAGATAACTTATTTTGTGTCTGCATTCCATTGATTCTTTCCATTAACATTAATAGCATGTGATGGTTTAGAACATCATAGTCTCTGCAATTTTCCAAAAGCATTTTGAGTTGAATTGGTTTTTCATTTATTAGCTGAGGTTTCATTTTGACTTAAGTTCTGTGATGGTTTTACCTGTATGTGCAAACTGCGTATAGAAGCTGAAGAGAAGCAACAAGTAAGAACACTGTCCGCAATGAGTTTACGATCCATCTTTTCTCTTCCATGTCGAACATCTCGGACCGAAGTATTGCTACTTCTATAAAGAATGTAACACATAGCTCTGGAAATAATGAGAAACTTTATTTAATCAGTGATTTATTTGATTTTGGCTAAAAGTGAGACTTTTTTTTTAATAGACAAGTGTTACCGATATATAGCCAGGGCCGAACGGTGTAAGTTTGCTTAGTGCTACTGAACATGTAGATGATGAAAATTGATGTGAAGTAAATGAAGAAGACTTTGATTAGCTGAGATTCGAGCAACATTGCATTGTGCAAGGTGAAGAGCTTCTCTAATGCAATGAACATGCTTGCTTGTTTTGATTCAAATATTTGCTGTCAACAGAGCGAAAAATGTGAGAAACAGATTCAGACTAAAAGATTAAATGAATCATAATCAAACTGGTTCACATAAGGTTTTAAGTTCATAGTGATTGATAATATATTTTTACTTTTCTTTTTAAGATGATGTACAACAAATACAAAGTTGGCCTAACATCACTAAATCCAAAAACTTCAGTGGATGGGTTTCCGTAACTTTAATCTTTTTATTAATACTTAAACAGCTAGAAGCTTACCTGAGCTTCCAAGATTGATTTTGAATTGTCCATCAATCGATCATGAAGTTGTTGGAGTTGTCCTTGTCGCTGGAGAAGCTCCTCCTGTTGTTTGTGGCCATATTCAGCCAACTGTTGCAGCTTATTCCTACAAGTCGTAAAGCATGTTAGAGAAATTTTAGTTAGGTTTGGCTTGGTCTGAATCCTAATTTAATATACCTGCTTTCCTCTAGCGCTTCCGATTGAACTTTGCTTAAAGAATGAAGACCATTAAGTGCTGTGGACTGAGCATCTAGAAGTTCTTGTTGTTTGTCCAATGAAAGCCCAGCCATATTCCCAATATCATCTGCTGTGCTCTGGAGGTACTTCATCTTCAAAGACATTGAATCTCCCACTTTGGTTATCTCCTTTTCGATCTCGATGGCTTCTTCTCGTAAACTATCCATCTCTTGGCCAAGATTGCTGTAAGAATCCTGAAGCATTTCCATCCCTTCCTCTAAACTTTTTCTCAGTTTTAACTGACCTTCTTGGAGTTCCAACTGGGATGTCTCTATCTTCTTGGATTGCTCATAAACTGCTTCAGAGTGCTTTAGAACAATGCCCATGTGGTCTTCTAGTTTCCTTGATGTTTGAGCCATTTTTTGTATTTGCGTCCCAGTAGAGTTCAAGGAATCAGAAATTTCATATGAACTTTGCAGCAGAGATTCCGATTTTTCCTCGATGGATTCTAACTTGCCTTCTGCAGCTTCCGAAGATCTCTTCAGTTCATTCACTAACCTCTCTGTGTCAAGCTTGAAAGCATTAGCCCTGGAAACAAAGACCACAATCAATTGGATATGGTGTTTAAAAAACAAGAAAGGATCAATGCCCTATCGTTTGAACTTAATTTAAATTTCATCCCCATGCTTTTAAAAAGTTACAATTCTTCGATCCTTATGGTTCTTGTTTAATTTCAATGTGCTCTACTTGGTCTTAAATTTTTTAACCTGGTTCCTAAATAGTCTATCGACATCTTAGTTTAATAAAGTCCAGTCATAAGGATCAAGTAAAAAATCTTAAAACTACAAAGACCAAACTAGAACCAAATTAAAACTACCAAAACTAAACAAAAACAATTTATAATGTAACCAATAAGATAGGAATTAGAATACTCACTGAAGTTGATGACAAATGGAGTTAGTTTCAAGGTAGAACTCAAGATAAATCCGATGCTCATGTTCATTCAAGGACTTGAGGCATTTGGCCATGGGCGATTTCGCATCACAATTAGGAAAAGAAGGCCTGCCAGAGTCCTTCTGAAAGCAATCACTAAGATGCCAAGCGAATCTGGACCGTTTCTCATCCGCAGCAAAAATCTCGGAACAACCCGCAAAGAGATGCCTATAAGCAGTTTCCCAGCAAGAATTAGACACACTCAATTTGTTCTTAGCATTCTCAATTCTCCTCACCCCTTTTTGATCATCAAAACCCTCAATTGCGAATTCCGCACCACTTCCACCTTCAACACGGTTAAAAGAAGAGCCCGAAGACGAAGAAGAGGAAAACCAGTTCCAGGATTCACAATTGGGCAACGCAAACAACAAAATCACCAAAAGAAGAATACGATTCATTGAAAAAAAAAAGAAGAAGAAAACCTACCGCCTCGTCTTCTACCAAAATCAAAACCCAGAGAAACAAAATCACTCTAATGCCATAAAAGAGGAAAACAAGAATTAAAAAGAGAAAAAAGGTGTGTGTAATAGTGAAGGATTTAAGTGTGAAAAGGGAATTGAGAACCTGAATTGCTTTTTGATCATGTGAGGAAGACGAAGGAGGGCGGAGATTTTGAAAAGGGTTTGTATTTATAGGTGAGGTGAGGAGTTGTGAATTGCTTCAAAAGGAAAGGAATGAAAACGGTTCGTTTTGGGAGGAAAGAGGCGCCAGCGCCAACCTTTGTCCCTTCACTTTCTTTTCTTACACCAATTTCTTTCCTAATTCTTTTTATTTTATTTTATTTTATTATCATTATCTTTTTATGTATTTAAAAGATGGTTAGTTACTTGGTTGGCAAGGTATAGGTTATTATTTAGATTATAAGATTACACGTGTCTATAACTTTTTTTTTAATATATAATTATTGTATGGTAATCAACTAAATTTCATTGTGTGGGTCTCGCACACGGCAAAGTTTTAAAAAGAGGGTATCTATATTTAGGAGAGTCTAGGTGTTCATTGAGTTAACTTTACGATTGTTACTCTTATTATAAGTACAACGTTGTAATCATTTTACTTAACTATATATTAGTGGACTATCTTTTCTAAACATACTGTCCCCAAGCTTATAAGGTGTTGTATCACTAAACTTTTTGCTCTTGCTTAGATGTATTTCGTGACAACTAATGGTGCGTTTGGATTACATTTCCAAGTATTTAATTTTAAAAATAAGTTATTTTGTAAAGAAACTAAGATGTTTGAAAACCATTCAAAATAGAATTTTAAGTGTATTTTAAACAATTTTTAGGAAAATGAGTTTCTTGAAAAATATTTTTTTCATAATTCAATCCAAGCGGACCCAATCTGCGTAAAATAACCACTTTTCAAAATTTCATACAAATTTCAAAAAGTCAACAACAAATTAATAGCAATACTCTTTGTTGTTTTACCATATTAGTTATAATTTATGTGATTTAGAGATATCATCCAACTTAAAAAGTTAAAAGTTGGTTTCACCGATATCAGTATCAAATATTTTAACAAGTTGGGTCGGATTGACATCTATGCATCAACTTGAGGAGTGCTGGAAACAAGGGGTTTTTGTTGATAGCTTATAGTCTTGAAGGTATTTTAGTATTCTACTTTACCCTAAGTTTATTTTCCTTTTTGTATTAGGGCTTACTATATCCTATAAAGATGCATTCTGATCTTGTAACTTTTATTGCGGGTGAAAATAATAAAAAGACTCTCTATCATGGTTTTTTCTTCCGTTCTAGATTTGCCACATAAACATTATGTTCTCTCTTTTACCTTTTAACAATTATCAAATGATATCTTAGTTGGACAGCATAACATTACCTCCAATCAGACTATATCTTGTAAGCATGGGATTAATAAAGAAAAGTTAAAAAAGAGTTAGGATTGACAGTATGAACTTGACCACACCCTAAACATAGTTATTGGAATTTGTCTCTAGAGATTGGTGATATCAGTAAAAAGAGGAAAAAGAAAGAAAACAATGATGAAATTTAGTGAGGGAGTGGGTGGAAAAAAGAGGATGCATGATGCTGTGGGTGGAGTACTGCACTCTCACCACTACCACTATTCACATAAAAATCTAAACACAAAATGATGGATAGCAAAAAGACAAAATCAAATCAAATATATATAATATCAAAAGTTCTCTCTTTCATTCACGGGTTCACTTAAAACTCTTCCACACCACATTTTTCTTTCACTCTCACTTTCCCCATCCATTTTCTCTCCCTGCAATTTGTCTTTCCCTTCTCCGTTTGCTATGAATAATGCATTATTATTGGTGCTGTTCCTCTTTGCCGTTTGGTTTCCGGCTATTGACAGGCTGACGGCGGCTTCCACGACGGCGGTGAAGGTGGGAAATGTTTCCAAGATTGAAGATGCAGTGAATTTCAGGATTTATTATGGACAGTCGTTTAAAGTTATCAAGAACTCCATTGATGGCAAGAGCTACCTTCTCATTCAGGTTCTTTTTCTTCCTCTTCTTTCTTAAAATTATAGAAAATACTGCATTGGATTCAATTAAACCCTCTGTTAAACCATTTTCATGTTTCAAAATTTTATTTCTGTTTCACATTTTGATTTTTAACGCGTCTCAAGATAACATTCTAACTTTCCAAACAACTCCTAAGCAATGTTAGGATTTGTTTAAAAAATATACCTATACTCCTGTGGTTGTAGAAGAAATTAAACATTTGTGTATAGTATATAGATAGAAAATTATGTGGTGTCAAGAGGTTTGATGTGAAAAAGAATGGAAAAAAAAAGTGCAGAATACTTCAAAGATGGCAGGAAGAACAAAGTATTGCACTTCAAGGATCAAATCTTATGTCATCCCTTTGTCTAATTACTCTCTTGATACTGACCTCTTTCCAGGTACACTTTCTTTTCGACAACCATTCTATTTATCATTTTCTTATATAATTTCCAATTTTCAAATGTATGTCATTGGGGTTCTACACTTTGTTTGTTTTCTAACCATTTTTTTTTAAAATTGAACATATTGGTACTGTATTATTCTTATGTAAAAGTTGATTTCTTTTTTACAAAAAGATATAATTAATCCTTTACATATGGTGTAATTTTATATTAATATTGCAATGTTGTTATTATATTATAAGCTATTATTAATCATGTGATTACTTTTTGATACACAAATCACATGGCACCCAATGTGCACAGTTAGTTTGACAATCAATATCTAACTTTTTCTTCTTTTCCTTTCCTTTTTGTCTTCTTTCTCCATGCCCCCTATCAGTTTCCTTTTTCGAGGTATGTAATTTGCTTCATCTTTTCTATATTATATCATGAGCAAGTGACATTGTTATGAATATTAATTTATATAGTATGGAACAGCTTCTAGGTTTATTAGGAAGCTTGAAGGGCATAACGTCGGAGAGTGTGACATCAGAATGCTTATTAAAACAATACGAAAAAGGAGAAATTCAAATTATAAACAAAACCGAAACACAACAGCTGGCACAATTTGCTGCTCACTTCGTTGCCGACGTGGACCAACCACAATCCTGCAATTTTGCCACCTTTCTTCCTTCCTCAGAGGATACCCCTTTGCAAGTAAAACCCTAAACCCTTCTTCTTTTTTTCTTCTTTGATCTTTTAACTCTCTGCTACTTCTTTTATCAAGGTTTCCTTCACTGACATCATGGTCTAAATATAAGTAATTTTATCTTAATTTACTTGTGTGTTTAATTACGCTTTGCTAATACGAAGTTGGAAATTTGTAGAAAGCAGAATGGATAAAGTTCTTGGGTGCATTTGCAAACGTGGAGCCAAGAGCAAATCAAATTTACACTGCGGTAAGTAATTTGTAAATCTTATTACAATGTTTAAGAATGCAGCACATCCAAATTATAAATTTGAAATTTTGAGGCAAGAAATGATGCAAACTTGACAAGGTTTAAAGTAATTTTATTTAAATTTGTATATTATTGTTGTTGTTATTGCAGATCAAAGAAAATTACATGTGCTTGAAGAACATAGCAACTACTAGAAAGACTTTCAAACCCATTGTTGCATGGATGGGTTACTATGATGTTAGAATCATTCACTACTTTTTTCTTTTTCTTTTTAATATAAAGTTTATATGTTCTTTAAAATGATTATTAATTCTTCTAATATTTTCTTTAATTATTCTTGAATAACAGGGCATCTGGTCTTTCACAAAGGATGCCTACAAGCTTAAGGTAATTAATTTGATGATGAAATTCAATTATAAGTTTATAGTTAAAATAAATTTGGATTTAAGTCTAGATTATTATAGTTTATAAAAATTAAAAAAAAAAAAAGTAGATTTTGATCATTTTGATTTTCTGTTTTAATATTTTGAATTATTTATTTTAGTTAATAAATATAAATATAATTAATTTAATGTATGAGAATAATTCAGTTAATATCGAAGTCGAATGTTTGGTTCTTTCGGGTGACGTATAAACTAACCCATTGTGAGGTTATTGGAAAAGTATATAGAAGATGCAGGAGGAGAAAATGTGGATGACTCCATCAACAAAATCACATACAACGTCTCTAACCCCGACGACTTAGATGCCTTTCATGGTATCCTTTGTGTAAGTTTTCGTTCATTAATTATTTCACTTTTGGTTAGTACTATTCAATAAAATAGTTACAAAAACAAAATCTATTTCTTTTGAATATATCAATTTTATTTGTCTTGGTGATATGTTGTTTTCTAGATAGACGGTAGAAGTGATCATCGATGAAACATTTACATCAGATCCATCTGCATACAACTTGTCCACATTTCTCCAACTAATCAACATTCAAGATCAATCTTGCCTATCTTTTCTTTCCACTCAAAGCATTTGGCGATTTGATAAACGATTTCACAACTCCAATGCTTTCGGTAATTTTAAATACGTTTTTCCCTTTCATACTTTAAGAGTAATTGGCATTTACTACCTCCATCAATTAATATATATGTGTATGTGTGTGATGATATTAGATTGGTTTGATGGAGCAATCTCACAGCCGCAGTTGGTATTGGCAGACATCATAGAGGTTTTGTTTCCCACCGGCAATTTCACAACAACCTATTTTAGGAACTTGGCTAAGGTATTTTATTCTCTCTCTTTTATTCTTTCAAATGGAAAAAGTAGTATTTAGAAAGTACTTTTTTTTCCTAAATGTGAAAGTTAGGAATACTTTAAATTGAACTTAATAAATAATTTAACTTTCAATCTCGAGTCAAATTTCTTTTTATAACCCTCTTAATTCCTAATATGTCATATATGCTAATTGAACAATTATGCTCACTTTGCCATATGATTCACAAACTATTACTAAAGAGACAAAACAAAAGTGTCCATGAATTGTTAATATAGTGTCAGACTGTCAAATGAGTTTTGAGCTTAAAGAAAAGTCTCTTAAATCAAAGGTTCAATTTAAAAAAAAAAAAAATTAAAGATTTAAGTATCTAATACAATTTTTTCCAAGTTGAAAATTTAGATATTTATTAATATTTGTCAAAGTTCAAGAGCTTATATCATTATATGTACATGAAGATAAAAAGATCTTGAGTTTAAATCCCCACCTCGATTTGTATTTAAAAATACATTTCTTTTATAAAAAAATATATAATCAAAGAAATTACAACTCTCAAAACCTTCAATTATAATGAATTTTTAAACATATACAAGTATTCAATTTCTACGACTATATTGTAAATTTAAAGATTTAATTTTAACATGCATGAAGAAGTTTGAAGGATCCAATAAGTTTTATAAGTTTGATAACATGATTTGAATCACCACCATACCATACTTTGGATTTGGAGTTGTTTTTGTTAAAGAAAACTAAGGTGTTTATGTGTGGGTGATGGTGATGGTGATGCAGGAGGGAGTTACCAACATTGGTTCAGAAATGTGTGAGAGAGATATTTCTTCTGCCTTGGAACCCACCATCATAGCATGTGGATAATTATTTTACCCTCTCTTTGTAATATATATATATCTATTCTAATTAGACCTATTAATCATTCAATCTCATATTTTATATGGATGCTTTTAGGAAAATACTGTTTAATCAAACATTTTTTTATTTTAATTATTGTTCTTACAATTTTTCACTTCAAACAATCTCAATGTTTGTTAAAATTATAATCATATGGTTAATTACAATTATACCTCTTAAATAAAAGGTTTAAGTTTCTAGCCATAAAAGTGAAGACATTAATCGTGCGAGTAGAAACTTTTGTTAATTAAGCTATAATTGTTTAAAATATGTTACGTTCGATGTGATATATAGTTTTGATGTTGTTTTATTTTATATTTGTTAAGTTTTAGCATTTCTTTAGAACAAGTTTTGGCTTGTTAAAACACTTGTTAAAGGGAACAATTACAAACTAAAAAAATTTGTATGTTTCAATAATTAAAGTTAAATTATAAGTAATGTCTATTTAGTTATTTAATTTAGTATATGAGCTATCTAATCTTTTACATAAATCCATATCTATTACTACTAATACACGAAATTAAAAGTTTAATATCCAATCAAATTATATAGAATAATTCAAATTTATATCTAAAAGATTAATTGATTTTAAAGAATTTTTAGAGTATAAAAGACGTATTAAATGCCAATTAAAGAAACATCATCTAAAGTAAATCTATTAACCAAATAATGAAGACATCCATGTTAATCTAGTTGAAATATCATGATGCATGCATCCTCATGATCTCACTTTTCTCCAATAGTTTGTTAAAAGAAAACTATTGGAATGCATGTTGATCAATTTTATGACTTAGAAGAATAGAAAAAAGAAAATCTAATTTTCTCCAATTTAAATGTTATACACCAAATATCATTTGAGGAAATTAGGATTCATATTGTCTGGAAAAAGAAGATATAAGTAATTTATTAGTATTAAAGAGCCATACAAACCTTTCAAGAGGAGTTAATATGCTCAATTCTCAAGGATGGAATCAAAGTTCAAGAATCATTTAGCTTTTCGTCCATAATCTTTATTATTTATTTATGCTTTTCAAATAATTTATTTATATACTTTGGAAACATTCATAGGAATTAATTTAACATTTTTGACAAAAATAAGTGTAATCGTTTAAATTCTAAATTATTTGTATAGTAAGAAAACATCAGTGTTTAAAAAAGTCAAAACAATAAAACGTCTTGATATTTTTAATTGGCCAAATTGATGACTAAACGCAAAAAAATTTGTAATTTATGTTTGTTTGGGTAATCATTTCAATTTATTTTTAAATTTTATTTTTATGTTTTTAAAATTTTGTTAAAAAATTGGGACATTTTTAAAAATAGTAAAATAAATTAAATGTTTACTGAGTTATAGCAAAATTTTTAAATTTTATCGATGATAGCCAGTAAATAGATATAACTAACTATAAATGTTTGTTATTGATATAATCTAAAATTTTACTGTAACTTATAAATATTTGGTCAAATTTGTTGTTTTTTCAATTTTGTTTTTTTAAAACAAAATTTATTTTTTTATTTTTAATTTTTCTTTCTTAGGTTTAAAAATAAGTTTAAAAAAAAAAAAAAAAAAAAAAAAAAAACTAGTTGTAAAAATGAATGATGGTTAAAGAAGGAAAGAAAAGAAAAGAAGAAAAAGAAAAGCATTAAATGGAAACGCGTAAGTTTAAAAGATTTATTTGGTAAATCCAAAGCCTTCCTATCATTTTCTTTAGCGTGACATCCCCACACAGGTCGCACGTGAGACCTATGGTCAAATTTTGACTTTCTTCCCTTTTTATAAATTGATATACAAAACTACATATTTGCTATGCCACACCTTTAAACCATTTAATTAAAATAATAAATATAGATTAAGAAACTAATAAAAATTAAATTGAAAATTTAATCAACTTTTGAGATTTTTTATTTTCTAAATTATTTGATCAAATATTTCTTGAGAATATAGATTGTTTAACTAGTATGTTAATTGAATTATATTTATAGTTATTATGGTTCGTTTTTTTATATTTAAAAATGTATATGAAAGTAATATATAAACTTTAATTTAAAAAGCAATCGAGTTGAACAAATTGAAAAAAAAAAAAAAAAAAAACTCAAAACCTTAAAAGTTATAAAAATGAAAAATAAAAGCAACTATCTCGCTCTCGAACGTGAATTTGGAGGGAGGCATGTGTCTCCCATGCCCCCTACGTGCCTCTGTCTATTAGGGTGGAAGTCAATTTAACTTTTTCGGTTTTGAGTTCAACCAAAAAAACCAAATCAAACCAATTGATTATAAAAAGAAAATCATGAATATAATTTCTGTCTAATTGAACTTCCAACTTTGAGTTTTTCTTTTTTTTTTTCTTTCTTTATCTAAGTAAGTCTGTGAATGTCCTTTTTTTATCCTTTTATTTATTTGGATTTTCCACAAAGTATGAATGTATGTTTGTATAGTATTAAAATCAAAGCACAACTTCATGAGGTTGCCAAATGGCATAGTAATTATATTAATGTACCTAAAACTATATAATAAAATCTTGAAAAGAAAATGATAACATTTGAAACAGTAGCCCCTAACTAATTACCGTTATTGTTATAAAAAAAGCAATAGTAATTTAATTTTGTATAATCCTATGGTATTGAAATCTTAACTCGAAGTGATTTAGCACAAGAAAGAAAAGGGAAATTAAAGCTTAAATTTAATTTGATCAAAATCCCACAATTACACAGCAAAATATATGTTTTATTTCTCAATTAAATGTACTTAATTACAATACTTTTCTAACTTTTTTTTTTTAATAATTATTTCACCAAAGAAAGGTGTAATGTTAGGGACATACATTGCATCATTTCTAAAGTTGCAAAACTTATGTGCTCCAATTTTATTGTATATAAAGTTTAGATCAATAAATGTTATTGCCTTCAAACCTATTTTATTACTCCTCAACTTATTTTTGTTTCGGGGTTGTCTATTAATATTTCGAGAAATTACATCAAATGACAAAAACATTAAAAAAAATCAGTTTATACATTTTTTTTGTATATTGTAAATATGACAAAATTAGTTATATCAGACAGTTATTGGAGGGTTACGATAATCATAGAGTTGCTTTTAAATTTGTTATTTTACAATTTAGAAAATGTAGTGACATGAGTCCTATATAAATAACCCAAAATCTGAACAGTCAAATCTAAACGATCTAAATCGACAACAAACAAATTTAAAAGGGTTGTTCAAGTCAGTTTTCATGGACCGTGGGTTTTTTTTTTTTTTTTTTTCATTTCGAAATTGTTCGGTAAATATTTTGCCAAAAAGACCCCTAAAATTTAACCATGAATGACTAAATTTAATATTACTTTTAAAGTATAAGATAATTGAAAAAGTAGATGAATTAAAATTAATGATATTTAAATCTAAATTCAATTAAAGTTAGTAAAAGTTTATATAGTGATGATGATGATGATGAAGAAGAAGAAGATAAAGCAATTCAAGCAATACATATAATGTGAAGATAGATATTATTTAAAAGTTGAATGACTCAAATGAATTTTATTGTTATTAGGCAAGTAATTAGATTACAATAATAATCATTTCAAAACCAAAATAATAATAATAATAATAATAATAATAATAATAATAATAGAATATAGGGAAATTGAGAAGTAGTTTCCAATGAACAGAACATATTTGACTGTGTTTGAATTAAATGCTAAAAGTGGGAAAGAATCAGTTTTTGTTATTTGCTGTAATATTAAATCGTGTCTTTGTATTTTGCCATATAAATCAAGAGGGCTGTATGCTTCATCTTTCACACAACTTTCGATTCTCAAAACCTCCCAACAATATATATATATATAATGGCTCATCGGCTCTCCGGTGACATTCCCGACATGTCCTCATCCGACGCCATTGTAAAAGAAGAGGTTGAAGAAGTTGTTGTTGGGCCGTCCGAGAGGAAGCCTTCAAGGCAAAAGCTCCGACGATACGACTCCTTGGATTTAGAGTCACGTAAACTCCATGGTCATGACCATGATCATTCCTATGCCAAGGAGAATAGTTGGAGTGTAATCTTACACCTAGCATTCCAAAGCATTGGCATAGTGTATGGTGACATTGGAACGTCGCCACTGTACGTGTTCTCCAGCACATTTCCAGACGGGATAAAACACAACGATGATATCTTAGGGGTGTTATCGTTGATCATTTATACCATAACTTTGATTCCTGTAATCAAATATGTGTTCATCGTTTTGAAAGCCAACGACAACGGAGAAGGTAAGTAAGTTTAAAAATTAACTGCATGCATGTGATTCAACAACTGGGGGTGGTGGACACTGGACAGCATAATTAATTTAAGTAATGGGTTTGGATTATTGCTCTAGGGGGAACGTTCGCATTGTACTCACTGATATGTCGATATGCCAAAGTGGGGTTGATTCCGAATGCGGAGGTGGAAGATCGAGAAGTGTCAAATTACCAATTGAGTTTGCCGAACGAGAGACAGAAGAGAGCTTCAAGAATTCAATCCAAGTTGGAGAAAAGTCATTTTGCAAAGGTGTTTCTTCTATTTGCAACTATGCTTGGAACCTCCATGGTTATTGGTGATGGTGTTCTTACTCCTTGTATCTCAGGTCCTTGCTCTCTCTTTTTCTTTCTTCTTCTTCCATTTTTTAAAATTAAATTTCCTACTCCAATATGTCCTTTTCTTTTCAAAATTAATCCTTTTTTTTTTTCTTTTAAATTTATATTTTTTTTCCTGAATCTGTTACCTATAGAACAATTTTGTGTGAGGGTAATATAGCAAATTTGTTTTTCTTCAATCTTCAGTGTTATCTGCTGTGGGAGGGATCAAGGAGGCTACCCCTGCAATGACAGAAGGTAAATTAAATACTTTGTAAAAAAAAAAAACAAATGTCAAAAGAAAAAACCCAACAAATTTTACTTTTTAAGAAAATTGATTTTCTTCAACTTTCCACAATTGTAATAAATATAAGTTGATGAGGAAGAGAAAGACACAAATCCCATCAGCAAAACGCGTCTTCTCTATCTCTAAGTTTTTTTGTTTATAGCAATTACAGAAAATACAACAAACCCACTTTGTGTAAAAGGAAATTGAATCCCATTATATTTTAATATAACAGTTGATAAAAGAAACTCATTTAGTATTTTATGATTTTAAGGGAAATACTTGTTATTATGAAAATAGTATTTGGCTGAACTGTTTCAATATTATTTTGGTCTTTTGCAACTTCAGTTTTGATTCATTTTTCTGATTGAATGGTTGTTAAGGAAGATGATGAATTGATTATTGCAGAAAGGATTGTTTGGGCATCAGTAGGAATATTGGTGTGCCTATTCATGGTTCAAAGATTTGGAACAGATAAAGTTGGATACACTTTTGCTCCAATTATCTTCATTTGGTTTGCTCTCAATGCTTCAATTGGTGTCTATAACTTCATAAAATATGACCCAACTGTCCTTAAGGCCTTAAATCCAAATTTCATTTTTCGATTTTTCCAAAGAAACAAAATGGATGCTTGGATTTCACTTGGTGGCGTTGTTCTTGCTATTACAGGTTCACCTTTCGTCCTTCTGATCATTTCATTGAACTCTTATAACTTCAATTAACAACATTTTAGACATATGATCAATCAAACACTTACTTTATTCAATTTCCAATCCACACACTCTTACAGGGACAGAAGCCTTGTTTGCCGATGTAGGTCATTTCAGCGTCCGATCGATTCAACTAAGCATGTCCGCCATTACCTACCCAGCTCTAATCTGTGCTTATGTTGGCCAAGCCTCGTTTCTTCGGAAGCACAATGATCTAGTTTCAGACACATTTTACAAGTCAATTCCAGGTAAAAGAAACAATAAGAAAAAAAAGCACAATTTCCAAACTAAATGGTTAGAAAAAGGCCGGTCTTTTCAAATGAAAATGATATTGAATACTATTGTCTATGTGTATACTATTATATTGGCAGGAAGGTTGTATTGGCCAATGTTTGTGGTGGCAGTATCAGCATCAATCATAGCAAGCCAAGCGATGATCTCAGGAACATTCTCAATAATTCAACAATCACTTTCACTTGGATGCTTCCCAAGAGTAAAAGTGGTTCATACATCAGATAAGTATGAAGGGCAAGTCTATGTTCCAGAGATAAATTACCTGCTAATGTTGGCTTGTGTTGGTGTTACTTTGGGGTTCAAAAACACTACACAGATTGGGAATGCATATGGAATAGCTGTGGTTTTTGTGATGACACTTACATCCTCTTTCCTAGTACTCATAATGGTAATGATATGGAAAACTCACATCCTTTACATAATCACTTACATTCTCACCATTGGTACTGTGGAATTGGTATATTTGAGTTCTGTCCTTTACAAGTTTGACCAAGGAGGCTATCTCCCTCTGGCTTTTGCTGCTGCTTTGATGACAATCATGTATGTTTGGAATAGTGTGTTTAGAAAGAAATACTTTTATGAACTCAACCACAAAATCACTTCTGAGAAACTCAATGAGATAGTGAATAGAACCAACTTTAGAAGAATTCCCGGTATTGCATTCTTCTACTCTGAGCTTGTTCAAGGCATCCCTCCCATCTTCAAGCATTACGTCGATCACGTCCCTGCATTGCAATCTGTTCTCGTCTTCATCACCATTAAATCACTTCCTGTGAGCAAGGTTCGTTATAAAACATACTTAACTTTAATTACAATGATAAACTTTAAGGTCAATTACGACAATACATATTTGAGGTTGTTTTATTGTTTGTTCGATCTTACACTAGGTTCCAGTTGATGAACGTTTCCTCTTCAGAAAAGTAGAGGCGAAGGAGATCGATGTGTTCCGTTGTGTTGTTCGATATGGGTACACGGACGTGAGGACCGAACATGAATCGTTTGAGAAGATATTACTCGAGAGACTAGACGAGTTTGAGATGGAGCGAGTTGCATCGCATTCAAACGAGGAAAATGGAGTGTTGGATGGAAGAGTTGAAAAAGAGGATAATAAAGCAATCGGAAGGATTGGAGAAGCATGGAAAGATGGAGTTGTTCATTTGGTGGGAGAAAGTGAAGTGGTTGCTAAAAAAGGGTCAAGTTTTGGAAAGAGAATAATGATAAACTATGCATATAGCTTCTTAAGGAGGAATTTGAGGCAAAGTGATCAAGTCTTTGATATTCCTCGCATGCATATGCTCAAAGTAGGAATGACTTGTGAACTTTAGAAGTTATTAATTAGTCACTTCAATTCTGGTTTAATTTCCTTTTTAACATCACAATTTGTATTAGTTTTGTACTTCCCCTTGGTTCAAATGTTATTTATATATTTTGTATATATTTAATTTAGTAATTAACCGACTATTTAATTTAATTCAATTCAATTAATTGAAATAAAACTCTAAGTTATATGAGATGATAATTGAAATAAAACTCTAGGTTATGTAAGAGCCTCATCCCTTCGATTTGATCAACTCAAAATAAAATACTTACATATCTTTGCTGGCCTTCTTTATGGATGTCGTTGTCAAAATGTCTACAACTTTGTACATAGCTAGCAATTATATATTAAAATAGATTACGAAAAATACACAATTTAGTGAAGATGAGGTATTTGAGATGTTTTATTTACTGTGGAGCAAGTCAACTTGTTTGACTGACTAACACAAAATTCCATTCATACAAATATGAAGTGTGAAATTTTGTTTAGTCCTCCATCTGACCATGATTTGAATCGGTATATCCATCAATGCCATACTTTTGGTATACTATAACTTGATTCTCTTCCCACCATCTCTCTGCTTCCCTTTCCGAAAATCTTCTTCGACTGCAAAACACAATACCAGATAACTACGCTAAGTTACAATGATAACACATATCACTACGATGCATTCAATCAAACATATATCCAAACATTGGATATAACCAAATGCGTTAGGGTCAAAGCAAGTTCATTTTATCAACTTTCAAAGTTGTGTTAAAAAAAATTAGTTAGAAGCTTATTAGACAGTCATTAAAATTGAAGGATATATTCTATAAAACCTTGAAAATCTTCCTACTAAACTTGTAATGTAGTTTAATTTAACCCCAAAAGAATAGAAAAATAGAAAGGACAATTATTAATAAGTTGATATGAATAAATGACAAATACCTGAACCTCACTCTCTTCAGTCCCTTGTGCCCACCTGGTAGACTTGTAAATGTAATATATACACCAGCTTCATACTGTTCCATCCATTCATCTTTCAAATAATTTGCATTTCCATTTTTCGCCGACGTTCGGTTAGCAATGGGATCTGGATCTGTAGACTTGCTAACGTGTCGGAATGCAGGTCTCCCATACAATGATTTGAATGTATTAGAAAAGACAATGGGAGAGTTGTATAAACTATCACCTATTACTCTATCTTTGGGTAATTGAAGCTCAGGGGGTAAACAAGTTACAGCAGAGGGGGAGTGAAAATGGCCAAAGTTTGAAGAATCTGAATATACTGGTGTAACATGTGGTTTATTTGCATCAACTTCATCTTTTGTATCTCCTCGACTGCTAACCTTCTCCGATATTGTATGTAGCTGCTACAACGTAAGCAGTTTTCAAATCAGATAACCGGTTTGGAAATGAATGTGTATAGCACGACTTACATCCGAAAGTAAATAAAGAAAGATATGAGAGAAAATTACCCTAAGAGCCAAAGCTTTTATGATCTCCTTTGCTGCCTTACATTTTGCCGCTTCCTCCCTTGCAACAAACCAAGCCTCTTCGATCTTCAGTCGACACTTTTGCATCTTCTCGTCTCCATCATTACATTGTAATTCGAGGTTCTTTACCTTTACGATAAAAAGAAAGAAAGTGAAAACTCATTTTTCCAATGGCAGCTTCAACACGCAATTCAATAAAATTAAAACCCTGTTTAACTTGACATTACAAACTAATCCCCACCACACAATCACAGTTTATAGCTTTCAAATTTCAGGGTATAACCATATCATATTCCATCTGCATCCAAATACGGCACGACTTTTTTGGAGAAAAAATAATGCGTTGAGTTCTTTAAGTATTTTGGAATCCAAATACGGAGTAAAACTTATTGAGTAAAGACAGTTAGCTCAGGGAAGAAACTTGGTCAGTTCATGTAGATGTAAGAACAAATTTGCATGGTCAAGGTATATTAATTGTATCTGAAATTATTAAACCAAGAAATGGAATAAGTGGATCGCGAGCAAATAACCGCAGGAGGATGGACGTATAATCTGAGTACAGAAATATTGAAAAATCGTAAGATAGCATGTGTAAAAATACCTCAGTTCTTAACCTCTGAACCTCTTCACTTAGCTTCTCACTGGATCCATACAAAAATCTATCAAGACTAATGGCACTTGAATTAGGGGACTTTAGGTGAACTAAATCATTGGCAGTTGTTTGATTTTGAGATGGAGAAAAGAGAGTTTTCGTGTTTTCTCTGCAACACATTTTAAACGAAGCTGGGCATGAAACTTGTCCCCAACTTGGAATTCCACTGGACGTAAAAGTTTCTAAATCCTGTTGGTTTTCCCCTTGGTTAATGAATTTCCAATGAGACTGCATTTCATCAATATTTTGTTTTGTAGGTGACAACAGTGGAGAATGCTTAGAACTCATACTTCTCTTATCTACTCTTTCAAAACCAGATGCCTTCTGTTGCATCAATGAATTCTGTGGCCTTGTATTTTCTTGTTTTAGTGACCTATCCAAGTGAATATGTCTCCGTAAAATGTTGAAGCATGGATCACAAACTCGGAAAGCTTTAGATTTATTTGGAGCCAACGCAGCATTTGTAGTCTTTTTGCTGCTGCACATCCGGCAAAAATAGAGTCCACAGTGATAGCAATTATGCTTCTTCCTCGTAAATCCGAAAGGCAATTTACAACCATAACAAGAAGATTGGTCACTTGACGTGAAAGATCTGTGCAAGCAGATGGCAGCTGTGAAATTTGATCCACATGCTATACTTTCTACCTGCTTGTCTCCTAGAGCTTCAACAAAAGTAGGCAAATTCCTATCATCAGAATCACCCAATCCTAATTGTCCATGTACACCCTTTCCCCATGTATAAACGCGTCCGGTTGATGTTAATGAAGCAACATGATAGGAACCTGATGATATGGCCTTGACAAACTCTTCTTTAAGCTTCCCTTCGACTATAGCTACTGATGCATCTCTTGAACTCAAATTTCCTAGCTGTCCATGTATGGAATTTCCCATCGTATAAACTCTACCCATATTCGTAAGCCCAACAGTCAACATTCGTCCGCAAGAAACTTGGGCAAAATCACAATCAACGAGTGGGGCAACACATGTTGGTAAGAGCTTACGCTCGTTGTCACCATGGCCCAGCTTCCCTTTATCACCATCACCCCATGTAAATAATTTCCCAACAGCACTCTTGAACTTGAAACGGTCAATCATGATATCAACAATAGCAGCGGTATGCCATGATCCACACGCAACGGATTTAACACACAAACCATTTAAAGATTCAACCTCTTTTGGCTGAGAAAGGCTTATAAGATTCCCATGTCCAAGAGCTCCAAATGTTCCATCTCCATAAGTAAATAACCGTCCACAAGCCGAAACAACTGCTGTATGCCATTCTCCACAAGCGACATTTGATATGCTTATACCTTTTAGAGGACCGGAAAGTTTTTGAGGCAACCACCGACTTCTACTATTCTCCTCGCAATCAAAATCGGCACCAAACCTGCTGTCACCCCACGTATAAACTTCTCCAGCATTTGTCAAAGCACATGTCTGATATTCACCGCATGCAACAGATTTAGCTGCGATCCCATTCAGCGAGTCAACCAGTTTCGGATGGTCCAAGTCCATATTAATTTTATGCCCGAGTCTACCACACTTCCCTTGACCCCAACTGAAGATTTCCCCATGCTTGGTAATCAGGGCTGCGTGTTTCCCTCCCAAAGATATGCTTTGCACGTCCAACATCATAGTAGACTCTAGAAGTTTTGGTAACAATGCATCCACAAGCATTCCTTTATGGCTAGCTGACCTTTCAGTTCCACCACCTATCAGCCCGCCTTCTATACCTTCTCCCCAAATCATGACATCCTTCAAAATGTTGTTCTTTTCGATATATGGAGATGTATGAACAGGTGCAACAAATCTACTGAGAGCATTCTTTTCATAAACCGTTTCATCTAATGATCCCCTATTAAGTACATCAGGTTCAGCAAGCGGAGTACCCCAAGCAGAGATATCCCCTTCACTCTGTCCATCGGATGGATAGAAGCTATCAAAGGAATGAGATAAGCCATCAGAAAGGCATCTTTCTGAAAGTGAAAGAGTAGGACTGCCACACAAGCTGCGTACCTTCAAGCATAGTACATTTTAGTTGAAGTGCAGCACAAAAAAAATTACACGGAACTCTTACAAATTTGAGTAGTAAACATCTCATGAAAAAATGTGAACTTCAATATAAAGGATAGGACAATATTAAATTAAACAACAAATTACATACTGATTGTTGTATAATTTTACCCATTTCCCATCAACTAATGGTTGTAACAGTGCAGAATTAATTTCACCAAATTATTTATGTAAGTTTAGACCGTTGATTTTGGTTCGAATTGTTGAAATATCAATATAAGTTTGATTCAATAGCAACAACAGTTGTCTCTCCTCTTGTCAATTATGTCAGGACTTGCCTATAGAAAATTATAAAGTACAGCGTTTATTAGATAGCAACTACGACTTTGAACTAATCTTTCCCACGCATGAATTGGACTATTTCAATCATGAATGACAAAATAAGTATCACTACCACGATCAGGTGAAGTGATTCGATAAAATAAATTTTCGTAAATAAGGACTATAGGATTTAGGTAACTAAAACCTGTGGAAAGTCTGCACTATCCTCCAAAAGTCCAAGATTGTACTTTCTTCTAATAAAGCCAGCAGGGCTATTGGCACAAGACACAATTCCTCTTTGATCCTTTAAAATAGTTACTGGCCTTGAATGGTGATTCCTTGATATTATAGAGCTGAATCCCAAAAACCAACAATCTGCCTGTGCTTTGTCCTTACATGTCTGCACAAAAAATGAAGTAACAAGAGAAGAAAGAAACAAATCAACATTATCTTCACAAGCAAAAAGCTCGAACTACAAAGCCTATAATCATGAAGAACAAGTTTACCAGAACGAGTGAACGCTCACAATTAGAGTAAATGAGTGAAAAGGATTCGAGATTCTTTGTGGTTTGTAGTTGGTTTACAAGACTTGGCTGTTTCAAAAGAAATAATATGAATGAAAAGAGAAAAAGGTTAAAATGCACAAGAGGCATTGGTTTTTTTTATAATTTATACTTACCAACATTTTACCGGGAATAATTTTCACAACTAAGCTTAATCGAAGTTGCTTTTCCTGGTTTCCAGAATACCAAACCAAGAATTTCTCATCCTGAAATCAAGAGGATAAATTCTTTATAAAAAAAAATTAAAAACAAAGTTTGATTTTACCATTAATGCTGAGTATCATACAAATTAAAATCAGTACAAGAAAAGTATTTAATCAATTATACTTTAACAGCAAATAAAAACATTAAAAAAAAAGCACAAATAAATAAGATGAAAATTTTAAAAGAAGATGGGTCAAAGAGAAAGGTTTATGAATTTTATTTATTTGACAAGTGAGTATCTATTTCCAGCATCAAAATAAAATAGAAATGAAATTATTTTCCTTCTGTTTAATAATTATAAAATCTTTAAAAATATAAAATTCGAAAAGTAACCTCCAAAGCATCATTTGCAACAAAGTTTGGATCAATATTTTATTGTTAAACTGACATTAGATTAAGCAAAGTTAAAGACTTGGACAAAAGTACAAAACAATGTAAAGTAAGAGTTCAGAATTATAATGATTATCTAGAACCTATACACTTATCGCTACTAAAATACACTGAACCAAAATGTTGAACAGCACAAGATCTTGAAAACAGAGAAATCAAACAAGTTCATCGAAAGTAGTGAATACTTTCTTTTTCTTCTGCATTTGAAAATGTAAAGTGGCGCAAGAAACCATGATGGTGAGATAAAAATATCAACAACAACTCGCTGCATTAACGATCACGAGACTTCTTAGAACTCAAGGACACAATTGTACAACCTTAGAACAGATCCTATTCAAGTAAGGTCGTAACGATCACGAGACTTCTGAAAATCCACAACCTGAACCAACCAGATGACGATTTTGACAGAGAAGTGAAACAATGTTGCAATTTTACATAATTTTCAACTGCTTCTGTAGATTCCTGAATGGCAGCTAACCAAGTTCTTAAGAAGAAAACAGAAAAATGAACTGTGCTGCCAGATCACACAAGTACTTTATGTGTTATTTATCGGTTTTTGAGTATCTGTAAATTGCACACATCTTCACTAATCTCTTGAGGCAACTATTGGACTCTACTAATGTTGTATATCCTTACCATGGAAAGCCTGAAAGGGAAAAATTTCGGTTTGCCTCTACGCCTAAACTTCAAAAGGTAAGCACCCTTCTTCATAGACAGAATTGCCTGCAAAATAAAACTTCAAAACATATTCTAAAAAAAGGAGAGAGAGAGAGAAAAAAACATCACCTTCTGCAAATTTAACTATTTTGACCCATTTGCAACAATAAATTAAGCAATAGATGATTTAATTTTCTCTACATTATATTTTATATTTATACCAAAATACTTCAAATAAAAAATTGGTAAATGCCATTGCCAAATGTTGGTTTTGTGATTAGCTCTACCCATTATTGCTAAGAAGGAAGAACATAGAATTCCGCAACTTAGGTACTGTATCGTAATCATTTAGTTTTTTATTTTTTATTTCTTTTTAAATTATGTCTGTAAACACATTTAACCTCTAAAATCAAGATTTTGTTATCAATCTTTTACCAATATTTTCCTAACCAACCTAAAATTTAAAAACTAAAAAAAAAAAAAGAAGCAAGTTTTCAAAAATTTGTTTTTGTTTTTTTTGAATCTGACAAAGAATTCAACTCTTGTAGCTAGGAAAGATACAAACCATCCTAAGAAAAGGAGGATAGAGAAAATACGCATAGCTTCGAAAAAAAAAAAAACAAATACCAAAATCGAAATGGTTGTCAATAGCAACAATGTCTGGATTAAACAATTGTAAAACCATTGTTGTAATCTTCCACTTTAGGCCATTGGCTAATGTATGCCAACCAAATAAACCCATGAGCTTCACAAAATTTACAATCCAAAATTTCATCATTTGAAAAGAGAAATGGACTGAAACTGTAAATCAAAAGTGGAAAATGAAAAGTTTCTTCAAAAGATAAGGTCAGTAAGAACAAAACACAATGAGTATTCCTCAACAAAAAAAGAAAAAAGAGGGGATATCATATTTCAAAACAGATATGGAAAATATACCTGCTCCACTGCTCTGTCATGGAGAATTATTGACAAAGATGCTTCACCCATTTTGTCCTTTTAACAAACAGTTGTCATACATAAAAAGAAATCATCCCAGAGAGAAAAAAATCCTCAGCTCACAAACAACAACAACAACAAAGAAGAAGAAAGAGCTTAAGAGTACACAATGTGAGTTGCAAGAAAATGCAAGGAGGAGTAAAAGAAATAGGTTGTTTTTGTTTGGAAAGAAGAAGGTAAGAAAAAGGGTCCTTGTGTGTTTTGTTTGATCAAAGAAGGGCATTAACGAAATGGGGTTTGTGTTTGTGTGTATAAATAAATTTACGAGGAGTGAAACAATGAAATGAATGTGTTGATGAGCCGTCTTGGGAAGTTTATTCACTTCGTTATTTGTGCAGAGTGGAAAATGGGGGAAGAAGAAAGAAAGAAAGAAAGACGAAAGAAGAAAGAAGAAAGAAGAAAGAAGAAAGGAGGGATGCTTTTTTATTTTATTTTATTTTAAATAGATACCGAAAATCCAACTGCACGTGCAAACCAAATATGAGTTTTATATTTGCACGTGCTGTCTTCCCTTTTTCTCTTCTTTCTTTTCATATACAAAAATATTCATGAATTTTTTAAAAAAATAACAAATATTACAAAATATTTACAATATATAGTAAATTCAATCCCGATATACTATAGTGATAAAGTCTATTATTGATAAAATCCAAAATTTTACTATAGCTTGTAAATATTTTAATTTATTTTGCTATTTTAAAAATGTCCAAATATTAAACCTTCAAAATTAATTAAAATATTTATAATATAGAGGTATTTTAAAAATATTAAATTAAATTAAAATATTTACGAGTTATAATAAAATTTGTTGATTCTATCAATAACAGTCAATGATAGATTTTATCACTGGCGATCAATGTCACCGGTAGAAGAATATCACTGACTATTAAAGGTTTGTTATTGATAGAATCTGAAATTTTGCTATAACTTGTAAATATTTTGTCAAATTTGTTATTTTTTACAATTCCTCTATAAAATTTATAATAGAGTATATGTTATTAGTAGTTTATCACTAGCATATTTTTTAAAGGTGCTTACAAAAATAACAAAAAAACTTTATGATAATAAAGCTTATATCACTGTATTTTATAAATTATGAAAGTGTTAAATTTAAAAGCAGATAACCTGATAGCCGTTTGATATCATTAATTATTTTTCATATTTGTCATATTCGCAATGTGCAGAAAAAGATGTGCTATAGAATGCCTTTTTCTGAATTTTTTTGTCATTTGATGTAATTTTCCTATTTTTCTTTTATAAGTTTGTTATTTTTTAAAAATAGTATTATATTCTTATTATTATTGATAGAATGTGTATGGAAAAATGGAAAAATTAAGTTACCAAAACTATACGATAAATATTTTGATGCCAAAATCAAAACCCAACAATTAATAACTTTTTCCTTTGCTGTCTATTCAAAAACAAATAATTAAATAAACTTTACTTTTGTGTGTTTCCATCAACACTTCAACTTTTCTTTTTCTTTCATTGCAAATTTTCACTCCCCTTCTTTTTATGATCTCAAATCTTATTTCTAAACTCTCTCCACACTCCCCCGTGATTATTGATACTACTTCTGCTTCTTCTTCTCCTTCAAAAAATCTTGGATCTTCAAGATCAAAAGATGAAATCTCAAAGGCTATAGCCAATCATAACTACGCTGAAGCTCATCTAACTCAGGTAGAAAACCGACTCAAAAATTGGTCTATTCCCAAGATAGAACCAAATCAGGTATACAAAATCAGTACCTTCAATTTTTCTCAGCAAGATGTCATCGTCATCACTGAAGAAAACGTTGCAATGAAAGATGAATTCACTACAATCAAACTACTTCCTAAAGAATCCCTTCTTGAGGCCAGAAGTAGATACAAATACCTCCACATCGGATGTGTTCAAGTTGCCCTTAAACCTCTCTTTAGAGAAGGCCTAGACGTTTCTGTTTACCTTGCTCTCAGAGACAAGAGGCATCTCAGATTCACTCCCTCTTTACTAGGGATTGTTCAATCAAACTTGGAGCAAGGACCAGTCTATTTCAATTGCAAGTCTGGTCTTACTATCTCTCTTCAAGATAAAAACATCATGGATTCCTTAACCCTTGATGTTCACTCGCAAGGACTCGAGTTAAAGGATGGATCACTTCCTTTCGCAGTCTCATACCGCATCTACTTCAAATTGATGCATACAAATCTTTCTCTTAAAGCAGTTGCTATCTCTCCAACGGGATATACCATGCTTATGGAAGTCAATTAATAACTTTTTCCTTTGCTGTCTATTCAAAAACAAATAATTAAATAAACTTTACTTTTGTGTGTTTCCATCAACACTTCAACTTTTCTTTTTCTTTCTCTCTAAAAAAGAATTTCAATTAAACCACATATGGAAAATTTTAATGGATGGGTTGGCTAATTGATTGAAGAATTATGCCCATAAAAGGCAAAACCATTGCTTTAGGACATAATTCAAAATCTTCTATCAGAAGATTTGTGAAAAATCTAAGCTAAACTCACTTTTCTTAATTTGATTAGATGATTTTGAATGTTATATGAAAAATAAAGAAAGAAATGGTGAGTTTTGAGATTCTAACCTCTACTCTCTGTCCTCTCCACAATCTTCTTTGAATTTTGTTTTTATGTTTTTATTATGGAAAATTGTCAAAAATAGTAAATTTGATAAAATATTTGTAACATATAGCAGATTTTCATGTTCGATCAATAATAAACACGAGTAGTTATTAGTAATAGGAAACTATCAGTGACTATCATTGATAGAACTTAGAATTTTGATATAGCAAATATTTTAATTTATTTTACTATTTTTAAAAATATTCTTTTTCTTTTTCATTATTCGTCAAAACATTCAATTCTTTAAATGCATTATTATTAAATAAATTCCCTCTTTGTTATCCATCAACCAACATATTTAAATTATACAATAATGTTATAAAGTACATGTGCAATATCACCTTTAACTTGCTTCCTAACATTCTACATATTTTAAATTTTCTATCATACTTTTTCTAAGGGTTTTTTTTTTTTTTTTTTGTATGAAGATGATTTTTGAGAGTGATACACTTTCTAAAAAAAGAAAAAAATAATTGATTAAATTATTTTGACTCGTTTCATAATTATTTTGGTTTTGTTGGCTAACAATTTTTTTTTTTTTTGTTTTTAGTTTTTAAAAATTAAATTTGCATCTCTAAATTTCTTACTTTATCTTTATTTTTAAAAAACACGTTAATTTTTTGGAAATTAAAAAAAAAATTAAAAAACAAATTTTGATAAAAAGTTAACTCTGAAAAAGAAAATTGACTTAATTTTTGAAAACGAAAAACAAAAATCGACATGGTTATAAAATGAAATGTGATTTTTTTTGTTTTGTTTTTTTGAAATTTATATGCGTTTTTTTAAAGAAAATTAAATTCTAAAAGTAAAACAAGTTGTTGAAATACTATTTTTTTTTGTACTCTTAAAAAATTGGGTTAGTTTTTAAATATATTGATAGAAAATAGATAACACTAAAAAAATTTACAATTTAAAGGTTAAAATGCACAAGAAGGCATTGGACCTTTTGTTTTTGGTGTTATGTTTTTTAAATTTTAGCTTATAATGTTATATCAAATACTACTTTCTTCCTCTGTCTTTTTGCATTGTCTTCTATTTTTCTAAAAATATTTTTTTTAGTACAAATTATCGGAGGTGTGGATTTGAACCTAAAATCTCTTGTCTTTTAAGTACATAGAGATAATGTTAGTTGAACTAAACTCTTATTAGTACATCACAGTGAAGTTTTAAACGTTTGGTTACGTTTAAATTTTCTCTTATACTTATAATCCTACGTTTAAAGAAATAATAAGACAATTGGATTAGTATGGTTGAAAAATGATGATTTACCGAAATTAAATGAAAAACTCATTAATTTTTTTATTTCTTTTTTTAAAAAGAACTATGGGATATGATGATCAACTATATATGGCCAAACTTTCCTAACAAATAAAATATCATCCTCTTGTAAAAAAGGTATCCAATGTAGACGTTGCCAATTTTTTGCTATGAATATAGAAGAAAATAAAGAAAGTCTTTTAAAATGAAGGAAGACATTAATTTTAATTAAAAGTATTCTGCACTAAATGAATATAAACCAAAGTTAATAAATAAAAGAGTAAAAAAATTGAAAATTAGACTAATAAAGAAAGAATTAAATATTTCAAAAAGTTAATTGATAAGAGATGATATAACTAATAATATTTTAAGAAATAAAATCCCAATACAATTAATAAGTATATGAAAATGGTATATTTTTTATTTCAAAATTTTAAAATTAAAATGTGAGAGAAAATATCAAAATATTTGTTTTGATAATTATTTATGTATTGAAAAGAACCGATCTAAATGAATGGTATATGAAGTATATGAAAATGATTAATTAAATATGAAAGAAGATTCAATGAAATAATCTCTCATCAAAAGCATGCAAAGTATTCATAAAAAAAGTCCCTTTCATATATATGGGTGTGAAAATAAAGACTACACCAATCTAAAGTAAGAAATTATTAGTGAATAATAAAAGTTCGTATTTCAAATATTATCTATCGTTTAGGTACTATAAAGTTGATATTACAAATGCTAACCTAACTTTTTTAACTTCTCATTTGAAATATTCACTTAATGGGTCATCCGTACATTTGGCCAAGACTCTCACCCCCAACCTCTAAAGATTAAAGGCTTAAAAGAAAAAGATGAAAAGAGAAAAGAAGAAGAAAAAGTAAAGTAAAAATAAAGAGAAGAAAGTAACATTCTTACAACAATCATAATGTAAGGCTTTAATGGGTCATCACTACATTTCCCAAATGTTTCTTCTCATCACTTTTCATTATAATATAATTTTAACACTTTGAATGGAATTTACATTCATTTTTTTTACGGTCCAAGTTGAAGATGTCAACAACAACAATAATAATAAATAAGATGGAGAATCTTTGGTGCATGGCAAAGATTGTCAAAAGCTACTTTTTTTTTTAACTTCTCTTTTTAAATGTAATTCATCACATGGGCTTGTTTTTTTTTTTTTTTTTTTTTTTTTTTTTTTTAATAAAGAAAAAGAAAATCAATAGCCTTCTAATTAAATATGGATTGGTTTTATGTTCTTCATATAATTTTTTAATTTGTTCCTATTGTTTTGGGTTCATTTTATTATGTAATCTATTGATATTTTGTTTTAGTTAAATTGATTACTTTGGAGAAAAAAAATACACATATTAATTATTAGGGAATTTGCTAAAACAGAAGTGGTTGTTGTAAGAAATATATCTTCTTGATCATCTTTTTTAATCATTGAAATTACTTTCTAAACCCTCTTTCTATCTCCAATAATTAATATTTCTTCACTGTTTTCTCAATGTTGTATTTTTTCTTCCCTCTCTTTAAAATATTTGTTTCCTTTTAACTCAAATATCTCTCTGTTTTTATCAACCTAATATAGTAGATATATTTTTAACATAGGTAAATGAATCAAAATGTAGAAAAATTTTAGATTCTAATTAACTCGGATAGAGTTTGAAATTTTTTCATATTTTATAAATATTTCAACCATTTATTTGTCTTTTACAATAATTCTTCAATATAAAGTATGTATTAGTGATTAAAAGACATGTTATATGGTCGAATAAATTTTAGTTTTTTGTTATGAAAAAACAAGCAACCGAAAATGAAAAGTTTAGAGTCCGTTTGTTATCATTTTATTTTTAAGAATTAAGTATATAATCACTACTTCCACGTTTAAAATTCTTTTTATTTGTTATCTACTCTTTATAAACGATTTAAAAAAACCATACTAAAATTTGAGAATTAAGACTCTATCTGATCACAACATTTTCTTTTCAATTTTATGGGTTTGAAATTTATGTTTGTTTATCTTCTAATTTCTTAAACTTGAATTTTTAATCAAAAAACAAACTTTTTTTTTAGTTTTCAAAATTATGTTTGATTGTATGCAGAACAAGTAGGATACGAAAACATCAAAATTTATGGTCTGAAATTGGTATATATATAGTACTAACTTTCCCTCTTGAGAATATATAATATACATGGTAATAGTAAGTACATTACTCAAATTTGGTATGTCAACTAATAATAATTACTTAAGATGAAATAGTTCAGAATCATTTGATGTAAAATCTCACATAAAACCTGAATTTACTCATCATCAAACGTCCCAAGAACAACCAGATAAAAAAGAAATAGGGGTTAACAAAGAACTAAACTTTTTCTTTTTTCCTTCTAGGTGTGAGATTAGTGAAATATAATCAAGAAAGAGAGGATGTTAATTATTATAAATGTTGGAAAGGAAAAGACATGAAAATAAAGTATGGGAAATGGATGGGTTTGTATGTTTGTAAATGTATATATATTATTATTATTGAACATGACTTTTGGAACATTATATGTAGAAGTGTTTAGAGGAATGTAAACATTACTATTTTTTGTCCAACCATCAATGGACAAACCATGTAACCTATTAAGATTTGGGCAACCCCACCTTATCACTTATTGTATGTCTTTCTTGCAGAAAAATATAAGGTTAGGGTTATGCCTTTGTCTCCCCATATCTTTCTTTAATGTAGTTGGATCTAATTTGAAGTATATGTATACCAAACTATTTTAAAACTTTCTTTAAGAAAATGGTAATAAGTATCTATATTCAACAATGTTCAAGTTGAAATAAACCAAGCAAAATAATGCTTATATTGGCATTCTTCTTTACACCCAATTAAACAATGGTCTAAGGAATTTATTGTGCATTATTTGATAGAAAGTGAAAGAAAGGTGGGTTGTGAGTAAAGTATATATACTCAGCCATTCATTCATTATTATGGAACAAACAATTAAAATGCAAAGATCCAAAAGGCAAAGAAAAGAGTCCAATAAAGTAACTCAAAATAACTTCGTCCTTTTCTTATTACAAATTGGATAAGAAAGGGAAAATAACAATAATAATGGTAATGTTGATTGAGATCTTTCATGAACAAATTAAGATGTGTTAATTATTTGAGTGGACAAAAATTACTTTTTGGTGGTCAATAATTATATTAAATCAATCAATCTGCCTCAAAACTTATAGTCTTCTTCTTATGACCATATATATAATATTTAATTAATAACTATTAACCTATCCATTCATGTTGATAATTTCAAGTTTTCAATCTCATTTATCAACACATACATTTCCCTTTTCCTTAGTATTGATTGGAAACATGACTTAGCTAATTGGCACATCATGTGAACTTTTGGATTGCAAGTAAAAAAGCTAAACTAATGATATATTATTTATCAATTTTAGTCAATGTGGTTAGATGGTAGGTTTTCAGTTTGGTCCTTATCTTATCATTATCTTATAATTTTTATTTTTATTTTTATAAAATATAACAAAAGTTGCATGAAATTAAATTCAAATATATGAAAACATAGAGATGATAAAATGATATTGAAAGGCATATTACTGTGGTTATGATAATGAGACTGAAGTATGTTGGTGTGAATGGGAAAGGTTGTCATTAATAGTTTGGAGGAGCTTTGTTGTTTGTTTCTTGACGGGCAGACGGCAGTGCAATGCCAAACTAAATAAATCAAACTGCCCTCTCTTTCCACCCAAACCTAGCTTTCCAGTACTCATTTGCTGTTCAATGTATTTAGGGGCTATTTGAATCTAACTTTTCCCATAAACACTTACTAAACGTTTAGAAAATTAATAACAAAACCTCAAAATATAGAAAAAGTGATTGTGCTACAAAGGTATTATAAAAATGATGCATGTGGATATTATATAATATATATTTTTTCTAACTGCGTAAAGAATAAAAATACTTTAAGCTTAAGTTATACTAACTTTGGTTAATGATAATTTTTTTTTTGTAAGGACGTGTTTGGCTCACAAATTTATATGTTGGTGTTAAATAACTTATTAACTCCAACTAAATTTAACTATATATATATATATATTTTGAAGTACAAACTTCAACTAAACAACTTGTATCTAAATACAAATGACCAAGTTTCAATGTACTGAATCGAAACTTTGGGGTTTTAAACTCAATTTAGTGCTTTAAATATCTCCCAATGATGGTAAACACTTTAGGAGAATGTTTGTGTTTTGTTCTTGTGATTGGAGTTTATAAGAGAGTTTAAAGTGATTATTTATTATCTATATTTTTCACACATATATAGTTGTGTTTCTTTTGAGTGAATCATGATTTGTAGTTCTCTTATATATATATATATTATAACATATCTAAGTCATCATATATTTTTCTATTTATTCATAGAGTAAATCAGTTGAGAGGTTGATTTGGTGATCATTTTGCATGACTTATCAATCAAACACGAACAGTAATTAATTTGAAGTTATAACTTTTTATGTTGGTAAAAACTTAAAATTTTTGTGAAGTAGCTAGGTACAATTTGACATTCTAACTATTCCCTATTCTTCTAATTCTAAAGATTGAAGGTGGTAAAAGTTAAAAGTTAATAACTTTGACAAAATACAAAGTAAAAGTGTGCATAGACAATATAAAGTAAAGAGGAGATATGGATATGTATAGGCACATACCCCACTTTATTTTGTCTCTTTGTGCACTTCTTTTGACAAATTAGTATGTGCCAACCAAAACGAATGACAATCACATACATTGACTCTTAAGATGTATGATATTAGCTGCTAGCAATAGAGAGATGCTATGTTTCTTGGAGCATGTGAATGGCTTCTTTTGTAGACAACCATAGAATGGTTATATCATATTATTTCAAAGTGAGGAACATTTTATGGGATGTGGGTCACTTCACATTCATTTCACTTTTCTTCACCCCTTTATACCTAAATTTAAAAAAAGAAAAAAGTCAAGAACTTAATTTCACAATGTCTTTCTGTTTCATGCAAAGTGTATATATTTTACCCATTTTTGAGCGAGATTAAAATTTAAAATTATCTTTTATTTTCGAAAATATATTTTTGTTAACATTCCTGGTATACACATTAACGCTTTATATTAATATTATCATATTTCAATTAATCGAAACTTCAACATATTTGAAAGATATATTCTATTCTAAAAATCATCTCATTTAAGAAAAAACGGTGATAACCCCACCTATAATAAACTTCAAAAGATTGTTTTTTACCGATCACACCTTTTGAAAATTATTAAACTTTGTCAATATGATTTCTATTTTCTAAAAAAAATGTATAAACACCAATTTGAAACAATCTAGTGTAAACTAAACTATGATATATAACTATAAACAACATATTTTTTATTGTTAAAAGATGGTAAATATATGAAAATTACTGTCTATACTTTTAAATTTATGAAATTATTGTAACGAAATCATAAGAATAGTGTTTAAATTATAACTATAACGATTTCATAGTTCTAAAAATTATTATTCAAATCAAGTAATTGGAGGATTTAGGGTATTACCAACTATTATATGGTATGAATGTTACATTGGTTTGGTACAAGCAAATAATATATATGAAGTAAAAAGCTAGAAAACATAAGAAGATAAATGACACATGCATTGTGCATATGGAGGTGAGGGTATTGATGGAGCACAATGGGGTTTGAGAAGAATATGCTACACAAAAAAAAGATTAGGCAATTGGCCTACTACGACTCTCTAGACAAGACAAAGGGTAGCAGACATGTTTGAAAACTGCCTTGTTTCACCCACAACTCTATGTATATGCCTTCTAGCTACTTACCTAATCACCCTCTCTTTCTTTCTCTCTCTCTCATTTATTATTATTACAAATGGGGTCCTTTATTAATTTCCACTTTCCATCTTCGAATCACTCTTCTTCTTTGTTTTGCTTGATTTTAAACCAATTATTTGGTTTTTGTTTAACTCCAACCATAAGTTCGATCTTCCATCTTGATCACATTTGTTATACTGATTAAAAAAACGAAAAGAAAAGAAATGGAGACCAACTAAAGTATTTTTCTTTTCATATGGACATCCATCTAAATGGATCTTATTGCATGAAGTCCCTCTTCTAGTATATGATGCCAATTGACGCACATCTTAATGGAAGAAACCCCAAAAATACATCGAACAATGTAATATCTTTTCCTACCAAAATAGTAACTGATATTGGTTGGCCATGGACAGTTGGATTCTGTTTGATAGAGAACAACCATCCAACCCAAATGTACATAATAATGTGGTAATCAGAGACACAAATAAGAGGCAATGTGCAACCATCCATTTATCAAGTAATAGAAATAGTGACCAACCTAGACAGAGGTAGTGAACACTTAAACTTCTTGAAATATATGCTTATGTTATGGGGCATGTGTTTTGATTATGTTAATATACACCCTACTAACTTTTAAAAGCCCAACAAAGTTGCATAACCATATTAGGCTAGGATTGACATCCCACACAAGACGAGGCTAAGTGAAAAAAGCGTAAAAAATAGAAAGATGTCATTGGGAGTTTGGCATAAATAAACATTAAGCAATGTTGTGTCATCCATAACTGATAACCCGATGATACTTAAACAATATTAGCATACTATAACATAAGCATAAGATTAAGTTTTATTGGTTGGTGAGTGGTCATCAATCATAATAAGGTGCCTAACTATAAGGGTCACCCGAACAAAAATCTATCGTATTTCACTCTTCCTAATTAAATAATATATTTGCATGTTCTCATGTTAATGTATTTCTTCCTATTTAATATCAACCAACCATTTCTTTTATTTTTGTTGAACGTGTAATAGTGACAATTTATTTTTTCTTGACTTTTTCTTCAAACTAGTAATAATCCAGGTGCAATGTTCGAGTTTAATATATTATTTATAATGTTCACGTGTAATATTCGAGTTTATTATATTATTTATTAATTTTCTCTATATGCAAAGTTTTGGCATGTGTCAAATTTTTTTTTCTAAAACGACCAAACAATTAAGCATTTATTTAGATGTAATAACAAGTAAAGACTTGGGGAAGATGTCAGCAATGACAAACTAAGATCATATATATGTATACTAATTTCTAATCCATAAAACAAGTTATCAATTCAAATCCATATCTTGTATCAATCTTTTTTTTTATTACCATGTGAGAATAGATTAATATTAGGAAAGACTGCAGCCAACTTGCATGCACATCGACTATTCTAACAGACTATTATCGAACCTTACTACATTTTATTTTCAAGACCACTAGACGATGGACGGATTAGTTATTGACGTCTGAGTTGCATTGAAAACTAAAACAAGGATAGAGATTTCCGAAACTAACATTTGTATAAGCTAAAACACAAGATTTCCAGGAAAAGAAAAAATCAGGGTGTTGGCGTATCCAAAACATAAAACATTATATGCTACATTTATTGCTTTCTTTTTATTGTGTTTCAGACATGCTCTTGTAATAAGTTCAACGTGAACTCTTCTGGTTAAGCTATGATCAAAATGTCACTTGGATACCTAAAAGTGTCATCAACTGCGAAATGAACTGAGGATGGCCAGGCCAAGCTGCTCCAGTAACAAGGTTACCGTCGGTAAAGCACCGGTCGATTGGATCAGGTTCCACCCATGTTGCTCCAGACAATTCTACATTCAGTTTCACGGCTGGGTAAGCCGTGCATTTCCTCCCCTATACATTGACCAAAATATGAATATTGAAAATAAACAAACAATGTTTTTGTTATACATATCAGAAACAGGAACGTATTAAAAACACATTCAGAGCTGGCTAGCTTTCCCCTCTCGGGATAGAGGGATTTGGAACTAGTTTGTTTTAGAGCATGTCATCCCTTGGAGGAGGTTTTTGGTTCAAAACCTCTAGGTGGAACCCTTTTATCTCCTAATCTCACCAATTAGAATCCTTTTCCTAAGTTTCTAATTTTTAGCTAGTTTTCTATGTACACGGAAATTAACAACGTTCTAGAAAAATTTGATAATGGTTATTGTAGAGTAGAGGAAATGAAAGGAATTGGATAATGGTAGAATTGTGATGCTCCCTAATGCAGATGATAATTTAAAATATATTCTCCAAAGCTTACACAATTGAATTAATCAATCAATTGGAATGGAACTCTATAAACTTCCTATAGCTATAATATCCCTCCCTCCCTCCTTCAAATTCTCCATTTTCCTCCATTCATTCATCTCACAAATTTCCTATATACCAACCAACTACATTGTACTATAACAAAACCACCCTAAATTATTTCCTCCTAGTTGAGTCTGTGAAGCAAAGGGGAAGAGTTCTAGCAATCCTTATGCCAAAGTGAGTATAGCTCAACTCAACAGGCATACAATACGTGTTACTGACTAAGAAGTTTGTAGTTCGACACTCCCCATTCCAATGCAACTAAAATAAACAACAAAAATCTTCAGCCTTTTCTAACACAGTGAGTGCCTGAGTGAATGGATGTATGCAGGTGCATCATGCGCAACAAGTAAAAGAAATCAACATTTAGAATTTTACAAACAATTCATGTAGTATCATGTCAATACCTGAAGAACTCCGGCAGCAGATAAGACCTGTTGTCCATGGCAGATAGAAGCAACTGGCTTCTTAGCCTCCATAAACTCCTTAACAATTGCAATAACTTGCGGATTCAGGGCCAAATATTCTGGTGCTCGACCACCAGGGATTACAAGGGCATCATAACTTGATGCATCCAAGCCTTCAAAATCAGCAGTTAGCGTAAAATTATGGCCTGGCTTCTCAGAGTAAGTTTGATCACCTTCAAAATCATGGACGGCAGTTGGACAGGTATCGCCAGCCTTTTTCTTGGGACAAACTCCATCAACATGGCAACCAAGAGCTTGAAAGGATTGAAACGGAACAGTTATCTCGTAGTCCTCCATGTAATCCTGAAATTGAAAAACATAAAGAAGCAAGGTTGCTAATATTAGCCATGAGAAACCCATGTTTTCAGTATTATTCTTGAGAGAATTAAAACAAACAAAGATATTCCTTCAAATTGTTTAAAAAAAAACCAGGAAATGACTTTAAAACGGCCAGAAACCCATAAACGGGCTTTGCCTGCTAAGAACTAACATAATAATGTAATGACCATGAAGCTCGCTCATAAATGATAAAGTTGCTCAAAATTCCAAATTAAGATGGGTATAAGAATAAATTACAACATCCCAAGAGATAGACAACAGTGGGTAGCTGGAGGGCAAGTCCCATGAGAATTACAACATTCAGAACTCTATTTCTGTTATGAAATAAAAATGTTATGATAGTATGAAAGCAGGTGGTCATGGAAAGTCCTCTGCTCAAGTCTCTTGCATTGTTGTTTCCTCTCCAATTAATGTTAATTTCCACTTGTTTGATCTTTCTTTATATTTCAAGTCCACAAGTGAGGGGAGTGTTATTATATATAATTAAATTCACCTTCATCTATTAGCTTAAGCTTTTGGGTTGAATTGATGATTTAAGAATAAGTTATGCATTTGCAAATTTGGAAAGATAGTGAGGTTAAAACTTAAAAGTTTGTTGTTGCAAGGCTGGCCTAGCGCCATCAGGAGGAAAAAGTAAGGAAGCTTTGGGAAGAGGTTGAAATCTCATACTATCCACCTAGTAGTATAGTAAAATTTCAAGTGTTCCTTGACAACAGAATGTCATGGAGGCAAGAAATTGTCTCCTGAGATAGAATTAGCCAAGTTACATGTAAGTTGACCTAGATACTCATACTCTCACAGGCGTTGCAAAAAAATGTTTGTTGTTTTGAAGTGAGAAAATTCTTGAACAGTTATGATACACGATGGTAGCTTTCATAAAGCACGTTGGAAACAGTTTAGGTCAGTATCAAATAAGTAGAGCGTTACATAAAATAAATAAATGCACAGAACACCACATGTTAGTAAGTTTGTCATGAAAATTAAGCTTACCCCACAAAGGAATAGAATTCTTTTATCTGATCCACTGACGTTTCCTCCAAGTGCTTTGACAAAAAGCTGAATGTACTGAGGATGACTCTCATACGTGGCCGCAGTGATTAAGTTACCATCAATAACACACGCTGCCAAACTTTCTGGCTCAATCCAAGAAGCACCAGCAGCAGCCAGGACAGGTCCCACAGGTAAGTATGCTGTACACTTCCGACCTCTAACCAACCCTGCAGCTGCTAAAATCAACTGTCCATGGCAAACAGATGCAATTGGCTTCCCAGACTCTGAAAATTTTCTCACCAAACTCTGCACTGAACTATTTATAGCCAGGTATTCTGGCGCTCGTCCTCCGGGGATCACCAACCCATCATATTTGTCAAAATCGATTTCATCAAACGTTGCATTCAGTGCAAAATTGTGCCCACGAGATTCTGAATAAGTCTTTAATAAACACAAATGAAATTTAAAGGTTAAAGCAACAATCTAGTCCTTGAACTTTAGTTTCTAAAGAATGAGTCTCTAAACTTCAGTTAGTAACAATTTAATCCATGAACTTAGGTAGTTAACAATTTAATTTCTGTATTAACAATTTAGTCCTTGTAGTCTCAAATTTGTAAAAAAATTGTTTCTATCCTAACAAATCTCATCAAAACAAAGTTCCAATTTTTATTACATACCCATGTCTTTATTTCAAAACACGTACAGTTTCTAATCAACCAATAGATCTAAAAAAAGCTCCCATTAATTCTTGGCAGCACTTGTCAATGACTAAATCGTTGACTACATTTTTATCTACTAAACTTCATGGACTAATTCATAACAGCCTAAAGTTCAAAACTAATGGAACAAATAAAGAGAACAAGAGACCTGATGACCCAACAACTCATGAACGGCGGTCCGACAGATATCGCCAGCTTTCTTCCCCGGACAAACAGCATCCACTGAAATCCCATACGCGATTAGCGCTTGAAATGGGACCATCGCCTGCAATCGAAATAAAAAAGTTAACCAAAATTTGGATATGGGTTGGGTTTATAACGGTACCATACATAAAAAAAAGATGGGAAAAGAAGAAGATTGAAGAAAAATCTGAAAGTGAAAATGCAGAAAAGAAGAAGGAAGTGACCTCATAGTCTTCCATGAAGTCGCCGCAGAGGAGAAGAACAGATTTGGACTTGGATTGAGCCATATCTTAGTCAAACTCGGTTTCAGTGCTCTTCTTCCCGAACCAAATGTGGGGGGAAACAACGAGGTGTGAGGATATAGGCCACCGATAACATACTTATAAAATGGTGTTGGCTTTATTCAACACCACCACATAATCTACTCCACACCTCAGATGAGAACAACGTCATTGGAAATTAAAAATATTGCGATTCGTTTTGGATGTGAATGTTATCAAAGAATAAATTCAAAAATTCTATGAGTTTTTAATATATTAAATGATGGTACATTTTTTAAATAACAAAATAAATTAAAATATTTATGAGTAATTTGATATGATAAATTTGATGAAGAATAAAATTAATTAATTATTAAATTATTAAGGTATAAATTCATATTATATCACACAAAGATGTCTCCAAAGTATTAGAACACTCTTACAACTGAATACATTAGTATACTTGGCCTTAAAGTACTTGGGATGGTTATAACCAATCAATATGAAAATGTAATTCATGACAGTAGGATTAGAGCTAAAGCATTTAAACAAGAAATTATATAAATTAGAATAAGTTTCACAAAAAATATCCTAGAATTTGAGACTCTAAATTCCATAGACAAAATAACGTTAGAGAAAAGTAATTACAAATTAAAGACTAGGGTTTTTGACACCATCGTTCCGAAAGCCAAAAATGTCCATTTTGTTTTAAAAACCTTTAAGATAAACATTAAATTCACAAGAACTAACACAATTTAGGCTTAGAAAAACGTTGTTTAATTTTTTGAGCGTCTGTCATAAATGAATCAAAATCAGAAGAGCTTTAATTACTTTGATGTATTCTACATTATATTTAATATTTTATCTATATTCTCAACTTTTTTTCCTTTACTCATAACATTTTAAAACTCAAAACAAAGAAGAAAAATGTAACCTTTTGAAACCTTATGGACTAAATAAAGAATAAACTAAAACAACGTAGCAAAAAGTATAACATTTGAAATAATTGTTATTTTGTTTTTATTTATTTATTTATTTATTTTTGACAGAGCAGCCAAATCCTTTTAATTAAGTGAAATAGTTTCAAAAACTTATCACTCCTATATTTAATCATTTGTTCATATTTTTATTGAAGGCAACATAATCTCATTTTTCTTGACGTCACGACAACTGAGCAGAAAGAGATAGAGTTATCAAGTTTGTTGAGCAACATGAAGCGAAACATGAAATAGTTCTGCAACAAAGATAAAAACAAAAAAATTAAACCTTTTGAAGACAAATTTTGGGATAAAATAAAAAATTAGTTATGGGGCGGTTTTTGTGGGGAAAAAAAATTATTATTACTCAAAATGAGATCAGATAGTAGTTAGATGTGAATTTTCAACACTGTTCAAACTTGGATCGTTTCTTTGTATGCTATAGCAATGACCATTTTTCGAATGTTTTGGGTGCAACCACATTACACCACTAACGAGCACCAATCCCAACCCTTAGGATATTTTTTTGTGTCATATAGTATACAAAATATAGGATGCCACACTTACCAGCCCACAATAATTGAGTTAAAGAGGTGCAAGATAAAAACAAAAAAAAAGTAAACCCTTTGAAGAAAAGTTTTTGGACAAAAAATAAACAATGAGTATGGGCATCACTGGTTGTTTTTTAGGGAAAAAAACATTAATATTACTCAAAATGAGACCACTTAGTTGTTATATGTGAATTTTCGAGACTTTTTGACACTGTTCAAAATTGGGTCATTTCTTTGTAGGCTATAACATGACCATTTTTCGAAAGTTTTTTTCATTTGAAAAAAAAACCTTGACATTCAAAGTGTGTCAAGAATAAACAAAATCTTGACGCGTAAAAAATGTCAACTAATCTTATATACGCGACGCTTAAAAGTTGTAAAAAAGAAAAAAGAACTTATTTTGAAAAATATTACTTGACGTGTAAAAAATGTAAAGGTTAATAAGTGTGGCATTGCTCAGAGATGTTTCCCACAAAAACTACTCAGAGATGCCCCAGACTCTGTTTTTATTTTTCTCCCAAAACTTTTCTTCCAAAAGTTTAATTTTTTTGTTTTTTTTGTTGCACCTCTTTAGGCCGATGATAGTCGGCGGATAAGTGTGGCATCCCATCTTTTGAATATTATATGACACAGAAAAATAGCCTAAGGGTCGGGTGGGGCTTGTTAGTGGTGTACTATGGTAGCATCCAAAACGGTCGAAAAATGGTCAATGCTATAGACTACAAAAAAGGACCAATTTTGAACAATGCTAAAAAGTCTCGACAATTCACATCTAACTACTAGGTGGTCTCATTTTGAGTAATATTACAGTTTTTTCCCACAAAAACTGCTCAGAGATGCCCCAAACTCAGTTTTTAATTTTCTCCCAAAACTTTTCTTCAAATGGTTTAATTTTTTTTTTATTTTTTGTTTTGCGCCTCTTTAGGTCGATGAGAGTCGGCGGATAAGTGTGGCATCCAATCTTTTGCATGCTATATGACACAGAAAAATAGCCTAAGGGTCGGGTGAGACTCGTTGGTGGTGTACTACGGCAGCACCCAAAACGGTCGAAAAATGGGGAATGCTGTAGTCTACAAAAAAAAGACAATTTTTTGACCGTGTTAAAAAGTCTCGAAAATTCACATCTAACTACTAGGTGGTCTCATTTTGAGCAATATTAACTCAGTTTTTATTTTTCTCACAAAACTTTTCTCCGAATGGTTTAATTTTTTTTGTTTTTTTTTGTTGCGCCTCTTTAGCTAACTGATAGTCGGTGGATAAGTGTGGCATCTCATCTTTTGCATACTATATGACACAGAAAAATAGCCTAAGGGTTGGGTGGGGCTCGTTAGTGGTGTACTATGGTAGCACCCAAAACGGTCGAAAAATGGCCAATGTTATAGCCTACAAATAAAGGACCAATTTTGAACCATGTTAAAAAGTCTCGAAAATTCACACCTAACTACTAGGTGGTCTCGTTTTGAGTAATACTAAAGTTTTTCCCCACAAAAACTGATCGGAGATGCCTCTGACTCAGTTTTTATTTTTCTCCCCAACCCTTTATTTGAATAATGGTTTAATTCTTTTTTTCTTTTTTTTTTTATCTTGCACCTTCTTAGCTCGATGATAGTTGGCTGATGAGTGTGGCATTGCATACTCCATAATGCAGAAAAGTAGCCCAATTAGGGGTCGGGTGGGGCTCGTTGGTGGTGTACTACGGCAGCACCCAAAACGGTCGAAAAATGGTCAATGCTATAGCCTACTAAAAAAGGAATTTTTTTTTACCCCGTTAAAAAGTCTTGAAAATTCACATCTATCTACTAGGTGGTCTTGTTTTGAGTAATACTAAAGATTTTTTCTACAGAAATTGATCGGAGATGCCCCAGACTCAGTTTTTATTTTTCTCACCAAACCTTTTTTCGAATAATGGTTTAATTCTTTTTTTTTTTGTTTTTTATCTTGCACCTCCTTAGCTGGATGATAGTCGGCTGATGAGTGTGGCATTGCATACTCCATGATGCAGAAAAGTAGCCTAATTAGGGATCGGGTGGGGCTCGTTGGTGGTGTACTACGGCAGCACCCAAAACCGTCGAATAATGGCCAATGCTAGGCTACAAAAAAAGGACAATTTTTTGACCTCGTTAAAAAGTCTTGAAAATTCACATCTAACTACTAGGTGGTCTCGTTTTGAGTAATACTAAAGTTTTTTCCCACAAAAACTGATCAAAGATGCTCCAGACTCAGTTTTTATTTTTCTCCCCAACCCTTTCTTCGAATAATGGTTTAATTCTTTTTTTTTTTTTTTATCTTGCACCACCTTAGCTCGATGATAGTCGGCTGATGAGTGTGGCATTGCATACTCCATGATGAAGAAAAGTAGCCTAATTAAAGGTCGGGTGGGGCTTGTTGGTGGTGTACTACGGCAGCACCCAAAACGGTCGAAAAATGGCCAA